>CM057830.1:67452711-68086461 GCA_030068075.1 Paguma larvata
GGAGAAAATCATAATCAGTCTCCCCACTGTCAGCATGGAGCCCGAGGTGTGGCTCAGACCCCTGACCCTTAAGTCATGACCTGAAATGAAACCAAGAGTCAGACATTTAACCAATTAAGCCAACCAGGTGCCCCAAGTTTTCCAAAGTCTTAAAAAGACATTGGTGCTTTGTAAACACACCACAATGTGTTTCTAGTTATTTATCAACTGAGACTATTTATACTGGAACTTCTTACTCTCCTACTGAGGAAATTAAAAGAATTCTGAATTCTTTTGTAAATTGAAGATTCGGTATTTGATTTATCTGTTCTTTAATCTATACTTTTGTCCACTGTTCAATCTCACTAATTTGTGTTAATGAGGAAGTAGTAAGTCTGAAATATAGACTAGCACTGACCAATAGAACTTTCTGTAATGATGAAAACGATTTTCCATGCTTTCCAATATGATATCCACTAGGCACCTGTGAGTAATAAAGCACTTGGAATGTTGCTAGTTACTGAGGTATTGAATTCTTAATTTTATTTATTTAAATAATTTAAATAGCAACATGTGGCTAATGGCTTATGGCACAGCTCATAAAAACTCAAAAGATTAATTCGGTGATATTCAAGAGATAAAAATGTAACCATAAAGAGTCGCCTTGATAGACACATTTACCTGTGTTGATAAGCATTTGTAATTAATATACTCTGTTTTAACATAAATAATTTCAGGCTAGCTTGTTATGTGAGTGAAACACATAAAAATTGGAAAAGCATTTATTTTCTTGATACAGCCCTTTTTATAATGTGGGGAGAGATTTATCACCCTACACTCTATTAGTATAGTTACATATTTTAAATTTATTAGTGTAGATTTATTGTTTTCTTACATAGAGTAACAACAGAGAGGCACGCAATGATATTATTTTTTGTTAAACAAACACAAGAAATAATAAAAATAATTTCAATGACAAAGTAGAAGAAAAGCTACCTTTCAAAATACTGGACTTCAAAATATTTAGTTCTTATGATAGCATCATAATTAAATACCTGGCAAAATCATTTCTGTGGTTAGGGAAAGTGATCTTAGAATTAAGTTAATCAGTTCCTAAACATTTTTTGTAGTTAACTTTTTACTGAGTTGCCATTTTCATTTAGCAAGCATAATGATAATGACAATAATGACAATATCATTATGCAAACTTCCATCCATGAAAATATTGGTTTTGCCAATCTCTAAAGGTCCATTAGAGCTGGTTTGTAAAGCAGGCCATACTTTTTCATTGAAAACTCTCAAAAAAAATGCTATTTGCAGACTATATTCCTAAAATTAAAAGAGAAGCTTCTTTTCATTGACTCTGAAGAGTTCTCTTGGCTTCTATTCATGTAAAAAAGAAAACATTATCATTCTATCCTAAACACTGGACCATAATTAAGGTAAAACAGATCCTCAGTGTCCTCTTGTTGTAAACAGTAGCCTGATATCAACTGGAAACAAGGATATGGGGTGTAGGGTAGATTATTCCTAAAGTATAGCAGGTGCAGTAGTCTTGTGTGAAACAGACATTAAAAGACCATGTTGAAACGACTTTACCAAAACAACTAACTCAGCTATTAGAAGTGAAAAGTGAATTATCAAGTTTTACAAAGTACAAGAGCTTCAGGAAGTGTGTATTTTTCGTTATGGTTAATTTGCACATACCTTACTGAAGAAAAGGCCAGGGGAGCTAGGCCAAGAACACAGCTGTACAGGCAGCTCAACTAATTGCCTCTCCATCCTTAACCTCATTTATCTTCATTTCTTCTAAATTATACCAAATTATCAATAGTCTCTGTTGTATCAGAGTCTTAATCCCCTTTAATCAGGCAGCATTAGATAGTGGCAGATGAATTCTTGGAGGGAGTCAGAGTAAATAACCATGAAATGCCACCTCGGGCAGATGGCACTGCTCACAAGAAATGACACAAAACATTTGGAATATGTAACTGGGCATTGGTATGAAGATGCAAGCTGTTAATATTTTGTTAAATAAGGTGTGGTAAAAATGTAACCTATATTTTAAATAAAAAATACAAAGGTTCAGGCGTCCCCATCTCAAAAAAGTAATACATTTTTAGATGGTATATTCCCACTAAGTACTGTTGCCATGAAATCCTTTCATGCCATGATATTTTATGATAATAAATAGCCTACTTTCATTTGAAGCAAAGAACAGATATTCTGTATTCAAAGATTTAATATCATTTATTTTTCTTTCCTATCAAATAACAGATAGTGTAATATATTATATCTATTTCCAAATTGAAAATATGCTTAAAAATTGGAAAACAAACTGAACATCAAAAAGAAAAAAAAAAACATCATGAGAAAACAGTTTGGAAACATGTAAATTCTTCATTGTAAAAATAAAAGTCTTTTTTTGTATCACTTACAAAATATCAGTAATAGAAATCTAAAAATTTTCATTTCATTTGATCAACAAATTTTGTCGATTTACCAAAATAATTACATAGAAAGTATGTTTTTAAGACTTTAATCTTCAGAAGCCTATGATCTATACATACTATTACATAGATGCGATGGCTGAAACAAACAATAAATAACTTTTAAAATGAAATATGAAATAATAAAATAGGCCACCTTAGTGTATTTTATTATCAAGCCAAAGACATTTTAACAACAGCTAGTGGATTTATCTTTGACCTTTTATATAACACAGCACTGCTTAAGGAGTAGTTATCTCTTTGTCATACACATGCTAGATGATGAATTCAATAGAATGACCACAAATTTGATCCCCTTGTTCAGTGACAAAGAAGGAGGAGAGTGGACAAAACTATGAATCTGCCTGCCTCCTTGGCATCCCATGGTTCCAATTATCTATGTCCTTTTATATACTTCCACCCCTTTTAAAGCTTTATTTATTTTGAGAGAGAAATAGAGTATGAGTGCAGGGAGGACAGAGAGAGAGGGAAAGAGAGAATCCCAAGCAGGAACTGCGTTGTCTTCGTGGAGACTGATGCAGGGCTGAATCCCAAGAATCCTGAGATCATGACCAGAGCCAAAAATCAAGTCAGCCGCTTAAGCAACTGAGTCACCCAGGAGCCCCTTATACACCTCTTCTTAAGCTACTCTTGGATCATACATCTATCTTTTACACTGACCTATCCAAGTTACATCCTGGAAATATTCATTCTCATTTAAATTTCTTCAATAGTTAAAATTTTGCATATTCACTTTATAAAATGTATCTAGACTGCATGAAGTAAACATGTATGAATTGAGTTGTTAATAATTTCTAGCCTTTTCTCCCCAAACTCACTCTTAAGTTTTCTTAATTTGAAACCCAAATTCCAAGGCTACTTTGTATTTTACACTGTTAAATTGGGTCAGTTTAGGAAATTCGTGTGAAAGCATAAGTATAAATTGATCTATCACAAGTTTATCGCACTTTTATTTAAAGTTTGGATCTGTGCTGTTTTTGGTTCTACAGCCTGGGGAAAACATATATTACTGTTGACAGCTTAATGCAAAAAATATGGTATACAAATTCAAATTTTTAAGATGCCTAGAATATTATAATGTCAATAACTCTGGAGCTACTTTTATTTTATAAAATTTTGAAAAGATAGTTTAAAATCGTTTAATGTTTATTTTTGAGAGAGACAGAGAGAGAGAGAGAACAAGCAGAGAAGGGACAGAGAGAGAGAGGTAGACATAAAATTTGAAGCAGGCTCTAGGCTCTAAGCACAGAGCACATCAGCACAGAGCCCGACGTGGGGCTTGAACCCATGAACTGCGAGATCATGACCTGAGCCAAAGTCGGACACTTAACCAACTGAGCCACACAGGTGTCCCAAAAAGTTAGTTTTAAAATGCAACAAAAATACTTTGCTTTCAGTGTGAGGCATAGGCGATATTATTTTTTTCCAAACGTATTCATCATGCCAGATTGTCAGCTTTTGAAACAAAAGTTTGTAAATTGGTCAAGAGTACCAGACGGTTTTTGCCACCTTTTCTGCATTGCCAGCCCCAATAAGCTGAACCTGTGTGGTTTGCCAGTGCATATTTAACCTTTCATCCTTACAGAATGAGTCTGAGCTTAAAGGTGGTTATGTGTTAGGATTTAGTAGGCTGTGAAAAATAAATAAAGAATTCCATTTAAATCTAAATTGAATTATGCAACTGAATAGACAAAATAGACTCATTTGTTTAAATTCTATTCCTTCCTTTCTGAGCATACTATATGTACCAATTCAAATAATTCAACAATGTAAAAGTTCAATTTTTGATGTAAAAATTTCAAATATATTGGGGTGCCTGGGTGGCTCAGTTGGTTGAGCGGCTGACTTCAGCTCAGGTCATGATATCACGGTCTGTGGGTTCGAGCCCCGCATCTGGCTCTGTGCTGACAGCTCAGAGCCTGGAGCCTGCTTCAGATTCTGTGTCTCCCTCTCTCTCTGCCCTTCCCCTGCTCATGCTCTCTTTGTCTCTCAAAAATAAATAAACGTTAAAAAAAATTAAATAAAAAAACACAAATATATTAAATTATATTAGTTTTAAGATCAATTTTGTACCTCCATATATAGCTGAAATTGAAAATGAATATTGAAACATAACTAAAAGGTTCTAAAACTTTTGTAACGTTTGCACTGCTTCCTAGAAACTAAAACTTGTTAAATTTACTAAGTATCATTTGGCTCTTATTGCAGAATATATAATCATATTTTTGAAACATCTGCCTGTTGTGTGTGTATATGTGTGTGTGTGTGTGTGCGCGCGCGCGTGTGTGTAGTAAATAATTTCAGCTCAATGATTAACATATTAATTATTTTTACGTAGTATTTTATATCTTTCTTTGAAAAAAGAATAACCTGGACGCCTAGGTGGCTCGGTCGGTTAAGTGTTCGACTTCGGCTCTGGTCATGATCTCATGGTTTGTGAGTTCAAGCCCTGCATTGGGCTCTGTGCTGATAGCTTGGAGCTTGGAGCCTGTTTCAGATTCTGTATCTCCCTCTTTCTCTGCCCCTCCCTCACTTGTGCTCTGTCTCTCTTTCTCTCAAGAATAACTAAACATTAAAAATATTTTTTAATAAAACAAAAGAAAAAAGAAAAAGGAATAATCTGGAGTCAAACTCTCAGACAATTTCTTTTTTTTTTTCTTTTTCTTTTTTTTTTTTTACTATCCTGCCTATGGTGCATTGAATAGCCATTTGGAGAGCAAACAATAGTGCTTCTCCTTTATCACTTGAAAATTTAGTGGATATCTTAACTACATTACCCAATTGTTTTCTTTAAAAAGTCTTAGTGTGTTCTCCAACAAGTACATTTATTTTTAATTATTTAATTCATAATGACTGATTTCTCTTGGTTTTAAAACAGTGTATTTCTTTATCTAGGACTCAAGTTCATACAGAGTTGAGATTATGTGTTTCACACTCATATATCTGTATGTATGTCTGACTCCATTCCATCATGCTTGGTAGGGTTTTCTTGAATTTGTTTTTTTGTGATATGGTAAACATATGACATCAAGAGAATACAGCTCTGAAAAGGGGGTGTTCTTTTTTTTTTCTCATCAAAAAACAGTCTTATTTATAAAGTCTGTCTAGTGTACTACTTGAAAAATAATTCCAGCTGGTTAATAGAGGTTGGAAATTGAGATTAAAAGAAAACTATCTATATAGTTCTCTCTATTTAAGATATTTTTGTTGTACTTTGTTTTAGATATATTTTCATTACTTTAAGTCCATGGCTTTTATCATTTTTTATGAAGATTAAAAAAGTGTTTTGACAATATGGGATACAGTAATGCTAACTCTTCCACCTGAATTATTCTTTTTACCTGTAGCATTAGGCTTAATACAGCCTGTCCTCTTTTCAAAAGTGATTGACTTTCAAGAAATGCCATTATTTTCCAACTCTTTTTTCTTTTCAGCTATCAACTTGGCTTTTTTCCTCTTGATTCTTTACAGCCTCACCCTTGTTTTCAAAACACAGATAAAATACCCAGAGATAGCATACATGGCTTATATATATTTTAAGGCTTCTTTTAAAAAGAGGGACCTGAATAGAAAAGTGGTTTTCTGCCTGCTTCCAATTGAGAAGTTTTCTTTGAAGGGGTCCCATTTCAGTACAGATCTCAGCTTAGTCTCATAAGCCTGTCTTTGAAACTACCACTTTTTCAATTTTCTTCACAAGTGCCTCTATTTGCTCCTCAGAGTTGAAACAATATTGTGCATATTCACAACCAAAGCTTCAGTTAAAAGTATTTATGTCAATATGCCTTGTATAAACAATGTTGACAATAGTGGTTTACTGTGCATGTTCTGGAGCCTGTTTTGGTTCACCGTTTGGTTAATGGCTGTGAGTTTAGGCAAATTAATCTTTTTGGGCATAACTTTTTCTGTATAAAGTGTGACTGATTGAAGTACCTACCATTTAGAGTTGTTGTGAGGACTAGATGAATAGTGTCTGACATATATCATGTTCTCAACGTGCTTTGAACATTTTTCTGGCACATTTTATGATCTTAATAAATATGATTACCACAGATGTTAAACTTATATTTTGCATTTTTTTCCAATATAGTGACCCATAACTACTAATTGTAGTGTTAATTACTCAACATAGGCATAAAGTGCATTTATGACCCTCTTGATATCATCAACAGATTCATTTCACACATCCTTAGGCACTATGGAACATAGATCTAGTACACGTTTCTTGTCAATTCTGTAATTGTTTTACATTGTTATTGTTACTTTCATTTTATAATTATTCATTTCTGTCTTCTACATCATCTCATTATTTGTTCTTTTCCTTTTCATTATTTAAGAGCTCTGTTTCTTGACCCCCCTTTTTTTTTCATCTAAAATAGATTTTGGCATATTCACTCTAATGCCTCAGCTTAACAAATTATATGTCTCTTTCCCCTTGTATTACTATGCTAGGTTCCTGGCTTATATTTAAATTTATTATCTTTTTCCCAGCTTTATAACTTTTCATGAATTTGAGTCTTTTGCTAAAAGCCTTAAAATATAACCTTCTTTCTCTAGTGTAGATTTTGGTCTTTATTTGAGTAAAATCATTTTTTCCTGTTGAAATTCTCCTCTTTGTGTATTTTGCACTTTTAAATTGTCTGCTTCTTTCTTCTCCTCTTTTTATTATATATTACATTCGTTTAAGAGTGACATGAAAATTTTTGAAAAATCTTTTAATCATTTTGTCTAATAACATTCTTCTCATTTAAGTGCTTATTCCATCTTATTAAATATGTTGCCTTTTCTTATGTTTTTTCTTTCAAGAAATTCTAGTATTAATACCTACTGTCTACCAGGCAAACTCAGTCTCCTTTGTACAGAGAGGAGAAAAATTAACTATCTCCTTCTGCTTTTCCAAGAGGAAATCATGATACACATAGTTATTTATATCTCACTTACCCTCCTCAATATATTCAGGGTAATTTTGTAAAAAAAATATACACTTTCTGAAATGTCCACTATTTTAATATATTTTTCTTATAGATGCTTCTGAAACAAAGTTTGATTTAGTTAATGTATTAGCTTTTATGAAAAAAATTTGGAGTATACATTTCAGTATTCAAGCGGATTTTATTGTATAATCATCAATGTATTCCTGCACCTATATGGTGACAGGCATATATTTTAAGTATGACTGACTGATATACAGTTTGTGAATTGCTGAATTAATGGGCATATTTCAAATTTTTGGCAAGGCTGGCAGTAATTACAGCTGCTGAGCTACTAGATATGTTGTTGGAAGTAGCTCAGTAATTTCTTGAGTTCTCTATTTTCAATGCTTTAACATGCTGGATTATACAGTTCATTTTAAGGATAGTGTGTTTAAATACATATTGCGATGCCAAAAAATGTGCTACCTGCAAAAATAATGGAATTTTACCTTTGTGGATAATTTATTTAACTCTTGGAATCACTGATAGTCTTTAACATGATGGTAGTATTGTTGAAAATGTATTTATCATATGGACAAGTTAATGATGTTAATAAAAAACATTTTACTTTATCTTTTATATTGTAAAATAATTTAAGGGATATTAGGTTACACTTATTTAGTGCTTAATATATCCACAGATATTGTGCCAAGTGTTCTATCTTACTTAATCCTTATGACAATCATAAAGTAAGTAGATATTATTTTCTCTATATTTGATATCAGGAAACTGAGAATTGAAAGGCTTTAATATTCTTTCAAAACCTATAGCTATTAATTGGAGGAGCCAAAATTCAACCCTAGGTATGTCTCTCATTCTACTATGCTATTATAATTTGGGGAGAATACAGTCCTTCATCTCTATTTTGCGTCTATTTCTACATCCCATTATTTTTCATAGACCATTGCCAGATCACTACTGCCATATGTGATAACTCTAACCTTACCACCTGAGGGCTTACAAATAGACAGGCTGGTATCCTAATAAGAAAAGCCATTGTATGAGAAATAATTAACTCTCTTCATTTGTTAAAAAAAAAAAAAAGATCAAAATGGCTTCATTTTAACTTCCTTGGCTAAAATAATTCACTTGTCTAGAGACCAATTTATGGTTCCCCTAAATAATTTTTTGGTACTTGCAAGGATTACTCTGAAAAGAAAGTATTGATGCTTTGGGGGATGATATTATATGTGTATAATATCATACATATTAATCCAAGGTATACACATAATAATTGTGTATATCACTATTGCCACGGACTAGAAAAGAAAAAGGAAGAAAAAGAAATAAATTATTCTGTTCCATTCCATGTGGCCAGTCATATTTTTCCTTTTAGGTTTAATTCATTAACTCCAAAATTATTGATTATTTGGTTAAATTAACAATTTAATAAAAGCAGTACTTAATTTATGTCAATAGTAGCTTTGTAAACTATAATTCTAGTGTGTAAAATAATAAAAAATGAGGATTGTAAAATTTAATATTGTGAATGCACATTTTGAGAAGATTTCTGATTGATTGTAAAAAGAAATTTGTGTTTCTTTAGAATTTTTTTAAATTTAAGGCAGTTATTTAAAGTCTTTTGTTCATGCACCCCATCAGATAAATAGTGAGCATACCCTCTTAGTATGCATAAGTTGAATTTTGGGCTATACAAATGGGTTAATGTTTGTACACAGCATAACAATTAAATGGTAAGCCTAAGATTAAAAAGTATGTTTTTAACAAATGAATTTTATTAATTATATAAAAACTTTTAAATATATATTACTAATATCTATGAGAACAATGCAAATAATCTGTCCAATTTGAAGACCTTACATATTTTTACTTCTTAATGGAGGTGACAAAGAGTTCCTGCAAGAAGTAAAAGTATCAACTCTGCTATTTTATTGTTCTTCTCCTGTGCTTGCATTATCTTCAATAATAGTTGTGTTGTCCATTAAATAAGAGTTAATTTAGTTAAAAATAATAGAACTCGTAAGTCAATATCATCAAAAAAAAAAAAAGCCACAAAAAACACAATTAAAAAGTGGTCAGAAGAAGCTAAGATAATAGGAAGTCCTGAAGCTAATCTCATCCCTTGAACACAACTAGATGACTATCAAATCATTCTGAATAAATCTGAGGACTGAGAGAACAAACTCTACAACTAGAGGGAGAGAGGAGGCTACATCAAGGAAGTTAGGAAGTCTGGAGATATTATTTGGAGAGAGAAGTTTATCTCAGATGCTATGGAGGGGAGGGAACCCTGGTGGAGAAAGATGAAAGACACAGGACCACACAGGGGAACACACGAAGAGAATACTTGTCCAAAGCCATTGGCTGGGGTTGATTTTCATTAGGTTTTGCAACCAGCTGGACTTGAAGATTGGAGTTTTAGAGGCTGGTGGCCTTGGATTGGATACAGCCCTGAGGGCACTGCACTGCTCCTGGAGAGAAGTCAGGTAAACAACCCAGGGACAGATGGCATCTCAGGAATGCCTAGGGCATACAGAGAGGTGATTATTTGCTCTTCTTGGAGTTCATTCCTGAGAGGTAGTATTCACAGAGATGCCTTTCCAGGGACAAAGTTGTTGCCTGGTGCCATTAATCTCCTCCGCCTGTCAACATGAATGCAGAGCCACCTGCCAAGGGTAACTCTGCCTCAACACTGCCTGCCTAGCCTGTTTACACCAATTCTCACACCCCTGTGCTCTGACACGACTGCCCTTCTCAGTCAGATTTCCCTCAGTCCCAGCACAGCAAGATCCTCCCCCAGATGACCAGCACACGTCCCTGTCTACATCACATTCCTAAAGTCTGGAATTTTTAAAAAGTCAGCAAGTTTGGCTGGGATAGAGCCCAGAGGGCACTGTGCTACTCCTGGAGAGAAGGCAGGCAAACAACACATAGGTGGTCAGGGTGAAACCAGTCATAGGAAAAAAGCCTGGGACACACAGGAGGGAGATAATTCCTTTTTTTCAGAATGCTTATTTAAGAGTAGCAAGCACCGGGACCCTTCTCTGGGGACACAGAAGTCGTTGGCTTCATTTACTTTCACTGCCCCTCAGCATAAACACAGAGCCACCTTTTTTAAACAGTACATCCCCAACACTGGATGCCTAACCTGCCTACATGACTTCCGACATCCCTGGACTCTGCCAACACTGTCCTTTTCAGTCAAATTTGTCTTAGTACCAGTACAGTGGGCTCCTTCCCCCAGAAAACTAGCAGAAACCCCTGCAGACACTATGTCTTCCAACCAGAGAGTTTTGCAAATCTTCTCTTCTACTGGAAGCAGTATCAGGTCTCATTTAACAAGCACACCAAAGCATACCTAGCTAAAACTTGCCATACTCTAGCTAAGGGCCAAATATTGCCCATGGCAGGAAAGGAGAGCCTCTGCAAATGACTGGCCTGAAAGATAGAGGAGCCAAAACACAGCAGCAGACTGCATGCAGCACACACATGAGACACACCCTTAAGTGCCTGACAATGGACACTGTATGATTTTTTTAAATTTTTTTTTTTGTAAAGCTATTACTCTTTGGAGCAGGAAACACAACAGACTTTTCTAACACACAGAAGACAGATGTACACAAAATGCCAAAACTGAAAAATTCATCCCAAATGAAACAACAAGATAAAGTCATAGCCAGAGATCTAAGGAAAATAGATATAAGTAATATGCCTGATGTAGAATTTCAAGCAACAATTATAAGGATAATCTCTAGGATGAGAAAAGAATAGAAGACTTCAGGAGAAGCCATTACTGCATAGAAAAAAAAGAGTTATAAAAGGATCAATCAGAAATTTTTAAAAATGTAATAACTGGGATTTATAACAGATTGTATGCAATGGCCACAAGGATTGAAGAATAAGAGGAACAAATAAATGATACAGAAAAAAAATAATGGAAAATAATGAAGCTGAACAAAAGAAAGAAAGAAGAATTATTAAACAGGAAAATAGACCTAGGGAACACAATGACTCCATCAAATATAATAATATTGGTATTATAGGAGCCCCAGAAGAATAGAGAGCAAAGTGGGCAGCAAATTTATGTGAGGAAATAATTACTAAAAAATTCTCTAATCTGGGAAATAAAACAGGTTTCCAAATCCAGTAGTTGCTAAAAACTCCCAACAAAAATTAACAAAAGCTAGGGCACATGAAAGGCTTGGTTGTTTAAGTGTCCAACTCTTGATTTTCGCTCAGGTCATGATCTCATAGTTCATGAGATTGAACCCCACATTGGGCTCTGCATTGACAGCACAGTATGGTATTCTCCCTCTCTCTCTCTCTCTCTCTCTCTCTCTCTCTCTCTCTCTCAAAATGAGTAAACCTTTAAAAATTTAACAAAAGCAGGCCAACACTAAGACATATTGTAGCTAGATGTGCAAAATATAGCAATAAAGGAAAAACCTGCAAGCAGAAAGAAAACAGAAGTCCCTAACTTACAAAGGAAGCCCCATAAGCTAGCTGCTGATCTCTCAGAAGAAAGTGGCACACCAGAAGAGAGTGGCATGATATATCCAATATGCTGCATGTGAAAAATCTGCATCCAAAAATACTTTATTCAACCAGGTGCTCATTCACAATGAAGGAGAGATAAAGAGTTTCCAAGACAAAAAAAAACCTAAAGGAGTTTGTGACCACTAAACCACTCCCGCAAAATATGTTAACGGGGACTCTTTGAGTAGGAAGGAAAGACCAAAAGTGACAAAGAAAAGATAGTATCAAAGAAAATCTACAGAAACAATGACAAAATAGTAATAAAGTGGCACTATATATGTATCTATCAATAATAACTCTGAATGTAAGTGGACTACATGCTCCAGTCAAAAGACAGAGAGTGTCAGAATGGGTTACAAAGAAAAAAAGAAAAAAAAAAACTTATCTATATGCTATCTACAAGAGATACATTTTAAACTTAAAGACACCTGCAGATTGAAAGTGAGGGGATGGAAAATATCTATCATGCAAATGAAAATCAAAAGAAAGCCAGAGTAGCCATACTTATATTAAACAAACTAGATTTTAAACAAAAGGCTGTAATAAGAGATGAAGAGCACTATATCATAATACAGGGGACTATCCAACAAAATCCAACAATTAAAAATATGAACTGAGGGGCACCTGGGTGGCTCAGTCGGTTGAGTGTCCGACTTCGGCTCAGGTCATGATCTCACAGTCTGTGAGTTCGAACCCCGCATCGGGCTCTGTGCTGACAGCTCGAAGCCTGGAGCCTGCTTCACATTCTGTGTCTCCCCCTCTCTCTGCCCCTCCCCCACTCATGCTCTCTCTCTGTCTCAAAAATAAATAAACATTTAAAAAAATATCTGAACTGAATATGAGAGCACCCAAATATATAAAACAATTAACAACAAACATAAGGAAATGTATTATTGTATTATAATACAATAATAGTAGGGGACTTTAACACCCCATTAATATCAATGGACAGATCATCTAAGCAGAATATTGAAAAAGAAACAATGGATTTGAATGACACACTTGACCACATGGACTTAACAGATATATTCAGATATATTCAGAACATTCCATCTTAAAGCAACAGAAAAATACACACTTTTTAGAAGTACACATGGAAAATTCTCCATATTAGATCACATACTGGGTCACAAATCAGACCTCAAAATGTACAAAAAGATTGATATCATGCCATACCTTTTTTTCTGACCACAACACTATGAATCTTGAAATAACAAGAAAAAAATGTAGAAAAAGCACAAATACATACAGATTAAACAACATGTTACTGAAAAATGATTGAGTCAACCAGAAACTCAAAGAGAAAGTTAAAAATATTACATAAAAGAAATGAAAATGAAAAGGCAGTGGTTTAAAATTTTGGGGATGCAGAAAAAGCAATTCTAAGAGGGAAGTATAAAGCAATACAAGCCTACATCAAGAAGCAAGAAAAATCTCAAATAAACAACCTAAACTTACATTTAAAGGAGCAGGAAAAAGAAAAGAAAATGAATACTAAAGCCGACAGAAGAGGAAAAAATAATAAAGATTAGAGCGGAAATAAATGATACGGCAATTGAAAAATAAAGTAAAACAGACTAATGAAATCAAGTGCTTGTTCTTTAAAAAAAATAATAAAATTGATAAACCCCTAGCCAGACTTGTCAAAAAGAAAAGAGAAAGTGCCAGAAAAATAACATCACAAATAGGATAGGATAAATAACAACCAACACCTCAGAAATACAAATAGTTATAAGAGAATATTATGAAAAAAATATATATTCACAAATTGGACAACCTGGAAAAATGATGATTTCTGGAAACACATAAACTTCCAAAACTGAAACAGAAAGAAATAGAAAACATGAATAGACCAATATCTAGCAAAGAAATTGAATTGGTAATCAAAAATCTCCAACAAACCAAAGTCCAGAGCCAGATGGGTACATAGGGGAATTCTACCAAACATTTAAAGAAAAGTTAACACTTATTCTTCTCAAACTATTCCAAAAAACAGAAAAGAAAGGATAACTCCCAAATACCAAAACCAGAAAAAGTCTTCACTAAAAAAGAGTACTACAGGCCCATATCTCTGATGTACATGGCTGAAAATATTCTTTTTTTTTTAAATTTTTTTAGCATTTTCATTTTATTTTTTGAGAGACATATAGACAGAGTATGAGCAGGGGAAGGGCAGAGAGAGGGAGATACAGAGTCTGAAGCAGGCTCCAGGCTCTGAGCCATAAGCACAGAGCCCGATGCTGGGCTCGAACTCACAGACGGTGAGATCATGACCTGAGCTGAAGTCGGCCGCTTAACCGACTGAGCTACCCAGGCACCCCGGCTGAAAATATTCTTAATAAAATACTAGCGAAATGAATCCAACAGTACATTAAAAGATTCATTCCCTACAATCAAGTGGGATTTATTCCTGGTTTACAAGTTTCATTCAAAATTCACAAATCTATCAGCATGATACACCACATTAATAAAAAAAAGGATAAGAACCACATGATCCTTTCATGTGCAACATGAATATCCTTTCATGTAACATGATCCTTTCATGTATAACATCCATTCATGATAAAAACCCTCAACAAAGTAGGGTTGGAGGGAACATGCCTCAACATAATAAAGGCCATATATGAAAACCCCACAGCTAACACCATCCTCTGTGGGGAAAAACTGAGAACTTTTCCTCTACAGTCAAGAACAAGACACATACTCACTCTGACCATTGTCATTTTACATAGTACTGGAAGTCCTTGCCACAGCAATCGGACAACAGAAAGAAATAACAGGCATCCAAATTAGCATGCAGGAAGTGGAACTTTCACTATTTGTAGACGGTATGATACTCTATAGAAAACCCAAAAGACTCCACCGAAAACTTACTAGAACTGATACACAAGTTAAGTAAAGTTGGAGGATACAGGACAAATGTACAGCAGTCTTTTGCATTTGTATACATCACTAATTAAGCAGGAGAAAGAGAATTAAGAAAACAATCTCATTTACAATTACCCCCCAAAGCACGAGATACCTAGGAATGAATCTATCCAAAGAGGTAAAAGATCTGTACTCCGAAAAGTATAAAACACTGATGAAAGAAATTGAAAATGACACAAAGAAATAAAAAGACATTCCATGTTCATGGATTGGAAGAACAAATATCGTTAAAATGTCTATACTACCCAAAGCAATCTTCATATTCAGTGCAACTCCTATGAAACTAGCAACAGCATTTCAGGGGAAGAGTTAAGATGGCAGAGTAGAAGGGGATCCTGAGCTTGTCTTGTCCCTCAAACACAGCTAGATCAGCATCAAATCATTTTCAACATTTAGGAAATCAATCTGAGGACTAAGAGAACAATCTGCATAATTCGAGGTAGAAAACATGGTGTGGAGACATAAATTGGGGAGAGCAAAGATGCGCTACCACAGAAAGGTGGGAACCCTATTCACAGAGAAGAGAAAGAGAGTGGGGAGACAGAGCAGTGTATTGGTTTCACGCGAGAAAAGCACTCCCTCAAAACCGCTGACAGGAGAATCATGAGTAACTGACTATTGCATGTTTTTGCGAAGAGTGGAGCTGAAATTCTGAGTTTTTGGAAGTCCGTGCCATTCGCTGGAGTAATTCAAGGCAGGCAGTGGTGATCCTGGGAAGGAGAAGAGGACTGGGAATGAACAGCAGAAAGCGTGGTGTGGGGATCCCCTGGGTCATACTGGGAGATAATGTTTCCCTTCCAGGAGTGCATTTGGATAAGGGAATATTTCCTCTCCAAGGATAAAAGACCCAGCTGGTGCCTTTGAGCAGCTGTTCAACAATAGGGGACAGAAGCACATGCAAAGTGCAGATACCGTGGTTGCAGCTTGTCACTGTCCTTCACCATAAGTTCCAAGTGCCTGTGGGGCCATGCAACTGCTTTTGTGGGACAGAAAGATACCTGGCACAGTGCTGCGAGACTCTTCTCTGGAAAGGGGTGAAGGGGTCCACACCTTGCCGGGTACTTTAAGATTTGGAGTTTTATATCCCAGTTGAGAGCCAAAGATAAAACACAGGGCACCTGTGGAGCTAGGCCTGTCAACAGTCTGGACACAGAACAGTTGAGGGCAGGAATGTGACAGAAGCCCACAGGACAGGAGATGTTTGTCTGTGAGGGCTACCTAAACAGTGGTGGACACAGGGTCCCCTACATAGGGATGAGAGAGTGGTGTGACACATCTTTCCCTGCTCACCAGTAGGGTCAGAATTCAGTGAGCAACACAGCACCTTGAGCACTTACACCAAACCCTGCTCCGCTATGCCCTACAGGGAAGTCTTAACAAAGGGCAAGTCTGATTGTGAGCCAGCACAACAGATCTCTCCCCGAGAAGACCAATACGGGTACCCCCACATGTATGAATTCTAATGATTATAGCGTGCTCCAAAGGTCAGCCTCAGGACCTTTTTCTTCCCAGGCCTATTTTTTTTCTTAATCAGGCTAAGTAGTTTGTTTGTTTGTTTGTTTTTCATTTCCTTTTCTCATTTTTGGATCAGGTTCCTTTATCCCCCCCCCTCCTCTTTCTCCTCCTCCTCCTCCTCCCCCTCCTCCTCCTCTTCCTCCTCCTCCTTCCTTGCTTTATTTTTCTTTGTAATCAGGCATGTAGTTTTTTGTTTGCTTTTGATATATTTATTTTTTGTTGTTCCTTTTCAAACTTTTCTCTTTTTTGGATCAAGCTTTTTTTTTTTCTAAATCAGGCTTATTTTAACAAACAAACCAAAACACATCTAGTTAAAGGTCCAAACATATCCCACTGCAAACAAAGAGGAACTCTAGAGAGAACTGACCTGGAAGAGCAGCCAAATCAGAACAGCAGAGAGCACACAACATATGCCAGAAACATTACATGAAGCACCAGATTCTGGGCAGTGTAGCCCTTTCTTAATATAGCATTACTCTCAGGTAACATGCAAAAGATAGAAGCTTAGACAAAATGAAAACACAGAGGAACTCTCCTCCAAAGAAAGGTGAAGAAGAAACGAGGGATTTTCTCAAAACAGGCATAAACAGTATATATGAAAAAAAATTTCAAACTGTCATAAGAATACTAGCTGGGCTTGAAAAAAGCATAGAAGATGGTAGAAAAACCCTTGTTTCAGAGATAAAAAACCTGAACACCATATGGAATGAAAGAAACGATGCTATAGCTGAGATTCAAAACTGACTGGATGCAATCACAATAAAAATGGAAGAATCAGAGAATTGAATAGGTGATATAGATGATAAAATTATGGAAAATATGAAGCTGAAAAAGAGTAAGACAGAAAACTATTAGATCATGAATATAGAATTAGGGAACTCAGTGATTTCATAAAGCACAATGATATCCCTTTCATAGGTGTCCCGGAAGAAGAAGAACAGAGAAAAAGGGACATAAGATTTACTTGAACGAATCATAGTTGAGAATCCCTAATCTGGGGAAGGTAGCAGGCATTCAAGTCCAAGAGTCACAGACAATCCCCTCAAATCAACCAAAACAGGTCAACACCAAAACATCATAGTGAATCTTGCAAAATATGAAGGTAAAGGGAGATTTATGAAAGCAGCTAAGGACAAAAGGTCTTTAACCTACAAAGTTAGACACAAAAAGTTAGCAGCAGACATGTCCACAGAAAATTAGAAGGGCAGAAAAGAGTGGCATGATAACGTGCCAACAGGAAAAGCAAAGAAAACGTTATACAGCAAGGCTGTGATTCAGAATTGAAGGAGATACAGGGTTTCTAAGAGAAGAAAAAGTTAAAGGAGTTTGTAATAATTAAACCAGCTCTGCAAGAATTACTAAAAGGGCCCCTGTGAGCTGGAAAGAGAGACCAAAAGCAACAAAGGAACAGAGACAGTCTATAAGAACAGTGACTTGACAGGTAATACAATGGCACTAAATTCATATCTATCAATAATTACTCTGAATGTAAATGGACCAAATGCTATAATTAAAAGACATAAGCTATGAGAATGGGAAAAAAAAACAAGATCTGTTGATAGACTGCTTACAGGAGACTCATTTTAGATCATAATACACCTGCAGATTGAAATTGAGGGGATAGAGAACAATTTATTTTGCTAATGGGCATCAAAAGAAAGTTGGAATAACCATATTTGCATCAGGCAAACTACATTTTAAACCAAAGGCTATAATAAGAGATGAAGAAGGGGTATATCCAGCAAGAATATCTATCAATGGTAAATATTTATACCCCCAACTTGAAAGAAGTCAAAAATATAAATCAATTAATAATTAAGTTAAAGAAACTCATTGATAATAATATAATATTAGGAGAGGACTTTAACACCCCACTTACAGCAATGGACAGATCATTCAAGCAGAAGATCAACAAGAAAACAATGACTTTCAGTGATACACTGGATCAGATGAATTTAACAGATATATTCAGAGCATTTTACCCAAAAGCAGCAGTATACACATTCTTCATGAGTGCACAAGTAAAATTCTTCAGAATAGATCATGTACTGGGTCACAAATCAAGGCTTAACAAGTACAAAAAGTTGAGATCATACTATGCATATTTTCAGACCACAACAGTATGAAACTTGAAACCAGCTACAAGAAAAAAATTAGAAAGATCACAAATACATAGAGCTTAAAGGACATATCCCTAAATAATGAATGGGTTAACCAGTGAATTAAAGAAGAAATAAAAGAAATACATGGAAGCAAATGAAAATGAAAACATGACAGTTCAAAACCTTTCAGATGCAGAAAGTAGTATGTAGTATGTTTACTACTTGAGTAAACAATACAGGGTTTACTCAAGAAGGCAAAAAAGTATCAAATACAAAGTAAGCTTATACCTGAAGGAGCTGGAAAATAAACAGCAAGTAAAGCCCAAAACCAGCAGAAGAAGGGAAATAGTAAATATTAGATGAGAAATAATTGATATAAAATTTTTTTAAAAAGGAAAAATAAGATCAATGAAACTAGGAGTTGATTCTTTGAAATAATTAACAAAATTGATGAATCCCTAGGCACACTTTTCAAAAAGAAAGGAAAAGGACCCAAATAATTAAAATCATGAATGAAAGAGGAATGGTCACAACCAACACCAAAAGAAATCAAATAATTATAAAGGAATATTATGAACAATTATGTGCCAACATATTGGACAATCTGGAAGAAATGGATAACTTTATAGAAACATATAAACTGCCAATACTGAAACAGGAAGAAAAAGAAATCTTTAACAGACTCATAACCAGTAAGGAAATTGAATTAGTAATAAAAGTTCTTCCAATAAATAACATTCCAGGGCTGGATGACTTCCCAGGAGAATTCCACCAAATATTTAAAGAGGAATTAATACCTATATTTTTCACACTGTTCAAAAAAATACAAATGGAAGGAAAACTTCAAAACCCATCTATGATTCAAAACCAGCATTACCTTGATTCCAAAACCAGACAGAGACCATTCAAAAGGAGAATTACAGACCAAGTTCCCTGATAAATATGAATGCAAAAATTCTCAACAAGATATTAACAAATGGAAAGCAACAGTATGTTAAAAGAATTACTTACCACAATCAGGTGGGATTTATTTCTGGGCTGCAAGGATAGTTCGATATCCACCAATTAATCAATGTGATACACCGCATTAATAAAAGAAAGGATAGCAACCATATTATTCTTTCAAGATGTAGAAAAATTATTTGACAAAATACAGCATCCTTTCTTGATGAAAATCCTCAACGAAGTAGGAAAAGAAGGAACTTACCTCAAAATCATAAAGGCCATGTACAAAATACACAGACATAATATTATCCTCAATGGGGAAAAAAAAAACTGAGATCATTTTCCCTAAGGACAGAAACACAATGGGGATGTCCACTTTCACCACTGTTGTTCAACATGATACTGGAAGTCCTAGCCTCACCAATAATAAAGCAAAAATAAATAAAGCACATCAAAATTGTTAAGGAAGAATTCAAATTTTCAGTGTTGGCAATCAACATGATACTCTATGTGGAAAACCCAAAAGACTCCACCATAAATTGCTAGAACTGAACCATGAATTTATCAAAGTCATAGTCATTTTATATAAAATCAATGTACAGAAATCTGTGGCATATCTATACACTGATAATGAAGGAGCAGAAAGATAAATCAAGAAATTGATACCATTTACATTTGCACCAAAATCCATAAGATACCTAGGAATAAACCTAACCAAAGAGTTAAAAGATCCATACTATAAAAAATATTAAACACTTATGAAAGATATCAAAGAAGACACAAAGAAATGGAAAAACAGTTTATGCTCATAGAATGAAAGAACAATAATTGTTAAAATGCTTATACTACCTAGGAAATCTACACATTCAATGCAATCCTTATCAAAAAGTAACACCGACTTTTTTTCCTAAAGAGCTTAAACAACCAATTCGAGAATTTGTATAGAATCACAAAAGACCCAGAATAGCCACAGTAATGTTGAAAAAGAGAAGATAAGCAGGAGGCATCACAATTCGAGACTTCAAACTGTATTACAAAGCTGTAGCCTTCAAGAATGTATGGTACTGGTACAAAAACAGGCATATAGATCCATGTAATAAAATAGAGATCTCAGGAATGTTCCCATAACTATATGCTCAACTATTCTTTGACAAGCAGGAAAGAATAACCAATGGAAAAAAGACAATCTCTTCAACAAATGGTGGTAGGAAAATTAGACAGCAACATGCAGAATAAAACTGGACCACTTTCTTATACCATATGCAAAAATAAATTCAAAATGAATGAAAGACCTAAATGTGAGACAGGAAACCATCAAAATCCTAGAGGAGAACAAAGGCAGCAACATCTTTGACCTCAGCTGGAGCAAATTCTTACTAGACATGTCTCTGGAGGCAAAGGAAAGAAAAGAAAAATTGTAGTATTGGAACTTCATCAACATAAAAAGCTTCTGCACAGTGAAGGAATCAATGAACAAAACTAAAAGTTAACTCTGCAATGGGAAAAGATATTTTCAAATGACATATGGGATAAAAGGCTAGTATCCAAAATCCATAAAGTACTTATCAAACTCAACGCCAAAAAAATAAATAATCCACTTAAGAAATAGGCAGAAGACACGAAAAGATAATTCTCCAAAGAAGATAAGTAAATGGCTAACAGACACATGAAAAAATGCCCAAGATCACTCATCATCAGGGAAATACAAATCAAAACCATAATGAAATAGCACCTCACATCTGTCAGAATGGTTAAAATTAACAACTCAAGAAACAACGTACACTGGTGAAATAGCAGAGAAAGAGGAACCTTCTCACACTGTTGATGGGAATGTATACTTGTGCAGCCACTGTGGAAAAGAGTGTTGAATTTCCTCATAAAGTTATATAGAATTACCCTATGACCCAGCAATTGTATTATTAGGTATTTATCAAAAGGATACAAAGTTGCTGATTCAAAGGGGCACATGTAACCCAATGTTTATAGCAACAATATCAACAATAGCCAAATTACGGAAAAGCCAAAATGGGGGCACCTGAGTGGCTCAGTCCGTTGAGTGGCCGACTTCAGCTCAGGTCATGATCTCGTGGTCTGTGAGTTCGAGCCCCGCGTCGGGCTCTGTGCTGACAGCTCAGAGCCTGGAGCCTGCTTCGGATTCTGTGTCTCCCTCTCTCTCTGCCCCTCTCCTGCTCATGCTCTGTCTCTATATCTCAAAAATAAATAAACATAAAAAAAAATTTTAAAAAGCCAAAATGCCCATGGAGTGATGAATGGGTAAAGATGTGGTGTGTGTGTGCGTGTGTGTGTGTGAGTGTGTGTATATATACATATATATATGTATGTATAAAATGAAATATTACTCAGCCATCAAAATGAATGAAATCTTGCCATTTGCAATGACATGGATGGAGCTAGAGTGTATTATGCTAAGTGAAATAAGTTAGTCAGACAAAGGTAAATACCATATGATTTCCCTCATAGGTGGAATTTAAGAAACAAAACAGATGAATATATGTGAAGGGAAGGAAAAATAAAATAAGATTAAAATAGTGAGGGAGGCAAACTGTAAGAGACTCGTAATGATAGAGAACAAACTGAGGGTTGCTGGAGGGGAGTAGGATGGAGGGATATGTTAAATGGGTGATGGGCATTAAGGAGGGTTCTTGTGATGAGCACTGGGTATTATATGTAAGTGATGACTCACTATATTCTATTCTTGAAACCAAAGCTACATCTTATGTTAACTAATTTTGAATTTAAATAAAATCTTGGAAAAAAAATACCAATAACATTTCTCATGGAGCTATAACAAATAATCCTAAAAGTTGTATGGAACCACAAATGACCCCTTATAGACAAAGCAATCTTGAAAAAATGGACTTCCCATTACATTACAAAGCTGTAGTGATCAAGACAGCATGGTGCTGTCACAAATATAGAGACACAGATTGATGGAACAGAATAGAAAACCCAGAAATGAACGCACAACTATATGGTCAACCAATCTTCAATTAAGCAGGAAACAATATCCAATGGAGAACAGACAGTATTTTCAACAAATGATGGTGGGAAAACTGAACAGGAACACACAAAAGAATGAAACTGGGTGACTTTCTTACACTATACAGAAAAATAAATTCAAAATGGATGAAAACCAATATTTGAGCCAGGAAAGAATCAAAATCCTAGAGGAGAACACAGGTATTAACCTCTTTGACATTGACCTTAACAACTTCTTACTAGATATGTCTCTTGAGGCAAGGAAAACAGCATAAAAAACAAACTATTAGGACTTCATCAAAATAAAGAGCTTCTGCACAGTGAAGGATCTAGCTATTGCACTATTAGGTATTCACTCAAGGGATATAAAAATATGGAATCAAAGGGGTACAGATACCCCAATGTTTATAGCAGCATTATCAATAATACCAAATTATGGAAAGGGCCCAAATATCAGTGCTTATAAAAAGGAATGAAATATTGCCATTTGTGATGATGTGGATGGAGCTAGAGAGTATTATGGTAAGCTAAATAAGAGTCAAGACAAATACCATATGATTTTACTCATGTGTGAAAGTTAAGTAACAAAAGAAATGAAGATGGGAGTTAGGGAGAGGCAAACCAAGAAACAGATTCTTGACTATAGAGAGGAAATTGATCATTATCAGAGGAGAAGTGAGTGGGGGGATGGGTTAAATATGTGTTGGGTATTAAAGAGGGCACTTGTGATGAGCACGGGTGTTGTATGTTAATTGTTGAATCACTAACTTCTATACCTAAAACTAATATTATACTCTGTCAACTAATTGGAATTAAAATAAAAATTTGGACGAAAAAAGGTGGGCAGAATTCCTGAATAGACATATTTCCAAAGAAGACATTCAGATGCCCAACAGACAAAGTACAAGATGCTTTATATCAATAATCATCAGGGCAAGATAGATCAAATCCACAATGAGCTATCAGCTCACACCGGTCAGGATGGCTAGAATCAAAAAGACAAGAAATAACAAAGGTTGGTGGGGATAGGGAGAAAAAGGAACCCTTGTACACTGTTGGTGAGAATGCAGGCTGATACAGCCACTTTGGAAAAAATATGGTGGCTCCTCCAAATATTAAAAATAGAAATACCATGTAAACCAAGAATTCCAATATTGGGTATTTACCCAAAAAGATTAAAACACTAATTTTAAAATATTGGAATTGCCAATGGCCAGTCACTTGCTCTGCCGTGAACCCCCACTTCTCCTTTGCCATACCTTTGGTATTTGACTGGTGAGGGCATCAGTGATGATCCATATCTTATGTCATACTTACTTTTTAGTTAAAAATAAAAATTGAAACTTTAATATCTTGCTCTATTTACACAAATTATCTTTTGTGTCTTTTGGGATATGCATACCTCACCTCAGAGACCTCAAATTTAAGATATCTTTCACTAAAGCATATGTCACAGCTTATGAATTCTAGGACCCATCTTTTTAAAATAAACCCTTAGCACTTATTCTCAGCAGCTGATATTCCATATTTCAGAAATATGACAGAAAAATGGAAAAAACAGATGTTGGTATGATATGATTACTTATTGCAAGTGACTTAATAATACAGCTGTCTTTTAGACAGACTACATGCTACAAGAGGACCTCAAATTCAGATAATAAAGTAAGTCAATATCTTGAACTTGTATTAGTTTTTGAGGATTTTTCAACTTGTACTACTTACACCAGCCAAGACATGAATCTAGAGTTCAAAAAAGTGTCTTGTCACATACAAAACAGTTATGTGCTAGGCATGATGAACAATTTATATTAAACTGAAGGACTTTTAAAATTTAGCTTCAGAAAACACAGTTATACGAGTACAATCTAAAAATTTGCTGGGTTCATAGGAGAGTGATTAAGATAAGTTTACCATTTGGAATTGCAAAATAATACCAGACAAAACCACATTTTCTTCCTAAGTCTAGAGCAAAAATTTCTTTTAACCAGAGTCTTTTTAAGTTATACAAACAGTTTGCAAGAGTTTCTCCAACCCTATCGTCATACTCAGTGGGTCATATAGGAGAGCACTGTGGTTTATTACATGTGATTTAATTCCTTATATATCTTAACTAGTCTTTGAAACACAGTAACACTATATTCAGGATTTAGCCACTATGCTTTCAAGTGGCACATAGGTAATATGTCCATCTTGCAGCATCTTAATTTAGAAACAAATGTACTTGGTCTTTTTTTGAGCTTTACATTTACTCAGTGAAACATGTCAGGGTAACTCTTAGAATGATGTATGAGTCGTGTGAAATTTTTGTGGAAAAGCTTGTGATGAATATTTAATTTTTAATTATTTAAGTATACTTTTAAGTAATAGTTTCCCATGAAATCCAGATATAAACTTATTTAATAACTCTTATTTTTGAAGCTTTTGGACTTGACTTCATATCCTTTAGGATGAGGATGATAACAGTGTACAGCTGTTTACTTTTCTTAATTAGAGCAATTCCGGTATATGGATATAGCAGTTGTAAACCATGGTACTCCATACTTACTCTCCTCTGCTAATATTTGTTGTATATAAACTTTTTGGCTACGGAACTAAGGCATGCCATTCTTGCTTTGTGAATACTACTCTGCTCAGTTTTTTCTTCTACTTTTCCAATTGCCCTTTCTAATACTTCCCCTTATTTATTTTTGTTTTTGATAGATTATTTTGGCAGCAGTGACAAGGGTCACTTGGAGAAGAAAATCATCAAAGTAAGAAAGTCAGTTAAGATGCCACTGAAATAGTAAAGGGAAAGAGTAAGGAGGGTCCAAATGAAAGTGGTAGCACTGGGAATGGAAAGAAAACCAATGCAAAGTTGATTCCAGGATATTGTCAACTTTAGCAAGGACTGAAATGATAGAGGGATGGGAGTGGTACTTATTAGACAGAGATCTTTGAGGGAAAAGACTGTTATCTCTGTATTCTCAGTAACTGGGAATAGCACTTGACACATGAGGAACTCAAATCTTTCTATTTAAAACAATTAAATTATGCAACTACCATATAGAATAAAGAATTGAGATCTCTTTAATAATGGTCAACATATTGGATGTGTTGAAATGAAGATGCTTAGATACCACTGTGTATTAAACTGTTTTATAAAAACTAATCAGTGACTCCTTATCCTTTAGAGTAGCACTAATATAACTTTCTGCAATGAAGGCAATGACCAATATCTACCCCCCCCAATATGGTAGTCACTAGCCATATGTGGCATTTGAGCACTTGAAATGTGACGAGTACAACCGAAGAGCTAAAGTTATTTTATTTTATTCCATTTTAATTTACTTAAAATAAAATTTAAATAGCCACATGTGAAAAGCAGTTACTGTATTGAAGAGTAGCAGTCTTAGAGGTCCATCAGTGAGTGTCTATCATATCTCTGAGGAAACTTGAAACATCTAGCCTATAGCCTTAGGACGTGGCCGTTCCTATAGGCAGCATTTCAAAGTAAATAGAAGACAAACTAGTAAAAAGACTTCTTCAATATTTTTATTGACTATTTTTTATCTATTCTACAAGTTATTTCAAAATTCCAGATGCAGTGAATTTATTGCATTAACAATATGGTCCAATATACAAAGGTGTTAAATGTTCTATTTTGTTAATGCATAGAAGAAAACAAAATAAAAGCATAATATGACAAGGTTTGTAGACTATAGCACCTCTTCACACATACTCCTAGTTTTCCTTTCATAAATTAAACTTTGGAATGTTCTAAACCTTGAATTGGTATCTATCTCTGTCTGTATGTGTCTGTGTGTGTGTATATATATACATATATACCTTATATATAGTATATACACACTGTATAATGTATATATACATTATCCATCTATCTATCATCTATCTATCTACATTATCTATCTATCTATCCAGATACACATACATGTATACATATACTATTATTCAGAGAAAACAATAGTGCTTTTACTGGTTTAATTATGACCTAATTTTTTTTTGTGTTCTTATGTTTTTTTTTTTTTTACTACAAAAAGGTAATACTGTTTAGACTCATCAAGCAATGTGCATTCAACAGGGACCCTAGATAAACAAAACATGAATTAAAAAAAGCTTGATTTAGATCATATAAGACAAGACTTTGACTTCCTTCCATTTGGCTGCTTGCTCTATGCCCTATGTTTGTAAGAGTACTCAAAATAGTCAATTTGGGTCTATATTTTCAATTAATCTGAGTTACCTTTTTTTGTAGCCACATAAAGCTGAAACTAAGAACACTTTGTTATAAACATTTACAGTTTTCATATCCAAGCCCATACTTTTGGATCTATTAATTAACTTATATTTTCACATAATACTTGGCTTTTAAGTTTGTGCTTTCTAATCTATAGTAGCTATTCCTACTATATTGTTCCCCTTAAACTTCAAAAGACAGATTCAACTTGAATCAGAAGATGGAGATCCTTTTTTAATATGAAACCCTTGTAATATAACTGACTTAAACCTAACAATCTTAGAAACTCAAACTCACAGAAAAAGTAGCCTATGAATTTGTAGATGATTACTAATCCATAAATGGGGGGTGATGGATATTGATTATGAAATTATCTAGATACCCTTCACTGTGATTTCAGTCAATGTTTTATTGGCTTCCTTTACTTATTCTTAATAGCAAAGCATATTAAGAAAGTGAGGACCAGTATTCTGATAAAATGAGTCCTAGGGTTAATAATGATGACTGGTATTTGTATTTAGAGCCTTAATGATGTATTTCTTTTCTATTCATTTGAAGTACATTTGGGTTTTGGCTTGTAGGCCTATGATAATTTGTTTGAAACACATAATATTTTCCATAACTTTTCATGAACCTAACTAAAATAAGCATTCTGTTCTTAGATGTGTTTGAAAAAAAGGGGTTGGAAGAATATTAAATAGGCAAAATTTTGGTGAATTCAAATGCTGTATTGCCCTACACATGTTATACTCTTGCTCCTTTTTAAAAATTATTTTCATTGGAAAGATTGGGATTTAATTAATTAACTACAGTATTAATGCAGTAACAATCTCAATTTCATACCTTTAGTTTTATTACATATTAAACTGAAATAGTGATAAGTAGTTGAAATGGAAACCCCGAAATCATTTTTTCGATTCATGAGGATTTGCTGCACATTCCTCTTTTTAAAGTTTTTATTTTAATTCCAGGTAGTTAATATATGGTGTTATATTAGCTTCAGGCATACAATATAGTGATTCAAAAATTCCATACATCACCTGGTTCTCATCATGAAAAATTTACTCCTTAATCCCCATAACCTATTTAACCACCCCCGCTTCCGCTCAGGTTTTCCATAATTAAGAGTCTGCTTCTTGGGGCGCCTGGGTGGCTCAGTCAGGTAAGCATCTGAATCTTGATTTCAGCTCAGGGCATGATCTCACAGTTCATGAGATGGGACCCCACATTCCACATTGGGCTCTGGACAGTATGGAACCTGCTTGGTGTTCTTTCTCTCCTTCTCTCTCTGCCCCTCCTCTGCTCATGTGCTCTCCCAAAATAAATAAATATTTTACAAAGAGTCATTTTCTTGATTACACTCTCTTTTTTTTTCTATTTGCTCATTTGTTTTATTACTTAAATTCCACATATGAATGAAATCATATGGTATTTGCCTTTCTCTGATTGACTTATTTCACTTAGCATAATGCATTATAACTCCATCCATGTTGCAAATGACAAGATTTCATATTTTGATGACTGAATAATATTTCATTGTACATATCTACTCCCTTTTTATCTGTTCATCATTCAATAGACACTTGGGCTGCTTCTATAATTTGACTATTGTAAATAATCCTCCTATATACATAGGGGCGCATGTTTCCCTTTGAATTAGAGTTTTTGTATTCTTTGGGAAAATACACAGAAGTACAATTGCTGGATGGTAAGGTAAATCTATTTTTAGCTTTTTGAGGAAACTCCATACTGTTTTCCAGAGTGGCTACACCAGTTTGCATTCCCACCAATAATGCATGAGGGTTCATTTTTCTTCACATCCTAGTCAA
Source organism: Paguma larvata (assembly GCA_030068075.1). Lineage (NCBI taxonomy): Eukaryota > Metazoa > Chordata > Mammalia > Carnivora > Viverridae > Paguma > Paguma larvata. Next base: position 67,481,221 of record CM057830.1, read on the forward strand.
CACCTGCTGTTTCTTGTGCTGCTGATTTTAGCCAGTCTGACAGGTGTGAGGTTATATCTCATTCTAATTTTGATTTGCATTTCTCTGATATGTGATGATGAGTATCTCTCCATGGGTCTGCTGGCCATATTGGATGTCTTATTTGGAGAAATGTCTGTTCGTGTCTTCTACCCATGTTTAATTGGATTATTATTATGTTTTTAGGATTTTGAGTTAGATAATTTCTTTACATTGTTGGGATTCTAATCCTTTATCATATATGTCATTTGCAAATATCTTCTCCCATTCCATAGTTTTTTTTTTTTTAGTTTTGTTGATTTATTCCTTTACTCTGCAGAATCTTTTAAATTTTATGTAGTCTCAATAGTTTAGTTTTGCTTATGTTTCTTTTGCTCAGGAGACATATCGAGAAAGAAGTTGCTATGGCCAATATTAAATAAGTTATTGCCTGTTTTCTCTTCTAGAATTTTTATGTTTTCTAGTCTCACATTTAAGACTTTAATCCATATTTTTTTATATAGCCAATTTCATTATTTTGCATGTGGCTGTCCAGTGTTGTTAAACACAATTTCTTAAAAAGACATTATTTTTCTCTTTAGATATTTTGTCCTGCTTTGTCCAAGATTAATTGACCATATAGCTGTGGATTTATTGCTGGGTTTTCTATTCTATTCCATTGATCTTTGTGTCTATTTTTATGCCAGTACCATACGGCTATGATTACTACAATTTTGTAGTATAACTTGAGGTCTGGAATTGTAATGCCTCCAGCTATGATTTTCTTTTTTTAAGATTGCTTTGACTCTCCGAGGTCTTTTCTGGTTCCATACAAATTTTAGGGTTGTTTCGGCTCTGTGAGAAATGCTGTTGGTGTTTTAATAGAATTACATGGAATGTGTAGATTGCTTTGAGTACTATAGACATTTTTACAATATTCTTTCTTCCAATCCATGAGCATAGAATGCCTTTCCATTTGTTTGTATCATCTTCAATATTTTTCACCAGTGTTTTATGCTTTTCAGTGTACAGTTCTTTCACCTCTTTGGTTAGGTTTATTCCTAGGAATCTTATTATTTTGGGTACTATTTTAAAAGGGACTGTTTTATTAACTTCTCTTTCTGCTGCTTCATTATTCGTGTTGGAAATGTAACCGATTTCTGTACATTGATTTTGTATCCTGTGAGTACCAAAATCACTTATTAGTTCCAGGATCGTTTTGGTGGGGTCTTTTGGGGTTTCTACATGGAGTATCATGTCATTTGCCAATAGCAAAAGTTTTACCTCTTCCTTAGTGATTTGGATGCCTTTTATTTCTTTTTGTTTTCTAATTACTTTGGCCTTCACTTCCAATATTATGTTAAATGCAAATGGGGAGAGTGGACATCCTTGATTTATTCCTGACCTTAAGCAAAAAGCTCTAAATTTTTCCCCATTTAGGATGATGTTAATTGTGGGATTTTCATCTATGACCTTTATTATATTGTGATATGTTACCTCTACACCTACCTTTTTGAGAGTTTTTATCATGAATATACATTGTACTTCGTCGAATGTTTTTTTGACATCTATTGAAATGATCACATGGTTCTTATCCTTTCTCTTACTTATTTAACAATTTTCATATGTATGTTCATCAGGTATATTGGCTTGTAGTTTTAGTTTTTAGTTTTCTTTTTTGTATTGTCTTTACCTGGTTTTGGTATCGAGATAATGCTGGCCTCATAGAATGAATTTGGAAGTCTCCCTTCCTTTCCTGATTTTTGGAAGAGTTTGAGAAGAATAGGTATTAATTCTTTTCTGAATTTGTCTGTGAAGCCATTTGTTTCTGGGCTTTTGTTTGTTGAGAGTTTTTTGATTACTGGTTCCATTTCTTTGTTGATTATTGGTCTGTTCAAGTTTCCTATTTCTTCCTGTTTCGGTTTTGGTAGTTTATATGTTTCTAGGAATTTCTTCCAGGTTGACAAATTTGTTGACATATAGTTTTTCACAATATTCTCTTATAATTATTTGTATTTCTATGGAGTTGGGTTTTATTTCTCCTCCGTCATTTGTGATTTTATTTACTTGGTTATTTTCTATATTCTTTTTCATAAGCCTGGATAGCCGTTTATCAATTTTAATGATTTTTTCAAAGAATCAACGCCTGGTTTCATTGACATTTTATTGTCATTTTTAAGTTTCTATATCATTTATTTTTGCTCTAATCGTTATTAATTATTTTTTCTGTTGGTTTTAGGTTTTGTTTGTTGTTTCTCCAGCTCTATTAGGCATAATGTTAGGTTGTTTATTTGAGATTTTTCTTGCTTCTTGAGGTAGGCCTTTATTGCTATAAAATTTCCTCTTAGAACCACTTTTACTTCATCCCAGAAGTTTTGGGCCATTGTGTTTTCATTTTCATTTGTTTCTGTGTCTTTTTTTCTTTTTTAAAAATTTTCTGATTGACCCATTTATTATTTAGTAACATATTTTTTTTAACCTCCGTGAATTTGTGTTTTTCCCAGAATTTTTCTTGTGGTTGACTTATAGTGTCACAACATTGTGAATATATCAGTTAAGTCCATCTGGCCCAGTGAGTCAAAGTCATTTTTTCTTTGTTGGTTTTCTGTTTGAGCGATCTGTCCATTGATATAAGTGAGGCGTTAAAGTCCCATAGTGTATTATTGTATTATTGTTTCATTTCTTTATGTTTGTTATTAACTGTTTTATTGATTGGGTTGCTCCTATGTGGGTGCATAAATATTTACAGTTGTTATATTTTCCTGTTGGATTGTCCTCCTTATAATTATGTGGTGTTCTTTTTGTCTCTTGTTAAAATCTTTGTTTTAAAGTCTATTTAGTCCAATATAAGTGTTGCTACTCCAGCTTTCTTTGACATCCATTTGCATAACAGACATTTATCCGTTTCCTCACTTTCAATTTACAGTTGTCTTTAGGTCTGAAATGAGTCCCTTGTAGGCAGCACTAGATGGCTCTTGCTTTTTTTAATCCATTATTACATCGTATGTATTGTGATTGGAGCATTTAGTCCATTTACATTCGAAGTAATCACTGATAGAAATGTGTTTATTATTATTTTATTTTTGTTTTGTAGTTGTTTATGAAGTGTTTCTCTGTCCCTTTCTTGTCTTTTTGGGTTTAGCAGTTTGCTGATTTTCTTTAGAGATATATTTGGATTTCTTTTTCTTTATTCTTTGCATATTTATTAGTTGTCCCGGATATATGGTTACCATTAAGTTTTTATATAACCCCATCTGCATATAGCAGTCTATATTAAGTTGATCATCATTCAAGCTTAACCTAATTTTTTACCCTTCTCTTACCTATATTTAGGTATATGTTGTATTTTATATCATTAATTTTGTGAGTTCTTTGAATTTTTGTAGAAATATTCATTTTTTACTAGTTTTGTTTTTCCTACATTTACACTATCACTTTTGGCCTCTCCTTTCCACTGAAAGTGTCCCCTTTAGTATTTCTTGCATGGCTGGTTTAGTGGTTATGAACTCATTTAGTTTTTGTTTGGGAAACTATTTATCTCTCCTTCTATTCTGTATGATAACCTTACTGTATAGAATATTTGGGGCTGCAGTTTTTTTCACATACAGCACGATGAATATACCATGCCAGTCCCTTCTGGTTTCCCAAGTTTCTGTTGAGAAATCTCCTGCTCGCCTTATGGGTTTTCCCTAATAAGTTATTATCTTCTTTTGTCTTGCTGTTCTTAAGATTCTTTCTTTACCACTGTATTTCCCCAATTTGATTACAATATCATTTGGTGTGAGGTCTGCTTTTGTTGATTTTGATAGGATTTCTCTGTGCCTCCTTGACCTTGATGTCTGTTTCCTTCCCCAAATTAGGGAAGTTTTCAGCTATTATTTCTTCAAATAAATTTTCTGCCCCATTTTCTCTCCCCTTCTGGAACTCCTATCATACAAATATTATTATATTTGATAGAGTCACTGAGTTACCTAAGTTTATTCTCCTTTTGCATATTTTTTTCTCTCCTTTGTTCAGCTTGATTAATTTCCATTGCTCTGTCTCTATGTCATTAATTCATAACTCTCCTTCCAACCTGCTATTCATTCCATCCAGCATGTTTCTCATATTGTTTATTGAGTCCTTTATCTCTACTATGTTATTCCTTATCTCTGTGTTAAGAGTGTCACTCATGTCTTCCACTCTTTCCTCAAGTCTAGCGAGTATCCTTATGATCATAGCTTTAAATTCTCTATCAGGCAAGTTACTTATATCTGTTTCACTTAGATGTCTGGCCATGGCCTTGTCTTGTTCTTTCATTTGGGATACATTTCTCTGTCTACTAATTTTGTCTGCTCTTCTGTCTGTTTCTCTGTGTTACGAAAGGCAGTTATGTGTTCTGCTCTTGAAGGTAGAGACTTTATGAAGAAGAGACCCTGGAATTTTCTGCAGTGTATTGTCCTCTTTTCGGCAGAACCTAGTACTTCAGGAGAGTATCCTATGTGTGTTGCTTATGTCCTGCTGTTGTATCTGAGTCAATTTTCCTTTCAGTGCAGTCATCTGCAATGTCTCTCTGACTGTTCTAGGCTGTGCTTGCTCTCTGTGGTGATAATGGAAAACAGGCAGGCCAGCTTTGAGTGGGTATGCATGCTTGGAAATTTGGCAATGGGGCAGCATTGTTAGCAAAATTTGTGCTGAGCCACTAGTCCTACGCTGGATCCCTCCAAGCACTGTGGCTGCCAAGGTTCTGCATACCAGTGTTGATGTGGGTGTGAGGCTGTGTCTTGAACTTGGCAGTGGCTGGGCACAGCTGGGCATGGCATAATGATGTGGGTTACTGCCGAAAGATGACTTGACACCGCACACGGTGGCAGCCGTGCACCTGACAGCTGCAGTTTTAACAAAAATTTCCCTGATCCCAGAGCTGAGGCTAACAGGCTTGGAGTGGATGAGTCTTCAGAAGAAGTCATGTCCTGGTACATTGCTAGTATGTTAGGTAGCAAGTGTCTGTGCCATCGATCCTGTTGCAGGTGGCCCTGGGTGTTTATGCTAGGGGGAAGGTGAGGAAAGTAGCAGCTCCCTCATTTTCATGCTCCAATATCAGTATGAACAGATCTGTCTCCCCTTTCCCCCAGTGTTGGGTAAGCTGCTGTTTTAATGTTGCCTTTTTTGGAGGTCGCTGTCTCTTTAAGGGCAGTGGCCTTTTTGAAAGATTTGATGAGGCTTCTCTAAACCATTGCCTACTTGATTTCTAAGACCTGCCTTGTTGAAATGCTATCCAGCATTCCCCCCCTTTATTAGAGGGATTGCCTCAGAAAGCTAGTATTATCTATTTCAGTTAAGGGTGCATACTCTAATGTTCTGGGCTGAATTGTGTCTCTCCAAAATTCATTTCTTGAAGCACTAACCATCAGTACCTCACAATGCACCATATTTGGAGATAGTATCCTTAAAGATGTCTTTAAGTCAAAATGAAAGCCCCAATCCATATGACTGGTGTCTTTATAAGAAGAAGAAATTTTGGGGGCACCTGGGTGGCTCAGTTGGTTAAGCGGCCGACTTAGGCTCAGGTCGTGATCTCGCGGTCTGTGAGTTCGCGCCCCGCGTTGGGCTTTGTGCTGGTGGTTCGGAGCCTGGAGCCTGCTTCGGATTCTGTGTCTCCCTCTCTCTCTGCTCTTCCCTTGTTCATACTCTGTCTCTATGTCTCTCAAAAATAAATAAACGTTAAAAAAATTAAAAAAAAGAAGAAGAAATTTTGCCATACGGAGTTACCAGGGATGTGTGCACACAGAGGAAAGACCATATAAGGAAACAGGGAGAAGGTGGCAACCTGCAAGTTAAGAAGAGAGGCCTCAAGAGAATTCAAACCTGCTGACATTTTGATCTTGGACTTCTAGCCTCTAAAACTGTGAGAAAGTTTAACTGCCTGTTCTGTATTGTCTTAGTCCTTTTGGATGCCATAACAGAAATCCACAATAAAAATATCATTGACTAGAAGATTCAGTGTCTGGTGAGGAACCACTTTCTGGTTCATGTGTCCTCCCATGGTATAAGGGGTCTCAGGAGTTCTTTGGCATCTATTTTATAAAGGCATTTATCCCATTCATGACCTAATAACTTTTTTTTCAAGAGAAAATTTTAATTTATTTTATTTTAATTTATTTTAATTTATTTTAATTTATTTTTTCATAATTTATTGTCAAATTGGTTTCCATACAACACCCAATGCTCATCCCAACAAGTGCCCTCCTCTGTGCCCATCACCCACTCTCCCCCCGCCCGCACCCCCCTCTACCCTCAGTTTGTTCTTCGTCTTTGAGAGTCTCTTTGTTTTGTCTCCCTCCCTCTCTATGGCTTTTTTCTTTCCCCTCTTCCCCTCCCCCCTGGTTTTCTGTTAAGTCTCGTGAAGCCCACCTATGCGTGGAAACATATGGCATCTGTCTTTCTCTGCCTGACTTATTTCACTCAGCATAATACCCTCCAGTTCCATCCATGTTGCCACACATGGCCAGATTTCATTCTTTCTCATTGCCACACAGTATTCCAGTGTATATATATATATATACCACATCTTCTTTATCCATTCATCAGTTGATGGACACTTAGTCACTTTCCATAATTTGGCTATTGTCGAAAGTGCTGCTATGAATGTCGGGGTACACATGCCCCCATGCATCAGCACTCCTGTATCTTCTTAAGGGTTCCATTTCCCATTATTATCTCATTGGGATAAGATTAAACATAATAATTTGGGCAAACACATGCTTTTAGTCTATAATATATCATATTTTTATGGCACTCCTAGCACACTAATATATCTAGAGATAGATAGATAGATAGACAGAAAAAAGAAAGTGGATGTTAAAGTCCTCTATACAGTGATCAAAATATTTGACCCTAGAATAGATTGATAAAAATAATGTTTTAGCTTTAAGGGGAATGGATGTTAAAATCAGATGTACTAAATAAGCAAAGGGAGAGAGAGAGAGACAGACAGACAATTATAGTGAACAAACCAGAGAGGTATGTGGGGGAAATAGGGGATGCAGATTAAAGAGTACACTTACCAAGATGAAAATAAAATAAACAAAAATGAAATAAAAGGCATATTAGGTATTAGACTAATGTTTTACACATCACGTACTTCAAATATAAAAGGTGTCCTACACTTACTTCATATGTAGTTGCCTTCAAGGAGCAGGATAATTTCTTATATTCAGTGAAGATGAGAATAGCTGGTAACCACCTTCTTATCATTTTTAACACAATAATTTAAAAGATGAGAGTTGTTGGAAAACATTCATCTGAAACTGTCAACAAAGCATACACTCGAAATTCTTTAATAAGGTTTAAAAAAAACATTTCTATTCAAATGTATTTGATATATGCTCCTCACAAGTGCACTCCTTAATCCCCATCATCTAGTTAATGCATGCCCTCCCCCATCCCATAACCGCCACCAATTTCTTCTCTGTAATAAAGAGCCTCTTTTTTGGACTTTTTCTCTTTTTTCCCTTTGCTATTTTGTTTTGTTTCTTAAATTCTGCATATGAGTTAAATCATATGATATATCACATCTTTATCCATTCATCAATCAGTGGACATTTGGACTGTTTCCATAATTTGGCTATAGATAATGCTGATATAAACATCAAGTACATGTATCCTTTTGAAATAGTATTTTTGTATTCTTTGGGGTAAATACCCAGTAGTGTGATTCGTGGATCATAGTGTAGTTCTATTTATATAATTTTTTTAAAATTTTTAAAATTTATTTAGACAAAGAGAACACAAGAGGAGGAGGGATAGAGAGAGTAAGAGAAAATCCCAAGTTTTGAGTACTCTTACACATAGGGCATATACCCATGCAGATGAGGCTCGATACCATGAACCATAAGATCATGACCTGGACCAAAATCAACAGTCAGACATAACTGACTGAACAACACAGCCATCCCTATTTTTAATACTTTGTGGAACTTTCATACTGTTTTCTACAGTGGCTACCATAATTTGCATTGCCACCAATAGTACAAGAGAATTCCTTTTTTCTCCACCTTCTCACCAACACTGCTTTTTTTCCTTGTGGTTTGATTTTACCACTTTTTTTTTTTAATAATTTATTGTCAATTTGGTTTCCATACAACACCCAATGCTCATCCCAACAAGTGCCCTCCTCTGTGCCCATCACCCACTCTCCCCGTCCCACACTCCCCTCTCCCCTCAGATTGTTCTTAATCTTTGAGAGTCTCTTATGTTATGTCCTCCTTCCCTCTGTGGCTTTTTTTTTCCCTTCCTTCTCCTCTTCCCTTCCTCCCTGGTTTTCTGTTAGGTCTCCCAAAGCCTACCTATGCGTGGAAACATATGGTATTTGTCTTTCTCTGCCTGACTTATTTCACTCAGCATAATACCCTCCAGTTCCATCCATGTTGCCACACATGGCCAGATTTCATTCTTTCTCATTGCTGCATAGTATTCCATTGTATATATATACCACTTCTTCTTTATCCATTCATCAGTTGATGGACGCTTAGTCTCTTTCCATGATTTGGCTATTGTCGAAAGTGCTATGAACATCGGGGTACACGTGCCCCTATGCATCAGCACTCCTGTATCTCTTGGGTAGATTCCTAGCAGTGCTATTGCTGGGTCATAGGGTAAGTCTATTTTCATTTTTTTGAGGAACCTCCACACAGTTCTCCAGAATGGTTGTACCAGTTTGCATTCCCACCAACAGTGCAAGAGGGTGCCTGTTTCTCCACATCCTCGCCAGCATCTATAGTTTCCTGATTTGTTCATTTTAGCCACTCTGACTGGTGTGAGGGGTATCTCAGTGTGGTTTTGATTTGTATTTCCCTGATGATGAGTGACATTGAGCATCGTTTCATGTGTCTGTTTGCCATTTGGGTGTCTTCTTTGGAGAAGTGTCCATTCATATTTTCCGCCCATTTCTTCACTGGATTTTTCATTTTTCAGGTGTGGAGTTTGGCAAGTTCTTTATAGATTTTAGATACAATCCTTTATCTGATATGTCATTTGCGATTATCTTTTCCCATTCCGCTGGTTGCCTATCAGTTTTGTTGGTTGTTTCTTTTGCTATGCAGAAGCTTTTTATCTTGATGAGGTCCCAGTAGTTCATCTTTGCTTTTAATTCCCTTGCCTTTGGAGACGTGTCGAGTAAGAAATTGGTGCGTCTTAGGTCAAAGAGGCTTTTTCCTGCTTTCTCCTCTAGGATTTTGATGGTTTCCTGTCTCACATTCAGATCTTTTATCCATTTAGAGTTTATTTTTGTGAGTGGTGTAAGAAAGTGGTCTAGTTTCGTTCTTTTGCATGTTGCTGTCCAGTTCTCCCAGCACCATTTATTGAAGAGGCTGTCTTTTTTCCATTGGATACTTTTTCCCGCTTTGTCAAAGATTAGTTGACCATATACTTGTGGATCCATTTATGAGTTTTCTATTCTATTCCTTTGGTCTATGTGTCTGTTTTTGTGCCAATACCTTACAGTCTTGATGACTACCACTTTGTAGTAGAGGTTAAAGTCTGGGATTGTGATGCCTCCCGCCTCGGTTTTCTTCTTCAGTATTACCTTGGCTATTTGGGTCTTTTGTGGTTCCATACAAATTTTAGGATAATTTGCTTAACTTTGAGAAGAATGCTGGTGCAATTTTGATTGGGATTGCATTGAATGTGTAGATTGCTTTGGGTAGTATTGCTGCTTTGATGATATTTATTCTTCCAATCCATGAGCATGGGATGTTTTTCCATTTCCTTGTGTCTTCCTCAATTTCCTTTATAAGTTTTTTATAGTTTTCAGTGTAGAGGTCTTTCACATCTTTGGTTAGGTTTATTCCTAAGTATTTTATGGTTTTGGGTGCAATTGTGAAAGGCATTAGCTTCTTTATTTCTCTTTCTGCTGCTTCATTGTTGGTGTATAGAAATGCCACCGATTTCTGTACATTGATTCTGTACCTTGCAACTTTGCTGAATTCATGGATCAGTTCTAGTAAGCTTTTGGTGGATTCCGTCGGGTTTTCCATGTAAAGTATCATGTCATCTGCAAAAAGTGAAAGTTTGACTTCCTCCTTGCCAATCTTGATTCCTATTATTTCGTTTTGTTGTCTCATTGCTGATGCTAGGGCTTCCAACACTATGTTAAATAGCAGTTGCGAGCGTGGACACTCCTGTCGTGTTCCTGATCTTAGGGGGAAGGCTCTCAATTTTTCCCCATTGAGGATGATATTGGCTGTGGGCTTTTCATATATGGCTTTTATGATGTTTAAGTATGTTCCTTCTATCCCGACTTTCTCGAAGGTTTTTATTAGGAAATGGTGCTGTATTCTGTCAAATGCTTTTTCTGCATCTATTGACAGGATCATATGGTTTTTATCTTTTCTTTTGTTTTGTTAGCACTTCTGACAGGTTTGTGATGATATCTCATTGTGGTTTTGATTTGCATTTCCCTGATGATGAGTGATGTTGAACATCTTTTTATTTGTCTGCTGCCCATCTGGATGTCTTCTTTGGAGAAATGTCTCTTCATGTCTTTTGCCCATTTTTAATTGTATTTTTTGTTTTGGAGGGTATTGAGTTGTAATATACCATTTAATATTAAACGTGGACTAAAAGATTTTCAATTTATAAAATATTGACATAATTTTAATCCTAACATTCTGTATGCTGTTGTTGCTGTGATCATACAATGCCACATTAATATCAATGATATAATTTAGTGTCTTCTAAATCTACCTTTCTGTGTCAATGTTTTGATCATCATTTTATAAATTGTAGTCTGAAATGATAAGGTAATTCATATCTTGGACATAGTGTTAAAATGATGGATTGGTTCTGGTTTTGCTCAGCAACTGATCTTTCAAATTTTTGCATTTTATGGCATTAATCCTATTTATTGTTGTTATGTTACTATAAAGAATTGTCACTGTTGCAATGTGGTTTCTTGAATTATTTATTAAAATACTTTCCTTCACCTCACCATTCCTGTTCATTAAAGCATAACAATATCTTATTGGTTTTAATTGGAATTTAAAAGTTGTTAATGTAAGTTTCTATCAGTGCATCAACCATAAACTACCTCCCTGCTCCTAGGCAGTAACTTTACAACAGCAAACATTTGGATGAAAAGAGGGAAGCATTGGGGGTAATCATAGGAGTGTGGTATGTTTTTAATGAATACACCAAGCTTCAACATGGACAAGAGAATGCTTTCTGGTCCATTAAGCCATGGTATCACATTCAGACAAATTTCCTACATTCTAAGCTTCCATGGATGCTAACTAAATGGCTTATATAAAAAAAAAAAGCAGAACAATTAGCAACTTATTTTTTTCCCCATTTAATTGAAAAAAAAAAAAAACTTTGTTAATATAGGCAGGGACAGGTACCCCTCAGGGTTTATATACACTGCTGGAGAATCTGGTGTTTCTGGAACTCGTCTAGTTGGAAACTGGTCAAGACTCTCACTTTAGGATTAGAGATTTACTTCAACCGCAAGGGAACTTGAAGAGTCCTGAGGAGTAGATTCCCAGAACTGTGTAAGAGTAGATAAGTGCATAGAAAGGTTAAAAAAGAAACCTCTCAGAGATTCTAACAGATAGTTTGCTTAAATAGATTTAAAATCTTCTGGAAGAATACCGATTGGATCTGAAAACATTTTCCTAAAATGTCTCCAATTATACAATCTGCTTTTAAAAATAAGGTGCATGAAAGCAAGAGCATAAAAATGTTCGACCCCTTTGCCCCAGAAATCCCAGTCCAGGGAATCAGTTGATTCAGTAAATAATTCAAATGAATGTGGTTGTTACTGTATAATTTAAAATAGTGACAAATTTACACCAAAATCAAAATCCAATGTTTAATAAATTATAATACATTAACTCAATAGACTACTATGTAGCTTTTACATTATAGTCATTATGTATTTACTTTGTAAATACGATACTTAAATAACATGAAAGAGTATTTAAAATGGAAAAAATGGGTATCCATATGAACAAAGCATGAGAGAGAATTCAAAGAAGTGAAAATATAGCAGTGTTGAATGTGAGCATGTGATTTCTATCCTTAAAAAAATAATAATAAATGCTCATATTTTATGGGGTATGCAAGATTCCCAGACCAAACCCCTTAACCAAACTGGCCAAGCCAGTATTTTAGGTAGTGTATAAGATAGAGTAATCCAAGTGGATATAGTAATGTCACAATCCCAGAATGGGAATGGGAATAGAACCACCTATCCCTGAATGAATTAACCACATCAAACAGATGAGGCAGCCCACACAACCATTTTCTTTTCTAAAGCCAGAGCATTTGCTACTACAGTGATTGGAATGCAACCCTTACTCCTCTTTTTGAAACATTGTCCTTAATAGGATGCCCTAGAGATAATTTTGTGATTGTTTTGAATATCGTTTTAGGCAATGGTTCTGTCTCCACGTCATTCTAAGTCCCAGATGAAATAGCCATGTCATTTCAGATCATTATAATAATATTGTAGTCTGCACTTTACACACACTTTACTTTATTCTTTAGCATGGAAGATCAAAGTAGAGTACAGTTTCAAATGTAGGGCCATGGTTTTATGTTTTATTCATTATTTTGTGTGTGTAAAAGCCTGCTGTGTATGAAGAGATTAACTTTTGTAAGACCAGATCTGAGAACAAAGTAACAGATCATTTTGTTTTTTACCATATATTTTTACATGTTATTATGATCTAATAAATGAATGTGTTCTTTTTGAGTTAATAACAACTGTTCTTCATTAAAACTTTACACATGTATGTTGAAGTATTGGAATGGGAGGCAGTAGTGGTCAATTAATGGCCTTCAACATATTGATGCTTTCAAAAGCTGTTCATTATGATCACAGATTTGTTTAGACTACTTGTAACTATACCATTAGTGAGTATTGTCTAGTCTGCTCAGAGATTGCTTATTGAAAGTTTTTAAAATAATTATTAATATGAGTCGCCTATGCTTAACAATAATTTCTTAAGAAGTAAGACTGATAAATTCAACTCTAAAAAGGGAATTTTCACAAAGTCTCCTCATGGAAAATTGTCAAATTGCAATCTGTTCATATGAATGTTTTTCAGGTGGAAGTGAATCCTCCTGGGATAAAGATAAGTTGCAGTCTCCTCTTGTTGCTCCTGGACCTCAATATGGACTTACTCATGCAGCCCTGTCTAGCCAGCCAGGTCTTGGGGGTGCTTCTACCCTAAATCCACTGCAGCAGAACAACCTACTGACCAATAGTATGTATAATGTCATTTAAAAACTTTTTTTTTCAAAAAAAATATACCACGCAAGACTAACTGGACACTATGGGCTAGCAGGGCTAGTATATTTTTCTTCAATAAGGTTTAACAGTCTGAAGTTAGAAGGGTAAATTAGGATTCATTTGGAAAAGTGAGGTTTATAGAGTAGAGATAGATCAAGAGGCCATGTATAAGAGTAATTAAGAAAGTTGGCTATAGTCACATAAACTTGCTTGAAATTCACATCTTTTGAATTCCGTATCACTGTTGGGGGAGAAGAAAAATACTCATTTGAAAATATACCCATAGTATTCTGTTCTCTTTAACAAAGGTTTGCATTCAAAGGAAACTATTTTACCAAAGTTAAACCATTTTGTTTTACCAAAACCTAACTGATGTGCAGGAAAAGTTATATTAAAATCCACCACCCTGTGGCCACTGATGTAATGGAAAGAAGATGCTTATATCCAGTCCCTTTAGCATTTCCTGGGTAGCAAGCTTCTTGTACAGAGTCATGACACGGAGGCTTTTCTTTCCAGGAGGCATCTTTATTCATGTTGACACGAGCTCAGAGGTTTTGTACCCAAAAAATTGAGCCTAGAACGCCAGATGGTGTAGCCTTTTATGCATTTTCTACTTCTTTGTCTCCCATATATGCGTAACATATAGACATACAGTCTGATTGGGTGGTCTCATGTTACAGGGTCCTGAGGGACATTACTTATGCACATAACCAGATTGCCTTCCCTTATCTTGAGGTCTTTTCTTACCACATTCCTTAAGGAGAAGACTCTACCATACCAGTGGGTAAAGAAATACTCAATTCTAGCCCTCTCTAGTCTTTCAGTCTTACCTAAGGGGGAAAAAAGCAAAAAAGCACTTGTGAAAGTCATAAGTCATGGATACAGGCTCACAGATTGAGATCTGATCATATCTGTCTTCTCCCTACACATTTTACCACAAACACATTAGGGCTCTGTATAAGAACAGTGGATTACAACTTAAAGTACTGAAATCCTCACACTGAATTGAATTTGGATTGTCAAGGATACACTAAGGATAACAGGGGGACAAAAAATTACAGCCACTAATATAACAGCTACAGCAAACAGTAAACATAACTTAATTCTCAGTCAGATAAAAATAAAGTCTTCCATTAAAGACATGCTTATTTCGGTTCCCTTTAGCTAATATACCATTTCTGGCTTTAAAACAGAAATTACAAGGTGTGAAAAAGGCAAAAAACACAGTCTAAAGAGATAAAGCAAGCATTAGAACCAGAATTAGATATAGCACGTATTTTAGAATTATCAGACTGAAAATTTAAAGTAACTATGAGTAGTATGCTAAAAGAAGGGAAAACATACAAAAATACATGGGAATATTAACACTGTATGTTAACTATACTTGAATAAAAAAAGAATACATGGGAAATGTAAGCAGAGAGATTAAAATTGAGAAGCTAAAGTAAATGCTGGATCAAAAACACTCCAACAAAATGAATCCCTTTAATGGGCTCAATCAGTAGACCAGACAAAGTCAACAATTGAAGTATGTCAATAGAAACTTCCCAAAATAGAAAAAGATGTGGAACAAATATTGGGGGAAAAATTAAAAACTCAGAATAGAATATCTAAGAACCGTGCAGCAATTAAAAAAGTGTAGCATAAATGTAATAGGAATACAAAAATAACAAGAAAGAGGGAAAGGAACAGAAGAAATGTTTAACGTAACAAGGACTGAAAATTTTCCGAACATAATGAGAGACACCAAACAAAAGATCTAGAAAGCTCAATGAATATTAAAAAGAATAAATATATAAAGTCTACATCTCTGATATTATAGTCACACTGCAAAATCAAAAACAAAGAGAAAGTCTTTTTTTAAATTTTTTAACATTTATTTAGTTTTGAGAGATGTAGAGATAGAGTATGAGCAGGGGAAGGGCAGAGAGAGAGGGAGACACAGAATCTGAAGCAGGATCCAGGCTCTGAGGCATCAGCACAGAGCCCGACGCGGGACTCGAACTCACAGACCGTGAGATCATGACCTGAGCCGAAGTCGGCCGCTCAACCAACTGAGCCACCCAGGCACCCCGAGAAAGTCTTTTTTAAAAAAGTCAGAGAGAAACAAATTCTCCTTACCTATAAGGGATCAAAGATAAGAATTACATTGAACTTCACTCCGGAAACCAGGCAAACAAGAATGCAGTGGTGTGAAATACAGGTGTGTGAATACTTGAAAGAAAAAAAACAAAACACCAACCTAAAATTCTGAATTCTGAAAATTCATTTTAAAAGTGAAGACAGAAATAGAAATGTTCTCAAATAAAAGTTGAAATAATTTATTATCATATCAGAGATCTGCCCTATGAAAATGTTAAAAGATGATCTATTAAGAGAAAGAAAAAAATATAGGGCAGAAACCTGTGTCTACATAAAGGAAGAATGTTAGAGAATGAATAAATTAAGGTAAATAAGATATATTTTTTCTTATTCTTTTTTTTTTTAAGTTTATTTGTTTATTTTGGGAGAGACAGAGACAGTGCAAGTAGGGGAGGGGCAGAAAGAGAGGGAAAAAAGTTTGCAGTGCTCAAACCCACAAAGCTGTGAAATCATGACCTGAGTTGAAACCGAGAGTCAGCCAGGTGCCACTCTTTGTTTCTTATTCTTAATCATTCTTACAAATAACACTCTGTTAAAATAATAATAACGATGTATTGTTAAGTTATATAAATAACATTAAAATTATAAGGGATAAGAAGGAGCAATTGAAAATATTCTGCTAAAAGATGTTAGCACTACACATAAAATGATATAGTGTTATTTGCAAGTGGATTTATATGTTATAAGTGTATATTGCAAACTCCAAGGCAACAACATAAATTTTTTTAAAAAAATTAAGTTAATTTATTTATTTTGACAGAGAGAGAGTGCTGGTGGGGGAGGAGCAAATAGAGAGAGAGGAAGAGAAAAAATACCAAGCATTCTCCATGCTGTCGGCAGGGCACAATGATCTCAGGAACCCTGAGATCATGACCTGAACCAAAACCAAGAACCAAATGCTTAACTGAATGAGCCACGCAGGCCCCTAAGTTATTTTTATAAATAAGTAAAATTAATATATAAGAGAAGAGAAAAAAACCATCATACAAAATACTCAGTTAACCTCAAATAAAAATAAAGTTTCCCACTAATGTCATGCTTATTTCAGTTCCCTTTAACTAATATACCATTTCTAGCTTTAAAACAAAAATCACAATGTGAGAAAGATCCAAAAAACACAGTCTATAAATAAAGGAACACAACAGAACAAAAGAGATATACAACAAAAGAGTGGAAGACAAGGCTTACAAAAAGCAAAAGCAAAAACAAAAACAAGGCAATAAATATAAAAAACACTAACAAATATGCTAACTACTTATCCAGTTATCAATAATCACTTTAAATATGATTGGACTAAATACATGAATTACAGACATAGACTGTTCCATGTTCTCTAGTGACCATGGATGTTGATGCTTTGGTCATTACTTGCAATATACCTCTTATATAATCATGTATCAAGCAAAAGAGCCAAACCAAGACAACAATAAAAAACAAGACAAGATAACAAAACAGACCAAACTATTTGGTGTCTATAAGAAAATCACTTTAAATATAAAGACACATATTGATTAAGGAACAAAGGACTTCAGACACAGTACAGAGAGGTTCTACTCCACAGGAGAGGAGGGTCCCTGTGGAACAGTGTCCTTTGAAACTTCGAGGTTTGAATCAGTCATGTAACAAAGAAAAATGCAGGAGAATTGTGGTGCTGGGTGAGCTGACTGCCATGAAGTGAGGTGAAGCTAGGTGAGGGCTGCCTGAACAACAGGGGATGTGAGAGCCCCGATCTGGGGCCAAGAGATTGGAGTGGTGCCATTTTCTCCCAATGCCAACAGGTGGGACTTCAAAGAGCAACACAGCAGCCCCCAGTGGAGGTGGGACACTCTTACATCAACCCCCCTCCCATGCCTGGCAACTGCTCATTTACTGGGGCAAGACTGACTCTAAGCCAAAGCAGCGAGCCTCTCCTCCAGAAGACCAACACAGCCAGCACCCGACATGCACCAAATGTACTGAAAATCACATGCTTCAAAATGACAGTCACAGTTTGATTGGAAATAAAACCACCCTCAATATTTTTTTCTTTCTTCTTTTTTTGTCTATTGGAATCAGGCTCATAGTTTCTTGTTTGTTTGTTTGTTTCATTTCCTTTCCTCTTTTTTTGGATCAAGCTTCTTTAATTTTTCTTTCCCTTTCTTCTTTCTTTTTACTTTTTTTTGGGATCAGTCTTATAGTTTTTTTTTATTCTCTGTTGTTGTTGTTGTTGTTGTTGCTGTTCCCTTTCCTTTTTTTCGGGGATCAGCATTTGTTTTTTCCCTTTTGTTTTCATTTGTTTGCTTAACAAACAAATCAAAACATACATAGTTAAAGATATAAACACTCCCCAATGCAATCAAGGAGGAGCTCTGCACAGGACATACCAGTAAGAAAGAGCAACCAAAAAACTACAGCAGAGTACACACAGCATACACCAGAAACACTTCCTAATGTTCCAGGCCCTGGGTAGTATATGGCCCCCCACTTTTTTTAAATAATTTATTGTCAAATTGGTTTCTATACAACACCCAGTGCTCATCCCAACAAGTGCCCTCCTCTGTGCCTGTCACCCACTCTCTCCCCCTCCCACACCCCCCTCGCCCCTCAATTTGTTCTTGGTCTTTAAGAGTCTCTTATATTTTGTCTCCCACCCTCTCTGTGTCTTTTTTCTTTTCCCTCTTCCCCTCCCCCACAGTTTTCTGCTAAATCTCTCAAAATCCACCTATGCATGGAAACATATGGTGTCTGTCTTTCTCTGACTGACTTATTTAATTAGCATAATACCTTCCAGTTCCATCCATGTTGCTATGCTTGGACAGATTTCATTCTTCCTCATTGCTGTGTAGTATTCCACTGCATATTTATATACCACTTCTTCTTTATCCGTTCACCTGTTGATGGACACTTAGTCTCTTTCCATGATTTGGCTATTGTTGAAAGTGCTGTTATGAACATTGGGGTACATTATGCATCAGCACTCCTGTGTCTCTTGGGAAGATTCCTAGCAGTGCTATTGCTGGGTCATGAGGTAGTTCTATTTGTATTTTTTTGAAGAACCTCCACACCATTTTCCAGAGCGGCTGCACCATTTTGCATTCCCACCAACAGTGTAAGAGGGTGCCTGCTTCTCCACATCCTAGCCAGCATATATAGTTTCCTGATTTATTCATTTTGGCCACTCTAACTGGTGTGAGGTAGTATCTCAGTGTGGTTTTGCTTTGTATTTCCCTGATGATGAGTGACATTGGGCATCGTTTCATGTGCCTGTTGGCCATCTGGATGTCATCTTTGGAGAAGTTTCACATCTTGTGCCCATTTCTTCACTGGATTATTCATTTTTCAGGTGTGGAGTTTGGTAAGTTCTTTATAGATTTTAGATACTAGTCCTTTATCCAATATGTCATTTGCGATTATCCTTTCCCATTCCGTCAGTTGTCTATTAGTTTTGTTGGTTGTTTCCTTTGCCGTGCAGAAGCTTTTTATCTTGTTGAGGTCGTAGTAGTTCATTTTTGCTTATAATTCCCTCACCTTTGGAGATATGTCACGTAGGAAATTGCTGCAACTCAGGTCAAAAAGGTTTTTTTCCTGCTTTCACCTCTAGGATTTTGATGGTTTTCTATCTCACATTCAGGTCCTTCATCCATTTTGAGTTTATGTTTGTGAGTGGTGAAGGAAAGTGGTCTAGTTTCATTCTTCTGTATGTTGCTGTTATGGCCCCTTTTTAATATAGCATTACTCTCAGGTGCAGGAAGCATAACAAGCATATAAAACATGCAAAAGACAAAAATTTAGCCTTAACGACAAGAAGGAATAAGTCTCCCCAAAAGGAAGGTCAAGAAGAAATCACAGTCAGAGACTTGCTCAAAACAGATATAAGCAATGTATCCGAACAAGAATTTAGACCAATATTCATAAAACTACTAGCTGGGCTTGAAAAAAAATCTTAGAAGACACAAGTGAAACCCTTGATATAGAGATCAAAGACATAAAAAGTAGTCAGGCTGAAATAAGAAATGCTATAACTGAGATGCAATACCAACTGAATATAGTCACATGAGGATTGAAGAAGCATAGGAGAGAGGTGATATAGAAGATAAAATTATGGAAAATAATTAAGTTGAAAAGAAGAGGGAAAGGAAACTAATACATCAGGAGGGGAGACTTAGAGAACTTAGTAATTCCATAAAATGAAACAATATCCATATCATAGGAGTCCCAGAATAAGAAGAGGAGGAAACCAGGACAGAAGATTTATTTGAACTAATTACAGCTGAGAACTTTCTTAATCTGAGGAAGGAAATAGGCATTCAGGTCCAAGAGGCACAGAAAACTTCCCTCAAAATCAATAAAAACAGGTCAATACCATGACATATCCTAGTGAAGCTTGCAAAATACAAAGATGAAGAGAAAATTCTGAAAGTAGCTAAGACAAAAGGTCCTTAACCAACTTGGTAGACACATAAGGTTAACAGCAGACTTGTCCACTGAAACTTAGCAGGCCACAAGGGAGTGGCAGGAAATATTCAATGTGCTGAATGGGAAAAATTTGCAACCAAGAATTCTTTTTTTAAAATATTTTTTCATGTTTATTTATTTTTGAGAGAGAGAGAGAGAGAGAGAGAGAGTGTGTGAGTAGGGGAAGGGCGGAGAGAAAGGGAGACACAGAATCTGAAGCAGGCTCCAGGCTCCAAGTTGTCAGCACAGAGTCTGATGTGGGGCTCAAACTCATGAACTGCAAGATCATGACCTGGGCCAAAGTTGGACGCTTAACTGACTGAGACACCTAGGCATCCTGCAGCCAAGAATTTTTTTATCCATCAAGGCTGTCATTCAGAATAGGAGAGATAAATAGATTCACAAACAAAAACTAAATGAGCTGTGACCACTAAACCAGCCCTGTAAGCTGCAGTTTTAAGGAAGATAAGGAAGACTCTTTGATTGGAGAAGAAAAAAAAAAAAAAGACCAAAGCAACAAAGACTAGAAAGCACTAGAGAACATTATCGGAAATGCTGACTCTACAGGTAACAAAATGGCGCTAAATTCATATCTTTCAATAATCACTCTGAATGTAAATAGACTAAATGCTCCAATCAAAAAATAAAGGAATGGAGAAATATACACTATGTTAACACTAATCAAAGGTAGGAGTAGCTATATTAATTTCAGACAAATCAGATTTTAGAGCAAGAAAAACTGTAAAGGCTAAGAGGGGTATTACATAATGATAAAGAGCTGAATTCTCCAAGAAGAAATTAACAAGCCTCAATGTGTTTGCTTCTATTAATAGAATGTCAAAATATGTGAGGTAAAAACTGATAGAACTGCCAGGAGAAATAGATGAATCCACTCTTTTAGTTGGAGACCTCAATACTCTTTTATCAGAAATGGACATATTCAGGAGGCAGAAATTCAGGAAGGGTATAATTGCACGAAAAGCAACATTAATCAACTTGATCTAATGGACTTTTATATAATATTTCATCCAACAATATAAGAATATACATGCTTCTTAAGTTTACTTGTAACATTCACTAAGCTAGATATGTTAGCGGCAAAAAGCAAACTTAACTTTACAATAGCCAGACCTCCAGGATTCAGTAAGTCTTCTTTAACATACGAAAATCCCTCTAGGAACTTCCTTTATCTCCACCCCCTCCAACTTGAATGTATATAATCAATCACTCCTTACAATCACAGTGCAGCTCTTTCTGCCCATGGGTACTGTGAAAAGCAGCTTTTTGCACAGGAGAAAAATGATAGATTGCATTCCAGGTGCATCAAGGAATAGAAATCATACAAAACATGCTCTTAGTTTTAATGGAATTAAACTGAAAATTAATAACAAAAAGACGGCTGGAATGTCCAAAAATACATGGATATTAAACAGCACATAAAGAAGAGCACTGAATAATAAAAGGATCAATACAACCAGAAGATACAATTTTAAACATCTATGCATGTACATTGGATCACCTAGACACATAAGCAAAAATTAGACAAAAATAAAGAACTAAATGTTAATACAGGAATAGTGTGAGACTTAAATACACTACTTATATCAATGGATAGATCATTCAGGTAAACAATCAATAAGTAAACAATGTCTTTGAATGATACATTAGACCAGATGGACATAATGAATACATACCATATTCCATCCCAATACGACAGAATACACATTCTTTTCAAATCCACATGCAACATTCTCCAGAACTGATCACATGTTAGGCCACAGAACAAGCTACGATAAGTTTAAAAAGGATTGGAATTATATCACACATCTTTTCTGACCATAATAATAAGAAACTAGAAATCAATCACAGGAATAAAACTAGAAAAACTACAAATATGTGGAGTTTAAACAACACAATATTAAACAACCTGTGCATTAGCTAAGGAATCAAAGAAGAAATAAAAATATATATGGAAACAAAAATACAAAAGATAATAAAAGAATATTATGAAAAATTATATGTCAAAAATTGGACAGCCTAGAATAAATTGATAAATTCCTACAAACATACAATCTTTCAAAACTTGACCATGAATAAATAGAAAATCTGAATAGACAGATAAAAAGTAGTGAAATTGAATCAGTATGCAAAACACTACCAAAAAATAAAACTTCCAGACCAGATGTCTGTATAGGTGAATACTACCAAACATTTAATAATCAATACTGATTTTCCTCAAAATATTCCAAACAGTAGAAGAGGAAGAAAAGTTTTTGGATACATTATACAAGGCCAATGTTATCCTGTGTCAAAACCAGATATACACCATGAAAAAAAAAAACTATAGGTCTGTATCTCTGATGAACATAAATGCAAAAATCACCAACAAAATACTAGCAAACCATATTCAACAATAGATTAAAAGGAGTATTCACCAAGATCAAGTAGGATTTAGTCTGGGGATGCAAGGATGGTTCAATATTCACAAATCAATCAGCATCATACGCCACATCAATAAACCTAAGGGTAAAAATCATATGATCATTTCAATAGATGCAGAAAAAGAATTTGACAAAATTTAACATCTGTTCATGATGAAAATTCTCAACAAAGTGAGTATAGAGGGAGCATAGCTCAATATTCTAAAGGCCATATATGAAAAACCCATAGCCAACATCTTAATGAAGAAAAACTGGGAGTTTTTCCTCTAAGATAAGGAACAAAAAAGGATGTCTAACTTTGTCACTTTTATAAACTGGAAATCCTAGCTACAATAATGAGACAAGAAAAGAAATAAAAAATTTACAAATAGGTAAGAAAGAAGTAAAACTTTCACTATTTGCAGATGACATGATACTAAATACTAAAATCCTAAAAATTCCACCAAAAGACTACTAGAATAAATTAAATCAGTAAAGTTTCAAGATACAAAATTAAAACCCAGAAATTGGTAGCATTTCTGTACAGTAATAACAAAGGAGCAGGAAGAAATTTTATGAAAACCATCCACTTACAGTTGCACCAATTAAGATAAAATACCTAGAAATACAGTTAACCAAAGAGGTAAATGATCTGTACTCTGAAAACCACAAAACACCGAGGAAAGAAATTGAGGATGACACAAATGATTGGAAAGATATTCCATTCTCATGAATTGGAAGAAC
Source organism: Paguma larvata (assembly GCA_030068075.1). Classification (NCBI taxonomy): domain Eukaryota; kingdom Metazoa; phylum Chordata; class Mammalia; order Carnivora; family Viverridae; genus Paguma; species Paguma larvata. The sequence goes on from CM057830.1 coordinate 67,504,231, forward strand.
CGATATTGTTAAAATGTCCATATTACCCCAAAGAATCTAGAGAGTCAATGTAATCTTTATCAAAATAGCAACAACACTTTTTACAAATCTAGAACAAATAATACTAAATTTTTTTGTGGCACCACAAAAGATACAAATTTCCTACCACATTCATGAGACACACACACACAAACCTGGAGGTGTCACAGGTACAGGTTTCAAGGTACACGACAAAGCTGTAGTAATCAAAATAGAATGGTACTGGAACAAAAATAGACATATAGATCAAAGGAACATAATAGAGAACCTAGAAATAAACCCACAATTATATGGTAAACAAAACAAAAGGCAACCTGCTGAAGGGAAGAATATTTTTGGAAATGATATACTATATAAAGTGTAAATATACAAAATATATAAAGAACTTGTATGGAGTTTAGAAGATGGTAGCAAACTGGGAAGACCCTAGTCTCACTTCTTCTCACAAACAAAACTACATAACTATCAAATCATCCTAAATACCACAGAAATCACCTTAAGACTGACAGAACAAACTACACAACTAAAGGTAGAAAATAGGCCACATCAAAGAAGGTAAGAAGTACAAAGATAAGTGTTAGGGAAGAAACGGATCATGGCTGCTGTAGAAGAGATGACCCCATGGTACTGGACAAGGGCACAAGAGAGAGGAGCACACAGGGGAATGCACACAGAGAATACTTTCCCATGGCCATTGGCATGGAAAAAAGAGGGACTGAATTTTGAGAGTTATTGCAACCAACAGAGCTTGAAGCCTGGAGTATTAATGGTCAGTTAGTGTGCCTGGGATAGTGCCTAGGAGGGCACTGCTCTGCTACTGGGGTGAAGGCAGGCAAACAGCCCAAGGCCAGACAGCATGGAAACAGTGATCTGAAGGGCACCTGGGACATACAGTTGGCAGATGATATACTGTTGTCCAAGCACATCCCTGACAGTCAGCATTCAGACACCTCTCCAAAAAAAAAAAAAAAAAAAAAAAGGAGCTGGCTGGGGCTATTTCCATCCCAAGCCTCTCAGCATAAACACAGAGCCACCTTTAGGAAGCAATGTAGCATGAACACTGGGTTCCTAACATGCTTATACCAAACACCATCACCTGCCATATGATGGAACCACCTACTCAGTCACACTTGCCTCAGTCCCAGCTCAGAGGGCCCCTCCCCCAGAAGTCCCACACAAAACCCCGCCCACACCACCTCTTCCCCTCCAGAGAGTTTTCAAGGCCTCAGTTCTGTTCGAGGTGGTGGTAGTGCTCATTTCACAAGCAGACCAGAATATACTTAGTTAAAACACCACATTCAAGCCAGGGCCCAAACACCTCTCACAGCAGGCAAGAAGAGAGCCTCTGCAGATGACTGGCCTGAAGGAAAGAGCAGCCAAAACACGAGTAGAGCACATAAAGCACACACCAGAGACACTCACTGATTCACATAAAGCACACACTAGAGACACTTGCTGATTCACCAGGCTCTTGACACTACATAATCTCTTCTTCGAAAGGCCATTAATTTCAGGAGCAGGACATATAGTGTCCTTCTCTAACATGAAGAAGGCAGAGACAAAGATAATGTCAAGAGAGAGGATTTCATCCCAAATGAAAGAACAATATAAGGCCACAACCAGAGATCTAAATGAAAAAGGTATAATTAATGAGGCTGATAGAAAATTTAAAGCAACAATGATAAGGATACTCACTGAGATTGAGAAAAGAAGACATCAGTGAGATCTTTATTACAGAGATAAAAGTTATAAAAGAATAAATCAGAGAGGAAGTGTCCTATAAAAGATTATTAGAACATGCTTGATGCAATGAACAGCAGATTGGAAGAAGCAGAGAAACAAATTAATGACTTAAAAGACAAAGTAATGGATAACAATGAAGTTGAGCAAAAGAAAGAAATAAGAATTATGGAAAAAGATAATAGATTTAAGGAACTCGGTGACCTTATTGAACATAATAGCATTTGTATTATATGAAACTGAGAAAAAGAAGAGGGATATAAGTGGGCAGAAAATTTATTTGAATAAATAATAGCTGAAAACTTCCCTAAGCTGAGAAAGGAAATAGATGCCCAGACCCAGGAGGCACAGAAAACTCCCATCAAAATCAACAAAAGCAGGCGATACCAAGACATATTGTAATTAAATTTTCAAAAATACAGTGATAAACAAAAAAATATTAAAATCAGCAAGACAAAAGAAGTCATTAACTTACAAGGGACAACCCTTGAGGCTAGCTGGAGATTCCTCAACAGAAACTTGGCAATCCAGAAAGGGAGCGGCATGATATACTCAAAGTGCTGAATGGGAAAAATATGCAATCAAGAATAATGTATCCAAGAAGGCTATCATTCAGAATAGGAAGAGAGATAAAGAGTTTCCCAGACAAATCAAAACTAAAGGAGTTCATGACCATTAAACTGGCCCTGCAAGGATTATTAAAAATGGCATATTTTGTGATAAGGAGAGACCAAAATTGACAGTATAAAGGTAGGAAACACCAAAGCAGTAAAAATTAATATTCCTGTAAAAGTCTGTCAAGGAACTCACACCAAATATGTTATAAAATATAATAATATATACCTAAAACATGGAGGAGAGATGAGAAAAGAATGGCTTCAAAATTAAATGACCATCAACTGAATATAGACTGCTATTTTCTGAAGAAGTTACATACAAACTTAATCACAATCATCCATAAAAAACCACTAATAAACATACAAAGGATAAATATAAAGTAATCCAAATATATCTCTAATAAAAAATTAACAAAACATGAGAGAGAGAAAGAAAGGATCAAAAAAAATCTCTAGAAACAATAACAAAACAAGTAATAAAATGTCAATAAATATTTATCTATCAATAATTATTTTGAATGTAAATGGATGAAATGCTCCAATCAAAAATCATAGGGTGTCAGAATGGATATAAAAGAAGACCAATCCAAATGCTTCCAGAAGATACTTATTTTCAACTTAAAGACACTGGAATATTGAAAGTAGGGGGATAGAGGAACATTTTTTTATGCAAATGGATGTTGAAAGGAAGCCAGAATAGCCATACTTATATTAGGACAAACTAGATTTTAAACAGTGTTAAAAAGAGATAAAGAAGGGCATTATAAAAAAAAAAATAAAGGGGACTACCCAAGTAGAAGATATAACAATTGTAAATATTTATGCATGAAGCATGTGAGTACCCAAATATATCAAACAATTAATAACAAAATGGAATGGATTGATAATAATACAATAGTAGAGTATTTTAACACCCCACTGACATCAACGGGCAGATAATCTAAACAGAAAATCAACAAAGAAACGAAGGTTTTGAATGATACACAGGACCAGATGGACTTAACAGATATATGCAGAAAATTGCATCCTAAAACATCAGAATATGTATTATTTTCAAGTGCACATGGAACATTATCCATAATAGATCACATATTAGGCCTCAAAACAAGCCTCAACAAATATGAAAAGATTGAAGTCATACCATGCACCTTTTCCAATCACAAAGCAAGGAATTAGTAGTCAACCTAAGATATAAAACTGGAAACACCATAAATATATGTTGATTAAACAGCATAGTTGTTTACAGCTAGTAAACAATGAAGGGTCAATCAGGAAATCAAAAAAGAAATAAAAAAATACATGGAAACAAATGAAAGTGCAAACACAATGGTCCAAAACTTTGGGGACGTAGCAAAAGTTGTCCAAAGAAGGAAGTATATAGCACTACATTTGTACCTCAAAAAACAAGAAAAATCTCAAATAAATAATCTAATCTTATATCTAAAGGAGCTAGATACAGAACCACAAACAAAGCCTGAAGCCAGTGAGAGGAGGGAAGTTATAAATATTAAAGCAGAAATAAATGATATAAAAACTCAACAATAGAAACCAGGAGCTGGTTCTTTGAAAAAAAAAATCAATTAAATTGATAAGCATCTAGACAGACTTATCAAAAAGTAAAGAGAAAGGACTCAATTAAATAAAATCACAAATGAGAGAGTAGAAATAACAACCAACAGCACAGAAACACAATTTTAAGAAAATATTATGAAAAACTATATGCCAAGAAATTGGACAACCAGGAAGAAATGGATACATTCCTAGAAACATATGAACTATCAAAACTATTGAAGTCAAAAAACTTCAATAGACTGATAACCAACAATTAAATTGAATCAGTAGTTAAAAAAACAAAACAAAATAAAACAAAAAATAACTCCCAACAAACAAAAGTCCAGGACCAGATGGCTTCGAGGGAGAATTATACCAAACTTTTAAAGAAGAGTTAGTACCTATTTGTCTAAAACTATTCCAAAAAATATGATAGCAAGGAAAACTTCCAAATTCATTCTATGAGGCCAACATTACCCTAATACCAAAACCAGATAAAAACACCACGTAAAAGGACAACTTCAGGCCAATATCTCTGATGAACATATACGCAAACATTCTCAATAAAATTCTAGCAAATCAAATCCAACAACACATTTAAAAAAATCCTTTACATAATCGAGCGAGTTTTCTTCCTGGGTAGTAAGAATGGTTCGATATTCACAAATCAATCAAGGTGATACATAACATCAGTAACAGAAAGGATAAGAACCATATTATCATTTCAATAGATTAAGGAAAAGCATTTGACAAAATACAACACTCATTCATGATAAAAACCCTCAACAAAGTAGGTTTAGAGGGAACGCACCTCGATGTAATAAAGGCCTTATATGAAAACCCCACAGCTAACATCCTTAGTGGGGAAAAACTGAGAGCTTTTCCTCTATGGTAAGGAAGAAGACAGGGATGTCCACTCTCACCACTGTTATTTAACATACTACTGGAATTCCTAGCCACGGCAATCAAAAAACAAATTAAAAAAAAAACAGGAAATAAAAGTCATCCAAATCAGTAAGAAAGAAGTTAAACCTTCACTTTTTACAGATGACATGATACTATACATAGAAGATCCAAAATGCACCACCTAAAAACTGCTAGAACTGATAAACAATTTCAGTAAAGTCACAGGATACAAAATCAATGTCCAGAAATCCGTTGCATTTCTACACACTAATAATGAAACAGCAGAAAGATAAATTAAATTATCAAAAAAACAGTACCTTGTGAAAAACCAGTACTTCGAAAGTATAAAACACTTACGAAAGAAATGAAGATGAAACAAAGAAATGGAAAGACATTCTATACTCATGAATTGGAAGAACGAATATTGTTAAAATGTCTATACTACCCAAAACAATCTGCATATTTAATGCAATCTCTATCAAAACACCACTATCACTTTTCACAGAAGTAGAACAAACACTGAAAATTTGTATATAACCACAAAAGATCCTGAATGGCCACAGCAACCTTGAAAAAGAATAACAAGGAAGGAGGCACCACAATTCCAGACATCAAGCTATATTACAAAGCTGTAGTAATCAAAACAATATGGTACTGGCACAAAAAATAGACAGAAAGATCAATAGGTGAGAACCTTGAGATGGACCAAGAATTATATGATCAATTAATCTTTGTCAAAGGAGAAAAGAATATCCAATGGGAAAATGACAATCTCTTTAACAAATGATGTTGGTAAGCCTGGACAGCAACATGCAAAAGAAAGAAACTGGACCAATTTCTGACACCATACACAAAAGTAAATTCAAAATAGATTAAAGACCTAAATGTGGTACCTGAAACCATAAAATCCTGGAAGAGAACACAGGCAGTAACTTCTTTGACATTGGCTATAGCAACTTGTTTCTAGATATGTATCCTGAGGCACCAGAAACAAAAGCAAAAATAAACTATTGGGACTACATCAAAATCAAATGGTTCTGCACAGTTATGGAAACAATAAAATTAAAAAGCAACCTACAGAGTGGAAGAGAATATTAGCAAATAATATATCTGATAAAAGGTTAGTATCCAAAATATATAAATAATTTATAAAATTCAACACCCAAAAAACTCCAATGAAAAAATGGGCAGAAGACATGAATAGGTATTTTTTTTTTCCAAAGAAGACATTAACATACAGATGGCCAACAGACACATGAAAAGATTTTCATTATCACTTAGCAGTGGGGAAATGCAAATCGAAACCACAGTGAGACATCACCTGACACCTGTCAGAATGGCTAAAACCAAGAACACAAGAAACAACAGTTGTTAGTGAGGATGTGGAGAAATGGGAACCCTCTTTCAATGTTGGTGGGAAATGTAAACTCATGCAGCCACTCTGGTTAAAGGTACAGGGTTCATCAAAAGGTTAAAAAAATAATTTCCATAGGATCCAGCAATTGCACTACTAGGTGTCTACCCAAAGAATACAAAAAATACTAATTCAAATGGATACATGCACCCTGATGTGTATAGCAGCATTATCTACAATAGCCAAATTATGGAAGCAGCCCAAGTGTCCATGAACTGATGAATTGATAAAGATGTGATATATATGTACAATGGAGTATTACTTAGTCATAAAAAAGAGTGAAATCTTGCCATTTGCAACAACATGGATGTAGCTGGACAGTATTATGCTAAGGTAAATCAGTCAGGGAAAGACAAATACTATATGATTTCACTCATATCTGGAATTTAAGAAACAAATTAACAAAGGAAAAAAAAAAAAGAGAGAGAGAGAGACCATGGCAAACCAAGAAACACACTTGTAACTATAGAAAACAAACTGATGGTTGCCAGAAGGGAATTTGGTGGCAGGATGGGATAAATGCGTGATGAGGATTAAGGAATGTAGTTGTTTTGATGAGCATCAGGTGATATATGGAAGCATTTAATCACTATAATTGTACACCTGAAACTAATATTACTCTCCATGTTAACTAACTGGAATTTAAATTAAAACCAAAACAAAATGAAGTTATGCAACTCAACACCAGAAAACAAACAGACAAGTAAAAAATCTGAGTATAAAATGGGCAGAGAACCTGTATAGACATTTTCCCAAAGGCATATACAGTGACCAATATACACGTGAAAAGATGCTCAACATCACTAATTATCAGATAAATACAGATCAAAACTACCAACAGATATCATCTTACAGATGCCAGAATGGCCAGTATCAAAAGACAAGAAATAACAAGTTTGGTGAGAATATGGAGAAAATGGAACCCTTGCATACTCCTGGTGGGAATGTAAATTTGTGTATTAATTCTTTAAGCAGTATGGAGGTGCCTCAAAAAATTTAAACCATAAAGATCATATCCAATAATCCCTCCACTGGGTTTTTACCCAAACATATCAAAACGTTAAGTGAAAATTTATATTCACTACTATGTTTATTGAAGCATTATTTACAATAGCAAAATAATGGACTCAATCTTCTTCCTTTGATAGACAATTGGATGCAGAAGATGTAGTGTGTATACATATATAATATAATATTTTTCAGTCATAATAAAGGATTAGATCTTGCCATTTGCAAAGCATGGATGGACCTAAAGGGTACTATGTTAAGTGAAATAAGTCAGAGAAAGATAAACACCATATAATTTCACCGATTTGTGGAATCTTAAAAAAGGAGAAATAATCCAATGGAAAGCAGAATCAGGCTTGCTAGTAATGAACAAGTTGATGGTTTCCAGGTGGAGAAATTGGCAAAATGGGTGAGGGGGAGTGGGATGTACAGCCTTCCAATTATGGAATGAATAAATCACAAAAATAAAAGGTACAACATAAGGAATGTAGTCCATGATATTGTAATAGTGTTGTATGGTGACAGATAGTAGCTACGCTTGCAGTGAGCATAGCATAATGTATAAACTTGTGAACATGTAACATGGATTGTCAACTACACTCGTAGAAAAAATTTAAAAATAAAATCTTGAAGAACTGTGAATGTGTATTTCTAAGTGAAACAAAGACAGTCTGAAAAAAAAATAGTGTATGATTCCACCTGTACGTCATTTAGGGAAAGGCAAATCTATAGAGACATTAAAAATCAAGGGTAATAATGAAGGCATGAATCCGTGGAGCACAAAGGATTTTTAGGGCAGTGAAACTGGTCTATATGATACTGTAATGGTTGATACATGATATTACGTATTTGTGAAAAGCCATAAAATGCGCATCACAAAGAATGAATTCTAATGCAAACTAAGGACTGTTGCTAATAAGAATGTATCAACATTGATTCACCAATTGTGGTAAATGTACTACACTAATACAAAATGTTAATAAGCAGAAAAACTGCTTGTGGAGAGGAGATATATGACAATTCTCAGTAATTTCTGCTCATTTTTTTCTGTAAACCTGAAACTTCTCTGAAAATGAAGTCTGTTAATTCAAAAAGGGAGGAATTTTACCATATCCAAATAAAAAGTGTAAAGAGGTAAATTCCAGAGGGAGGCATGAATAAAAGTGAGGTTAAGGTGAATTAAAATTGTAGAGAGCTGCAATTAGTCCTGTGGGACTAGAGTAGAACATACATAGAGGAATATCCTGAGATATCGAAGCTAAACAATTAACTTCACAATAAGCCAAAGAGCTTATACTTTATTTTGGAGACAATAAGTAGCCACTGAACGTCTTAAAATTGGAGTGGAAAGGCAAATGAAATGGTATAGGAAAACCAACCAGAAAACCAGAGTACCAAACAGTTATGATAGGATTGGTATCTGACTATAGAAATGTTAAGATATTACAGAGGTCAACATGACTTGGATATCAAATGAGTGTGGGATTTTAAGAGTATTAGAGTTTTACTGAAGTTTGTAGCCTTAATAGCTGGAAAGAGGTGGTGTCATTCACGTACATAAAAGTTAAGAGTTACTGGAGTACAAAGATGCTTTACAAATAATGCTTATGGTAGCTGGCATGATGACCTTGAGGTTAATAGGAAAGAGATGACTAATTTTGGTAATTTAAAATAATAATTTCAATTTCCATACTATTGAAAGTCTATACATCTGGTATGTGACTAAATGAGCCAGATTGCTGGAGTGTGGTGTACTTTTGATGGCTCTTAATTTAATGTTTTCAACTTTGGGAAAAGACTAATTTACATAATTCAGTATTTACATAGTCTTTGCATGTGCAACTCATGTGGAGTCACTGTTAAACTGGCCAGTGATGTAATATTAGCTTAGAGTCTGGGATATGATAGTCAATTAACAGTTATTGCATGTCATGATCTGAAAGTAAAACTTTTAAGTCCTGCATGGTCATTTGAAATATTCAATTAATTATATTTTAAAACTGCAAATAGGCTGTTAAATTCTGTTTATAGTTTGCATTTAGTTTACATGTCAATTGGACTTTAAATAGGCATTTAACTTGATATGGCCAGATGGTGTCTGGATGATGTTGAAAATCTTTGGAGAATGAGGAATTATTACATTGTTAAGGGAAATGTAAATTGAACAAAGCCTTACTTAAGCATATGGGTGGTAAAGGGAGGCACCGATGGCTACTTTTCGTATACAGTTTGATCAATTTGCTACTAAAACTTTGAGTACACAAAGAAGAATTGAAGTCTATAATTATCTTTGGTAAATGAGAGCTTTATATAGAAACCTATTTGCACCATTGATGGTTGCTATTATGTTAAGCATAAAGTGAAGATTTTAGGGAAAAGATAAACAGTGATTTATTTAATATGTGTTATAAAATATCTTATGATTATAGCAAAGTCATATAGTGAATATAGTATAAAAATACAAATGCATCAAATTAATTTTGGAAGTCTAACTGAAAAACTTGTAGTTTAAAAGGGGGTTCAGAGGCCATTTTTTAATTCCATGTTCACACTATACTGAAGCTTCTCTAATAAATTAATAATCGGAGGGGAAATGTTCATAACTAAAAAGTTTAGTTTGGTAGATTCCTTCTTAAAAGGATTTGGAGATAGTGAGCCATAAGTGAATTAATAGGGGGAAAGTTTAAAATATTTTGTTAATATTCTGTGGAGTATGCAGTCACAGAAAATACAGAATATGTTCCCCTTCTTGGTTTCCATGCAGAATTTAAGTTTCTAACCTTTTTTAAATCCATGTGTAATTTTAATAACAGTATATTAATGGCTGTTTTGATCGCAAATCAAAGTTAGAAGTTACTAACACATCAATATATTATAATGATTAACAAGAACGTTACTTCTTGTTAAAACATGATGTCTGACTTAAAGATTTTATTTCTTTTTGAGTAAAACAAAATTCATCTTATAAATATTTTAGGTGTGAGAATAAGAGCAAGGAATATTGATTAACAAAGGTATGGATATAAGAACATTTTTAAAATTATAAAGAAATATTAAATCCTAGGCACCGTTAATTGCCCAAAGAGATACTAGGACGTAAAACTTAATTTAAAGAAAGTCAACAAGAATGAATCCAGATACTTTTTTTTTATTTCATAGCATCAATTTTGATGTGATTTTCCTTTGTCCAAACAATGTGACAAATATAATAATTTAACATACACTGTCTCTTTTAGGACTGGATCTGCCATTTATGATGATGCCTCATCCCCTACTTCCAGTCAGCTTACCTCCTGCATCAGTTGCCATGGCAATGAATCAGATGAACCATCTCAATACTATTGCCAACATGGCTGCTGCAGCCCAGATTCACAGTCCACTCTCCAGAGCTGGGGCCTCTGTTATAAAGGTAAGAATCATGATTTGGAAGAGGATGAAGGTTTTAATTACGTGTTAATTTTGACAAAATATTAACGATACCACTGCATCTTCAGTATAAACACATAGTTCATTGACTCAGTTGCTTAGCATATAGATAATATTGATGAATTTTATTTCTGACTATGCCTGCTCAGTTATTTTTTATTTGTTTATTTTTATTCCATGACTACAGAGCTCACCTTTAATTCTAGTTTCATGTCTTGCAGTCATGAGCACAGTGTGTGGGAGACATAGAGAGGCTAATGACAGAGTAGAGTAGTGTATAAAAATCACTACCAATGCTTAGTGAAATAAACACTGTACATCTTTTTGATGTTTGAGAAGCAATTGTGGAGTGTACAGGGCTTACAGTCAGAAAGACCTAAGGTTCAATTCTGATCCTGCCACTTAGCTGAATAACCTTGGATATGACATTTATCCTGCATTAACTTGTTTTCTCAACTGTAAACAATATGTCATAGTAATAAACTATCCCACTTACTTTGTTGGTTGTCCAGAGATAATCTGAGTAAAATATAGGATAAAAACTGTGTAACATTGGAGTATCTGAGTGGCCCAGTAGGTTAAGCGTCCAACTTCAGCTCAGGTCATGATCTCATGGTTTATGGGTTCGAGTCGCACATCAAGTTCTGTGCTGACTGTTCAGAGCCTGGATCCTGCTTCAGATTCTATGACTCCCCTCTCTCCGCCCCTCCCCTGCTCACACTCTGTCTCTGTCTCTCAAAAATATATAAATGTTAAAAAATTTAACATTGGTATTATTGATATGATTCTAACAGATGTACATGGGAGGATGTGATAAAAAGGTGGAGGAAATGTGAGATTCTGGACATTCTTGTTTCATTTTTTTTAACAATTTATCATCAAATTGATTTCCATACAACACCCAGTGCTCATCCCAGCAAGTGCCCTCCTCAATGCCTGTCACTCACTCTCCCCCCTCCCATACCCCCCTCCCACCTCAGTTTGTTTTTAGTCTTTGAGACTCTCTTATGTTTTGTCTCCCTCCCTCTCTGTGCCTTTTCCCCCCTTTTCCCCTCCCCCATGGTTTTCTGCTAAGTCTCTCAAAATACACCTATACATGGAAATGTATGGTATCTGTCTTTCTCTGACTGACTTATTTCACTTAGTATAATACCCTCCAGTTCCATCCATGTTGCTACACATGGCCAGATTTCATCGTTTCTCATTGCCGCATAGTATTCCATTGTGTGTGTATATATATACACACACCACATCTTCTTTATCCATTCGTCAGTTGAAGAAATGGGCGGAAGATATGAATAGACACTTCTTCAAAGAAGACATCCAGATGGCCAACAGGCACATGAAACAATGCTCAATGTCACTCATCAGCAGGGAAGTATAAATCAAAACCACACTGTGATACCACTTCACACCGTTCAGAGTGGCTAAAATGAACAAATCAGGAAACTATAGATGCTGCTGAGGATGTGGAGAAACAGGCACCCTCTTACCGTGTTGGTGGGAATGCAAACTGGTGCAGCCACTCTGGAGAACTGTGCGGAGGTTCCTCAAAAAAATGCAACTAGAACTACCCTATGACCCAGCAATAGCACTGCTAGGAATTTACCCAAGAGATACAGGAGTGCTGATGCATAGGGGCACGTGTACCCCGATGTTTATAGCAGCCCTTTTGAGAATAGCCAAATCTTGTTTCATTTTATTTTATTTTTATTTTTTAACATTTATTTATTTTTGAGAGACAGAGAGACAGAGCGTGAGCAGGGGAAGGGCAGAGAGAGAGGGAGACACAGAATCTGAAGCAGGCTCCAGGCTCTGAGCTGTCAGCACAGAGCCTGACGCGGGACTCGAACCCACAGACCGCGAGATGGTGACCTGAGCTGAAGTCGGACACTTAACCGACTGAGCCACCCAGGTGTCCCTCTTGTTTCATTTTAAATTAACTTCCAGTTTGGAGATTTTTAAAACAATGAAAAAAATTTGTAACATAAACTTTGTAGGAAAGGACAAGAAAAATTGATAAATTTTTATTAAGCTCTCTATATATATTTCCATGGCCAAGGAGAAGTATGCTTCCTGCAAAGATTGTGGACCTCATTAGATTAATCTATCCTACCTAATCAGAATTTGGGGGATATGGGAGCTTTTCAAACAAAACCACATTTCGTCTATTTACATTTACAGAAAGTTTTACGTTTTTATTTAAATTCCAGTTTGGTTAACAGACAATATAATATTAGTTTCAGGTATACAATATAGTAATTCAACACTTCCTTACAACACCCAGTGTTCATCACAGCAAGTACAATCCTAAAGCCCCATCACCTAATTAATCCACATACCCACCACTCTTCCCTCTGGTAACACCACTTTGTTCTCTATAGTTAAGAATCTTCTTTTTGGTTTGCTTCCTCTTGTTTTTGCTTTGCTTTTTCATATTTTCTCTTAAATTCCATACATGAGTGAAATCATGTGATATTTGTTTTTTCTACAAATGACTTATTTCACTTAGCCTAATACTCTCTAGCTTCATCCATATCATTGTAAATGACAATATATCATCCTTTTTATGGCTAATATTTCATTGTATATAAATATATACCATATCTTCTTTATTCATTCATCAGTCGATGGACTTGGGTTGTTTCCATAATTTGGCTCTTGTAGATAATGCTGCCATATCCCTTTGATTGTGTATACATTTGACTTAGTATTTGTGTATTCTTTGGGTTAATACCCACCAGTGCAATTGATGGATGAGAGGGTAATTCGTTTTGAGGAACCTCCATACTGTTTTCCACAGTGGCTGCACCAGTTTGCATTTCCATCAACAGTGCTGGAGGGTATTTGTTTCTCCAAATCTTCACCAACATCTGCTGTTTCTTGTGTTGTGACTTTACCCTTTCTGACAGATATGAAGAGATATTTCATTGTAGTATTGATTTGCATTTCCCTGATGATGAGTGATATTGAGAATCTTTTCATGTGTCTGTTAAGCATCTGTATGTCTTCTTTGGAGAAATGTCTATTTATGTGTTCTGCCCATATTTAATTGCATTATTCCTTTTTTGGTTGTTGAGTTTTATACATTCTTTATAGATACATTTTTTAATATACCTTTATCAGATATGTCATTTGCAAATATCTTCCCCCATTTCAAAGGTTGCCTTTTCCTTTTGTTGTTTCCTTTGCTGTGTGAAAATTTTTATTTTCATATTGTCCCAACAATTTATTTTTGCTTTTGTTTCCTTTGCCTAAGGAAATATATAGAAAAAAGGTGCTACAGCCAATGTTAAAGAGGTTACTGTCTGTGTTCTCCTCTAGGATTTTGGAGGTTTCATGTCTCACATTTAGGTCATTAGTACATTTTGAGTTTGTTTTATGTTTGGTGAAAGAAAGTAGTCCAGTTTCATTCTATGCAAGTTCCTGTCCAGTTTTCCCAGAACCATTTTTTGTAGAGCCTTCCTTTATCCCATAGCATATTATTTCCTCCTTTGTCAAATACTAATTGACATTTAATTGTAGATTCATTTCCGGGTTTTGTATTCTGTTCTATTGATCTATGTGTCTGTTTTCGTGCCAATATCGTACTGTTTTGATTACTACACCCTTATAATATAACTTGAAATCTAAAATTTTGATGCCTCAATCTTTGTTTTTCCTTTTCAAGGTTGCTTTGGCTATTCAGTGTCTTTTGTGGTTCCCTACAAATTTTAGGATTGTTTGTTCTAGCTCTGTGAGAAATGTTGTTAGTATTTTGATTGAGAGTACATTAAATATGTAGATTGTTTTTGGGTAGTATAGACATTTTAACAATATTCTTCTAATCCATGAGTATTGAGTGTCTTTTCATTTCTTTCTGTCATTTTAATCAGTGTTTTAATGTTTTCAGAGTACAGGTCTTTCAAATCTTTGATCAGGTTTATTCCTAGGTATCTTGTGCTTTTTGGTGCAATTGTGATTGGGACTGATCCTGTAATTTATGTTTCTGCTGCTTTGTTATTGGTGTATAGAAATGCAACATATTTCTTTTATGTTGATTTTGTATCCTGTGACTACTGAATTCGTATATCAGTTCCAGCAGTTTTGGGGTGGAACCTTTCCTGTTTTCTGTATATAGTACAATGTCTTCTGCAAATAGTAAAAGTTTTATCTGTTCCTTGACAATTTAGATGCCTTTTATTTATTTTTGTTTTCCGATGTCTGTGGCTAGGACTTCAGTACTATGTTAAATAACGTTGGTGAGAGTGGACATTCTTGTCTTGCTTCTGACCTTAGAGGAAATATGTCTGTTTTTCCCATCGAAGATGATATTATCTGTAGTTTTCATATATGGCCTTTATTATGTTGAGGTATGTTTCTTCTAAACCTACTTTGTTGAGAATTTTGATCATGAATGGATGTTGTGTTTTGTAAAATGCTTTTCCTGTGTCATTTGAAATGACAATATGGTTCTTATCCATATTCTGCTATTGATGTGGTATATTGCACTGATTGATTTGTGAATATTGAACCACTCTGGCAACACGGGAAAGATCCCACTTGATGGTGATGAATGATTTTTTAAAATGTACTGTTGGATTCAGTTTACTAGTATTTTATTTAGAAGCATGTATCCATGTTCATCAGGGATATTCACTAGTAGATCTCTTTTTTAGCAGTCTTTTTCTGGTAATGGTATCAGGGTAATGCTGGTCTCCTAGAATGAATTTGGAGTTTTCCTTTACTTTTCTAACTTTTGGAATAGTTTGCCAAGTATGGTATTAACTCTTCTGTACATGTTTGGTAGAATTCACCTATGAATCCATCTGGCCCTAGAATTGAGTTTGTTGGGAGTTTTTTGACTACTGATTTCATTTCTTTGCTGCTTATTGATCTGTTCAAGTTTTCTATTTCTTCCTGTATCAATTTTGGGAGTTTATATGTTTCTGTGAATTTATCCATTTCTTCCAGTTTGTCTCATTTGTTGGCAATTAGTTTTCATAGTATACTCATATTCTTTTTATTTCTGTGATGTTGTTTGCTATTTCTTCTCTTTCTTTTTTCTTTATATTTATTTGAGTCATATTCTTTTATCATGGTTTAGTGTGGCTAGAGGTATATTAATTTTATCAATGTTTTCCAATAACCATCTCTTGGTTTCATTGATCTGTTCAAATAATCTGTTGTTATTATTATTATTATTATTATTTTGGTTTCTATATCATTTATTTCTGCCCTAGTCTTTATTATTTCCATCCTTCTGCTGACTTTAGGTTTCATATGCTGTTCTTTTTCTAACTTCTTTAGGTATAAGGTTTGTTTGTTTATTTGAAATTATTATTGTTTCTGGAGGTAAGTTTCATAGCATTGTGTTGAAGAAAGTTGTATGCTATGATTTCAGTCTTTTTATATTCATTGACGCCCATTTTGTGACCTAATGTGTGATCTAATCTGGAGAATGTCCTATATGCACTTGAAAATAATATGTATGATGCTGTTTTAGGATGGAACGTTCTGAATATATCTGTTAAGTCCACTGGTCCAGTGTCATTCAAACTCTTTGTTTTCTTGTTGATTTTGTTTAGATGGTCTGTACATTGATACAAGTAGGACGTTAAAGTCTCCTACCATTATTGTATTATTATCAATGAGTTCCTTTGTGTTTGTTTCTAATTGTTTTCATATTTGGGTTCTCCCATGTTGGGTGCATAAATATTTATAATTGCCACTTCTTCTTGTTGTATTGTTGTTACTCCTTTTTGGCTTGTTCTTCTTCTTTATTATGATATACTGCCCTTCTTTTTTCTTGTTACAATATTTGGTTTATAGTCCAGTTTGTTTTATATAAGTATTGCTACTCTGGATTTCTTTTGACATCCATTTGCATGATAAGTGGTTCTCCATCACCTCACCTTCAATCTGAAGGTATCTTTATGTCTAAAATGAATCTCGTAGGAAGATGGGTCTTGTGTTTTTATTCATTCTAACACCATATGCCTTTTGATTAGAGTGGTTCACCCATTTATATTCAAAATAATTGTGGATATATATGTATTTTGTAACATTTTATTACTTGTTTTGTCTTTGTTTCTGGAGATTTCTCTGATCATTTCTTATTTTATCATTTTTGGTATCTCCTTTCTACTGAAAGAGCCCCATATAAATTTTTTTCAGAACTAGTTTAGTGGTCATGAACTCCTTTAATTTTGATTTGTCTGGGATACTCTTTATCTCTCCTTCTATTCTGAATGATAGCCTTGCCACTTGGCTGCAGATTTTTCCCATTCAGCACTTTGAGTATTTCAATGTACTCCCTTTTGGCTTGCCAAGTTTCTGTTGAGAAATTTCCAGCTAGCCATATAGGTTTTCCTTTGTAAGTTAAAGGCTACTTTTTTCTTGCAGTTTTTAAGATTTTTTTCTTTATCATTACCTTTTGTAAATTTAATTACAGTATGTCTTCGTGTTGGCCAGCTTTTGTTGATTTTGGTGGGAGCTCTCTGTGACTCCTGGATGTGAATGTCTGTTTCCTTCTCCAGATTAGAGAAGTTTTCAGTTATTAATTCTTGAAATAAATTTTCTGTCTTTTTTATTTTCTTTTTTTGGGGGGACTCCTATAATACCAATATTATTACATTTGAAGGAATCACTGAATTCTCTAAGTCTATTCTTTTTTTTTTTAATTTTTTAACGTTTATTTATTTTTGAGAGACATAGAGACAGAGTATGAGCAGGGGAAGGGCAGAGAGAGAGGGAGACACAGAATCTGAAGCAGGCTCCAGGCTCTGAGCCGTCAACACAGAGCCCGACGCGGGGCTCGAACCCACAGACTGTGAGATCATGACCTGAGCCGAAGTCAGCCACCCAACCAACTGAGCCACCCAGGCGCCCCTCTAAGTCTATTCTTATGTTGCATAATTATGCTTTCTTTCTTTTGTTCAGGTTCATCATTTTCCAATATTTTACCTTCTATGTCACTAATTTGTTCCTTTGCTCTTTCCAGCCTGCTGTTCATTGAATCAAACCTGTTTCCAATCTCATTTATGGCATTATTCATCTCTGATTTATTCTTTTCTAACTCTTTTAGCTAAGTTTTAAGGGTCTCAGTGATATCTTCTATTCTCTTCTCAAACCCAGGGAGTGTTCTCATGATTGTTACTTTAAATTCTCCATCAGGCATGTTACTTATAACTCTTTTACTTAGATTGCTGGTTGTGGCCTTACCTTGTTCTTTCATTTGGGATAAATTCTTCCATCTTGGTATTTTGTCTAAGTATTTTCCTTCTCTATGTAAGAAAGGCCACTCGTATCTCTTGTTCCTTAGAGAAATGGCCTTATGAAGAAAAATTCAAGTGGTACTCAAGTTCTGGCACTCAGGGAGTGTCTCTGTTTCGTCTTGCTATAGCTCTGGTGTTGTGGTTTGGCTGTTTTATCCTTCAGTCCAGTCCTCTGCAGAGTCTTTCCTTACCTGCTATGGTGAGTGTTTTGTTCCTGGCCTGAATGTGGCAATTTTTAAATAGATGTGCTCAGGTCTGCTTGTGAAATGAGGCCTGATACCACTTCCCCTCAGAACTGAGGCCCTGCAGAACTCTCTGATTGGGAGACTTGGTATGGGCAAGTGTTTGTGCTCATTTTCTTGGGGAGGGGCACTCTGTGTTTGGACTGGGACAAGATGTTTGAGGAGGGCAGGCCTGCCACAAAACAGGAGGCTGTTGCTTGGTGTAAGCAAGTTAGGAACCCGGTTTTGGACCTGGGCTGCTTCCTGCAGGTAACAATGTGTTCATGCATAAGTGTGAGGAGGGGAAATGGCACCAGTCAGCTCCATTGTTCCAGGAGAGACAGGTTTCTCTGTGAATGCTAACTCAGGGACATTCTCCAATAGGCATGAATCATCTCCCTACTGTGTGCCCAAGGCATTCTTCAGATCCCTGTTTCCATGATGTCTGCCCCTGGGTTGTTTGTCTGTCTTCTCTCCAAGAATAGGGCAGTTCCCTCCTGGCTCTATCCCAGTCATGCCTTTAAAATTTTAAAACTCCAGGCTTTAAGCCTGACTGGTTGCAAGAACTCATGGAATTCAACCCAGTTCATTTTACAAGCCAATATCTGTGGGGAAATATTCTCTTTGTGTGTTCCCCTGCATGGTCTTCTGTCATGGTCCCTTCTCCATGATCACAACTCTCTGTCCTCTGCAGCACCTGGGATCCATTTTTCCCCTAATACACATTTCTGCACTTCCTATCTTCTTGGACGTAGCCTCGTCTCTGCCTTTAGTTGTGAAATTTATTATGTCAGTCTTCATGTCAATTTCTGGAGTATTTAGAATGATTTTATTATTATCTAGCTGTGTTTATGGGACAACAGGTGCCTAGAGTCCTCTTATTCTGCCACCATCTTCTTCCATCTTCCATTTACACATTTTATATCCCAGCATTTTGGCATTAAAAAATAGAAATTTTAATTAGTATTGCTCATTGTTTTGCAAATTATTTGAAGTCACCATACCTTTATATGATATCGACCCTTTAGAGTAAACTGACCTTTCAAAATAAGATCAGAAAACTTAAAATTTAACATTTAAAAAAGTCATAATTATGAAATTGGATTTCTTTCTGGTAAGTCCATTATGTATTAGTGAAAGTCACAATAGCCTGATTCACCTTCTTTGCTGTGTGTTATGTTTTCTTAGCTCAGTGGTTTGCTGTAACAAAATACCAGAGACCATGTGGCTTAAACATGATAAATTTATTTCTCACAGTTCTAGAGGCTGGAAATTAATAGATCAAAGTGACTTCTGATTCCTGGTGACAGCTCTCTTCCTGATTTGCAGATGGCCACTTTCTCACTGTGTTTTCACATGACAGAGATCGACAGGAAGCAAAATTTCTCATATCTCTTCTTATAATGGCATTAATACCATCATGAGGGCTTCCGAATCCCATGACTGAATTACCCCCCAAAAGCCATATTTACAAATACTATCACATTATAGATAGAGTTTCAACATATGAATTTGGGGGATATATTAGTCCAGAGAATATACAATATAATGTGATTATAACATCACCTATGATAGCATCTCTATAGTTAATGATCTGCTGGTATTTCCATTATATCCTTACTTTTAGCATTTTATAACTCAACTGCAGAAAAACGAATGTATATGAGAAACTTAATATAAACAGAAATATTAGGATACATTACACAAAAAACCCAAAATACATATTTAGTTATATTAAAATCTATGAAAGTTCACAGAAACAGCTACAAAATTCATTGATATGTTTAAATTATTATCGGGGTGCCTAGGTGGCTCAGTAGGTTAAACATCCAACTTCAGCTCAGGTCATGATCTCACAGTTCCTGGGTTTGAGTACCGCATTGGTCTCTGTGCTTAGAGGTCAGAGCCTGGAGCCTGCTTTGGATTCTGTGTGTCCCTCTTTCTCTGCCCCTCCCCTGCTTGTGCTCTCTTTCTTTCTCTCTCAAAAATAAATAAACATTAAAAAATTTAAAAAAAGAAACGATCATTATTGTTTACTTATGTTTTTTTTTTTAATTTCAAGTAAAACTTTGCCTTTTTTCCGTATCATTTAAAAATGTCACTGGAATTAAAAAGAAATGATATTAAAACAAGGTTCTATATCCTTCTAAACACCTGCTATTCTTCTTTAGCATAGTTAGTGTTAAACTGATGTCTGAGCCTTGCCACTGATGATCATGAGACTATGATCCCATTTCCTTTGGAAGCTGGTCTTACAGTATGTGCTTTGAATATTAGGATTATCCATAGAGGATGTCGAGTTAGTGAATGACTGGCCTACAAACCATATTTAATTTCCAGCACTTATCAATTCTGGTTAAAGGCATGGAAGCAAACATTTTAATATTTCTGTACTTCAGTTTTCCTTCCTGCAAAATAGATCTCATTTTCTTTACAGTTTACACCCCTGTTGGGCGCCACTTGCCGGGGTCCAGTTCTGGCGAATCTAGGGATCCCCGAAGGATGGACGGTTGGACAAAAGGAAATGAGAGAGCCATGAGAGAGATGTAGTCTGATGACCAAGCAGGCAGCCCTGGAAATTCTGGCATCTCTGCCCTGCTGGTCTCAGTGTCTTTATTTAAAAGGTAGTGAGTGACATTACATCAATGAGTGACATTCCATGGTTTGATCTCTTTAACAATAATGCTTTCTACCAGCAAGGCAGCAACTTCCTTAATCCTGTATGTTGGTTTCAGGATAATTAACATATAAATTTAGAGTGGGGGGAGAGAACAGGGTGTTTCCTTAAGGCCTTAATGTTAATTATCTACAAACAGGCCAGGAATTGTTATGCCCAGAATTCAGGAACCCCAAAAACCACCAGGGAGCCGAGTCTGATGCAAGAACAAAGAGCCTTTATTTGAGCTAGCTCGAGCTCAATCTCATACCTGCACCAACACAGCGGTGGGTCGAGAGAGAGAGAGAACGTGTTCCAAAGGCCCAAGAGTTTTAAAGGGGTCTAGGGTAGTGAGGGGGTGATGGTCGTGACCCTAGCCAATTGGCTGAGGAAGGGTCAGAGTAGGTCACTGGGCGTGGTTCTTTTGGAACCGGGAAGTTGCAGGTTTTAAGCTTCTGTGCAAGCACTGAGGACTCAAAATGGAGTCAGTCTCAGTTTGTCCTTAAACAAAATGGAGTCAGTCCCGATTTGCCCTTACAGAGTCATTCTGCCTATTCTTCCAACTACAATGGGGGAGGTGCAACCGATCCCTAAGATGCAACTTTAAGGTTACTTCTGGCCAGGCTACTCTCATTCTGATGTAATCCATAAAAGCATCATGCTCCAGGTCCTTCCCTTTTATCTAAATGTCATTAAACAAAGAACATTACATTCCTTGGGGCCAAGGAGAGTAGCCCAAGATATCCAAGCCTGAAAAATTATTTAGAAAGAGGTAAGACTAGGCTCTATTTTGGCCGGCAGGAGCTTTGCTTCAACCTTTTCCACACAGGGAGGAGTCTCAACCTGTGAGCCCAAAATAGCCCCCAACATCTCCCCACTTTCTATTTTTTAAATGCAAAGTATGTAATGGGCACATTCTAATAAGTGGTATAGGTTGAAAGAGCAAGTACAAAGCACAGAGATTTTACTCATAGATTGTCGGTTTCAGTCAAAATGTTACACGAAAAATATCATAATTTCTTAAAACATTATCCAGCCTCTATTTCCTACCACAGTCCTGACCTGAAACCCACAGCAATAATCACATTCCTGAGGGTTTGGCATCAGTCTAAATAGATCAATAATACATTCTAAACTCTATTGATTTCTTAGAGATTTTATTTCCATGATTCTCAACATTATTTTACTATTAATAAAGTACGGCAGCATATGCTGGTTTAATAGAGGAAGAAACTCTGGAGCCACTCCTATTTTTCTATGGCCCGTCTTCTTCAGGGTGATATTAGGATAAATCACAAATCAACACAGAGGCCCAGTGACCCTATAGCCAGGTGTCGTGGTGACTCTTACTACAGCTGTGCCTGTCTTAGGTTTTTCCTCCTCTGAGGAATCTTCCTCGTCTCTGGCTAACCAGCCCTCCTTCAGAGTCAGACCAGCCATTATTATGTTCTTGTTGTATTACAACCTGGCATTTGCTTCAAGGCACCCCTATCCACCGATGAGGGCCCCGGTCTAGGGCACTGCCTTATGGGCCTGAGTCTTCTCCTTAGGTAGTGTTACCAGGGCCAGTATCTTCTGATCTCCAACACATATTAATTCCTCCTTTAATTCCAGTAAGCTAAATTAGCATTGCTTAGTAAGCCCATTTGTGAACTCATTGTATCAGAATAAGCCACTTTTATCTGGCTTAAAAAGTTTTTGAATCCATCCATATTTTTTTCCAGTGATTGAGTCCTTGTTATGGATCAGGTGGCTTTTAAGGTTTATGATTTAAACGAGAGACAAACAATAAACCGAATTAATAATTTTGTAATTTTCTATTAAAAATTTAAATAGAATAAAGAAAAGAAGATGTGGTACATATATACAATGGACTACTATGTGACAATGAGAAAAAAAAAGCCATGGGGGAGGAGAAGAGGGGAAAGGAAAAAAAGACACAGAGAGGGAGGGAGATAAAACATAAGAGACTCTCAAAGACTAAGAACGAACTGAGGGTGAGGGGGTGAGGGAGGGGGGAGAGGGGGTGATGGGCATTAAAGAGGGCATGTGTTGGGATGAACACTGGGTGTTATATGTAAACCAATTTGAAAACAAACTATTAAAAAATAGAAAAAAACAACAAAAAAACAACAAAAATTAAGTAGACAAAATGAACTTATATGTACTATTTTGAAAACACGGTTTTGCAGATTTTGTTTTATACTCTATAAGACCAGCGTTCCTGAGTCATAACAAGAATGGAAACCACATATGATGGTTTGAATTTCCCTTAATTCTCTGGGTTTTATATTTTAATAATAGATGATTTGTTACTGTGCTATCTTTGTTTTCTAATTTTTCAAGCTCCTTAAAAGGAATTATGTGGGATGCAGACAGCTGTGATTAAGCGCATATTTACCTAATATGTATTTTTATAATATGACACTCTACTTGTGTTTCTTTGAATGTACATACACTCAGATGAATACAGCACTTAGTGTACTTATTCATATAATTAATATTTACTTAGATTATGTTGAACATTAGAAAGAAATATAAACCTCAGATTCCTATAATGGATTTAAACATTTAATATTTTTTATCTGGGCCAGCATCCAATGGTGTGGCTATAAACCAGATCTCTAAACAAAACAAGACAAAAAAAAAACTAAACAAACAACAACAAACAAAAAGAAAAAAGAAAACTCTGACTTATAACATTTTCTAACTTCTGTCTTGTAAATATTTCCATCATAACTGATTTCAAGTTATCATCGTTTTAACCCTTGGCTCACAAAATTACTGAAAATGTAACAACTGCCCCTAATTTAAGCAGGCTCCAAGACAACATTTTGTTTTATATTTTAAAGTTTTTATCTATCTATTTTGAGAGAGAAAGCCATCACAAGGGGGGAAGGGGCAGAGAGAGAGAGGCCTTGTCAGTACAGAGCCTGATGTGGGGTTCTATCCCATGAACCATGAGATCATGACCTGTGATGAAATCAAGGTCAGATGCTTAACTAACTGAACCACCCAGGCACCCCAACAACACTTTCCTTTTAAAGTAATTCATGAAATATAAAATGTTTATCAAATCAAACTCTCCATGCCAATCTCCCCTAATATGCATTAAACAAAACAAACAAAATTTTTTCAAAGCAGTTTACCTAATTTCTATTTCATCAGAAAAAAAAATGTTAAAAAAAGCTTGAAAAATCTCTATAAAAATTAATGAATAGGAAGTTTGTTTCTCAACTGAAATTATACCACCTTAACGTAGAATGGTGTAAAAATGGAATGAACATGATTGCATTTGGGTTTTTTTCTTCTACCAGTCTGTAAATATTTCTACCCTATTGTGAAAAAAGTTTGGTAATCAGAGGTGTGAATTCCTGCAAATGCCCTCAAATAGTGAAAACTAACACAAGGAAAAATAGACATGGCTGTCTAGTCACCACTTGTGACATCTTTTTTTAAATTTTCTTTTCACAGATAGGAGAGAAACCAATAGTTTTTAAGGGATCTGAGAAGTGACTTGACTTTTAGAAGCTTATACTTCTAAAATATATCTATATATATTTACATCCATGGATGTAAACTAGGTAAACATTGTAATTAACAATGAGTTTTCCATGGATGCAAACCAGGTAAACATTGTAATTAATAATGATTTTTAGATGCATGGAATATATCTACTATAGCAACACTGTTCAATAGAGTAGCCACTAGCCATATGTGGCTATTTCAATTTTATTTTCTTTTATTTTATAATAGTTTATTTTCAAATTGGTTTACATTCATCCTTTTGCATGTTGGTGTCCAATTCTCCCAGCACCATTTATTAAAGAGGCTGTGTTTTTTCCATTGGATACATTTTGCCGCTTTGTCAAAGATCAGCTGGCCATATACTTGCGAGTCCATTTCTGAGTTTTCTATTTTATTCTATTGGTCTATGTGTCCGTTTTTGTACCAATACCATACAGTCTTGATGACTACCGCTTTGTAGTAGAGGTAAAAGTCTGGGATTGTGATGCCTCCCGCCTTGGTTTTATTCTTCAGTATTACTTTGGCTATTCGAGGTTTTTTGTGGTTCCATACAAATTTCAGGACTGTTTGCTCTAGCTTTGAGAAGAATGCTGGTGCAATTTTGATTGGGATTGCATTGAATGTGTAGATTGCTTTGGGTAGTATTGCCTTTTTGACGATATTTATTCTTCCAATCCATGAACATGGAATGTTTTTCCATTTCCTTGTGTCTTCCTCAATTTCCTTCATAAGTTTTTTATAGTTTTCAGTGTGGAGGTCTTTCATATCTTTGGTTAGGTTTCTTCCTAAGTATTTTATGGTTTTGGGTGCAATTGTGAAAGGGATTAGCTTCTTTATTTCTCTTTCTGCTGCTTCATTGTTGGTGTATAGAAATGCCACAGATTTCTTTACATTGATTTTGTACCCTGCAACTTTGCTGAAATCATGGATCAGTTCTAGTAGGCATTCGGTGGAATCTGTCGGGTTTTCCATGTAAAGTATCATGTTGTCTGCAAAAAGTGAAAGTTTGACTTCCTCCTTGCCAATCTTGATGACTTTTATTTTGTTTTGTTGTCTGAATGCTGATGCTAAGACTTCCAACACTATGTTAAATAAAAGTGGCGAGAGTGGACACTCCTGTCGTGTTCCTGATCTCAGGGGGAGCTCTCAATTTTTCCCCATTGAGGACGATATTAGTTGTGGGCTTTTCATAGATGGCTTTTATGATGTTTAAGTATGTTACTTCTATCCCGACTTTTTCCAGAGTTTTTATTAAGAAAGTGTGCTGTATTTTGTCAAATGCTTTTTCTGCATCTATTGACAGGATCATATGGTTCTTATCTTTTCTTTTGCTAATGTGTTTTATCACGTTGATTTATTTGCAGATATTGAACAAGCCCTGCAACCCAAGGATGAATCCTACTTGATCGTGGTGGATAATTTTCTTCATATGCTGTTGGATTCGATTTGCTAGTATCTTGTTGACAATTTTTGCATCCATGTTAATCAGGGATATTGGCCTATAATTCTCTTTCTTTGCTGGGTCTGTGTCTGGTTTGGGAATCAAAGTGATGCCGGCTTCATAGAATGAGTCCAAAAGTTTTCCTTCCGTTTCAATTTTTTGGAATAGCTTGAGGAGGATAGGAATTAACTCTTTTAAATGTCTGGTAAAATTCCTCAGGAAAGCCATCTGGTCCAGGGTTTTTATTTGTTGAGAGGTTTTTGATAACTGATTCTATTTCTTCACTAGTTATGGGTCTGTTCAAATTTTTTATTTCTTCCCATTTGAGTTTTGATAGCGTGTGGCTATTTAGAAATTTATTCATTTCTTCCAGGTTGCCAAGTTTGGTGGCATATGATTTTTCATAGTATTCTCTGATGATTGCTTGTATTTATGAGGGATTGGTTGTAATTACTCCCTTTTCATTCACGATTTTATCTATTTGAGTTCTCTCTCTTTTCTTTTGGAGAAACCTGGCTACAGGTTTGTCTATTTTGTTATTTTTTCAAAGAACCAGCTTTTGGTTTCATTGATCTGTTCCACTACCTTTTCTGTTTCCATATTTTTAATTTGTGCCCTGATATTTGTTATTTCTCTCTTTCTGCTG
The DNA here is from genome assembly GCA_030068075.1 of Paguma larvata. Lineage (NCBI taxonomy): Eukaryota > Metazoa > Chordata > Mammalia > Carnivora > Viverridae > Paguma > Paguma larvata. The sequence goes on from CM057830.1 coordinate 67,530,659, forward strand.
GGCTTGGGTTGTTTTAGTTGTTGTGCTTCTAGTTCCTTTAGGCATGTTGTTAGAATTTGTGTTATTGATTTTTCTTGTTTCTTGAGGTAGGCCTGGATTGCAATATATTCCCCTTTTGGGACTGCCTTTGCCGCATCCCAGAGCGTTTGGATTGTTGTATTTTTATTTCCATTTGTTTCCATGTATTTTTAAATTTCTTCTCTGATTGCTTGGTTGACCCACTCATCTTTTAGTAGGTTATTTCTTAGTCTCCATGTTTTGGATATTTTCCAGGCTCTCTCCTGTGGTTGATTTCCAGTTTCAAAGCATTGTGTTCTGACAGTGTACACGGTATGATCTCAATTCTTTTATATTTATTCAGAGCTTCCCTGTGCCCCAGAATGTGGTCTATCTTGGAAAATGTACCGTGTGCAGTTGAGAAGAATGTAAATTCCTTTGCTTCTGGGTGATGGACCCTGAAGATGTCTGTTAGGCCCATCTGTTCTAATGTGTCGTTCAGGGCCATTGTTTCTGTGGTGATTTTCTGTTTTGTGTATCTATCCAATGCTGAGAGTGGAGTGTTAAGGTCTCCTACTATTAGGACATTTTTATCGATGATGTTGCTAATGTTTGTAATTAGTTGTTTTACAAACTTGGGTGCCCCTGAATTCGGCGCGTAGATGTTTATAATTATTAGCTCTTCCTGCTGAATGGTCCCAGAGACTATTATATAATGTCCTTCTTCATCTCTTATTACATTGTTCATTTTAAAGTCTAATTTGTCTGATATAAGTGTGGCTACTCCGGCTTTCTTCTGACTTCCAGTAGCATGGTAGATAGTTCTCCATCCCCTCACTTTCAATCTGAAGATGTCCTCAGGTTTAAGATGAGTTTCTTGAAGACAGCAACTAGATGGGTATTGTTCTTTTAATCCATTCTGTTACCCTGTGTCTTTTGATTGGTGCATTTAGTCCATTTACATTCAGTGTTAATATTGAAAAATATGGGCTTACAGTCACTGTATTACCTGTAAGTTTCATGTTTGTAAGGCTGTCTCTGGCAGTCCGTGTTCTTGGCAACCTTTTCTTCATAGTGTGCCCCTCAGGATTTCTTGTAATGCTGGCTTATTCGTGATGAATTCTTTCAATTTTTGTTTGTTGGGAAAAACCTTGATCTCTCCTTCTATTCTGAATGACAGGCTAGCCGGATACAGAATTCTTGGTTGCATGTCGTTCTTGCTCATCACATTGAAGATGTCCTGCCATTCCTTTCTGGCTTGCCAAGTTTCTGTAGATTAGTCTGCAGACTACCCTTATATGTCTGCCTTTGTATGTTAAGGTTCTTTTGTCCCTAGCTCCTTTCAGGATTCTCTCCCTATCTTTGTATTTTGCCAGCTTCACTATGATGTGCCATGCAGAAGGTCTATTCAAGTTACGTCTGAGGGGAGTTCTCTGTGCCTCTTGGATTTCCATGCCCGTTTCCTTCCTCATGTTGGGGAAGTTCTCAGCAATGATTTGTTCAAGAACCCCTTCGACTCCTTTCTCTCTCTCTTCTTCCTCTGGAACTCCTATGATACGGATATTATTTCTTTTGAGTGCATCGCTCAGCTCTCGAATTCTCCTTTCTTGTTCCTGGATCATGAGAGAGCTTCTCTCTCTTTTAATCTGCTTCCTCTTTTTTAATGATTTTATCTTCTAATGCACTAACTCTTTCCTCTGCCTCTTCAATCAGTGCTGTGGCTGCTTCCAGTTTGACTAGTATTTCTTCCAAGGTCTTTTTTAATTCTTCCTCACCATTTTTAAAGTCTTTGAACTCTACTGCGTGGGACCCCTTGCATTCATCTATGCTTTTTTCAAGCCCAGCTATTAGTTTTATGATTATCATTCTATATTCATGTTTTGTTATGTTGCTTATATCTGTTTTCATTAATTCTTGTGCTGTCACTGCTTCTTGTAGATTCTTTTAAGGAGAATTCTTCCATTTCTTCATTTCGGCTAGTTGTGTTTTGGATTTTTTCTTGGAGTTGCCCTGGAAAGGAAAACAGACTGACAGAAAAACAGAAAACAGAAGTACTCAAATGTACCCACAAATGATACAGACATGCACTTCACTACAGAAAAAAGAATAAGGAATGACTCTCTGAGGGCAATGACCTGAAGTACTAGCTACACATTAAGGACAGGGTATGTAGTGTGCTTGTGACAGAGCATATATAGAAAGAATAATGACAGGTGTGGGGAGAAGAAGGAAATGGACTTTGCCCAGATAGAGCGACTAAAGGGCTTAATCCAGACTGAGAGAAATCAGAGTAAGGATGGGTGCAAGGAAAAATGAATAAAGATCGATGTTGTCTAGATGAACTTATGCGGCCTGGTTATTCCAGAAAGAGGAATAGGGAAGTACAGAAGGAGGTGCAGAACATGCCTTGAGAGAGTGGGTTAAAAAAAAATATTTAAGCCAGTCAGTACCCTGGATAACCAGCTCAGGGCTGGGGATCGGTAGGAATGAGAAAGGGAGGGGTAAATTTAAAAAAGAAAAAAAAAATGACCTGGAGTTACTCCAGGCAGCAGTCTACACTTGGCATCAGTGGCTCCTGCCATAGGTGGGGAAGGGCGTGGTTTGGTGTAGGTGGTCCCGCCTCCACTGCCGCAGGGATGGCTTTTGGGGTGACTTCCCGGCTTGTGAGACAACAATGGCGTCTCTCCAGTCTGTTTTCGCCTTCATTCCTTGTAAGCTCCAGCACCTTTTTCTCCCGATTCTTGGAGTTGAGAGAGACTTTGGCTTCAGTCGTGCCCGTTTAAAGGGCAAGCGAAATACTGGAGCCCCCTACTCTTTGGCCATGTTGGCCCTCCTCACCTATTTCAATTTAAATTAATTAGAGAAAATGAAAAGTTCAGTTACTCTGTTACAACTAGCGACATTTCAAGTGCTCAATAGTCACATGTTACTTGTGGTTACTATATCAGGCAGCACAAGTATAGAGCATTTGCATTATTACAGATAATTTTTATTGGATAGCACTATTCTAGAGCATTAAGTAGGGTGGACAAAAAGTCCTGAAAAAGTAATTTCTTGGGAAAAAGATAATTTGGGCTAAAACATCAGCAAGTATATTGCAATTAGCCTTGCAGTTGGCCAAAAATGATAGTTATTGCTGAATATGAATTTACTGCATTATTATTGTCATCATTTATTGTTAGTAAAGAGAGCAAGAATACAGAATTCACTGATTTAGCAAGGTTTAATATAAGCAAAGCGCTGTATCACATGTCAAAAACACAAAAGTGAAAGAGACATAAGCTCCATCCCCAAAAGGATTTATAGAATTATATACTATTTCTTGCTAGAGCCATCATCATTAGTGAAGTTAGATGAATTAGGAAGCAGATTTCATTGGTGGCAGTATTGCCGAAGGGTAAGAGCCTGAGCTCTGAAGTGCGACTGTCTGCCTGTATTTGAGCTCTGATTTCACCTCCTTGTTATGTGACTTTAGGCAAATTAATTAATCTATCTGTATCTCAGTTTGCCTCATCTTCCAATGAAATGCTAAGAGTAATTATACCTACCTCATAATGTTAACGTGAGACTAAATGAGATAAAGCTTGCCAACACACTTAGAGCACTGTTTGGCATTTAGTAAATACTCGATGTATATTAGCAAATATTATTTTATTATGTTTTATACACAAGGATCCATATAGAGATAGTAATAAGTAGAAACTAATATCTTGGAAAATAACAAGCCTGAGAAAGATGTAACTTCTTTTTGATACATTTCTTTGTTAATCCATATCAGTACCAGAACCAAGGGTTCCCCCATCATTAGATGTGTATACAGATATTGGACCCTCCCTCTACAGAGCATTTGTTCACCTGTCATGGCTGCTTTGATCTCCATGCAGAAAAGAAGAGTTAGGGATCTGGCGGGTACTGGAGAGGGATGTCCATTCTAATGTCAAAATTGATCTGACTTGTATTTTATTTGAAATCAATCTTCGAATATATACATGTGGGTTATTTAGTCTTTAGTTTGAACTATGACCATCTATATGCCATATGAAAATATCCAGTGGCTTTCTTTTTATTCCCAATGTGTACATAAGGTATTTAATAAATGTTTGTTGCATGAATGAAATTTATAAAAAATGATTCATTGGATATTAAACCGGTTAGTATTTCTAACATAAATGATCATTAGTGATACAAAATTTAATACCAAAACAAGAAAAGACATTATAAGTTGCAAACAAATGTTTTTTGTTTGTTGTTTGCTTGTTTTGTTTTGTTTTGGTTTTGGTTTTGTCAAAAATTAGTTTGGGGCTATTGTTACTCCAAGCACATATTTTCTTAGTTCTGGCTCAAACATCTTTACTGTTGGCTCAGCTAGTAGCATTTGTGACTAATAACTAATATAGCTATAGCAGGAATTGGAAATTGCATTATGATCATTAAGCTTATAAGGATATTCATCCTTCATTTATATCACTGAGTATGGCAAAATCCTGAGAAAAAAAAATAGGTAAAATACCTGACTGGTATGAAAATCTATTTCCTATTGGGTATTTAAATACCTTATTTGTTTTTTGTTTTGTTTTGTTTTGTTTTGTTTTTGTATTTGTTCAAAACTATTGTTTCCTTTAGTTCTTATTTTTAATTTTTTTTATTTTTTAAAAAAATTGCATCCAAGTTAGTTAGCATACAGTGCAACAATGATTTCAAGAGTAAATTCCTTGATGCCCCTTATCCATTTAACTCATCCCCCTTCCACGAGCCCTCCCATAACCCTCTGTTTTTTCTCCATATTTAAGAGTCTCTTATGTTTTTGTCCCCCTCCCTGTTTTTATATTATTTTTGGTTCCCTTCCCTTATGTTCATCCGCTTTGTATCTTTGAGTCTTCATATGAGTGAACTCATATATTTGTCTTTCTCTGACTCACTAATTTCGCTTAGCAAGGTACCCTCTAGTTCCATCCATGCAGTTGCAAATAGCAAGATTTCATTCTTTTTGATTGCCAAGTAATACTCCATCATATATATACACCACATCTTCTTTAACCATTCTTCCATTGATGGACATTTGTGCTCTTTTCATACTTTGGCTATTGTCGATAATGCTGCTATAAACGTTGGGGTGCATGTGTCCCTTCAAAATAGCATACCTGTATTCCTTGGATAAATCCCTAATAGTGCAATTGCTGCGTCCTAGGGTAGTCCTATTTTTAATTCTTTGAGAAACCTCAGTACTGTTTTCCAGAGTGGCTGCACCAGTTTGCATTCCCACCAGCAGTGCAAAAGAGATCTTCTTTCTCCACATCCTCGTCAGCATCTGTTCTTGCCTGACATATTAATGTTAGCCATTCTGACTGGCATGAGGTGGTATCTCAGTGTAGTTTTGATTTGCATTTCCCTGATGATGAGTGATGTTGATCATCATTTCATGTGTTTGTTGGCCATCTGGATGTTGTCTCTGGAGAAGTGTCTGTTCATGTCTTTTGCCCATTTCATCACTCGATTATTTGTTTTTTGGGTGTTGAGTTTGATAAGTTCTTTATAGATTTTGGATACTAACCCTTTATCTGATATGTTGTTTGCAAATATTGTCTCCCATTCCATCGGTTGTCTTTTAATTTTTCTGATTGTTTCCTTCGCTGTGCAGAAGTTTTTGTTTTGACAAGGTCCCCATAGTTCATTTTTGCTTTTGTATTCCTTGCCTCTGGAGACGTGTTGAGTAAGAAGTTGTTGCGGCCAAGGTCAAAGAAGTTCTTGCCTGCTTTCTCCTTGAGGATTTTGATGGCTTCCTGTCTTACGTTTAGATCTTTCATCCGGTTTGAGTTTATTTTTGTGTATGGTGTAAGAAAGTGGTCCAGGTTCATTTTTCTGCATGTCACTGTCCAGTTTTCTGAGCACCACTTGCTGAAGAGACTGTCTTTATTATATTGGATATTCTTTCCTGCTTTGTCAAAGATGAGTTGGCTGTACATTTGGGGGTCTATTTCTGTGTTCTCTATTCTGTTCCATTGGTCTGAGTGTTTGTTCTTGTGCCAGTACTGTACTGTCTTCATGATTACAGTTTTCTAATACAGCTCAAAGTCTGGGATTGTTATGCCTCCTGCTGTGGGTTTCTTTTTCAGGATTCCTTTGGCTTTTCGTGGTCTTTTCTGATTCCATACAAATTTTAGGACTGTTTGTTCTAGCTCTGTGAAGAATGCTGTTGTTATTTTGATAGGTATTGCATTGAATGTAAAGATTGTTTTGGATAGTATTGACATTTTAACTATATTTGTTCTTCCTTCCCAGGAACATGGAATATTTTTCCTTTTTTTTTTGTTTCTTCTTCAATCTCTTTCATAAGCTTTCTATAGGTTTCAGTATATAGATTTTTCACCTCTTTGGTTCGATTTATTCCTAGGATTTTATGGTTTTAAGTGCAATTGTAAATGGATTGATTCCTTGATTTCTCTTTCTGTTGCGTCATCAGTGGTGTATAGGAATGCATCTGATTTCTGCATATTGATTTTATATCTTGCCACTTTGCTGAATTTATGGATCAGTTCTAGCAGATTTTGGCGGAATCTTTTGGATTTTCCATATACAATATCATGTCATCTGCAAAGAGTGAAAGTTTGACCTCCTCCTGGTCGATTTGAATGCCTTTTATTTTTTGTGTTGTCTGATTGCTCAGGCTAAGACTTCCAATGCTATGTTGAATAACTGTGGTGAGAGTGGACATCCTTGTCTTGTTCCTACCTTAGGGGGAAAGTTCTCAGTTTTTCCCCAGTGAGGATGATATTATTGTTGCGTCTTTCATCTATGGCTTTTATGGTCTCAAGTTATGATCACTCTATCCCTACTTTCTTAAGGGTTTTTATCAAGAAAGGATGCTGTATTTTGTCAAATGTTTATATACATCTATTTAGAGGATCATGTGGTTCTTGTCCATTGACAAGATGAATCACATTGATTGTTTCGTGGATATTGAACGAGCTCTGTACCCCAGGTATAAATTCTACTTGGTCGTGGTGAATAATTTTTTTGATGTTTTGTTGGATTCCGTTGACTAATACCTTGTTGAGGATTTTCACATCCATGCGCATCAGGGAGATGGGTCTATAGTTCTCTTTTTTAGTGGGGTCTTTGTCTGGTTTTGGAATCAAGGTAATCTTGGCAAAATAGAAAGAGTTTGAGAATTTTCCTTCCATTTCTATAATTTGGAACAGCTTCAAGTGAATAGGTGTTAACTCTTCCTTAAATGTTTGGTAGAATTCCCCCTGGAAAGCCATCTGGCACTGGAGTCTTGTTTTTTGGGTGAGTTTTGATAACTAACTCGATTTCTTTACTGGTTATATGTCTGTTCAAATTTTCTATTTCTTCCTGTTTCAGTTTTGGTAGTTTATATGTTTCCAGGAGTTTGTCCATTTCTCCCAGATTGCCCATTTTATTGTCATATAATTGCTGATAATATTGTCTTATTATTGTTTTTTTTTTTTTTTTCTGCTGTGTTGGTTGTGATCTCTCCTCTTTCTTTCTGTATTTTATTTATTTGGGTCCTTTTCTTTTTCTTTTTGATCCAACTGGCTAGTGGTTTATCAATTTTATTAATTCTTTCAAAAAAACAGCTTCTGGTTTCCTTGATCTGTTCTACTGTGTTTTTTTTTTTTGTTTGTTTCAATAGCATTAATTTCTGCTCTAATCTTTATTATTTCCTGTCTTATTCTGTTTTGGGGGTTTATTTGAGGTTCTTTTTCCAGCTCTTTGAGGTGTAAAGTTAGGCTATGTATCTGAGACATTTCTTCATTTTTTAGGAAGGCTTGGATTGCTGTATACTTCCCCCTTATGACTGCCTTTGCTACGTTACAGGGGTTTTTGGCTGTGGTGTTATCATTATCATTGGCTCCATGTACTTTTTAATTTCGTCCTTAACTTCTTGGTTAGCCCATTCATTCTTTAGTAGGATGTTGTTTAGTCTCCAAGTATTTGTTATCTTTTTTAAATTTTTCTTGTGACTGATTTCGAGTTTCATAGTGTTGTGGTCTGAAAATTTGCATGGTATGATCTCAATCGTTCTGTACTTGGTGAGGGCTGATTTGTGTCCCAGTATGTGGTCTATTCTGGAGAATGTTCCATGTGCACTGGAGAAGAATGTATATTCTGCTGCTTTAGGATGAACTGTTCTACATATATCTGTTACGTCCATCTGGTCCAGTGTGTCATTCAAAGCCATTGTTTCCTTGTTGATTTTCTGTTTAGATGATCTGTCTCTTGTTGTATGTGGAGTGTTGACATCCCCGACTATTATGGTATTACTATCAATGAGTTTCTTTTATTTTGTGAGTAATTGATTTATTCATTTGGGTGCTGCCACATTTGGAGCACAAATGTTTACAATTGTTATGTCTTCTTGGTGGATAGACCTCTTAATTATGATAATAATGCCCTTCTTCATCTCTTGTTACAGTTGTATTTTAAAGTCCAGATTGTCTGATATAAGTAGGGTTATTCCAGCTTTCTTTTGGTGACTCATAACATGATAGATGGTTCTCCATCTCCCTACTTTCAATATGAAGGTGTCTTTAGGTCTAAAGTGCATCTCTTGTAAACAGCAGAGAGATGGATCTTATTTTCTTATCTATTCTGTTACCCTATGTCTTTTGATTGGAGCATTTAGTCCATTGACATTTTGAGTGAGTACTGAAAGTTATGAGTTTATTGTCATTATGTTTCTTGTAGAGTTGGAGCTTCTGGTGTTGTTCCCTGGTCCTTTTTAGTCTTTGTTGCTTTTAGTCTCCTCCACCCCATCTTTTCTCCTTTTAGAGAGTCCCCCTTAAAATTTCTTGCAGGACTGGTTTAGTGGTAATGAACTCCTTTAATTTGTGTTTGTCTAGGAAACTTCGTATCTCTCCTATTTTGAATGAAATCCTTGCTGAATACAGAATTCTTGGCTGCATATATTTCCAATTCAGCACATTGAATATGTCCTGCCACTCCTTTCTGGCCTGCCAAGTTTCTGTGGATAGGTCTGCTGCAAACCTAATATGTTTTCCTTTGTAGGATAAGGACTTTTTTCCCTTACTGCTTTCATGATTCTTTCCTTGCCTGAGTGTTTTGTGACTTTGACTATGATATATATGCCTTGTCGATGGTCGGGTGTTTGTTGAATCTTTTGGGAGTCCTCTGTGCCTCCGTATTTTGATTTCTGTGTTTTTCCCCAGGTTAGGAAAGTTTTCCGCTATGATTTGCTCACATAACCCTTCTACCCAATTTTCCTCTCTCTTCATCTTCTGGGACCCCTACAATTCTGATGTTGTTCCTTTTTAGTGAGTCACTCGTTTCTCTTATTCTTTTTTTTTAATTTTTTTTAAACGTTTATTTATTTCTGAGAGACATAGAGACAGAGTGTGAGCAGGGGAAGGGCAGAGAGAGAGAGGGAGACACAGAATCTGAAGCAGGCTCCAGGCTCTGATGAGCTGTCAGCACAGAGCCCCACGTGGAGCTCGAACCCACAGACTGTGAGATCTGACCTGAGCTGAAGCCAGCAGCTTAACCGACTGAGCCACCCAAGCGCCCCTCTCTTACTCTTAAATCATGCTCTTTTGCTTTACTTTCCTTCTTTTTTTTTCTGCTTAATTTTTCTCCATAAGTTTGTCCTCTATGTCGCTGATTCTCTGCTTTGGCTCATCCATCCTTGCTGCCATGGCATCCATTCGAGATTGCAGCTCAGTTATGGCATTTTTTATTTCATCCTGACTAGCTTTTACTTCTTTTATCTCCATAAAGAGGGATTCTAATGTATTTTTGACATCAGCTTATATACTTATCATCATGATTCAAAATTCTGGTTCAGACATCTTGCTAGTATCTGTGTTGGTTAAATCCCTGGGTGTCGTTTCTTCCTGCTCTTTCTTTTGAGGTGAATTCCTTCATTTGATCATTTTGAAGGAAGAAAAGGAATTAATAAGGTAAAAAAAAGAAAAAAAATAAAATGAAAAAATTGAAAACCACACACACACACACACACACACAAATAAAATAAATGATGCTAGATTCTAGGTGTGTTTTGGTCTGGTTATTGAAAGGAGCTTGATTAGAGGAAAAAGGGAAAATTAAAATTAAATAATTAAAAACAACAGCACACACACACAAATCATATAAATGATACTATATCCTTGATGTGTTGTTGTCTGGTTATTGAAAGTAGCTTGATTAGTTAGAGAAAAAAGGGAACAGAATTAAAATTTAAAAATTAAAAACAGAATACACACACACACACAAAATCAAATAAAAGATGCTAGATCCTAGGTGTATTTTGGTTTGGTTATTGACAGTAGCTTGAACTGATTGGAGAAAAAAAAAGAAAAAAATTGAAATTTAAAATTTAAAAACACAGCACACACATACACATACGCAAAAATCAAACAAATAATGCTAGATCCTAGGTGTGTTTTGCTCTGATTATTGAAAGGAAATTGACTGTTTAGAGAAAAAAAAGAGGAAAAAAAGATAAGTGAAAGAAGAAAAAAAAGCGTTTGAAAATTTGAGAAAATGAATGCGATGAAATAAATTAATGGAGAGGAGCTTGACTGATTAGAGAAAATAGGGAATATATTACAATTAAAAATTAAAAACCACACGTGCACACAAAATCAAATAAATGATGGAAGTTTAATAGAATTTGAAAAATGTACAAAAAAGTGAAAAATTTAGTAGGAAAAATAATAGAAGAAATGTAGGAAGTATAACAGTATTTGAAATATTTACCAAAAAAGTGAAAAAATAGTAGAAAAAGTAAAGGAAAATATTTTTAATAAAATTTAAAATAAAAATAATTTTTTATCTTTCTATATTCAAGTAAACAAAACAAAAAAGAAAGTGAAAGCAACAAAACAAAACAAAAAACAAAAAACGGAAAACAGAAAAAAGAAAATTGAATAGCTAGACCAGCAAACAATCCGAGATAGGATTGATACTACATCTTTTTCCCCTAGATACCAAATTACGAAGCACTTTAAAGTCCGTGAACTAAGCAGGAGGAGAGATTTGTGTTGTTCCTGAAGAGTGAGGTTGGCCCAGTTGGCTAGGTCTTAGTGTAATGACTCTGTTCTCCACTAGATGGCGCTGTTCGCTGCTCGGCTTACTGCAGTGGATCCTTGTGGCGCCTATAGGTGTGTGTGCGCATGTGTTGGCAGGGTGAAAATAGTGTCATCCAGTCTCCCTGCCTTGCGTGGGAATTCTGTATTCTCCCTGACCAGGAAACCTGCACCAGACTTTTGTCTCTAGTTTCCATCACTGCCCACTTTTTCTCTGTCCGTGACCTCACCTTCAGGTTGCCAGGCGGTGCCTCACTCCTGAGTTTTATCTGAGATGTGGCTGTTTCCCAACCCCTCACTTCTGAGGACTGTGACTTTGACCGACTCAGATCCCCTGGGTGAGGGTCTCACCAAGCAATGGCTGATTGCCGGCCACACCCAGAAATGCTCATGGGACCTTGCTACTGCTGATGTCCACAGACTTGCGGCTGGGTGCTAGCCCATGCCAGAAAAAGCTCACGCTATCTTGTAGCGGGAGCGTTTCTGGGATTATGGAAAACCACGCATGGTCAGAGGACTTTCTGGACCCACTCTTCTCCTGGGAATTCATCCTTCCCACCAGAACATTGCCAGGTATTTTGAACTGCAGAATTTCAGACTATGTGTTCTCCCCTGTCTCCTTCCTCTCTCTGCAGGGCAAAGCAGCTCCCTGCCCTCCGCGGCTCCTCTCTCTCCCAGTTCACCTCTCTGCACTGTGTACCTGTTGAGTTCTGTGGTTCAGTTTGTGTGGATTGTTGTGTTATTCCTCAAATCCATTTTCTAGGTGTGCAGGATGATTTAGTGTTGATCTGGCTATATTTCACGTATGGGAGACAGAAAAAGACTTCCATGCTGTTCTGCCATTTTGGCTCCTCCCTTTACTTATTATTTTAATTTCAGTTAATTAACACACAATGTTGTATTAGTTTCAGGTGTACAACACAGTGATTCAATAATTTCATACATCATGGGATACTTTGTAATATCAGTGCACCATAGTTTTCTCTGATAAAAAAAAATTAGGAAATTTAAGTAGGAACCTGTTATTTGGCTCTTTACCAGGACCATCTGATACCTATGTTTTTTGTTTGGCTGAGCAGCTGGCAATTAATGAATTGATAGGAATTGGTCACTAGATAGTGGCATTAGTCTGTGAACATCTGGTATTAAAATCAGTCAAAACAGAGAGGGTTTTTATAATAATTCAAATTCACTGAAAAATCACTGGTTCAGTCTTTATTGTAAATTCTAAACCTGAAACTAGTATTTCACTGTTAACTAACTGGAACGTAAATAAAAACTTGAAAAAAAAACTCTATGGAAAGAAGAAGCAATTACCATCCTTTATAAAATGAGGTGAAGATGCATTAAAAATTGAGTGTGTGTGTATGTGTGTGTGTGTGGCTGTGTGTGTGTGTTTCAGGGTGGGTGGCAGAGGTCCAAACCCAAAACATAATTTGGAGGCCATTCATTTTCCCACTGAACTATCCATTTTCTCATTTGAGATTACTTGTATGCTATGAGCAAATATTAAGACTGATTCTCTTAAGCTGTCAGCCTCTTCCAGGACAATTCTATCACACTGAAGAGGTGAGAGGGTCCTTTGTCTTAATATCACACAAATCACAGGTAGGGTGTGCTTATGATTTTGACTTTTCCATGGCTACATGTTCTAGTTGCATCCTGAATCTGCTTATTTTTTCTAAACTCATGAAAAACCTGCCATATTCATCTGTTAACTTTAATACAATTGTAAATCGATTACTGTGGAACACAGACTAATTCTTAAGCTGATTTATAAAGATCCATAATTTGTCATGTTTCCAATAGTATTCAGAGATAGCAAATTTGGACATCAAATTCTTCCCTAAGGTTACTGGTAAGGCAAGTTAGCAGCAACAATAAATAAACTTTTCATTTCCCTTTCCTTGATTTTATTATTAAATTCTTTCAAGTTACAATCTGTTCTGTTTCTGCAGAACTCTGTGACAGTACAGAAGGAACACATGAATTAAATATGAAATATCAAGACAAATGCATGAATGAAATATATAGCATTCAGATAAACTTCCAAAAGCCTCTCCTCATAGTGAAATGCCGTTAAATCCTTTAGGAACTCATTAATAGATTAACATTTGAGAACATAATTACATTGAGAGTTGAATTCCAATTAAATGAAAACAAAAAGACAAATTACATAATACATAATCATACTGAATACTTGATAACAATCAATATAATAAAATATCAGAAACAACAATTTAACACTTATGGATGTAGGCTCCATGCCTAATGTGGAGCTTGAACTCACAACTCTGAGATCAAAAGTCACATGCCAGTCAGGCACCCCAATACAATTGTTATTAAAAGACAACTAAACACATGTACATATACATATAAATACATGTTTAATGTGCACGTATTAGTACTTCATACATTCTGTGTATACTATCATATTTCCAAGGACGTAAAGGAATATATTGAGGTGAAATAAATGATCTACATGAAAATGGGCAAAGTTGATATTTTAATGCCAATAAACTAAATTCTAAACCAAACTGTGTTAAACCTTGAATAAATCTGAATTTTCTAAACATTGACCCTGCTCTTTATACTTTCAAATATACTTTCAAATGATTTAATATGATGAACATCTCCTTTGACCATTTGTGATATAAACCACCCCAAAAGGGGAAGAGTACGATATAAGAGAGGAGATAGTATGTACTAGTTAATAACATTTTCTATAATTTTTTTTAATTTTTAGGAATAAGCCTTGTACTATACACATATATGCTAGAATCTGAGTTATTATTGTAGGTGATTTTACTAATAGCATTTTATTTGGGGATTTGAATTAGTAAGTATGAATCAATTTTAGAAATGTCTCCCCTCTGCTACTTTGAATCTGAAGAAGGCCTGTAGTGTTTCCAAAGAACTACAGCTGTTTGCCATGGGGCCCAAATGAAATACGTGAAGAGTAACAGGCTTGTAAAAGTCATAAATGCCAAATAAAATTAAGTCATCAATGACTAAAAATGATGGGGTTTTAGAGTTGCAATTTTCCTTTTTAAATGCCCTTATTGATTTGTTGCAAATACTGTTAACTCTGTATTTGGCAAATGATGAGGATATTATCACTTGTGTTCTCATTTGTAATAAAAGAGATTAACTTGCTGTGAAATTTTAGCAAGGCTGAGACACAACAGTAGCCACCTAATGAACCAAAGCACTTTGCAGTTTAGCTAAATAGATGCATACTGATTACAAGGATGAAAAATGGATCTGTTTATTTGCAGAGAAGAAATTGTTCATAGAACTATTAATTATTGTAAGAGAAATGAAATATTCTCAGCTACACACACACACTCACACACACACACACACACACACACACATGTATTTTAATCCCAATCAATATAAGGCACTGAACTTATCTAATAGAGTTTACATGGTGAAAAACAAGTCTGATCTCTGTGATACCTTAGGAAAGCAATAACAATGAACTGAACCTTGACTGAATTTAGAAGCGCAGACTATAAAATCTTACGGCAGAAACAGCATTTCATGCAAAATATTACTGTCACTCTAAATCAACATTTCAAGGTTAGTTTATTGTTTTACCTAATATAATGTTGACAATGTCAAAGAAGGAGTTGAAGAGAAGGTTATTTGGGTTCATATTATTTGATCATTTGCTAATTTTAAACTTTCATAAGGGAGGCACCTGAGTGGCTCAATAGGTTAAGCGTCAGGACCCTTGATCTCATGGTTTTTGAGTTCCAGCCCTGCATCAGGCTCCAGGCTGACAGTGCAGAGTTGCTTGGGATTCTCTCTCTCTCTCTCTCTCCCTCTCTCTCTGCCACTCCCCTTCCCATGCTCATGCTCTCTCTCTCTCTCCCAAAAATAAATAAAAAGATAAACATTTGGAGGATCTTCCTTTATAGTATTGCATTTTTCCTCATTTTCATAGCATTTTCTATTTCTGTAGATGCTGTTTCAATTTTTTTTAATTCAAAGTAAGCTTTCATTTTCAATTAGGCAGAGTGGACAAGAGCAAGTATCACTGTGAGTTGGATTCTCTTGGTTCTCCAAACCATCGATTTTATGAATCACTTAAAAATTTTCCGTTTTTGTTATGGAATCATATATTATTGTGTATATGATTCTTGTTTGCCACCATACAGTGATTTTGTTTGTTCAGTTCTATTTTTTCCCAGTAACTGCTGTAATTTGTCCTTATCCAATCATTCAGATGTCCATGAAACTTAAATGTAGTTCATTTAATTACATATATTTTTTAGCAAATTTCCAATGTTACAATCAAAGGCAAATACTGAATGTCCTACATTTTATATACATATTTGGGGATAAAATCATTGGGGCTATGCAACAGTGAAAGGCAGAGAAATAATTTTGACCTTATATGTAAAAACCCTTTAATTGATGGGGCCTCTGGGTGGGTGAGTCAGTTAAGTGTCTCACTTCAGGTCATGATCTCATGGTTCATGATTTCGAGCTCTGCATCAGGCTCTGTGCTAACAGCTCAGAGCCTGGAACCTGCTTCGGATTCTGTGTTTACCTCTCTCTCTGTCCCTCTCCCACTCTTGCTCTGTTTCTCTCTCAAAAAATGAATAAACATTAATTAAAAAAAATCTCTTGCATTCGTGTGTGTCTGTGTACGTATAGTGTTTAAAGAAAATATTTTTAATCATGACAGTTTAGGTTGAATTTCATAACTAATCAACTGCTTGTGTTTTCAAAAAATAAAAGAATGTGTACAAGGGCTATATACATCTTGCTATTTATCCTCATACCATTACTACAGAATACAAGTATAATTATTTGAGGGAAAAGAATGGATTCTTTTCCCCTGCTTTGTTTATATGTTTCTTTCTATTTTGTACTGTATTTGTAGTGTGACAACTAGGTATTTATCTGTATAATAAATATAAATGAAATGTATAATTCTGTCTTAAAATATTTTTTGAGGTATGACAACAATTATAAATTAGCAGTATTTAATTAAGATATAATACTGCAGCTAATATATTCAAAGTCTACTCTTCATTTTACTAAAATTATCAAATGTTAATTATTTGCTAAGCAATAGTATAAAACACCATGTAAAAAGTGAACCTACTACATTGATGACTATATTAGTGTTTCATTGCTGCTGTAACAAAATGAAAAATTTCATGACTTAAAACAATGCAAATTAATTTTCTTACAGTTCTATAGGTCAGATATCTAACATGGATACTCATGAGCTAAAATCAAGGTGTTGGCAGAGCTGCATTTCTTTCTGTAGCTTCCAGGGAAGAATCTGTTTCCTAGCCTTTTCCAGCTTCGAGAAGCCACCCACATTTCTTGGCTTATGGTTCCCTTCATCCATATTCAAAGTCAGAAATGTTACATCTCTCTGATTATTCTTCCATAATATATCCCTTTGACCTTCTCTTTCTGCCTCCAAGTGTAATTTATCTCAAGATTCTCAGTCACATCTGAAAAAGTCATTTACCATGTGAGCTAATATATTCACAGGTCTTGGTCATTAGATTGTGGAGGGGACATTTAGGGTCCATTTTTTTGCCTGCTACAATGATAGACATTGCAAAATGTTAACTTCTACTAACGAAATAATAAGCTTTAACTCTCCTTTACTTTTGTATTTACTTTTGTATTTAAACAAACAACAGTTTTATCTTGGGAATTTATAAGTTTTAAGTCTCTCAGGCAAAATCAATCTGGAAATGTACAAGCACATATTTGACAAATTAATTCTTAACATTATGATTAGAATATTGATGTTGTAATTACAGATAATTAGAAAATTTAAGAAATTTATTAAGGATGAATTAAATATTTTATAGAACAAACATTCTCTGTCCCAGCATGTCTATTATCCAGTCACATTTATTGTATATATGCATAAACACAACAATTTGGTTATTTTAGTGATCAAATTAATTGAATGATTGTCATATTTATACATCAAATTGTGTCGTATAAACATAACGAATAACTTCAGAGATTTATAGCAATATTCATAATCATAAAAGTCTTGAGAACTATTAACAGTTGCTTTAGAGCTATGTAAAATAAATGTTTTAATTCAAATTTATTATTTAAAACTGTAAATGTCTAAACAATACTAAGCAATTAATATTGATAGGTCTTAGTTTTAGTTTGGGAAACCCATCATTGTGTACTGTGACTACCAAACCATTTTGCTGGCAGAATTCAACATAAATTTCTAAGGTCTGATAGAATACGTGTATATTGTTTCCATTATTTTTATTTGTGCAGAAAGACTCAATATGTACCAGATGCCACTATTTGTGAGTTTTATTCCTAGGTTTTCAAATGTTTACCTTTGGAAGATCTTCTTAGAGAGTAGGACCACCGTCCAGGCTTTGGCATATACTTTATATAAATATAAAAGTTTACAATAATAATAATCTTCACTGCACCTATGTTCATAATATTTAATGAATTTTTTAAGAAAGGAAATGGAAACTAACTTGTCTTGACCCTCTAACAGATATCCAGCATGGTGCTAATCCCTTTCACCCTCTGTTATTTAACCCTCATAAGATCCCATTAATTTTGCAAGAAAAAAAAATATATTTTTATAAAGATGCATGCTAAAGACCAGGTATCCTGAACATGTGTGCTTTTGGAATAAGGGAGAGGTCAACATTTCAAATGTTATGGACGCAACCAACATGAAAAACTTGGTGCACAGATGATATTTCCTTTTGTGTCTCTTTTTGTGTCAGGAACGGATCTCAGAGAGTCCTTCTCCTGTTCCCTCTCTGGAAGAGAATCATTGTCCTGGGAGTCAGACTTCCTCCCACCCCAGCAGCAGTGTGTCCAGCTCTCCTTCTCAGATGGATCATCATTCAGAGAGAATGGGTAAGTATCTCGCCCAAAACAAGGAATTTAAAGAAATTCAGGAAATTCTTTATTACTCAATAGAAAGTGGAGAAAGAAACTTCGAGGAGCTGATGCCTCCTTAGAAAATGGCTTTTTGAAGTGGTCTTTTTTTTTTAATGCTGAAGCAATATGAACAACAAAATTAAACTTAAGGTGTTATAAGTTCCTTCTCTGGAGGGGCCTTTATTTACTGTGTCATTGGATTCCATGGGAATAATATTATGGTATTTTTGTAGAGTATATGCTAGTTCAATACGCTGGTATATAACAGTTTATGTGATACAATATACTTGCTATATTCACAGCATCCTTTGAATAATGAAAGATAATATATATTTTAAACAGTTGATCATTTAGAGTGATTAAAAAGTGAATAAATAAATTTGCTACAATCTCAGTAATTTAGATCACAAAACTTTAACATGACTTTCCCTTTATTTTTTTATCATCTCACAAATGTTACACCATAGATACTATTCCAGAAATAATATAATGTTATTGTCAGTGATGTGGCATGTGGGAGATTTGAATCTAGCTATAGTTCTAGCAATGACTAGCTATAAGAATGAAACCTGGGTATGTAACTTAACCATTATGATGAGTTTCTTTACCTAATATATGGAAATAATTATGGCCATGCCTATTGCACTAGATTTTTGTGAGGTCAAATGAAATAATATGTGGAAAAAACACTTCAGAAACTTAAGTGCTAAAGAAATGTGAGGGATAAGCACCATTTTCACTGTGTGGTTTTACCCTGGCTGCTTACCATCAGTTGGTGTCTGATTTTACTCAGGTATACAGATGTTACCAAGTTGTAACAAATTCTCATTTAGTATATAATAATTATGAACCAAGTGAGCTAGGTAAAATCTTTGTTAATCTTCTATACCTACACAATCCAATTTCCTAAATATCCATTTCATTTAGGACAAATTATTTCTGCTTTTCTTTTAGTCTTACTCTATAAAGACTCTAAATTTTACACTTCATAATGTGATTACTTTAAGCATCTCCAGAATAATGTTTTGTTTGGAGGAGGGAGGCAGAGAAGAGTAATTTGAGTGATTAGTGGAGGTATTAGGTTCCAAATTTGTGCTAGGGAAGAATGAAGATGATTTCTCCCTGTGGAAATTCATGCAAGTCTCACTTAGCCTGTTAATATTACACATTCTTTGTGGCTCATAATATACCCAATGAATCTCAAATCTGGCTCCCCATTATAATTGCAAATGCTATGGAGTATTTACAAATCTGGATGCACAAACCACATGCTCAGAGTCTGATTTACCTGGTCTGGAATAGAGTCTGGCAGCAGCGTTTTGTTTTTATTTTCAATATCTCTTCATCAGATTCTAATATGCAGCCACAGTTAAGAACCACTGAGCTAGAACTTGCCGCTAGTGACCCTAAGGAAGTAAGTTTAATTCCTGGAAGAGGTGACAAATCTGGCTTTACTTTGTCACAGCTTTTGGACACACACCACCTGATTGTTACAACACTGTGCAACTGATTTAAGGGAGTCTGAGCAAGACAAACAGATATAACCAGAAGACCATTAATGAATCAACCAACCAAAACACACATTATTCTTTCAGGATAATCTTTATATTGATGAGGGGTGGAGGAGGAAGAAAGGGAGAGAGATTATTTATTGAGTGCTGGCTAAAAGCAGAGAATATAAGGAAATATACTTTGTGATAGATACATTGTAAGAGAATGGTATCTTACACTTAGAAGTAAAATCAAATATTTCCAAAGCAATGTAATATTCTTAAAAATATATTAAGCACATAAAACATTTCTAATTCCATTGGCAGTAATTAGGCTGTCTATATACATTTCCCAGTTGTCCAAGCATGATAGTGAGGCTGTCTCTAAATGAATAAAAATATGTGATGATTTTTGGTTTAAAGTGACCATATTTTATTTATAGAGTGTTATATTGTCTTAACAAAATATAACAAAAATATAACAAAACGAATTAAATGGTCAAGTATGAAAATTGGCATGTTTTCTTTTTCAATAGAAATATTTTGTGAAGGAGCATTTATAATAATTACCAGAAAGTTATATTTCATCTTTTAAATTTTGCTGTATGTATTTGGAAAAACTTTATAAAATGTTAAATGCATAATTATTTTAAACTTATGAAATTAAGTGATAAATTCCAGAAATACTTTGGGAAATATATCATTAATTATGCAGGTAAATAGCTAATTTACATCTGCATTTTAAAAGAGGAAATATTTTAAATGATTTAAAGAAAATATGTGGGGAATTATATGTGTGCCATATATTAATATTAATTCCATTTTAAAAATTCACATGATTAAAGCAGCTTAATGATTTTTAAATTATATAATCATCAGACCGAATGTCTCCACTGTTTCAGAAGTAGAGATGCATACAATCCATGTTAGTTGTTACTGGAGTAAAATAGCTATTTATGTAATACTTTTCTGCATTTCTTTTGGGTATTTTGCAAGAAAATTACTCAATTATATCTTTTATTTATAGTCATGATGCTCAACAATAGAGAAGAACTTTTTGTTGATCAGGATAACAGATCAACTGTCAAAAAATTTCAAAAGGATAATAAAGGTAAAATGATTTTTGCTTATTTGATTGACATATAAGCATTAGATAGTAACTGAATTAACATCCAGTAATGTATATTGCATCCATATTTCCTAAACAGAATAGATTTATACTGTCTTTGGATAAATTCTTATAATAGTAAAAATAAAATTATGTTTACCTGAGACTTGTTTATTTGATATTCTACATTACACATCAGCCTAAAGTTTTTCTGTGCCTGTGGTTGGGACTTTAAGCCCTTTTAGTATGCCTGACCAGAGACATCTGACTCTCTTTTTATTTATATTCACTTTGTTAATCATGTTTAAATGACTCAACATTTGATAGTATGGTTGAAAAACCAAGTCGCTGTCATGGAGAAGAAATGTTCCCCTCAACCATCAAAAGAGATTTTTAAAATATATGCTAATTTGGGCATTTCAAATGAAAGCTTAACAAGTTACTCCAACCAAGTATTTACCTGGAATGTTGATAGGTATGATGCCAATCTATCTTTTGATCCACTGAGATACATGTATCATCTCTGCACAGTATCCACTTTTTCTTAGGACATGAGTTTAAAGAAGGTAGGAAGAGTAAGAATTTCAAAATTATGCTATCTTGATATGAAAACCGAGTACAACTTTGAAAGACTAAAAAGTAAAAGAAAAAGAAAACATATTGTCGTAGATTATAGGCTATAAATTATGGCTGTCATCATGAGTTAAACAGTAATGGTAAGCTAAAGAGCATAAACCAAGAGGTAATTTATCAGATCATCAGATTGTCTATTTGTACTGCAGTATAGGATGTATTTTTTTAACTCTACTAAAGACACTCAATATATAGGAAAAAGACTCCATGAGCTGAAGAGTTAATGGAGAAATTTATCTTTCTTCTCTAGACTGAACTTGCTTCCTTAATTATATAGATGAGCATTTTAGTTAGAATTTGGAATGCAATTTTAATTTCATTGATCCATGGTTGGTTTCCTTGCCACATGTTTAGTCATTTATTATCCAAACGCCGAAAGGCTATACCCTCTGGGGCTCCAAGATGTAAATGATTGATTTCCAAATACCTGTCAGAATGGAAGTGAGTTTCGGTATATTAAAATACCCAAACTCTTAAATAGGTAATGAAATTCTAGTGAAATATGAAATTTCATTCTTAACCCAGCAACAATTTGTTCCTCTTTACCACTATTCATGACTATTTGAAGGATAGCGTGGTAGTAAAGCAACTTTTCTAGGAAAATCTGAAGCTGTACAAGATACATATGATTCTATTGGAACTGCAATCCCCGTAAGTCAAAAGGCATTTGAGACTGGCCTGTGTGCTGCAGTGCTCAAGTACATCCTACCGTGTCTTATGAAAAATCAGATGGAACACTAGTACAGATGTACAGTAACTGATTTTTATAAAATACACAGTGGTATATACTGGCATTTCTGAATCTCTTGCTGTGGAATGGCAGTTTTACTCGTTTCAATCAAATAGGTTGGTCACACATTCTGATGAGGACATTAATAGAAAGGAGTGGCATATTAGGGGCGCCTGGGTGGCTCAGTCGGTTAAGCTCCGACTTCAGCTCAGGTTATGATCTCACGGGCTGTGAGTTCGAACCCCACATCGGGCTCTGTGCTGAGCCGGTCAGCACAGAGCCTGGATCCTGCTTGGATTCTGTGTCTCCCTCTCTCTCTGCCCTTCCCTTGCTCACTCTCTGTCTCTATGTCTCTCAAAAATAAAATAAAAACGCTAAAAAAAACCCCAACACATATTTAAAAAGAAAGGAGTGGCATATTAAACTGCACCCAGGTTATAGTGGAAAACTCTCTTTTAAATGAGATTTTCAATGTTAAATTGTACCAGTTATATATATGATATTAAGATAAAATATATTTTTTTCAATAGATTTGAGTTATTAAAAGGAAACAAAGTTAAAGTAGAAGACATAACATTTATAGAATATGGCAAGTAAGCGGTTTATACAGCTGTGGCAGACATATGTTTTCACATCTGTTTTAAGTAATAGCATCATGATTTAAAAATTATTTATAGCTATGGAAATTATAAAATGCCAGCTTTATTATTATGTGGAAATTTCAGAAAAATTAAAAAAAAAATACCATTTGAGTAAACTTCATCCAGCCCACCTCTTTCTAAGCCTTTTAAAATCAGGTGACAGTGCAATACATATCTCATTAATTTGCATTTCTCCTTGAATTTTCATATGCAGACATTTCCAACTCTGTATGATCTGGGCTTTCCTGGTAGTGATATCCATTTAAATTTTTTTTAATGTTTATTTATTTTTAAGACAGAGAGAGACAGAGCATGAGTGGGGGAGGGGCAGAGAGAGAGGGAGACACAGAAACCGAAGCAGGTTCCAGGCTCCGAGCTATCAGCATAGAGCCCGACGCGGGGCTTGAACTCACGAACCGCTAGATCATGACCTGAGCCGAAGTCGGACGCTCAACCGACTGAGCCACCCAGGCGCCTCTCCTGGTAGTGATATCCATTTAGACTGTGTCCAAAATGAATTACCAAAATTGGTACTTTAGTTTTGACTTAAGTATTTTGACGAAACTGATCAGTCAAGTGAAGCCTTTGATTTTATTTTTCCGCAGACTTTAGTAAACAAATTGAACAAATCAATTGCGTTTTATAACATTATGTTACATGGTGTTTTAACAGTCAGTTCTCAGATTCCTTAGAATAGAGCAGTTGTGACTATTTACTGTAGTTAACCCATATGGAAGCAAAGGCACAAATCAAGATCCTCTGCCCATGACAGCCACTGGTCTCCCAAACCACTAGCAAGAATAGAGGTTTTTGGTATTTTGCATTTAATATTGAATGTATTTATTGAAAACTTTACATGTGCAGAAGCACTGGTGATCAAATCTGGTATTCTATAAAAAGAATGAGACAATAAATTTATCATCTAGCCTAACACTTGAGTCAACTGAACCATTATATTTTAAATCAGTCCACAGGCTATAGATGAAAAGCTAATAATTTTACCTTCCTTTGATCATCAGAATCTAAAGTATATCTCACCTAGAATATCATATTTGTTTTTATCCAAATGGACTAATCTCAGTTTAGAAGAGGATTTGGTCTATATATTGACACTCTAGTAATGTAAATATTCTCTTTTCAATCAAATGCTTTTCCTTCCTTATTCCTGAAGGAATGTTAGATACTGAACTAAACCTTTCAGACCAAGTAATACTATTTAGGTGTTTGGAAATGAATATTGATTCTGGTCAAAATGGAAATATATATCTTCTGCATATTATATTATTTTGAATGAGGGGCAAATGTATTGGGCCAAGTAAAATACAAAACTCATTACAAATAAACTTTATGATGAAGCTAAAATACATAAAGGAAAGTGAAATGTATCATTTTATGCATTTTATGATGTTCAGTGATTCTAAATATAAATGAGAGGCAAAAGGGACATATTTCGTTAGAAATTTTCTTCTAGCAATGACCATGCCTTGCTCATTGGCTATAGTGATGTCACTGTGCAAACCTTGGAAATTTTCTTTGAATAACGTTCATTTAATTTTTTTAATTTAGAAACAATTGTTGATTGACAGTAAGTTGCAAAAAGAATACAGAAAAATCTTGTGTTTCTCTCAACTGGTTTCTCCCAATGGCAATGTCTTTTACAACAGTAATACATTATGAAAGTCAGAAAATTTACATTGCTATAATCAAAGACCTTATTTAAATTTAACCAGTTTCACACACAATCTTTGGTGTGTATGTCTATGTGTGTCTTTATATGGAATTTTTCACATATGTAGATTTGTGTAAACACCCCTACAAATCTGTACATGTCCCATCACCATAAGGTTTTCTTCTGTGGTTCCCTTATTGTCTATACTCACCCCATGGTCCCTAGCTTCTGAGAACCACTAAGCTGTTTTCCATCTCTATAATTCTAACATTCTAAGAATGATCTAAAAATGGAATCATATAGGATGTGAATTTTTGAGATTACCTTTGATTTCACTCAACTTAATTCCTTTAATATTCATCCTAATTGTTTCATGTGTCAATAGCTTTTCCTTTTTGTTGCTGAGTGGTTGCGTAGTCATTCATCCATTGTAGGACATCTTGTTTCCAGTTTTTGCATATTATTAATAAAGCCTCTATGAACGTTTGTGTACATGTTTTTATGTAATATAACTTTCATTTCTCTGGGACCAATGTCTTAAAGTGCAATTTCTGGGTCATATGGTAAGTGTGTGTAGAGTTTACAACAAACTGCCGAATTGCCTCTCGGAGTGGCTGGACCATTTTTATATTCCCACCAGCAATATATGAGTGGTCCAATTTCTCCACATCCTTGCCAGCATTTTGTGTTGTATGTTGTTTTTAATTAGCTTTTATCATAAGTGTGTGTAGTAATATCATTGTGTTTTTAATTTGTACTTCGCTAATGGCTAGTGATACTGAACCCCTTGTCTGTATATCCTCTTTGTTGAAATGTCTCTTCATGTCTTAATCCTTATTTTCTAATTGGTTTGCTTGCTTTCAAATATTGTTGAATTTTGATAGTTCTTTATATATCCTAGATGCAAGTCCTTTGTCAAAAATGTGGTTTGCAAATATGTCCTCCCTCTTAGCTTGTTTTTATATTCTCTTAGCAAGGTCTTATGCACAGCAAAAGCTTTTAGTTTTGATGAAGTTTAATTTGCATGTTTTTTTTTTTCTAATATGGTGCCTTTAGTGTCAAGTCTGCAATCTCTTTGCATAACCCTAGGTCCCAAAGATTTTGTCCTACATTTTCTTCTATAAGTGTTGTTGTTTTACCTTTTACATTTATGATCATGATCTCATATCAAGATACTTATGATCATGATCTTAGATCAGCACCATTTGGTGAAAAGGTTATTTATGCTCTATTGTATTTTTGTCAAAAATCAGTAACCTGTGCTTGTCTAGGACTATTTCTGTGTTCTTTATTCAGTTTTATTTGTCTGTGTATCTATTTTTCTGCCAATGCAATGAACGTAACTATTAAAGATCCATAATAAGCTTTAATATCAGAATTATTCCTCTTATTTTATTATTCTTAAAGATTGTTATGGCTTTATAAAGCCTGTGCCTTCCTAATATATTTTATAAAAATTACTTTAAGTCCATAAAATCCTCACTGGAATTTGGTAAAAATTGCATTAAACCTAAAGATTAATTTGAAGGAAATTTGACATTTTCACTATTTTGAGTTTTTCAATCCATCAACACAGGACGTCTTTCCATTTATTTTGATTTTTTGATATCTTTCATCAGCAAATTTAGCTTTTGGCATATAAGTCCTACACAAGATTTGTCAAACTTATACATAAGTATTTCATTATTTGTACATTTATAAATGTTTTCGGATTCTCAAATTCAGTTTTCACACCACCTCTTTCTTAGTATATAGAAAAACTGTTGATTTTTATATGTTGACCATACTTAGCCTCACTCATTAGCTCAAAAACATTTTTGATTTGTTTTAATCCTTGGAATTTTCTGCCTAGAGAATCAGGCCATGCCATCTGAAGATAAAGACAGTTTTGTTTCTGCCTTTTTTTATTTGTATGATATTTATATTTTATTTTATTTTATTTTATTTATTTTTTGTCTTGTGATGGCCAGGATTTTCACTTCTACATTAAATATTAGTGATCAAAGTGGACATTTTTGAGTTGTTCCCGAGTTTCTTAAATGTTATGTGTATATTAGAGAGAGAGAGAGAAAGAGAGAGAGAGAGAGAGAGAGAGAGAGAGAGAGAAAGAGAGAGAGAAAGAGAGAGAGGGAGAGAATGTGCATTATTAGGGGAAGGATAGAGAGAGAGGGAGAAAGAGAATTCCAAGCACTGGGACAGTGCAATGCCAGACATGGGGTTTGGTCCCAGAAAACATGAGATCATGACATGAGCCAAAATAAAAAAAAATCAACATTATGCTTGATGTTCTTTGTAAATTTCTTTATAGATACTCTTTATCAAGTTGAGGTAATTTATCTTTATGGCTAACTTGCTGAGAATTTTCTTTTTTTCATGAATGGGTGTTAGCTTTTGTCCAATACATCATCTACGTATGTTTATAGGATCATATGATTTTTCATTTTAACCTGTTATGGTGAAATACATTGGCTGATTTTACAATGTTAAAACAACCTTACATACCTGGAATAAATCACACGCGATCATAATGTCTAATTCTTTTTATACATCGTTGCTTTCGGGTTGCTAATTTTGTTAGGAATTTCTCATATGTGCTCAGGAGGGATTCGCCTGCAGTCTGGTTTTTGTAATGGTTTCATATTTAGTATCAGAGTAACACTTGTCTCATAAAAATAACTGAGAAGTGTTTCCCTTTCCTTTATTTATTTATTTTCTGGAAGAAATTATGTAGAATTGGTGTTAATGCTTCTCAAAATTCTTGGTAGAATTGCCCAATCAAACCATCTATGTGCTGTTATTTCATTTGGGTGGGGGGTTAAATTCCCAGTTTAATTCATTTAGTAGTTACTCAGACTATTTTTCTTATTAGGCAAGTTTGAAAAGTTTGCGGTTTTTGAGGGATTTTTTCTATTTCATTCAACTTCTTTAATTTATTTGTTTAGTATTGTCCATACTATTCCTGTCAGTACAAACCCACAAACCATGAGATCATGACCTGAGCTGAAGTCAGACGTTTAACTGACTGAACCACCCAGGCATCCTTGCTTTTTCTGTTCTTTATTTCTTCCTGATGTTCAATTTTTTTCTCTTATTTTCTTACAGTTAAGATAATATTCTCTAGCCATTTTTTTCTTTATCCATTCTTTTAGAAACAGTTGATTGGCAACCAGTTCTCTTAGTTTTCCTTCATCTGAGAATATCTTCATTTCCTCTTCATTTCTAAGAATATTTTCATCAGATACATAATTCTGGTTGATAGTTATTTTTGCAGCACTAGAAAAATGCTGTACCATTTCCTTCTGGCTTCTATGGGTTTTTATTAGAAATCCCTTGTTTTTTAAATTGCTTTTCCTTCAAATGGGTTGGAGTTAAGAAGACACAGTAGTAGGAGAATCATATGCTTTCCTTGTCCCTTGAACACAGCTAGATAAATATCAAATCATTCTGAACAACCAAGAAATTGATCTGAGGACTGAGAGAACAAACTGCACAACTAGAGGGAGACAAGAGGCTGCATCATAGAAAGTAGGAGGTATGAAGATGGGATTTGGGGATGAAAAGGATCTTGGGTGCTGTAGAGGGGAGGGATCTCTAATCACGGAGAAGAGAGAGAGAGAGAGAGAGAAGAGAAAGAAAGGGAAAGAGAGCAGTGTACGGTGGATTGCACAAAGAAAACACTTCCCCCAAACAACTGACACAGAAAACGAGAGGGTATGATTAAATTGAGTTTTAACAGCCCGCGGAGCTAAAGAACTGGAGTTTTAGAAGCCTATGCCATGGTCAGTATTGAGCACCATGGGTGAACCCATGCTCATATGGAAAAGGATGGCAGAGGCCCGGGAGCAGACAACAAAATCTGAGGATCCCCTGGGGTACACTGGGAGACAGTTTCCACTTCTTGGAGTGCATCTGGGAGAGGTGAGATTACCTCTCAGAGGACAAAAGAGCCAGCAAGCCAGATTACACTGTTCTATTCCTTAGAATAGTGGCAAAGACTCTGCTAAGGGTGGCTAACCTGAACTCATATATTTTGCTGCATTTTACTCAATTCAAAGCTCCCAAGTGTCAGTACAAATGCCCTTCAGGAACAAACTGGCATCAGCCCCAGTGTAGTGAGACCCTACTCCACAGGACCAGTGTAGTTCCACACTGAACTGGGTCCCTAAAGATTGGGTTTGAAACTCAGCTGGTGTGCTTGAGATAAAACACAGGTCCACTGTTCTTCTGGGAAGGCAGATGGCCCAGATACAGACAGGGTGAAACAGGAATCTGAGGGACACCTGGGACACGCAGAGGGAGATTGTTCACTCTTCTGTGAGGACTTCCCAGACAACGGTGGGTATGAACTACCCTCTTCATTTATGAGGGAGAGAGCTGGCAATATTTTTCTCCCTGACCATCAGCATAACTGATATCAGTAAGAAGAATAGCACTAACCGTGGAGGACTGATCCACTTATACCATGCTTCACCTACCTATGTGCTACAGGTACTTCTTTACTAGGGCCTGAGAAACAGAGCCCCTTCTCTAGAAGACCAGCACAAACCCCCCTCATGCACCAAGTCAACTGATGATAGAGTGCTTCAACTCCTTACCTTTAATGGAAATAGGATCAGGCCTTTTTTAACAAGCAGCCGGAGCACACCTAAGTTAAAACTCTCCATACATTGAACAAGGTCCAAACACCCCCCACTGCAGGCAAGGGGAAACTCTTTAGAGAACTGACCTGAGGTAAAGAGGAGCCAAAACATAGCAGGAGAATGATGCAGGCTACACCAGAATACTTCATGAAGTCCCAGGTCTTGTACAGTATATGATCTCTTCTTCATAAAACCATTATTCTTAATAGTAAAAAAAAAAAAATAACATAACAGGCTTTTCTAACACAAAGAAGAAGACAGAGAACTAGATAAAATTCCAAGACAGAGGAGTTAATCCCAAAAGAAAAAGCAAGAAAAAGTAATGGCCATGGATCTATATTTGTGATATATATACTTACATATATAAATAATATGGTTGATCCAGAATTTAAGACAACAAACCTAAGGATACTAGGTGGGGTTTAGAAAAGCATAGAATACACTAGAGGGTCCCTTACTCTGGGAAAAGAAACAGATATTCAAATCCAGGAGGCACAAAGAACTCCCATAAAAAAACAGCAAAAAGGAGGACAACACCAAGACATATCATAGTACAATTTACGAAATACAGAAATAAGAAAATAATTCTAAAAGCAGGAAGGGAAAATAAATCCCTAACATACAGAGGAAGAAAAATAAGGTTAGCAGCAGACCTACCTCCCCAGAAGAGAGTAGCATGATATATTCAACTTGTTGAATAGGAAAAATATGCAGCCAAGAATATTTTATCCATTGAGGCTGTCATTCAAAACAGAAGGAGAGATAAATATTTTCCCAGGCAAATAAAAACTAAAGGAGTTAATGACCATTAAACCAGCCTGCAGTAGGGGCACCTGGTTGGCTCAGTCAGTTAAGCGTCCAACTCCTGGTTTCAGCTCAAGTCATGAACTCACAGTTCATAAGATTGAGCCCCATGTTGAGCTCCATTCTTCTGTCACAGAGCCGGCTTGGGATTCCCTCTCTGCCCATTCCTCATTTGTTCTCTCTCTCTCTCTCTCTCTCTCTCTCTCTCTCTCTCTCCCTCCCTCCCTCTCTCTCCCAAAAATAAATAAATAAACTTAAAAGTGCTTAAAAAAACAGCTCTTCAAGAAATAATAAAGGAGACTCTTTGAGTGGGAAAGACCAAAAGTGACAAAGACTGGAAAGGAACAGAGAAACTCTCCAGAAACAATGACTTAACAGGTAATGTAATTACATTAAATTCATATCTATCAATAATCACTCTGAATGTAAATGGACTAAATGCCTGAATCAAAATGTATAGGCCATCGGAATATATATAAAAAATCCAGGCTCATCTATGTGCTGCCTACAAGACACTCATTTTAGAAATAAAGACCCTGGCAGATTGAAAGTGACAGGATGATGAAATATTTATTACACTAATTAATGTCAAAGGAAAACCAGAGTAGCCATATTTTATCAGACAAACTAGCTTTCAAACCAAAGACTGTAACAAGAGATGAATAAGGGCACTATGTAATAATAAAAGGTTCTATCCAACAAGAAGATCTAGCAATTGTAACTATTCATACCCCAACTTGGAAACACCCAGATACATAAAGGAACTAAGAACAAACATAAATAAACTCATTGTAAAAGGTGATCTTAACATCTGACTTACAACAATGGACAGATCATCTAGGCAAAAAATTACTAGAAAAAAATGTTTTGAGTGACACACAGGAAGAGATGCCCTTAATAGATATATTCAGAACATTTCATCCTAAAGCAGCAGAATATAAATACTTTTCGTGTACATATGGGACATTTTCCAGAATAGATCTTATATTGGGTCATAAATCTGACCTCCATAAGGACAAAAAGATGGATGTCATAGCATGCATATTTCCCGACCACAACGTTATGAAGTTTGAAGTCAGCTACAAGAAAATTTGGAAAGACCACAAATATATGAAAGTTAAAGAAAGGGCGCCTGGGTGGCTCAGTTGGTTAAGCCTCGACTTCAGCTCAGGTCATGATCTCGTGGTTTATGAGTTCGAGCCCCCTGTCGGGCTCTGTGCTGACAGCTCAGAACCTAGAGCCTGCTTCAGGATGCTGTGTCTCCCTCTCCCTCTGCCTCATCCCTGCTGGCTCTCTGTCTCTCTTTCTCTCTCTAAAATAATAAACATTAAAAAAATTAAAAAGTTAAAGAACATCCTACTAAAAACTAAATCGGTTAACCTGGAAATTAAAAAAAGAAGTAAAAAACACATGAAAATGAAAGCATGAAAGTCCAAACCATAAGGGATGCAGCAAAAGCAGTAGTAAAAGGGGAGTATATAGCAATACAGGCCTACATGAAGAAGCAAGAAAAACTTCAATTACACAACCTAACCAAACACCTAAAAAGGAAATAGAAAAGTTATAGCAAATTAAGTCTAAAGCCAGCAGAATGAGGGAGATAATAAAGATTAGAGGAAAAATAAATGATATAGAAACAGGAAGAAAAATTGATAAAATCCTAGCCGAACTTATCAAAAATGGAAAAAAAAAAAGAAAGCGAGAGAGAGAGAAAGAGAGAGAGAGAGAGAAAGAAGATTGGATCAAAATCACAAATGAGAGGAGAGAAATCACAAGGAACACCACAGAAATACAATAAATTATAAGAGAATACTATGAGGGGCACCTGGGCAGCTCAGTTGGTTAAGGGTCCGACTCTTCATCTAGGCTCGGGTCATGATCACATGGTTTGTGAGATACAGCCCTGTGTCCAGCTCTGCACTGATAGCACAGATCCTACTTGAGATCTTCTCCCATTCCATAGGCTGACTTTTAGTTTTGTTGATTATTTCCTTCATTGCGCAGGAGCCTTTTATCTTGTTGAAGTCCCAATAGTTCATTTTTGCTTTTGTTTTCCTTGTGTCCGGAGACATGTCTAATAAGAATATGCTTTGGTTAAGGTCAAAGAAGTTGCTGCTGGTGTTCTCCCCTAGGATTTTGATGTTTTTTAGTCTCACATTTAAGTCTTTCATCTATTTTCAATCTATTTTCATGCATGGTGTATGAAAGTGGTCCAGTTTCATTTTTCTGCACTGTTGTCCAGTATTTCCAACACTGTTGAAGAGACTGTCTTTTTTCCATTGGATATTCTTTCCTGCTTTGTCAAAGTTTAGTTGATTATAGAGCTCTGAGTCCATTTTTGGGGTTTCTAAACTGTTTCATTGGTCTATATGTCTGTAATACTTTTCTTTGTCTGAATCTTACTCTATTCTATGGATATACCACATTTTGTTTATCTATTCCTCAGTAGATGGGCATTTGGAACGTTTTCACCATTTGTCTATTATAAATAATTCTACCATAAAATATTTTATTCACTTATATTTAAAAAAAATATGTTTATTTTTGAGAGAGAGAGAGAGAGAGACAGAGACAGAGTGTGAGTGGGGGAGTGGCAGAGGGAGGAGATACAATCTTAAGAGGTTTCAGGCTCTGAGCTGTCAGCACAGCGCTCAAAGCAGAGTTTGAATCCATGAACCGTGAGATCATGACCTGAGCCGAAGTCGGAAGCTTAACCGACTGAGCCACCTAGACGCTCCAATTCACTTATATTTTTATATTTCTAGGTATATATCTTGTGTATATACATAAGAGTATGTATATACTGGATTATATGGTAACATTTCATTTAACCACTTCAGGAACTGTCACGCTGTTTTCGAAAGTAGAATTTTAAATTCTCATATGCAATGTATAAGGATTCCAGTTTCTCCCCATCCTCTCCAATATGTATTATCTTCCTTTTTGGTTATAACCAGTCTAGGGGGTATGAAGTGATAATACATGGTTTTGAATTGCATTTCCTGGTGAATAATGATTTGGGCACCTTTTCAGGCATTTCTTATCCATTTCAATATCTTTTCTAGAGAAATATCTATTTCAGTTCCTTTTCCATTTTTCAATTAAAATGTTTGCCTTTTTTTTTCAACTTTAAAGAATTCTTTATATATTCTGGGTAGAAAGTCCTGATCAGATACACGATTTGCAAATATTTTATCCAATTCCTTAGAATGTCTTTTAACTTCCTTCACAGTATTCATTGATGAACAAAAGTATTTAATTTTAATGAAGTTCAATTTATGTTTTTTTTTCTTTTACTCCATATTCTTTTGCTGTCATATCTTTGAATCCTCTGCAAAAATGAAAGGTTAGTCCTTGAAGATATACTCCTATTTTTTTTTATATAAGAGTGTTGTAATTTTAGCTATTATACTTAAATCTAAGATCTCTTTTGAGTTAAGTTTTGTGTTTGATGTTATGTAGGGAACCAATTTCATTATTTTGTATGTGTATATCCAATTGTACCAGCACTATTTATTGCAAACACTTATTTCCTCAATGCATTATGTTGACACCCTTGTCAAAAATCACTTGGCCATAAAAGTAAGGGTTTGTTTCTGGACTCTCAATTATATTCTATTATCTGTATGTCTATCCTTCTGCCAGTATCATGATGACTGGATTACTGTAACCTTGTAGTAAGTTTTGAAATTTGGGAATATGAGTCCTCCAACTTTATTTCATTTGTTTCCAGGATTATTTTGGGAATTCCAAAATAATTACATTTCCATAAGAACTTCAGAAACAATATCTGCAACTAGAATTCCAAAAAGGATTGTATGGAATATGCACATCAATTTGGGGAATATTGTCATCTTAACAATATTAAATATTTTGATCCTTGAACACCAAATATCTTTCCAGTTTTGTAGGTTCTCTTTAATTTCTTGCAACAATGTTTTGTAGTTTTCAGACTATATGTTTTGCACTTATTTTTTTAAGTTCATTCCTAAGTATTTTATTTTTTAATATTTTGATTCAATTGTAAATGGAATTCTTTTCTTAATTTCAGTTTTTAAATGTTCAATGCTGGTGTGTAGAAACAGAGTTGATTTTTCTGTATTGATTTTGTATTCTTCAACCATGTCGATCTTGATTATTAGTTATAATGGTTTTTCTGTTGATACTTTAAGGTTTTCTATATCTAAAATCATGACATCTAAAAATACAGTTCTCCTTCTTCTTTCCAATCTGTATGCTCTTAATTTTTGTTACCTAATTCTTCTGATTACAGCATTTAGTAGAACATTTAACAGTACTGGTGAGAGTGGAAATTCTTATATTTTTCCTGAAATTAGGGAGAAAACATTCAGTCTTTCATCATTAAGTACGAGGTTATCAGTTGGTTTTTCATAGATGCCTTTTATCAGGTTGAGGAAGTTTCTAGACTAGTGTGTTGCATGGTTTTACCATGAAAAATATGTTAGATTTTGTCACATTATTTTTATGCTTTTATTGAGATGATGATGTGGTTTTTGCCCTTTATCTATTAATAAGTGCGTACATTGATTATTTTATTTTTTAAGGAAAAGTTTCCTTATAATAATAAAAAAATAATAATATTATCATATTATTGTGATAAAACATTTAAGATGACATCTATCGTCTTAATAAAATTTTAAGTGCACAATACATTATTTTTCACTATAACACTATAGGCACGAGGTTGTACACCATATCATTAGGATTTATTTTCCTTCATAACTGAAAGTTTGTATCCATTGGTCAAATTTCCATTCCCTTCTCTCCAGGCCCATGCAACTATCATTCTCCTCTTTGTTTCTGTGAGTTTGACTATTCTAGATACCTCGCATTGTGGAATTACACAGCATTTATCTTTCTGACTGACTTATTTCACTTAGCATAATATCCTTAGTTTCATCCATGTTGCATATGCCAGGATTTTCTAGTTTTTAATGCTGAATATTATCCCATTGTGGATATATAACACATATTCTTTAGCCATTCATCTATTGATGGAGACTTATGTTGTTTCTATATTTTTACTACAGTGAATAATGCTACAATGAATTTGGGAGTACAGATATCACTTCAACTTCCTGGTTTCAATTTTGAATATATACCCAGACATGGGATTGCTGCATCACATGGTACTAATATTTTACATTTTTAATGGAACCTTCATAAAGTTTTCCATAGTGATTGCACCATTTTATGTTTACACCAATAGTGTGCAAAAGTTCCAATTTCTCTGTGTCCACACAAACACTTGTTATCTCTTCTTTTTAAGTTTCTATTTAGATTCCAGTTAGTCAACAGACAATGTAATATTAGTTTCAGCTATACATTGTCATGGTTCAACACTTCCATACAACACCCTGGGTTCATCATAAATATGCTCCTTAATCCCCAATACCTTTTATCCCATTCCCCCATCCACCTCCCCTCTGGTAACCATCGGTTTGTTCTCTATAGTAAGAGTGTATTCTTAGTTTGTCTCTCTTTCTTTTGCTTTTCCCTTTACTCATTTGTTTTGTTTCTTAAATTCCACATATGAGTGAAATCATATGTTGTCTTTCTCTGACTGACTTATTTCACTTAGCATAATACTATCTAGCTCCATCCGCATTGCTGCATATGGCAAGATTTCATTCTTTATGATGGCTGAGTAATATTCCAGTGTGTGTGTGTGTGTGTGTGTGTGTGTGTGTGTGTGTGTGTGTGTACACTTATTTATCCATTTATCAGTCGATGGACATTTGCGCTGTTTCCATAATTTTGTTATTGTAGATAATGCTGCTATAAACATTGGGGTGCAAATATACCTTTCAATGAGTATTTTTCTGTTCTTTGGGTAAATATTTTACAGTAAAATTGCTGGATCATAGGGTAGTTCTATTATTAACTTTTTGAGATACCTCCATACTGTTTTTCACAGTGGCTGCACCAGATTGCATTCCACCCAACAGTGTAAGAGTATTTCCCTTTCTCCATATCCTTTCCAACAGTTGTTGTTTCTTGTGTTGATTTTAGCCATTCTGACAGGTGTGACATGGTAACTCATTGTAGTTTTGATTTTTATTTCTCTGATGATGAGTGATGTTGAGCATCTTTCCATGTGTCTATTTGCCATCTTGAAGTCTTCTTTTGAAAAATGTCTATTAATGTCTTCTGCCCATTTTTAAATTAGATTATTAGTTTTTGACAGTTGAGTTTTATGAGTTTTTTATATATATTTTTATATTAACCATTTAACAGATAAATTTGTTATGTTTTAAAATAACTATCTTAACAGGTATAAAGTTATATCTCGTTGTTGTTTGGATTTGAATTTTCCTTACGATTAGTGATGTCGGCCATGTTTTGATATACCTATAGGCCATTGTTTGTCTCCTTTGATGAAATCTGTATTTTAATAACTTTCCCCTTTTAAACATAGCTTATTTGTTTTATGTTTCTATTGAGTTGTGGGATTTCCTTATATATTTTAGGTATCAACTCCTTATTAGATATATAGTTTGCAAATATTGTCTTCAATTCTTTGCATTACCATTTTATTTTTTTGAAAGTAGAATTTTTTTTTTTTGGTACATATCTTTTTCGTTGATGTATTCACACTTGTATTTTTGTTTTTGTTGCTACTTCTTCTGGTGGCATATCCAAGAAATCATTGCCAAGACCACTGTCATGAAGTTTTCACCTGAGTTTTCATCTAAGTGTTTTATAATCTCAGATTTTATATTTAAGTATTTAATCCATTTTGTGTTTATTTTATGTAAAATGTAACGTGCATGGATAATTTCATTATTTTACATATGGATATCCAGTTTTTATAGCACCATTTGTTGAAGATACTATCCTTTGCCCATTATGTATTCCTGGCATCTTTGTAAAAGATCAGTTGACCATATATGAGTAGATTTATTTCTGGGCTCTCTATTCTGTTCCATTGGTCTCTACATTTATTTTTATGCCAGTAGCATACTCTTTTGATTACCGTAGCTTTGTAATATAATTTTAACCAAGAAGTATGCTTCAAGGTTTTTTTGTTTTGTTTTGTT
Source organism: Paguma larvata (assembly GCA_030068075.1). Classification (NCBI taxonomy): domain Eukaryota; kingdom Metazoa; phylum Chordata; class Mammalia; order Carnivora; family Viverridae; genus Paguma; species Paguma larvata. Next base: position 67,567,419 of record CM057830.1, read on the forward strand.
TTGTTTTTTTCTTTCAAGATCGCTTTGGACTTTCGGAGTCTTTTGTTGTTCTGTATGAATTTTAAGATTGCTTTTGCTATTTCTCTAAAAAAATGTCATTAGGGCTTTGATAAAGACAGTATTGAATTTGCAGATCACTTTGGGAAGTATGGACATTTTAACAGTGTCAAGTCTACCACTTCACAAATAAGAGATACCTTTCCATTTGTGTCTTTTAAAATTGTTTTTCAACAATATTTTGTGGTTTTCAGTGTAGTTTTGAACAATATTTTGTAGTTTTCAAGTTTTAACCGTCTTGGTTAAATTTATATCTAAATATGCTATTTTTTATGCAATTGTACTTTGAATTGTTTCTTAATTTCCCTGACTGATAGTTCTTTATTAGCATATAGAAACATAACTGATTTTGCATCTTGCAACTTTAATGAAATTGTTTATTAGTTCTTTTTAGGCTTGTGTAGAGTTTTTAGAATTTTCTACATATTGGATCATGTCATCTGAAAAAAGTTTCACTGCAATTTGTATATTGAACTAAAAATTTGTTCTTTGGATAAAACATTCTTGGCCATGGTGAATAATCATTTTTACATTCTGCTAAACTTCAACTTCTCATTTTTAAGCATTTTTTTTACACTAATATTCTTAAATGATATTGTTCTACACTTTTTTTTTTCTTTTCTTGTAATGTCTTTGTCTGGCTTTGGTATCAGAGAATTGCTGCCTCATGGAACCAGTTGGAAAACTAGTTTTATAAAATTTGTTTGAAGTTTTCTCTACATCCATTTTAATCTCACAGATTTCATTAGTGGAAAAATATATTGTGCAATTCGAGGTACATGTTTGACAAGAAAATTATTTTTTTACAGTGATGAAAGAAGGATAGATGAAACAGGTACACAACACCTGAAACATCAATAGGCAAATGTGATATGGTGATTAATTATCTAGAGGTGTTTTTTTCAAATTTTTATTTAAATTCTGGTTAGTTAACATACAGTGCAATATTGTTTTCAGGAGTAGAATTCAGTGATTCATCATTTACATATAACACCCAGGGCTCATCATTAAAAGTTCCCTTCTAATACTCATCACTCATCTAGCCCATTACCCACTCTCTCCCCTACATCAACCCTAAGTTTGTACTCTATCTTTAACAATCTATTTTGGTTGGCTTCCCTCTGTCTTTTTTTTTCTTTCCCTCCCTCCTATTCATCTGTTTATATCTTAAATTCTACATATGAGTGAAATCATATCGTATTTGTCTTTCTCTGACTATTTATTTCACTTAGCATAATGCACTCTAGCTCCATCCATGTCATTTGCAAATGGTAAAATTACATTTTTTTTGATGGCTGAGTAATATTCAATTGTATATATATATCACTTCTTTAACCATTCATCATTTGGGCTCTTTCCATAGTTTGGCTATTATTGACAATGCTGTTATAAACATTGGGGTGCCTGTATCACTTTGAATCATTATTTTTGTATTCTTTGGGTAAATACCTAGTAGTTCAATTGCAAGATCATACTATATTTCTATTTTTAACTTTTTGAGGAACCTCCATATTGTTTTCCACAGTGGCTGCAGCAGGTTTCATTCCTGCCAATAGTGCAAGAGTTTTCCCTTTTCTCCACATCCTTGGCAACACCTGTTGTTTCTTGTATTGTTAACTTTAGCCATTCTGAGAGGTGTGAGGTGATATCTCATTATGGTTTTGATTTGTATTTCCCTGATGATGAATGATGTTGAGCATATTTTCATGTCTTTTAGCTATCTGGATGTCTTCCTTGGAAAAATGTCTATGCATGTCTTCTACCTATTTCTTCTATGAATTATATTTTTGGGGGTGTTAAGTTTGATAAGTTCTTTTTAAATTTTTGGATACTAACCCTTTATCAGATATGTCATTTGCAAATATTTTCTCCCATTCTGTTGGTTGCCTTTTAGTTTTGTTGATTGTTTCCTTCACTGTGCAGAAGCTTTTGACTTTGATGAAGTCACAATAGCTCATTTTTGCTTTTGTTTCCCTTGCTTCCAAATATGTGTCTAGTATGAAGTTGCTCTGTCTAAAGCCAATGATTGGCTACTTGTGTTCTCTTGTAGGATTTTGATGGCATCCAGTCTCACATTTAAGTCTTTCACCCATTTTGAATTTATTTTTGTGTATGGTGTAAGAACATAGCCTGTTTCAGTCTTCTGCATGATGCTGTCTGGTTTTCCCACACCACTTGTTAAAGAAACTGTGTTTTTTCCATTGGATGTTCTTTCCTGGTTTGTCGAAAATTAGTTGAGCATATAGTTGTGGGTTAATTTCAGGGTTTTATTCTCTAGAAGGTTTTTTAAGAATTAAAGTGAATACATCCAGATGTGTGAACAAAGTACAAGCAATGAGCTGAGAAACCAAGGTATACATTAAATTTAAATATTGTAAAATGCAATGTTATTTTATAACAGCTGGAAATATTTAGCCTATTATTATTTTAGATTAGTTGTGATCTATGAACTACAGACTATTTTCATGCCATTTTTGAGGTAAATAGTTCAAGACATGATTTTATATTTGTCCTCAGGGATGTTTTTACTGTAAATGTGTAAATGTGTATCTTTATAACTATTTCTATTACAATCATACCTTTTAAAAAATTTTTAATGTTTATTTATTATTGAGAGAGGGAGAGAGACAGAGCATGATTTGGGGGCTGGGTGGGCAGAGAGAAAGGGAGACATAGAATTCAAAGCAGGCTCCGGGCTCCAAGCTGTCAGAACAGATCTCGATGCAGGGCTTGAACTTACAAACTGTGAGATCGTGACCTGAGCCAAAATAGGATACTTAACCAACTGAAGTACCCAGTTACCCAATAATCATGTCTTCATTTTTTTTTTAATTTTTTAATGTTTATTTATTCTTTTAGAGAGAGAGCATGAGCAGGGGAGGGGCAGAAAGAGAGAGAGGGAGACACAGAATCTGAAGCTGGCTCCAGGCTCCGAACTGTAAGCATAGAGCCTGATGTGGGGCTCGAACTCACGGACCGTGATATCATGACCTGAGCTGAAGCCCGACGTTTAACCGACTAAGCTACCCAGGTGCCCCATGTCTTCAGATTAAAGATCATTTAATCTTATTTCCCATTTGTTAAGATCATGACAAATAAATCCTTTAATGTTAGTAAGTAAATTAACATTACAGATTAAAATGACAGGGGACTTTGAAATAAACTATCTTTATCTCAGTTCCTATTACCCTTATCTGAAAATCATGTTAGAACAGAGTCTAACACTGTTTGTAAGGATGTGGTTACCACGAAGACCACTTCTGGGAATAATTTGATAATCTCAAAAAAGGCAGATCAACCTAGTAGCTTATACTTTTGAGAAACCTCTTTTGAGGTCCTTTTTCCTTTGTATCAAAATCTGTCAGGGTCAACTGCAACACTTTTGACACTATCTGACCTGTTTGACCAATACGACAGACTTTCACATTTAAAAAAAATATTTGCACCTGATATGCAAATTTGTTATAGTTCTCAAAACAAACTTATTTAAACCCTCATCTTAAAACCCAGTAATAACACATAAAATAAACTGGACATACTCAGAGTGTATTTCTGTTTTCTTTAGCCTAGAGCCTTTCTTAAATGATGAAAAAGTCAGAATGTGTGTGTGTGTGTGTGTGTGTGCATACACATGCATGCATGTCTTTCTATGGAAATTAAATTCTAAAAGCAATATTCTCAAATATGTATCACATTTTCTTAATCCATTCATCAGTCAATGGACATTTGGGTTCTTTCCATAATTTGACTATGGTTGATAGTGCTACTATAAACATTAGGGTGCATGTGCCCCTTCAAATACTACTCAGCAATGAAAAATAATGAAATCTTGCCTTTTGCAACAATGTGGATGGAACTAGAAGGTAGTATGCTAAGCAAAATAAGTCAGTCAGAGAAACAAATAAAGATATCATGATTTCATTATATGTGGAATTTGAGAAACACAAGAGATGAACACAGGGGAAAGGAAGGAAAAATAAGATAAAAACACAGAGAAAGGCAAACATAAGAAACTTTTAAATACAGAGGACAAATTGAGGGTTGCTGGAGAGAAGGTGGGTGGTGGAATGGGTTAAATGGGTGATGGGCATTAAGGAGGGCACTTGTTGGGATGAACACTGAGTGTCATATGTAAGAGAAGAAGTACTGGATTCTACTGAAGCCATGACAACACTGTATGTTATCTAACTCGAATTAAAAATAGTAACCCCCCCAAAAACATGATAAGCAATAAGGACTGAAAGGTAATGGGTTGTATTATTAAAAGTGCCACAAGTTATGGTAAAATATCTGTATTTTATGCTGAAGGAATGAGGGAATCAATAAATTATTATGTATAGAGAAGTATGGGATCTAATTTTTAGATTTAGTGTCACTAAATGATTTCAATAAAAATACTTGAATGGTTGATGATAACAATAAAAGCAATATTTTAGATTTTATTGAATTAAAATATGAGAACTCAAATAATATAAACTTACTTGTTATTATTAATTTCATATTAATAGTCTCAAACTCAGATTCATAAATCTCTGGTCTAAGAAAGGTGTTATTATAGGTGTATTATTAGTTTATATGTCTATATTCAAGTTCAAACTAATTGAAAATGTAGTCATTTGAATATAAATTAAAACCAAATAGATTAGTTTACTTGATTCTTCCCTACTATAAACTATAGCACTTATAAATGCACTTTACTCTCTTTTTTCAAGAATTCGGAGGGAGATAAAACATAAGAGACTCTCAAAGACTAAGAAAAAACTGAGGGTGAGGGGGATGAGGGAGGGGGGAGAGGGGGTGATGGGCATTAAAAAGGGCACATGTTGGGATGAACACTGGGTGTTATATGTAAACCAATTTGAAAATAAACTATTATAATAAAAAAAAAAAAAAAAAAGAATTCCATAGTTACTTATCAGTCTAGCAATATTTGTTATGCAAGGATAAAATATGCTGTTAATATTTAGAATACTGATATATTCTGATTTAAAGCAATTTATTTATAATTTCAGTGACAAATCAAGTAGTCATAGTAATGTATTTTTATTTAAACTAAGTTAATTATTCTTGTCCTCTAGATTTTATTTGTTGAGATAAGAGTACCACATGTTAATTACTATAATCATAGACTGATGATATATATATTTAAAACTAAAATAAGTTTTAGGTTAATCTAATAATAAATATTTTTTCAAGATTTTTATTTGTTCATTATGGGTGCATTTGTTAGAACAATCCTATTTTACAGGTCCCCAGGATAAAAAAGGTAAGAATTTAAGTGATTTATTTTTTAATGTTTATTTATTTTTGAGAGAGAGAGAAAAAGAGAGTGAGTGGGGAAGGTTCAGAGAGAGAGAGGGAGACACAGAATTCAAAGCAGGCTCCAGGCTCTGAGCTGTCAGCACAGAGCCCAATGGAGGGCTCAAACCTATGAGTCACAAGATCATGACCTGAGCTGAAGTTGAATGTTTAACCAACTGAGCCACCCATTTGCCCCAAGTTTTTTTTAATGAATGAAAGTGTAGTTACATACATTAGTTAGTGTAGGTTTTCATAAACAAAACTTTTGATGATTTCAAAGATGACAACAGGTCAGAGTTGATCATGTTAAGGTACTATAGTGCTGAATGTTATCAAAATCAAAATAGCATTTGATAAGGCAATGATAAAATAGGAAAAAGAGTTTACACATACATAATTTTCTCAGGGTTATAATTTAGGTCCTTACCGTGATTTCAATTAAATGTTTTTGTAAATAATGTTTTCTGTGTCCTACATTAATTCAGGTGTTGGAAATGTTATGATGAAGGATATTCTTGTCCTCAAGTAAGTTCACAGATATTGCTATAATTCTATTGAAATAAATGATATATTCTTTAAATAGAGACTGTTTTCTGTGAGGTTAGAATTCAGCATAAGAGTCTGTACATTCACAGGAATATTTCTAATAGAAATATGTATTACTATTGTTTTTAGAATATTTAAAACGATTTTTCTTACATATTAGTAGGTATCTTGTAAATTAAAATTTTACATAAATGTGTTATAATATATAGTGAGCTTAAACACACAGAGACACATGTTTATTCATTCATTGTAGACATATATTGAAAGTTTGGCTTTCAACAATATCAAGTTAGATACACTGAAGGCTCCCTAGATACAATATAATTAAGTATTCATTAAAGGAGCATAGTTTTTAATGAATTGTTGGACGCACAAGGGCTAATTCCTAGGGAGGCAGAGAAAAAGGAGAGATAAAATACAGTGAAAGGAGAAGAGGAAGGTAAGAAAGAATGATGAAAAGGAAAAAAAATGTATGCATGGAATTGAAACCAATAGTTTAAGAAATTTGCTCTAAATAGTAGACAAATAAACAAATTTGTCTCTAAAAGTAGAGCAATAAACGAATTGCTCTAAATTTGTTTCGGTTTTTGTTTTCTGAAGAAAAGCATCTTCAGTTTAGACCCTTGGCGTCTCACAATTAAATTTAACCAAGTATGAACTCACAAGAAAAATAGTCTTCAAACACCAAAATATTCAAACCACCATAATAGAAAGTTACAGAAACAACAAACCATAGATTTAGATTCTTAAGGACTTCAGATATACAGTTATTTTATACTTTATGTGAACTCCCTAAAGAAAGAAAAAATGAATTAAATTAATAAGCAAGAAACTAGAGATTATCCAAAATGGCTCAACTTCTGTTTCTTTTATTAACCATAAGAGACTCTTTTTTTTTTAGTTTATTTATTTATTAGTTTATTTATTTATTTTTGAGAGAAAGAGAGAGAGGGAGTTGGGGAGGGGCAGAGTGATGGAGAGAGAGAATTCCAGGTAGGTTCCATGCTGTCACCACAGATCATGATGTGGCACTTGATCCCATTAACCATGAGACAATAACCTGAGCTGAAACCAAGAGGCAAATGCTTAACTGACTGAGCTACCCATGTGCCTCAACATACACTTCTTGATTGAGAGTTAAAAGCCACTCTGAAGAAATCATCTATCAAGTCATCTAGCTACTGTAAATGTGCCCAGTAAATGTATATAGAACCAAATCCTTGGTAGATAAGAAATCCCACATTTTCTTAATACCCTAGCTGGATTAGGCTTTATTAAGTGAAGATGCAATAATTTTGGGGCGCCTGGGTGTCTCAGTCAGTTAAGCGTTCGACTCCAGCTCAGGTCATGATCCCACAGTTTGTGGGTTTGAGCCCCACATCTGGAGCTGTGGTGACAGCTCAGAGCCTGGAATCTGCTATGGATTTTGTGTCTCCTTCTCTTTCTGCCCCTCCCCTTCTCACACTCTGTCTCTCTTTCTTTCTCAAAAATAAACAAAAATATTTTTAAAAATTTTAAAAAGAAGATGCAACATTTTTACGTCAGTGCATTAACTGTCCTCTACGTTTATAATCTTTATCTTGATTGCATTCAATAACCTTGACATCACTAATGTTTTACCTCTGTGAATACAGAATACATATTAGATATCTGTTCTCTTGGATTTATTTGTTGAAATCTTCACAAAATAGACACTATCGAGAGAAATATAAAAGGAAAAAATGTATGTGAAAAGCTAATCTTCACTGTTCTGAAAAGATGTAGAAATTGAGAGCCACTGAAGAAAGAAACTGTAGTGCCAATTATTATTTCAACTACTTTAATCTCCAATACCCTCATTTGATTGAATACGTACTCAATATGCTGCATTGAAAACACTAATTTGTTTGCTTCTCTTATTGTTTTAGTCTATACTAAATTTTTGCACAAATTTTCTGCAAGACAGAGTATGTTTCCTCATGGAAAACAATTGGTCGTTTAATAAATAAAAAGTTAATAGAGACAGGACAGCATTAAACATGGACTCCATTGAACTACTATATTTTAAAGTTCATTTACTTATTTTTTTAAATGTTTATTTATTTTGAGGTGGGGAAAGGGCAGAGAGACAGGGAGACAAAATCCAAAACAGAGTTCACTGCTGTCAGTGCAAACTTGACATGGGGCTTGATCTCAGATCTAATTAACTGTGAGATCATGACCTGAGCCAAAACTGACTCTCAGCCACTTAACCCACTGAGTCAGCCAGGTGTCTATATTTATTTATTTTTGAGATAGAGGCTGGGGGTGGGGAGAGACAGAGAGAGAGGGAGAGAGAAAGAGACTGAGCAGGTGATAGGGGGCAGAGAGAGGGGGCTGTCAGTTCAGAACCTGACTGGGGTCTGGGTCCCACAAATCATGAGATCATGACCTGAGGCAAAATCAAGGGTCAAAACTTTACCGACTGAGCCACCCAGTTGCCCATGAACTATCTTATTTTAAAATATAGAATGCTATTAGAAAAAAATGCTCATATAGTTACATTTTTGTAGACACATATGTCTGTGTTAAACTTGGTATTATTCTATCTATATTTATATCCACATATTTAATATGTTGCCTTCCAAGCAAAACAAAGGGAATACATATTAAAAATTAAATACAAGTTGCTATTCACCTTTTGCCATACTTGATATGCCTGAGGCATTAGAAATTAAAAGGAATTTAGATGGAAGAGAATTAAAAGAAATTATTTTTAAAGCACTTTTTAAAATCTTGCTAAAGGTAAAAACAGATGAATCAACAAATGAAAGATTAAAACTTTCATGAATTCAAGCCATCATTTAACTGCAAATGGATCAAAAAGAAGTGACTATGTCACCTCATAACCTCTCCAATGCTTTCCTAAATAACTATAAGCTGAAAGCCATTACTTAACTCAGTGAAAAAAAATAACTAAAAGGTCCTATATCTCTAAATTAGTATCTACAACCTGTTATTCTCAAAGATTTTTTTTATAAAGCCTTGTGAATCTTGTTACTCAGTGGGTGTTGAAATAAGAAAAAGGCAAGTTTATTCCCCATCCCTTCATAGTCTTCCTTTGTAGGCTTTTCATTCATAAGTGCTTTCCTCATCCTTGAATTTGGGAAGCCATCTCCCAGACAATTGGGAAAATTGTTATTTCCTATTCTCTGTGATGGGTAGAAAGATTAGAGATTTATGTGCACGTTGCTATTTCAGAGTAAGAAAGGCACAATGTTTGTTAAGATGTCTAACTCCCACTTAAAAAAATACTATCAGAAAGAAACTAGTAGAGTGGGAAACTTACATCTAAGTACTCTCACAGCTTTCCTACGTACTGGCTATTGTATCTAGTCATATTTGGCCTTTGATAATGTTGAATGTAATAGTGAAATAATTAACCAATTACATACTACACAATCTCTCTAAGCCTTAGTTTCCTTATCTGCAAAACAGGAATATATGGTGTTTCAGTGTTGGTCTCAGTGTTGGCATTAATGAATTCGAGCCTAATTTTTGCATCGTCAACTTAGAATTATTTATATGAAGGTTTGTATTGTTTATTTGATTTAAAAATGAGTTCTAAAGATATGATTCCTCCATTATTATTATTACGAGGACTCTTTCATAATTATTGGTAGAAATAAACCCTTAAAATCAGACTTTAGAGCCCTAAAAAACAAATAGAAATAGATACATATCGATTGTCTCCTTTCAATCGCTCATGCCATACATCAGTATAATTAAATATCCACATCTTATCAGTGTAGCTGTTTCTGCTTCAAAATACTTAGCTAAGATTTCCATTCCAGATATGTTGCTTGAATTTGAATTTTAGAAAATAAAACCTTTCTTTTTAAGCATATGGATTAGACCCCTACTAGTTTTAAAATATCTGAAGTTTCATATATTTTAATTGATCCAACTCAGATGATCAGGTTTTATTTCCTCAGTGAAGCACATAACAAAGGAGAATGGCCACATTTTCTTTTATGGTAGCTGATTTTTTTATAGTCACTGATAACAGAAAGATGACCCTTATGAGGCTCAAGTTTTATTTATCTTTATTCATATTTTCAGGAAAAATTAAGCAAAATCTTGAGAGATCATTTCCTGAATGAAAGGATTTATTATAGAGAGTATATTAATATTCTACCATTACAACAAACTATCTCAAATTTATTGGCTTAAACAACACTAAATTAAATACTGAATACTAAATTAAAAAATTTAGTGTCTTATTATCTTACATCCATATAGGTCAAAACTTTGGTATGGGCCTCACTAAACTAAAATCAAGGTATTGGCAGTATGTTTTACTTTCTAGTACCTCTAGGGGAGAATCTATAGCTTCGCCTTTCAGATTGCTGGCAGAATCAATTCCTTGTGATTGGTTGTAGGACTAAGATTACTGCATTTTCACTGGCTGTCCCTTAATGGCTTTCCCAGTCTCTAGAGGCCATTTACCTTCCTTGGTTCATACCTCCCTTCTTTCATCTTCAAAGTCAGTTCTGGTGTATTTAGACCTTATCATGTTACATCTCTCTGACCTTCCTATTTAATGTCTCAAGTGATTATACTTGGCCCTTTGTCATAATCCAGAATAGTCTCCTTATCTCATATCCTTAAGTTTAATCGCATCGAGAAAATTTTTTTTTTTTTTTTGCCATGTAAGGTCACATATTCTCAGGTTTCAGGAATTAAGATATGGGCATCTTCAGAGTAGGGGCATTAATCTGCTTATCACAGAAAGAGAAAAAAAGATTCTTAGTTCTGAAGAATGGTCAAAATGAAAAAGCACTTCTTTAGATTGGAGATTTGAAAAACAAGGACAAATGATGAAGTACCTACAAAATAAAGGGATACGACAATAGAAAAAGTGAAGTAGTTGTTTTTTTTTTTCAATCCCTTGAGTATATTTTTGTGTTATATGAACAGGGGTGAAGTAGTATCTGCTAGCAATTACTTTTTTTTTAAATTTTCTCTTATACAATCATCTATGGGAAATTATTAAAAGTAGTATATAATGATTTCTGAAAGATATGGTTAACTCCTTGGGCTTCAAGATAAGAACTTAAGGGTGTATAAAATTGATGCAAAACTGTTTTTGCAAAGATCTATTGACATTCTCCATATCATGTGCCAAGACTTGTGTATCTTCACTTTTAGCAGGTGCTGTTTTCAAAACTGATAAATAATCAGGGTGCCTGTATCGCTCAGTCGGTTAAGTGTTCGTCTTTGGCTGAGGTCATGATCTCACAGTTCTTAGGTTCAAGCCACGTGTCAGGCTCTGTGTTGATAGCTCAGAGCCTGGAGCCTGCTTCAGTTACTGTGTTTCCCACTCTCTCGCTGCCCCTCCTTTGCTCGTGTACTCTCTCTCTCTCAAAAATAAATAAACATTAAAAAAAAAACTGATAGTGATGTTTATTATGGGAACAATTTTACTAAAAATAATTTTAAAAGAATATTTTTTTGTTTCTTATAATGCCTAAATTCAATTTATTAAAATGTATTATATGCATTTAAAAAGAACTCTGCATCTGTAAGACAGATTTTAAATCATTCTAAAGTATCAATGTCCACAAAAATATAACGTTATTTGAAATTTTATTTCCTGCTATTATGGCTTCTAATTGTAATTTTGACTTTAATAGCTATTTCAAAAACTTGTGAGTACGACTTTTTAAATGATAGGACTTTACAAGGAGGGGCTATGTACATTTAGCTAAAAGCAAATTATAGTATAATTAGTGAAGATCAGTGACTTATTCATAAAACTTACTGTTATACCTTACATGAAAGCAATTTTACTAAATTCCAGCACTTATTTATCAGAATGCCATCAATCCAGAAAGGTCTCAGCCCTGCACTACAAACACACCTAATAACTGTTAAGTATCAGTAAATGACCTTTGCTTTCCACAGTGAAATAATCAAAGTAGGAGTATTTGCTAAGAACTTACTAAGTAAAATGTTTTTTAAAAAGGAGGGGGGGAAGAACTTACTATATGCCATGCATTGTTCTAAGTGCTTTGCATGGATTACCTCATTAAATCTTCACATTAAATTTCTCATTTACATATGAAAAACCTGAGGCCCAGAGAGGAAAGTTTTGTTGTCCGAAATCATACACGAGAAGAACTAGAGATCTTCCAGTCCAAGATGGCAATGTAGGAAGACCCTGGACCCAAGAATTCAGTTCCTCCATGGACATAACAATATACACCTATTTATGGAGCAATTCCTCCTGAAGAAGTACCAAAAAAATGACTGAACAGCTTCTACAAAGCAAAACATAGAGAGTCCACATAAAGACGAAAGAGATGGAGACAGAGTAACAAAGGGAAACTTCACACCCAATGCTGTGAATTGCAGTGAGGAAAGGGTACTGAGAGACCTTGAGCAGATTTATCTGCCCTGGGGCACAGAAAAAAAAAAGCTCCAGTTGAAAAGGGTAACTAGAATATAAAGGAAGCAGCTCTAGAACCCTGCCAAGTAGCAGGGCAGCTACTAGAACTTTCTTCAAATTGGAGGGACTGGCAAGCACCACAGTCCACCCTCTCCACCTTGATAGCATGGACAGGAGCAGGATTTGAGCAGATTTAGCCAGTCTACCAAGATGGCTCCAATGTAATGCACACTGAAACATCCCTGGTCAGTGCTCACTATAACTTCAACCATCTTGCCAAGGAGACATAGGTGTAAAGCACCCCAGAATATTTCATGTCCACATGATTTCATTTCCAGCTGACTTGTTAAGTACCTCATACACAGAGAGCTCTAGGACCACCTAGATAACACCTGCTTTGGCTCCAGCTGTCCCACTAGAGTCCTTTCACCCCATACTGAGCAGCCCTGCACATCACAGCTTGAGCCAACTTCAGCTTCAGCCCTTTTGCCTGTGTTTCATCTGTGTAGATAAACCTGGGACTCTAATTTGTATCCACTTCAGCTTCAGGTGTCCTGATAGGGGACTGTCTGTGAAGAAAGCTTAGGGAATGCCCAGTCTGTGCCCACTTCAGGCTTAGCTGTCCTGCCAGAGTGCCCTCTGTGTGGAGATCCAAGACCCAATGGCTTGCATCCACTTCAGCTAACCTGCTAGGATGCCATTTGTACAGACAACCCTGGGAGCTGACACTCCTGTTTGCACACACTTCAGCTTCAGCTGTTCTGCCAGGGCACTCTGTACAGAAAGCCTCAGGTACTCCCCAGCTCATGTTCACTTAAGCTTCACACATCCAACCAGGGCAGCCCCAGAATGGAGTGCCTGGAGACACTCAGCCCACACCAGACAAAGCTCCAGATAGCCAGGTAGAGTAAACAGACACATTCTACACAGGAGATTACCATACACAAGACCATTCCTTCAGGTTTAGAAGAAGTAGCTACTCCAACTAATTCATAAAAACAAACATAGAAAGTCAAACAAAATGAGAAGGTAGAGGAAATTGTTCCAAATAAAATAAAGAAGCAATAAAGAAAAATAACTAAATGAAATGAAAAATTAATAAAAAATATTAATTGTTCCAAATAAAATAAAGAAGCAATAAAGAAAAATAACTAAATGAAATGGAGGTAAGCAATATGCCCGATCAACACTTTAAAGTAATGATCCTAAAGATGTTCACCAAGCTGGAGAGAAGAATGAAAGAACTTACTGAGAACTTAAATAAAGAGATAGAAAATGTAAAAAATAACCAGAGTTGAATTAGTAACTGAAATGAAAAAATGCATTGGAGGGAATCGACAGTAGATTAGCAGATACAGAAAATGGATAAATGATCTGGAAGACAGGATAATGAAAAACACACAAGATGAACAGTGAAAAAAAAAAGAATTTTTAAAAAATGAGGTTAGGTTAAGGGATCCCTTGGACAAACATTTGCATTATAAGGGTCCCAGAAGGAGAAGAGAGAGAAAAGGGGGAAGAAAACTTATTTGAATAAATAATAGCTGAAAATTTCCCTAATCTAGGGAAGGAAACAGACATCCAGGTTCAAGAACCACAGAGAGATCCAAAGAAAATAAACCACACCATGGCACATAACAATTAAAATCTAAAGGTTAAAGATAAAGAAAGAATTTTAATAGCAGCAAGAAAAAAGCAAAAAGTTACAAGCAAGGGAAAGCCTATAGGCTATCATTGATTTTTCAGTAGAAACTTTTCATGCCAGAAAGGAGTGGCATTATATATTCAAAGTACTAAAAGGAAAAATAAAAAATAAAAAAATAAACTTACAACCAAGAACACTTTACCGGAAAGGTTATCACTCAGATTTAAAGAAGAGATTAAAAGTTTCCCATTAAAAGAAAAGCTACATGAGTTTATTACCACTAAACCAGCCTTATAAGAATTATTAAAGGGGGGCGCCTGGGTGGCTCAGTCAGTTAAGCGTCCGACTTTGGCTCAGGTGATGATCTCACAGTTCACGAGTTCAGGCCCCACATCAAGCTCTGTGCTGACAGCTCAGAGCCTAGAGCCTGCTTCGATTCTGTGACTCCCTCTCTCTCTGCTCCTCCCCTGATCATCCCCTGTTCACGTTCTGTCTCTCTCAAAAAAATAAATAAACATTAAAAAAATGAATTATTAAAGGGACTTCTTTAAGTGAAAAAAATAAGATCATAATTAGAAGCAAGAAATTTCTAAATAAATAGATGTGACATATGACAACGTATACAAAAAAAGATGGAAGAGTAACAAAGAAGTTCTTTTAGAATGTGTTTGAACTTAAATGACCATCAACTTAATATGAAATACTATATACGTAGGATGTTATATATGGAGCTCATGATAAGCACAAATCCAAGACCTATAACAGACACACACACACACCATGAAAAGAAAAGAAAAGAAAAAAAAAGAGAAAAAAAAGGCAAGCATAGTAGTAAAGAAAGTCACCAATCACAAGGAAAAAGAGCAAGAGAAGAAACAAACAGAGAACTACCAAAACAACCAGAAAACAATTAACAAAATGGCAGTAAATAGATATCTATGGATAGTAACTCTAAATGCAAATGGTATAAATGCTCCAATCAAAAGACATCGGGTGGTGAATTTTATTAAAAATGACCCATTTATATAACTCGCTTCAGACCTAAAGAGATATGCACACTAAAGATGAAAGGAAAGAAAACTATATTCCATTCAAATGGAAGCCAGAGGAGAAATATTTACAACAGACAAAATAGAATCTAAAACAAAGACTGCAACAAATGACAAAGAAGGGCATTACATAATGATAAAGGGATTGATCAAACAATAGAATATAACAATTGTAAATATATATGCGCCCAGCATTGGAACATCTGAATACATACAGAAAATGGTAACAGACATAAAGAGAGAAAATGATGGTAACACAATAATAGTAGAGAACTTTAACACCCGACTTACATCAATGCATAGATTATCAAGGAAGAAAATAAGTAAGGAAGCAGTGCATTTGAACAACACATTAGATGAGATGGATTTAATATATACAGAGGACTTCATCTTAAAAGAGCAGAATACAAATTATTTCAAGTACACATGGAACATTCTCCAGGACAGAACACATATTTGGAAACAAAACAAGTATTAACAAATTTAAGAAGATTAAAATCATACAGTACATTATTTCTAACAACAATTCTATGAAACTAGAAATCAATCACACAGGAAAAAACAAAAATTGGAAAAACACAAGCACATGCAGGCTAAACAACATGATAATAAAAAAGCAATGAGTCAATAAAGCAATCAAAGTGGAAGTAAAAACTACACGGAGACAAATGAAAATGAAAAGAGAATAGTCCAAAATCTGCAATGCAGTAAAAGTACTTATAAGAGGTAAATGTATAACAATACAGGCCTATTTCAAAAAAATATATATATATCTCATTTAAACAGTCTAAACTTACACCTGAAGGAATGAAATAATAAGAAAAAACAGTTCTATGTTAGAATGGCATCATAAAGAGCAAAGTACAAATACATGAAATTAGAGACTGTAAAATATCAATGAATCTAAGAGCTGATTCTTTGAAAAAATCAAAAAAATTAATAAAAATATTTAATCAACAAAATTAATGAGTCTTTGCCAGGCTCATTAAGAAAATAATAGAAAGGGCACACAAAAATAAAATTAAAAATTAAAGAAGAGAATTAACAACAAACACCATAGAAATAACAAAAGAATATGAGACACTACTATAAAAAGTTATTTGACAAAAAAATTGGATATCCTAGAAAAAATGGAAAAATTTCTAGAAACATTAAATCTTCCAAAACGGAGTCAGGAAGAAATAAAATATCTGGAAATAATAATAACTAGTAATGATATTGAATTTGTAATCAAAAAGCCCTCAACAAGTAAATGTCTAGGATCAGATGACTTCACAGGTAAATTCTACCAAATATTTAAAGTAAATACCTATTCTCAAACTACTCCAAAACATAGAAGAGCAAGGAAAGCTTCCAAATACATTCTACAAGACTGTCATAACCCTGATATAAAAATGACACAGACACCACAAAAAAGAAAACTACAGCCCACTATCCCTGATGAACACATATGCAAAAATCTTCAACAAAATACTAGCAAACTGTATTCAATAAGACATTGAAAATATTTTCATGATCAAGTGGTATTTATTCCAGGGAAGCAAGGATGGTTCAATATTCACAAATCAATCAACATGATACACCACATTATCAAAATTAAGGGTAAAAAATCATACCATCATCTCAACAAGTGCAGAAAAAAAGTTATTTGACAACATTCACCACCCATTCTTAATAAAAACTCCCAACAAAGTGGGCTTAGAGGGCACATGGCTGAACATAATAAAGTCCATGTATGAGAAACCCTCTGCTAACATCATCTTCATTGATGAAAAACTGTTAACTTTTCCTCTAAGATCAGGAAAAAGACAATGTCGTCCACTGTCATCACTTTTATTCAACACGGAACTGGAAGTCCTAAGCCACAGCAATTAAGCAAGAAAAAGAAATAAAAGGCATCCATATTGGTAAGGAAGATATTACCCTGTTACTATTTGCAGATAACATATAGTACATAGAGGAAACCCTAAATATTCCACTAAAATTTTTAGAAATAATAAATAAATTCAGTAAAGTTTCAGGATACAAAATCAATATACAGAAACCAGTTGCATTTTATACACTAATAACAAAGTGGCAAAAAAGAAATTAAGAAGACAATCACATATATAATTACATGTATACATTGCACCAAAATAATAAAATATCTAGAAATAAACTTAATCAAAGAAGTGAAAGACCTGTACTCTGAAAACTATAAAATATTGATGAAAGAAATTAAAGATAATACAAACAAATGGAAAGATAGTCCATGCTCATAATTTGGAAGAATTAATATTGTTAAAATTTTCATATTAGCCAAAATATTCTAGAGACTAATGCATACATTGCACATACATACAAGGAAACATTACTCAGCCATAAAAAGAATGATAGCTTGCCATTTGAGCCAACATGAATGGATCTAGAGAGTATGATGTTATGTGAAATAAGTCAGAATAATACAAATACCCTTTTATTTCATTTATATGTGGAATCTAAAAAACAAAAGAAACAAAAAGTGGAAATATATGTAAGAGAATAAGTTGATGATTGTCAGAAGACAGGGCTGCGGGAGGATATGCCAAATGGGTGATAGGGAGTTTTAGATACAGGCTTCCACTTATGGAATGGATATATCATTGGCATAAAAAGTACAGCATACGCAACGTGGTCAACGCTATTATAATAGTGTTGTATGGTAACTACATTTGTGGTGAGCATAGCATAACTGATAGAATTGTCAAATCACTATGTTTTACACCTGAAACTAATAAAAATTAAGAATAAAAATTTAAAAATGTAAATAAAGGAGTAGGCTTTATCCCCAGATCACTGGAGACATTCTAATCTATGTCTCAATTATTCTTCACATATCAAGAAAGCATACCAAGTCATTAATTTTAGGTTTAATTAAATTAAAGAGCATGGCCTAAATAAGTACTAAAACCAAGGGAAGATGTGAAGTAGCATATATTGCAGAAAAATATTATTCTAGACTTGGAATGAAAAGGCCTAGGTTATCGTTCCACATTCTTCACTTGCCAGATGTTTGATGTTGGGTAAATCACTTAGTATTTCTTTTCTTTTTTTTGTCTTTTTTTTTTTTTTTCTTAACTTAATACTTCTCAACCTTGGATACTTAATAGGTAAAATGGAAGTTACACTTCACTCTGTTGTTAGGAAGGTTAAATGAAATAATATACATGAAATTGCTTTGTACTATGCCCAAGTTAGATATAAATTATAAGTCTTTAAAAAGATTGGTGAAAGCTCATTGTCAGTAGTAGAGCATGTGACAGTAAGAATTATTCCAGGGCAAAGGCACAGCAACACCAATTTAAGACATAATTTAACATAATTTAACATGATGGCACTGAATCTTGAAATTTTTACTCTCTTCTCCCATTTCTTTTATATATGCATTTCTACTTAAAGTGAAATTATTCTAGACTTTAGTCACATTCTAGGAAAACCCATTTTACATTTGATCCAGAGTAATATTTTGTTTTGCAATATGTAACATGCTTGTGTAATTATGTGTTATATAGTAAATGTACAGTAGTAGTATATGTGACCTCTAGCATGTCATTTTGCTTATTTTTCCTCCCTAGGGCCTTTTCTAAATCTTTTTTTTTTTAATGTTTTTATTTAGTTTTGAGAGAGAGACACACACAGAGTGACTGGGGGAGGGGCAGAGAGAGAGATACAGAATCTGAAGCAGGCTTCAGGCTCTGATCTGTCAGCACAGAGCCCGATGTGGGGCTTGAACTCATGAGCTGTGAGATCATGACCTGAGCCAAAATCGGACGCTTAACCAACTGAGCCACCCAGGCGCCCCAGCCTTTTCTAAGTCTTAAAGATGCTTGGAAGTTAATGTCTTTTACAACTAGCACTTCATTCTTGAAAACTTCTGTTTTTTTACGAATTGTTTCTATTTCGATCTCCCTGTTTCATTTCTGGCTACTCTTTTTCTGTATTTCATTGGTAAGCTCCTTTCCCTCCTTTAAGTTTAGATATTTCAAAACATTCTTTCCTCAAAACTCTTCTTTCTCTAAATACTTACACTCTTCGAAATCCTGTCCAAGTCTGCAGCTTTAACATACAGCTCTAGATAACTGATTCTCAAATCATATCATTACTCTGCTAAAATTCTTCAATATCTCATACTTGTATTCTAAAATTAATATTTTCCTGACTCTAGCATTCAAATTCTTATACACAGTAGTGTCCTGAGAAGTGTTTATCAGTCAATCATTTAATCAATCAATAGCCCTGATTTGCAGCCTTTGACAAATCCTATGGTGTGAATTCTCCTGCTGTGGCCAGTTTCAAGCTAACAAGGTAATGTCACCGAATGCAGACCTGATGACAGATGCCAATAGTCATTTTCAGAAGCTGGTGTGAGGCCAATTCCAATATACCACTGCTTGTGCCTCCAGTCCTCAAATTCTATCTTCAGCCTTATCTTGTGTTTTTGCACCAGATTAGATTAAAATTATTTTCTTTATGTACATCTCACATTTCTCCCTGTATGACTTATATATTGTTATTATGCTTATACCATTGACTAGATTTGGAAAAACCTTGCACTCCACCTTTACCTACTGAGATGCTAATAAGTTTTTCAAGGCCCAATTTCTCAAAGATTTTCCTGGTATTCACATGAATTTACTCTATATTATATTCTTCTGTGAAATGATTTTACTAACTCCAAACATCCCTATCTATTTTACCACCGAGATTTTAATATCTTGAGTCCAGGAAATTATTCTTCCTTCCAGAGTCTTATTTAGGTCCTTAATAACTACAGTTGAAATAAATTAACTGCTGATGGGCCGATCGATCTCTCAATTGAGGCTGGTCAATATGATGCAATATATTCTAGTAGTACATTTAAACTTTCTCTCTCCTCATTTTGTAAAGTAACAAAAACATATTTCCTAAAGCAGATCACCCATACCTCGAAAAACTACTTGTTTCATCTTGTGCAGATTTGACCTATATCCAATGAATCATTGCAGTGGACAATTGTCTTTAATAATTAATTTAACATTAGTGACTTAATTGACTGTAGAATTTCCCTGTTTTGGGCAAATTAACACCACTGAACTCGTGTGCTGTTTTTATTTTTGGGCTGCTAAAATATGAACAGAAATTAATTCATTGACTAGAACCTCACAAGCAATATTTATTTCCTATAATTCTGCTAATTTATATTTTGCTTGTGGAATTGTTAAAGCATATATGTTTCTCCTTCCTCCCTAGTTTAAGCAAAATGTCGCAAAGAAAGGAATGTATATTAAGTATTCAAACTATATTTGCATTTTCACTAGAAAGCAAAAAAGGAGAGCACCTGCCAGAAATGTGAGTGGATACTCTGAATATCTATTTGTATAAATAGAATGCAAGCTTTTAGAGTTTTCTTTCTGGTACTATTAGCTGAATTATAGGGTAGCACAATGATGCCAAATTTTTTTTTTTTTAAGGGAATTTCTTTCTTTCTTTCTTTCTTTCTTTCTTTCTTTCTTTCTTTCTTTCTTTCTTTCTTTCTTTCTTTCTTTCTTTCTTTCTTTTTTTTAATTTAGTTATTTCCAGAGAGACAGAGCGTGAGCAGGGGAAAGGAAGAGAGACAGAGGAAGAGAGAGAGAGAGAGAGAGAGAGGGAATCCCAAACAGGTTCCATGCTACCAGCTGCAGAGCCCAACATGTGGCTCCAAACCACAAACCGGGACATCATGACCTGAGCCAAAGTGAAGTCGGTTGCTTAACCAACTTAGCTACCCAGGCACCCCACTGATGACAACTTTTAATTTGGTCTTTTCTGTTATTTGCTACTCTGTGGATTCTCCTTGGCCGATTTAATTCTGAGGCTGACTCAGGTGGTCTAGGCCATATGAATTTCTATTTTCTTTTTTTTTTTTTTTAATTTCAGTGTAGTTACCATACAGTGTTATATTCATTTCAGTTTTACAAAATAATGATTCAAAAATTACATATACTACTGACTGCTCATAAAAATAAGTCTACTCTTAATCCGCTTTACCTATTACACACAGCCCCCACCCACCTGCCCTCATAACCATCTGTTTGTTCTCTATAGTAAAGAATCTATTTTTCAGTTTGTTTCTTTTTTTTCCTGTGTTCATTTATTTTCTTTCTTAAATTCCACATATGAGTAAAATCATATGGTTTTTGTCTTTCTCTGAATGGAACATCCTGAATATATCTATTAAATCCATCTGGCCCCATGTGTCATCAAAGACACTGTTTCCTTCTTGATTTTTTTTTAATTTAAATTACAGTGTTATATTAGTTTCAGGGGTAAAATATCATGATTCAACAATTCTATACATCACCCAGTGCTCATCATGACAAGTGCACTCCTTGTTGATTTTCTGTTTGAGATCTATCCATTGATGTAAGAGGCACGTTAAAGACCCCACTATTATTTTATTACTGTCACAAAGGACTCACTTCAGACTTAAAGATACATGTAGATTAACAGTGAGGGGATTGACGTGAAAAGAAAGCCAGGGTAGCAATACTTATATTAGACAAAATTGACTTAAGAGCATAGACAGTAACAAGAGACAAATAATACTCTATAATTATTAACAGGACAATTCAACAAGAAGAAATTGTAAATATCTATGCACCCAACATGTCTATTAGTTCCTTTAAATTCATTATTAACTGTTTTATGTATTTGAGTGCTTTTTTTTCCATGTAGGATAGTATATGGAATAGTATTTCTTTTTTTTTCCCCCTCCTCCTCCTCTCTCCCTAGAATAGTATTTCTAGCATTTATTTATTTTTGAGAGACATAGAGACAGAGTATGAGCAGGGGAAGGGCAGAGAGAGAGGTAGATACAGAATCTGAAGCAGGCTCCAGGCTCTGAGCCATCAGCACAGAGCCTGACGCAGGGCTTGAACTCACAGACCGCAAGATCATGACCTGAGACGAAGTCGGCCCCTTAACCAACTGAGCCACCCAGGCGCCCCTAGAATAGTATTTCTAGTAACAGATGATTCACAGCTTTAAGGCAAACTTAAAAATGAATTTTATCATCATGATATTTCTAAAGTGATTAATAGTATTTTGTAATACTAATTAATGGTCAATATAACAGCAAAGAGAAAAATATTGTATTAAGCAGAATTTCATGATTAGTAATGTAAGCTTTCAAAATATAATATTTATGTTTCCTATTTCAGGATACAAGTTTTTCAAATTCATTCTCAGTAAAAGATTGAAAAATGTCATTTGTGTTTACAGTCCATGTTTTTCTAATTGTGTCTTCTTACATGTAAGCAAATTTCAATAGAATCTAGAGTTTGCTTTCAATTATTTGAAAATAATTGATCTTGGAGCAGCTGGGTGGCTCAGTCGGTTAAGCATCCAACTTCGGTTCAGTTCATAAACTCCTGGCTTATGGATTTGAGCCCTGCATCAGGCTCTGTGCTGACAGCTCTGAGCTTGGAGCCTTCCTTGGTTTCTGTGTGTGTCTCTCTCTCTGCCTGTTACCTGCTTGTACTCCCTCTCTCTCTTTGTCTGTCTGTCTCTCTATCTCAAAAATAAATAAACATTTAAAAAAAATAAATAAAAGAAAATAATTGATCTTGCAGAGGATTCATAGCCTTATAATAAATAGAATTAGATGATAAATCAACATATCTTAAAATAAGATTATTTTTAATGTTTTTTCTAATTTTTAGAAAAAATTAAGGATATGCATATCATTAAGTTGTATATTATTGAGATAACTTGGAGTGTCATAATATTAGTTTGTGTTTTTTTTAATTATAAGAGCATATATCTATAATCATGTAGGAATATAGTCATATACTCATATAGAAATCAAGGGCATAGATATTCTCATATTTTTTGCAGTATTGGAGTAGATTGGGGTAAAGTCTTTCACTTTAAGGGTCACATTTATTTATTTATTTATTTATTTATTTATTTATTTATTTATTTATTTTAATATAATTTATTGTCAAATTGGTTTCCATACTGCACCCGGTGCTCATACCACAAGCGCCCTCTTCAATGCTCAACACCCACTCTTCCCCTCCCATACCCCCCATCAACCCTCAGTTTGTTCTTAGTATTTAAGAGTCTCTTATGTTTTGCCTTCCTCCTTCTCTGTGACTTTTTTCCCCCTGTTTCTCTCCCCCATGATCTTCCACTAAGTCTCTCAAAATCCACCTATGTGTGAAAACATATGGTATCTGTCTTTCTGTGACTGACTTATTTCACTTAGCATAATACCCTCCAGTTCCACCCACATTGCTACAAATGGTCAGATTTTATTCTTGATCATTGCCACGAGAAAGGCATGCCATGAAATTATGGAAAGAGACTAAATGCCATCAATTGACAAATGGATAAAGAAGACGTGGTTTATATATACAATGGAATGCTATTTGGCAATCACATTTATTATTTTAATGACAAGATACTGTACTGATTTTGACATCCAAAATGATACCAGAAGCTCTATGAGATTCCTCAGATATTCCAGTAGTAGAAAACTATAATTACAGTGATCTTTAGTCTGCCTTAATTTTACATAGGGAATGCTCAGTGAAGTCTCCTGGAATTTTAATGCACATGGACACATAGAAACATACACTCATCAGTGACTATATATTAGCCACTCACTTATTTTTTCACTCAAGCACTAATATGCCCATATATTCATGTGTGTGGCTACATTTTCACAGCAAAATTATTATGGTCAGCCATTCTTGGTTCTTAGGAAACTGTGGAGCCCTAAGAAGAATCCCAAGTTCAAGGTGTCAAAGAATTCTCAAATGCCAGTCCCTTAGCTTCAGAACATATTTTGAAGAAACATGAACTCTTGGCTGCTTTTGACTTGAGGTACTTGTAAGCAATTCACTTGAATTTTCTATGGCTTTCCCATATCAAATTAGCCTTTTTTTTTCTAGCCAATTGCAAACATAAAACAAAATTCTTCCTTTTCTCTCTGTCCAATTCTCACCCCCAAATGGTATATAAAAATAAATCATACAATTATAAATGCATCAATTCCTTTACTTATAGATGGCCAAAGAGTATATCTCACCTGACCGTTTTTATAACTAGGTCAGGTGACAAAGTCAAACTATCAAATGTGGCCAAATATCTTTTTTTTTTTTTCAGAGGAAAATAACACATTTTAAGGCATAATTTAACTATATACATATAATTGATTATATATATATATATATATATATATATATATATTCTGGGATGTTCTGGGGATTTAATAATAAAAGCAACTAAAATACAAAACATTCCTTGAAGACTATATCCTTATTTTCTATTGAAGTGTTAGTGCCTGAAACAGAGTCATAGCCCCTAATTGCATTCACCAAATGCTAGATAAATATAGAGAACTTTGTGTTCATTGTATAATTCTCTGGGAAAGGCTAATGTCCTCAAGCCTTGATACCTTAATAGATAGCATTGGCACATGCTTACATCCCATAAATTAGCTATATTATTTTTGTGGTAATAGTGACATTTACTAGGGAACACCTCTGAAAAATATAACAAAAATAGTCGTGGTATTTTTATATGGGCATCATAGAAATGTTATATGGCTTGCTTAGAATGGAGTCTTGTAGTGACATAGTAGCTAGGACTTGAGTTCAGTTTTGCTCACAAGTCAACTTGATGCTGAGGTTGCTAATGTATGTAAAATGCTTTTGTTTGCTAAATTTATTCACTTATTAAATTGATTTTAGGATGCTTTTAATTTGTAATTGATCTACAGTAACAATTAAAATAATCATATTTTATGTTTAACTGCATTATCTCTTGTTGCTAAACAAAATATACAAAAAATTTAAAGATAAACACCAAACAGGCTTTCTACATTACAGTTCCTTAAATTATAAATTCAAGCAACTATGTCACAATTTCATGAAGTAGATCTAAAAATTATGGTTTCTGTGGGGAAGAGAGATACTAAAGTTAGTACTCTTTTGTTTGCTTTGAAAGAATACTTTGCAGTTAATATAGATGCTGCAGTATGAAAGTGTTTAAGTAGGAAGATAATGTTAACTCAGCAGTATCATAGCTTTGATCTTTGTTTAAAGTGTTGCAAAACTAGATTGCTATTTGATTGACAGCCTTGTCAAAGTGAATGTAGACTGACAGCATGATATTGAAAATGCAGCATTTACAACACTTTTTAGTCAAGTTTTTCATGACATTGCTTATATTGTGGAAGACTGGATTTTACACTAAAAAAAATAAATGTGTTTGCCACTAGATATAGCTAAACGTGATGGGTCTTGTATCTTGGCATCCTGGATCCCATTCACCTACTTAAACACGTATGTTAGGTATGTCCCTAATAGTCATTGTCACTGAAAATCTTTACTGTAAGGAAATTTAAAAACATCTTTGTCTTAGTGTCTGTTCTTTTTCAAAGTATGACTTTATGGGTTTGTAAAATGTTCGTATATTAGTTCAGTGTGCCACAAGCCAGGCATTATGCTATATAGTTAAGAGACAGTTGTTAAAAGCTCAGAATCTAGAATCAAACAGAACTTCACACAGCTTTTCCTATATTGTTTGACCAAGTGTTTTTTAATATCTCAAAGTCTGTTTCCTCAGCTAAAAAAAAATGGGTAATAATAGTACCAATCTTATGCCATCATTATGAGAATTAAATGAGATAATGAATGTAAAGTGCTTAGCATAGTACTTGGCACTTGTATCATGATTATTATTATATAGTACTTAGTATGATATTGTGCTCACCAAAAATAACCAAGAATGCTTGACGAAGAATGTTTAAACACATATTTATTTTGGAGTATTTAGTTGTCCTGCTAACAAGAGTGACTAGAAGTCAGTCTCAGTTACCTCTTCTGAGGGTTTACAAACCTAGTTTTAGTGACATTTTGTTGATCCTAATTTCAACCTTACAGAACTATTCATGCTATGTAAACAGAATGTAAACTACCCATTTATTTTCATTATATATAACTGGCAAGATTGTGAAAACATGCAGATTGTGAAATTATTATAAAAATAAACCATGGGTGTTTTGTTTTTCTCTTCATCTGGGAATAGTGGTGACAGAATGCTATTTTTGGAAAGGGTAGGAGATAAAGATGAAAAATGACATTGTCAGAGTTCCAGTTCCCTTTTTATTTATTTATTTATTTTTATTTAAAAAAATGTTTATTTTTGAAATAGAGAGAGGGAGAGAGAGAGCATAAGTGGAGGAGGGGGCAAAGAGAGAGAGAGAGGGAGACACAGTGTCTGAAGCTGGCTCTAGGCTCTGTCAGCACAGAGCCCTGTGTGGGACTTAAACTCACAAATTGTGAGATCCTGACCTGAACTGAAGTCAGATTCTTTTTTTTTAATACTTTATTTTCAAATTAGTTTACATATAACACCCAGTGTTCATCCCAACATGTGCCCTCTTCAATGCCTGTCACCCCCTCTCCCCCCGCCCTCACTCCCCTTACCCTCAGTTTGTTCTTAGTCTTTGAGAGTCTCTTATGTTTTATCTCCAAGTCAGGTTCTTAACCAACTGAGCCACTCAGGCGTCGCTCCAGTTCTCTGGAGGGTTGTATTTCTATAACCAGGTTATATTTCTAATCTTATTGCATAAAACTAGTGTTCTGATATTGCTTCACTAAACACATCATGTGAGATGAAATCCTGGGCTGAATTACCTTAAGGGAGTCACAACATCATCAGTTAAAGACATTTATAGGTTTTCTAAGGACAGACTTTCTTTCCTACTATATGGGACATATAGTCATAGTAGGGAATATAGTCATATTTCTAGTATTGTTTTATTAAGGAAATCAGTATATAAGCCCCATACACTGAGCATTTGATCAAGTGCTTCTGTGGAAATACAAGAAGTACGCAAGTCCATCTCCTACTTTCCAAAATATTGAAATATGCGAAAACTGAAATTTCCTTCACAAATCCAATCTTAAAGTATTTCTAACTATGGTAATGACTCTTTCTAACCCAAAGGACTGATTTATATGGATAACCACTTCACCTCATTTTCATTTTTTATCCTTCCATAATTTAATTCTCTGAAAAGGGTTCTAGTTTTTATTCTAACTTAAGACCTGAAACTATTTGTGATAGTGTTTAAGAATATTGGCAAGATACATGAATAACTGGGATTCAAGAATATGTAGGTAATTAGCTTAGTTTTCATTGCCTACATTTCTTTATAGAATATTCAGAGTAAAATTTAGGTATTCGTTTTAGTGCAACAAAATTACATTGCTCCTAAAGGGAAAAGTGATAGAATGAAGTGCTGAACATTGTTTTGTTTTGTATATAATGTATATGCTTTAGTTGGGTTTACCACAAATCTGACTTTACCTCGGTATATTTTATCATCAAATAATTGTTCATTTTCTTTCAAAGTATTTTTCAATGTTATGATTTATTTTCACACTTTTATGATTGAAATTTACAACTTGAACTATACATTTGTAAATATAAACATAGCAATAATGCGAACAATTCCAATACCTAGTATAGTACTTTTTCAATATTTATGTTCTTTGTCAATCTGTGTAATACTTCAACACATTCTCAGAGTCACTTATTGATGTCATTGGGAAGAGGCAATGAAACTCATTAGACTTATATCTCACTGTCAGCACATTTACCATCATAAAACTACCACATATAAGAGCCATTTAGCAATAACTTTGGTAATTTTCTATCCCCTTTTTGATCATACCCGTTTATTTTGTGATTTATTCCCATTTTTCATCATTGTAGAAAATGGCTAAGTTAGGCATTTATAAACTAGTTAACTTCTACTTTGAAAACAAATATTGCTATGGTGTTTCAATTAATAACTGAAACTTAGAAAAGCTATTAATTTTTCCTTAAGAATTGTATTTTCAAATCAAAATAATTTCTGTGTAAATAACAGTTTAAATACCTCCATGGTGCTTTGAAGTTAGGATAGTTCCTTAAAAGGAGATAAGTTACTGCCACCCTTTTAAAACATGAGCCTTAATTTACTGTTTCCTTTAATCTGTTGAAATTATTACTTTCTTTTCTACCTTCAGTAATTTGTTCTGGTCATTAATATTTCTGTAAAATTAAGTTTGAAAGGTGCTTTGAATATTCAGATAGACTGCAGTGTACATTTGGCTCTTAAAATCAACCTACTTAGAGCTGAACTAATGTTTAACACTCACAGCTATTTGAACTAATTCACTGCCCAGTTTAATGGTGCTGCCAAAGGCAATGTTCATATTACTCACTATAATATTTTGAGGGCTTTGTTATTCTAGTAATAAAGACAATCGATAGCTTTTCTGAACACAGTGGCTGGAACCCTTTACATAGTGTTTCCCACTAACAAGCCACAAATTGTAATTTCAATGGAAATGGTAAGTGGGAGTCATTACTTGAGATCTATTTCAGGGAAATTCGTTGAGAAAAAATATATATATTCATGACACTATTATGTATAAGTGTGTGTATATGCATGCTTATATGCCCACAAATAGTGATGTATTTACGTGCACATGATGAGTACAAACTCATGAGACAAGTAGTTTTTTTTATATGAAAGTTAAGAATCAGGGGCACCTGGGTGCCTCAGTCGGTTAAGCGTCCGACTTCGGCTCAGGTCGTGATCTCACAGTTTGTGAGTTCGAGCCTCGTGTTGGGCTCTGTGCTGATGGCTCGGAGCCTGGAGCCTCCTTCAGATTCTTTGTCTCTCCATCTCTCTACCCCTCCCATGCTCATGCTCTGCCTCTGTCTCTCACTAATAAATAAAAACTTGAAAAAAATTAAAACAAAATGAATCAATCTTATTATATTACTACAATATACAAAACAGAATGGAGTAAAACATAATCAACAAATAATCATTGTGAATGTACAATGTGTGCAAAGCAGTGTTAAAGGTGCTCTTGGAATGCAAAGGAGTGATTAAATAGAGAAGACGCCTAAGGACTGAGCCTTCAGGCATCCAAAATAGGCATTGGAAACAAGGGGAACTTGTGAAGGAAACTCAGAAAGAACAGTAAATGAAGTAGGAAGAAAACTAAGAGAAGGGTATCAAAGAATTCAAATGACATACATACTTTAAAGGCATGATTAACTATATCAATACCTGCTAAGTCAATTAAAATTGGGGTTAACAATTGATTCTTGTATATAGCAATGTAAATATTGGCCACTTTTAAAACAGTAGTGTCAGTGGAAAGGTGGGAGCAAAAGCTTAATGTAAGTAATTTTTTCAAGATAATTGGCTACTACAAACATAAACAACTCTTTCGATGATTTTTTTTTCTATAAAATGTAAGAAGGGAAGTGGAGTCAAGAAGCAAATCTTTATAGAAATATATAGGAGGAGCCATGGAGAGAAGTTCGAATTCCTCTCTTTTTTTCCATAACCAAAATAGACCGTTAACCATTAACCATTAACCAGACTACCACATATACTTAGATCCTGGGTTTGGGGGAGGGGTAGGAGAGAGGAGACAGAAAGGAAATGAGGCAGATAAGCAATCACTTGGAAGTGGGGTGGCTGATTTGAAATAAACAAAATATGCATCTGGGCTCATTCCTCTCCCTTCAAACTGGAGCAGAGAGAAATATCAGAAGTTTCTTGAAGAGTAAGTGGAGATGCAGTAGCATGTACGGACCTAAAGCACAAACTGCTGCCCTTTAGGTTGTGAGTGCTTGGTAATGATTATATCATAGCTGAAACATCAGCAACTTTCAGGGACCAAGCCACCGGGCAGTTAGTGCTGGTGTCGTGGTTTTCATCATGATAAGGAGGCAACCAAACTAATTAAATAATAGATGAAGATGTGGATGAAAACAGCATGTCCAAATCAGTGTGATGAAAATTCTTATTGGTTTTTGATAAAAAGATAGCATCTCAAATATTCACAATAGTCTTGGTTAATTATTTATAAACCACTTATAAATACTTCTAACATTTTCCTCTCAGTATTTCATGTGCCAATTATGACACAAAATTGTAATTATTGGATTCGGAAACCTTTTTATTTAACAAACAGGAGCTATGAACAAATTTAAGACTAATGTAGTAAACCATACTTTCCTGCAGAAAAAAAATTCCTTTCATCATCATTGCCATTAATGAGGGATTGAAAAATAAATCTTTAAATAATACCAGTAAAATCTAGTGCTAACATAGAAAGAAACATGTCTCTAAAGGATTAAATGGGAATAAAATGTGCTTTGACACTTTTGAGTGAAAATTTAGAGTTTTATTTTACTCTGCTAGCGCTAGAAAAGAAATTAGTTTATTTTACAAGGAAAATAAATATAGATACACAAGCTATGATGTGACACATAGCAAACAGTATTTCTTGCTTTCAAGAGCATAGCTGTTACAGAATGTATTATTTGAGACCTCATTCAATGGAATTAAATTTGCTGTTATATGTCATAAGCTTTGGTACAGTTGTTGAAGTATAATGATATGCAATTTTTAAAAAATTATACCACTTTCACATTTTCATTGTCTTCATTTCTTTATTTTAATGAATAATGCCCACACATTAAGCTAATACAGGTTTTCTTTTTCACTTACTTAATGGACTCCCTCTTACCAATGTCTCTATTAGAGAAGCGAGGGGAGAATAGATCAGAAAGAATCAGACAGTAAAAGGAAATTTATATTTACCTTATACAGAAGATACATTTAAGCCACTGAAAATCACTTTAAGTTTTAAGTCATTGGAGAATCACTTTAAAATTCTCCTTTGATTTTTTCCCCTCTTGATAAACACCTACTTAATTAAAGTTGAATGATATTCTAAGAATATGTAGCAGTTACTCATTTTTTAACATAGCCTGGCTCTAATTCTAAGGTACATCTAATTACACTTACCCCTCTCTGACTTGTCCTTTCATGTGGGGCTAGCTGTCCAACTTGTGAGAATTTCGAGATGTCTTTTTAAAAATATTCCTTATGTCTACATTTGAGGGTTTATTTTTATTTAAGAGTATTTTTTCTAGGCCAAATCTTTATTGTCAATTTATATAACACATATAAAAATATGTGTAACCATGATTAGTGATTCACAAAATAAGAATAAAGTTGTTACCATTATTGCATATGGTTAAATTTTAGAGGTTTCTCTGTGGTTTGTGTAATGGAAAAGGACACTGGCTTCCCTGAGGTAATTTTATCTTCCTCATGAAAATAGAGAACCACCCTTATCTCTGATGGATATTTCAGTAAGGCTTTCCATCTTCAAGTACTTCATAGTAGGTTAGGTCTTAAAGGGGTAGATGACGATTTGGATTTTTTTTTTTGTCTGCATAGTTTACACAGGTACATTTTCTCCTAACTTTTTAGGTAGTAATAACCTCTTGAAAACTGTAGAAGCCCAAAAATGTTTTATTTGGTATTAATAATATTTTAATTGCAAAAACAACAGATGGAGCCAATTTCAAATGCTGTGTATAATTTGGAAAATTTATCTCTATTTTTCAGTGTTTATTTATTTATTTATTTTTGACAGAGAGAGAGAGAGAGGGAGAGAGAGAGAGAGAGTGCAGGAGAGAGACGGGGTGGGGGGAGCACTTGAGCATAAGCAGGGGAGGGCAGAGAGAGAGGGAGACAGAGAATTTAAAGCCGGTTCTGTAATGCCAGAGTAGAGTCCAATGAAAGGCTTGAACCCATGAACCTTGAGAACATGACCTGAGCCGAAGTCAAACACTCAACTGACTGAGCCACCCATGGGCTCCAACATTTCTCTATTTTTTAGTTATGTTCAATTACAATTTTAAAAAATCATTGTGTTTATTCTTAAAGTTTAAAAAGAAAATCTAATACCTATTAAGCCCCAAATAACAGCACATAGCTCTATCTATCCTGATTCTTCTAAATGAATTTGAATAGGTTTAAGATACTGCTATATGCACAATACTGCATGGAAATAAGAGACATAAGGCAGTTAAATATTATATATTTATGTGTAAATGACTTTTTTATATATGAGCTATTGCAGCATAGAATTAACATTTTTCTGCATATAAGATATTATGCCAAAGGATTTATAAACCTACCTTTTTCTTAAGGTATTAGAAATAGGTGTCATCTATTTCATAAATGGTGTACAATTTAACAAAAATAAAGGGGTGAAATCAACTGAAGGAAACAATATTGAATTAATTTTCTGGTTGTAATTCAATTTAGAGTAACGCTTAGGTGCTACAGAAATTCGTTTATTTTGTGTAGAAAGAATATTTCACTGTGTACCTTATTTCTAGGTAGAAATGAAGATGATGGCTTTAAGTTTATATGCACTTAATTCTATCACGAACATGCACACACAGTTTGGTCATTAAAATTGAATCTGACAATCAGTTAAATCTGAAAACAAGTCAACTCTGTAACATAATTGAGTGGTTTCTTTTTCTCTCAATTTACTAAGTGCTTAATACTAAATAAGTTCAGTGAAATTGATCAAAATAGTTGTTTGACTATACTACTATGATTAGTCTCTTAAAAGTCTAGGATTCAAGATTAAATGATATATTTTTGTGCATAATAAAGAACAAGTACAAAAGAGCTTAGAATCCACATGAAATTTCACTTTTTTAAAATGTTAGATGTTGAAGAAGAACTCCAGTTTAAATTGTCAATAGCATGTTGTTATTAAGAATGAAAAGCACTTATGTAATCAACTATCAGAGAACAAGAATCTGGTTCCTATCAAGCATAGAATGTTGCTTCAAGAAATATTAACTAATGCTAGGAAAATCATACATTTTCTTTTCCACCCATAAAAACCTATTCGATTTGGATTTAGGAAATTGTCATTTGTTCAGGATTGAATCAACACTTCAAAATCCTGTCCTCATTATTGACTTTCTGACCAAGACATGTCCACAAGTTGTAACAATCTCATTCAAACCACAAAATGGAGGTTATCCTGTTGAGTGCCCTTCCTTTAATTTAGGGATCATGGGAATTTTCCAAAGATTTAGAACCTAAAAGATCTATTTACTTTCATGCTTCTGCATTCTAAGTCTTCATGTATGCTCTCTAGATAGCCCTAAACTCTTTCTTATTTCTTTCTTATTGTTTTCCATCCTATGTAATTTAGAAATCAAACTACAAATATGTATTGAATGAACAGTGTGTATGGGAAATAGTAGTCTCTGCATAAAAAAAAGAACAATAAATAATATCCCCTACTCTCAAATTATTTAATGTCTAATTATGGACTTAAGGCATTATATATAAATATTCAACTACTAATCAAAGCTGTACATAACACTGTGAGAGACATAGTTTTGTAGATATATTTTGGTTTCTATATGTGTGCTTCTGAAAATTAACTAAGAGAAGTGGAAGGTTATTATAGGATGAGATAGTCAGGAAAAGCTTTAATGTAGGACCTTAATTTAAGATATTAAATGACAGATAATATTTAGAAATGTGGAGGGGGTGGGTTAATACTCTAGATATATGTGTTGAAGAAAAATTATAGAAATGAGAAAACTTTAGGAGTAGTAGGCAACAGGGAGTCAAACAGGTTGATTACAGCTAAAATCTTTGTAGGAGGTATTTGTAGATGAAGCACAAAGGGTAGGGTAAAACTATGGAGGCTTTTGAGAAAGTATTGGTTTGTTCACAGAGGGTAAAATTAATTTTTGGCAGTTTAATCTAGTGTAGTGTCCAAAATGGCATAGCAGAGGGAAAGACCAAAGTTATGGACTCCAGATAACCATCCAAGTGTGAGATGGTTGAAACAGGGGATATTTTAAAGATAGTATTAAGAGGACCTGTTTACAGATTAGATGTGACGAGAAAGGCAAAAGAAAGAGAAGAGTCTAAGTGATTAGGAAGATTCAAGCCTTGGTAAAAGATGGTGACAATGAATAACCATCATGATATTAAGTCACATATGTTTGAGGTCTATAGTTGGAAGATAAGCAATCTTAATAAAGTGATAGGGTTGTTTTCTGAATAGTTTCATGTCATGATAGAATATCCTGGTGAAAATGTATAGTGGAAAGTAGAAGTTACAAACTGGAGCTAAGGGGAAATTACAGATTAGAATAGATTCTAGTTATTCTTTCCCTTTCAAAGAAAAAAAATGGTACCATACCTTTTTTTCTTCAATAGTGTGGACATTCTTAAGAGGGAGAGAAGAATGATTGTTTATGAGATGTTTAAGATGCTTCAATATTTTGCCAGACATAACATAATTAAAAAAAAACATAGCTGGATAAAAACCAATTGGTTGAGGTTTTACATTTCATGAGCATACCTGTATTTGTTTGGAAGGACAATTGGGAACCACTAATAAGTTTCAAAGAAAGGTGCTAGTTAATAAAATTGGTTTTTGAAATACTTATAAGAGAATAAACTATTTGGTATAAAACAAGGAGGTGGAACATAAACTTTTACTTTATTTTGAATTCTAGGAGAGAATACACATACACACACACTTCCCATTCACAAATATAGAAGTAAAATTTATGAGGACTGAATAGAAAGCAATAGATAGCAGTGAGGAGCTTAATTAATTCTTAAGACTTTCTAAGAAATAAAAAAAGCATAAAAACAAAAATAATTATCCCCAAATTTCAACTCCAGAAATTCTGAATTCGGGATTTGACTGTCTTTGCTTCTAATTCAAATTCTAATCTATTCTACCATGAGAACATATAGGACATTTTCTCCTGCTCTGGCTTATTTGGAACTTACCCAAACATATACAGCACATTAAGTATGTATAATGTCATTTTCCTTTGCTTAGTTAGTTATCAAACAATATCTTGTGCAGTAAGAGTAAAATGCATGTTGAAGGGAAAATTCATTTTCTGGCTTCATTTTTGTAAACGTCATAATATTGCAAGTTCATGTTGCATTGCACTTAAAATCTTTTTAAATTTCAAGAATAAGTCCTGTGAAAAATCAAGAAAATTGAAAGAATTTGAGGTTTAGTATAAAGAAGACCTATTCTATGCTAGCTATTAAATTTTTTTAAACAAGTTCTGTGGGAAGCCATTGAGTTTATAAGGCTTTTAATGTTTATAGCAAGACATTTTCCCCAGTGATTGAATTTTTCAAAGTACTAAAGTACTGCAGAAAAATATGTTTTCCACTAGTTTTATGGTTCTCTAGATGCATTTTCTACAAATTTTGTGTCTGCTTGGACACAAGCAGTATTGCAAAAAACCAAACCAAACAAACAAACAAAAAAACCAACTATACCATTTGAACAGGGTTTATAGCTCTGAAAGTAAATGTACAACATACAAATAGGAATGTCAGTATCATAAGAATAACACAGTTTAAAGGCTACTCTTTTATTAAAGTGGACCTGTGTAATTTATTCCTACTTTATATCTCTATTTTATTAGGAGTATTTTATATCTGAAAATACTACTGTTGTGACTATACTTTTTGGCTTCAGTGGATGGCATGATATATAAAATTTCTGAAGTCTAAGCAGGGGAAGACATAATAGCAGAATTGTCCTTCATAACATGTTTTATTCCATTGAAAAGTAAATGGAAAAATAAGTATCTGGGACCTGAAAATGCGGCTTCTGTATATTTTAAATATTTGGAAGGGATGACAAAGTTTAAAAAGCTATGAGGTATGATTAACAGAATTTTTCTAATCACAGAGTCCACATTCTAAGCAAATGGGGGAAGATAACTTGTATTATAAGTATCCAGATAAGAAAGTATCCTCTGGGAAGTTGTAGCTGAGGCAGTAATGTTAGATGGTTTCTTGGTTTATTAGTAAGTTCTCTCAAGAATCTGTGATACAGATTGTACTTGAGAATCATAAGCTACTTATGGTACATTTCAGTATCTATTAATACATGTATTTTAACTGAAGGTAAGATGGAATCCATTGTCAGTAACCAAGAACAGGAGGTAATTTCAATGTTGTGTAAAAAATATGGTATTTTCACACTGGAAAAAATGTCATAAGAACTGAATAATGGTTGGGAGGTGACAGTGAACACAGAGGCAGTAAGCAAAGTGATTTTCCCTAATGATCAATTCAGATTAGGAAAATGACAATTTTCTTTAAGGAAACTAACTGGATACCATTTGAACAGGGTATATAGATACAACTGCTCAGGGAGTGGAAGCACGTTCCTTAAAGTCTACCAGAGTGAACACCAAGACAACTACAGCTCAAATGCAGAAACGGCTAACATAGGGTACTAAATTGAACATAATTTCACTGAAATCAAATGTTTTAATATTTTTAAAGTTTATTTATTTATTTATTTTGAGATAGAGAGAGGAAGGGAAAGGCAGAAAGAGAGAATCCCAAGCAGGCTCCAACTCAACATGGAGCCCGACAAAGGGCTCAATTCCACAACTACGAGATCACGACCTGAGCCAATATCAAGAGTCGGATGGATGCTCAACTGACTGAGCCACCCAGGCACCACAAATGTAATAATATTGATCCTTAAAACACTTTGTCCAAATAACTAAATCATTAATATAGAAAAATTTCAGAAAGTTGGAATCTGGGAAGGAAAGCTTGAATGATTTGTTCAAGTCTGTTTACAAGATATTAATATTATAACATATTAGATATTCATTTTTAATTTCCTCTTTATTTCCAATTCTTCACACTACAAGTTTCCTCTGGTTGAGTTCACAATATTTAAACATTTATACAAAAAGAAAATGTTAGACAACTGCATTTAATATTAATTGTTGATTTTTGTTGGGCTTAGTGAAAAGTAAATCTTGAAAATTTTTCCTCTAAAGAAAGATCATTGACTATGAGTATGTATAAGGATAGGATCAGATAGAGAAAGAAAAGGGGAGAAAATCAGAGTAAGTTAAACTGTCACTAGAAGTTGAGAGCTGAGAAATTACCAATTCAGTTCTGATCAGTATGTACAGTTTCAGAATAATTTTGATTACTGAAAAAAATTTTCCTTTATGTTTCAAGCTTTGAAATAGATAAATATATATCTGCTTGCAGGCTAGTAAAAACATAAAACTATTTTGTTTGCATAGACCCACACTCAGCATAGACATAATCTTAAAAAATTCTAAATTTTATATTCAGCTAACATTTTATATTCTTCATTTAAACTAAAGCTTTTATGATAGAAGATGGAAAAAAAAAGCCTCAAGTACTAGGATTACTAGCAAAAGTGAAAAATATCTGCAATATCTTACTGCAATACTTGCCATTCCATATAGATACATAAATATTTGTAACTAATAGCAAGAAATGAATTTCCACATTAATAAAATAAGACTGAGTTTTCCGGGATAATTTAAGAGATGCTTTTCCTTTTTTTTTTTTTCAGTAGAAAGCATTCTGTCTTTATACTTGCATTTTTCAGGGCGCCTGGGTGGTTCAGTTGGTTGAGTGGCCGACTTCAGCTCAGGTCATGATCTCATGGTCTGTGAGTTTGAGCCTGCGTCGGGCTCTGTGCTGATGGCTCAGAGCCTGGAGCCTGCTTCAGATTCTGCATCTGCCTCTCTCTCTGCCCTTCCCCTGTTCACACTCTGTCTCTCAAAAAAAAAATATAAATTAAAAAAATTTTAAACTTGCATTTTTCCATGTAGATAAAAATGTAGACTAAATCAAATTTAAGGAAAAATATGACTTAAATAATGTGAGCTTGAAGTCATCCAACTATCTTGGAACTAGATTTTAGTTACAAAATTGTAAGGTTTTTTTTTTTTAATGTTTATTCATTTTTGAGAAAGAGAGAGACAGAGCAGAGCGTTAGCTGGGAAAGGGCAGAGAGAGAGGGAGACACAGAATCTGAAGCAGGCTCCAGGCTCTGAGCTGTCAGCACAGAGCCCGATGCGGGGCTCGAACCCACGAACTGCGAGATCATGACCTGAGCCAAAGTCGGACGCTTAACCGACTGAGCCACCCAGGCGCCCTGTAAGTTTTTTTTTTTTTTTTTTTTGTCTGCTTATTACTAAAAGAAAATACTATACTTATAAAAACCTTATTTTTTTACATTAACTAAGTCCTTTAATCAATTTACTAGAAGAAATTAAAAAGATATATCATGGGCAAACCGGGGAATCAGTGTATATTCAATGCAGTTGTTTTTTTGTTTTTGTTTTTGTTTTTTTCTTAAACATCCTGAAGCTAACTTCAGATCCAGCCAATTTTTACTGAGGATCTACTAAATACTCAGTACAGTACTAGGTACTTCCACTCTAATTTTCTCATTTAAACCTCCCACAAACACTCTGTGAGGTGGTTCATCCTATACTACAAATAGGGACATTGAGGTTTAGAGATGTAACATCCCATGATGCAGAGAAATCCAGTCATATTCATTGTGTTATGAGTAGAATAGCAGATGCATGCATTTTAGGGGGGAAATAGTTAAAACAAGAAAGTGGGGTTATTTGGTGATTAACCCTTGAATAACCATTGAAGTTAAACTAGGATACATTTGGGGTGCCTGAGTGGTTCAGTGGGTTAAGCGTCTGACTTCAGCTCAGGTCATGATCTCAGAGTTTGTGGGTTTGAGCCCTGTGTCAGGCTCTGTGCTGACAGCTCAGAGTATGGAGCCTGCTTTGGATTCTGTGTCTCCCTCTCTCTCTGTTCCTCCCTCTGCACATTCTCTGTCTCTCTCTCAAAATTAAAATATTTAAAAAAATAAAAAAAATAAACTAGGATACATTTGTGAAAACTTTCTAATTGAGATATTTTGAAGCTATTCTCTCTGTCACATAGGCAAACTATAATTATCTAGTGCAGTTATTGGAGGAAATCACTACCACACTTTTCAACTTACAGGTTTGTGAACTCATTTTAATTTATAACACAATATCATACACTCCAAGTACCCACTGTTTCTGATAAAATTCATTAAATTAGATATGAATATTGAAATAGAAGAAAGTAAAATTGAAATAAGCCCTACAAACTAACTAGAAATGAAGACGAGGAAGAACAATTTTAAAACATGAAACTGGCAAATTAATATGTTCTACTGATGATGTTTACCCCTCCCCCCTTATCTGTATCTTCTGAATTATTATTATTATTAGTAGTAGTAGTAATTACTATTTTAACAAAAAAGAGCTTGTTGAGTGGATGATGTTAGTTCCCGTGGCAAGAGACAACATCCAAAAGTAGAATTGTTCATTTGGTGAAGGTTGTTGAATGGAGCATTACTGATAGATGACTGTTTCTTCGATAAAACGTTAGAGATTTTTCAGAGGAAAAGCAACAGTTTGGATTGTCTTAATGCCTATGTTACACAAGAAAGAAAAATGTGAAAATTGAAGTATTTGCCCTAATAAATAAAATTTACTTAAAAAATCAGCTTTGTAAAATATTAAATTAAACATTTGACATCATTTTGAATGGGCTAGGTTAACAACAATGTTGCTATTACGATTTCAAGACTCATCTCTTAGGAAAACGCCTCACAATTTTATCAAAAAATATGGTGCTTAAGTGACTCAATTTCTAATTTCTTAGCTAATACAGAAAGATCAGCATATAGTTTCACCAACGTGTGTGTGTGTGTGTGTGTGTGTGTGTGTGTGTGTTCATCCATGCATGTGCATGTTTATCTGTGAGAGAGAATATTCTTAATTTTCTATCAATATCATAGTAAAATAAAAAAAAGATGACTATGCACAGATTATAAATAGGTATAATTGCAGTTATTAGTGAGGGTATCCTTATAAATATAAAACCTGTATATCTATTCATTCCTTATTAATGAGTTTATAAGAGGTGATAAATTATAAACTGCTACATAGACTTTCTTGCCAAGTTTTCTGATGGGGTTTTGGAGTGATGGTGGGGTTCAGAGCTGACAGCCAAGAAATAATTCTTAAAGATGTCTTTGGTGCAGAAAGGTGATTTTATTCAAGCACAGGGACAAGGCTCATGGTCAGAAAGAGCCGCACTGGAATTGTAAAGAATGACTGGTTATAGTTTCCTGATTTGTTCATTTTAGCCACTCTGACTGGCGTGAGGTGGTATCTCAGTGTGGTTTTGATTTGTATTTCTCTGATGATTAGTGACATTGAGCATTGTTTCATGTGTCTGTTGGCCATCTGAATGTCTTCTTTGGAAAAGTGTGTATTCATATCTTCTCCCATTTCTTCACTGGGTTGTTTGTTTTTCAGGTGCGGAGTTTAACACTGCTAGGAATTTATCCAAGAGATACAGGAGTGCTGATGCATAGGGGCACATGTACCCCAATGTTTATAGCAGCACTTTTAACAATAGCCAAATCATGGAAAGAGACTAAGTGTCCATCAACTGACGAAAGGATAAAGAAGATGTGTTTTATATACACAATGGAATACTAAAGGATGAAATCTGGTCATTTGTAGCAATGTGGATGGAACTGAAGGGTATTATGCAAAGGGAAATAAGTTAGTCAGAGAAAGACAGATATCATATGTTCTCTCGCATATGTGGATTTTGAGAGACTTAGCAGAAGATCATGGGGGAGGGAAGAAGAAAAAAAAAGTCACAGAGTGGGAGGGAGACAAAACATAAGAGACTCTTAAATACTAAGAACAAACTGAGGGTTGATGGGGGATATGGGAGAGGGGAGAGTGGGTGACGGGGATATGGGAGAGGGGAGAGTATGGAAACCAATTTGACAATAAATAATATTTTTTTTAAAAAAAATGACTGGTTATATACTATGGAGTTGGGAGGAGGTAAAGACAAAGGGAGACCTCCAGAAGTCTTTAATATGCTAAAGAGTACTCCTAAAATATCTGAAGCCTTGCTATTGCCAAGTTAAGGTTTTTCCTCCAGTAAGGGATTAACATTAGGACGTCAGGGAGTCCCTGGAGAAATATTATACTCTGTATTTTCCTCAAGTATCTGTCAATGGGCTGCAGGTTATAAAGAAATTTAATTTTACCTGCCATTTCCTTCTTACCTTTATTTCCCACATCACTATGGAGGGGAAGGTGATGTTGGGGCTCCAGGAAAATGAATCTTTAGGTTTCTGGAGATTAAGCTAATGATAAGATTGCCTTTTTTCCTGTAATTTACTAAGATATTTGTAAACTGATGGAGACTCATATCTTCCATGACTGTGATCTCTATTAGTTAACCATTTGTTTTTCCCTTTGTTCTTGGGCAGCCAGGAGTGCCTGAGGAATATCATGCATATTCCACTTGGGTGAGGAGTGGTATGCTAGTATGTACTTTGCCCTCAGTTTACCTTATGCTACCTTATCATTTTCCATGAGAATGTCATTCTGATTGTGAATCATCTTTAGCTTTTTATCTTAATCCCAGCATAATACCCACTTTCCACCTTTCTTGGATAGAAGGAGATAGTATTTAAGGATTAATCAATAGAACTGTGGTTTTCCTTATTTAAAAAATTGCTTATGTTAAATTCATTCTTAGAAAAGAATTTTGCTTTTATCTGTATAGACTCACTTTTTTTTTACTGTTTTGTTTCCGGATTCTAGGTTTACAAATAGATTCCATTATACATTTCTTTTCATTGAAATGTAAATTGATTTTTAGAATCTGCAGGTTTGCAAAGGAGGCTAGTTAATGTGTCTTTAATTTCATGCAATTCTTAAAGCTGTGAAAATATATACTTAACATTACTTATCGTTTTGAAACAATTTCTTAAAATTGTACAGACAACTAGTTTAAAAATATTGTGATAGGAGTCAATATTAATCATCTTTAAATGTAGCAAAAGCTGACTTTTATAGTCCAGTGGTTTCTCAAACTGAGGTCCCCAAACTAGCAATATCAACTATCAATCAGGCACTTAGAAATTGAAGGTGCCAGTCCCTACCCTAGACCTACTGAATCAGAAACTTTGGGAATTGGGAACTTTTTAAAAAATACCTTCAGGACATTCTGATGCATGATAAAGTTTAAGAACCATTGCTGTTAAAATGCATGTTTACACCCAGGCGCCCCTAAAACTGATAGAACTATAGACAAAAAGTGTTGAATTTTCTGTATGATCATATCAAAATGCATGTTTAATATCTCCTTCCTTTGTACCTTCCACTGATCTTCTCTACTCAGATCTTTTAACTATGTAAAACACACACACACACACACACACACACACACACACACACACACACACACACACAAAACAAAGAAACAACAACAGTGATTTTAAAGTTAGTATAAGAATTTCCAGGTCACAGCAATAAATTTAACTTCCTGATTTGTGCCAGATTAAGAAGAGAGGTTTCTTCCCTGCTTGATAAAAAGGATTACACATTTCCTGGCAGAGAAACCAAGTGAGAAATCTGCTTTACAGCTTCTGCAGTCAGCCAGATGACTGAAGTCTTAGTAAAGGTAAAAGTAGTGTTATATTGACACCTGGAAGCTATTTTAAAGATAAGTCAGCAGAATAAAACATTATCACATGAAAGGGTCAACTAACTGATGGAAATGTATGTCCTTCCCAGTCTTTCCCAGACACACCTCTTTAAAACATCAGCTTCCTGGGCACCTCCGTGGCTCATTCAGTTAAGCTTCCTGGTCTCAGGTTCTTGAGATTGAGTTCCTCAGTGCTATCAGTGTGGAGCCTGCTTGGGATTCTCTCTTCCTCCCTCTCTGTTCCTCCCCCTATCTCTCTCTCTCTCTTTCTCTCTCAAAATAAGTAAATTAATTAAAAACAAAAGAAAACAAAACAATCAAAAAACCATCAACTTCTTTCCTGCTTTACCTGTATTCCCATGCCTTTCTAGTGTTTGTCATTTTCTGTTGCAGACTGTTGCATTATTACTCCCCACTCAGTTAATGTTCTCCTCTCTGCAGCTTTATCACAGAAGTAGCCAGGGTGGTTTTCTGGAAAAGGGACTTGCACATGCCTCTGATACTGTTTGGTTGTTTATATTAGAATTCGTGTCTGTCTTGCAGTTTTTAGAGCAAATTTTGGTCTATGTATAAAGTTTCTATGGGCACCTGGGTGGCTCAGTCTGTTGAGCGAAATTTCCACTGCGGCTCAGGTCATGATTTCAGTGTTCATGAGTTCTAGCCTTGCATTGGGGTCTGTGCTGACAGCTCAGAGCTTGGAGCCTGCTTCTCATTCTGTGTCTCCCTCTCTCTCTGCCCCTCCCCAGCTCTTGCTCTGTCTCTTTTGTTCAAAAATAAATAAACATATAAAAGAAGTTTCTTTCCATGATGAATCTTCAGCCCTTTTTACTTCTAGGTTCTAGTAAATAGAGATCTCCTTTAAAAAATAATCAGTGAAACTTGCTTTACCTTTGGTGCAATAATACATCATCTCAAAGATGATGGGGAAGTTTGTGTGTAAGCCAGAAGATTTATATTTTACTATTTTT
The DNA here is from genome assembly GCA_030068075.1 of Paguma larvata. Classification (NCBI taxonomy): domain Eukaryota; kingdom Metazoa; phylum Chordata; class Mammalia; order Carnivora; family Viverridae; genus Paguma; species Paguma larvata. The sequence goes on from CM057830.1 coordinate 67,610,719, forward strand.
TGCTCAAAAGACTATGATATGTAGACAAGTTCAGTAAATACACAGTAGACATGTTATGACAAATATATCAACTATTTTTCAAAATTGCAAAATTTCAATTTGTCACATTATCTGTATAGTAATCATTACTTTTATCGGAAAGGCTGAGATTTGACCGGAAACTCTTTACCTCTACCTCCTCTTTCCTTCTTTCTCTGACTATATACTTATAAAAATATTTTAAAATTATACATTTATTTACAATCTTGTAATTTTGATTAGAAGGACACAATGGAATCAATCTGATGATAGAAATCTTACCTCAAGTTTTAAGATTACCAGTCTCCATATCCAAAGTCATTACATGTATTAAAGACACAGAATAGCTTCAACTGTAGATACTGAGAAGACACCAAGTGGGAAAATTTTTAAAAAGACAAAGTTTCCACTCTTATGAAAAGTATATTGTAGTGAGATACAATATGTAACAAAAAAGAGTTAAGAAGTAAGTTATATTGTATATTAAATGGCAATAAATTTTCTAGGAAAAAAGAAAACAATGTTAAGGGAGTAAGAATAGGGGTGCAGGTTGCAATGTTAAATAGGGTGTTCGGTAGATTTCATCAATAAGGTGACACCTGAGCAAAGAACTGATGTCAGGGACCCAAAATTAAATTCATACTGACTCTAAAACATACTTTGTATTGTGTTAGTTCTAAAGCATTGATTTAACATTATTATCTTATTAAGCTTACTAAATTTCCTAGTAGAAGTTCAGTGCAGAAAGATGGCAGTAGCACATTCACACTTCCTCAGTTTTGACAGGCAACAATGTCTCTAGCCATTGCCAAATGTCCTTTGAGCTACAAAATTACTCTCGGTTGAGAACCACAGACTTTGACTTAAGAACTCTCTTCAGACCTTTGATAACTGAGAAGGTAATATTGGCCTAATTTTCAGTGAAGCCAGGCTCATCCAATTACTACCTAAAAATGGGTCTTTTCACATATTTTAAGAAGTGTTAATGGATGCTTATCTGGTCAAATATTTTACTATAGGCTCCTCTCCCACTCGTGGGAATTTTCAATTACCATTTAATTTATTTAACAAACTCTTAGTTTGCATTTCATTTGGGTCAGTCATTATTCTACAAACTTTACAAATAGTAGCTCATTAATCTTTATCTCAACCTTATGAAATAAATATTATCCTAATTTTACAGTTGAGGAAATTGAAGCACAGAAAAATTTAGGAAATTTCCCAGGGGTTTGCTAATTGCTGGGGTCCTTGTTCCGACGAATCTAGGGGTCCACGAAGGACGGACGGTCAGGCGAAATGAAGTGAGAGAGCCATGAGAGATGGAGTCTGATGACCAAGCAGGCAGCCCTGGCAATTCTGGCATCTCTGCCTTACTGGTCTCAGTGTCTTTATTTTTAAAGATAGCGAGTGACATTACATCAGTGACAAGGCATTCTTTACAACATACATTGTTGTCACAAGACCTATGTAGTCATCTATAGGTTTATGGTAGCTTTTGTAAGAGTATTTTGTTATTGCCTTTTTATTATAAGGGAGCATGGGGATGAGAATTACAAAAGGATTTGTGAAATGTTAACCTCAGGGAGGTGCTCAATATTTGCTGCTGATCAAGGAAGATATGTGTAGCTACTTTAGTTTGTACCTTATCTATAAACAGTGCTTCTAACTTTTGGGCTAGGCTAACCTCCGGGGAAGGTCCTAAATCTCTTTACAGTCTCTCCTATCAGTCTGTTAATCAAATACTGAGAGAAGCTTTACAGAGATGTGCCTTGAGGTTTTATGGTGGGGCTGAGGGGATGATTAACACAATGCGATACCTGCAGGGAAAATCTAGTTTGGTTCAAGGAGTCTTGGGGCCTAACGCCTACTAATTTCTAGCCAACTCATAACTGCTGTTCTATATGATCAATTTGTGTAACCTATCTCCAAGAGGCAACTTTGAGGTTACTTCTGGCCAGGTCACTCTCATTCAGATTTTATCCATCAAGACATCGCACTCCAGGTCCCCTTTTCCAAATGCTATAAAACCAAAGAGCAGTATATCCCTTAGGCCAACGAGAGCAGTTCAAGAAATCCAGGCCTGAAAGATTATTTAGAAGGAGGTATGATTAGGCGTCAGTTTTCCTGGTGAGAGCTTTGCTTCAACCTTTCCCACACAGGGAGGTGTTTCAATCTGTGAGCCCAAAACGGCTCCCAACAGCTAATTATACAGCAGAATTTCAAACCTACATAGTCAGGCTTTGGCAAATTTTGCTCTTCATCAGTATGCTCTCACGTGCTTAAATTACCATATAACATATGCTAATACTTATCACTAGCTTTAAATTTTGTTTTATTTGTTTTTGAGGGAGAGACAGCGTGAAAGTGAGGGAGGGGCAGAGAGAGCAGGAGAGACAGAATTCCAAGCAGATTCCAGGCTGTCAGTGCAAAACTTGATGTGGGGCTCAAACCCATGAACCATGAGATCATGACCTGAGCCAAAGTTGGACGCTTAACCGACTGAGCCACCCAGGCAACCCAGCACTAGCTTTCTAAAGGCTCTGAGTTGCTATGCTTTAATAGAGTTAGCAAATATAAAAAGAAAACAACCTACCGAGTGAAATTTGAATTTCAGGTAAACAACAAATTATTTTTTAGTATAACAAAGTCTCATGGAATATTTTGGACATACTTATGTTGAAAAATCATTTGCTTTTTTATCTGATATTCAGATTTCACTCAGCACCCTGTAATTTATCTGCTAACCCTTGCTTTAATTAAAATTTTTTATCATTGTTTAACTCAGTTTTTTCAAACACTTGATTGAGCAAGGAAATTGTTGGCATGCTTAATATCCTGGGGAAGTCCATAGGACTGTATTTTAATGACAGTGGGAACACTTTTCAGCTAGAGAATGAATGGATTCGTTTAAGTGCTTAATACACACGGAAGTGATCTCTCCTTTGAGAGGCCCTTAACAACCAATGTCACATGACTTTACACTTAAATGTCCACTTCTATAACTTGTTGACATTTATTTAAGATGGGTCAGTTCCTAAATGACAGGGACTTGATATCATACTTCTTCCAGCCCTTCACTGTATATAATATTTGTTATTAGCATGATATTTTATCTGAAAGATGACTTGTTTATAATTCATAATTTATAAAGTAATCTGTTATGCCAAATTGTTAATCTGAAGATCCAGAGCAAAATAGGGCCATACTAGTTTTAGAAGTATTCTATCTCACTTTTTCAGGCTGGTAACCCTTCCTTCTTTTGCTGCTAGTTTTCTGTTTTCATTTGTCAGCATTATTTCTTTTTTCATATCCCTAAAGAAATGTAATAATTTGGGGATCAAATTTTTCTTCTCCATATTTGATGATGGCAACATTTGAATCATAGTTCAACTCAGAACACTGTTCAATAACACTTCTTTATATTCATGCAAGTCACATCACTACACAGCAGTTGGTCATTTTATTGTTGTTATTGCTCTTCAGTTTGGAAGAGGGGAGCAGGTGTCTTGCTTGTGCCAAATGTAATACTGATGTCACCAACAAAGGGAAGTCTCTGATAGATGTATTTAGGGGAAAACACTCAAAAGAAATTGTGAGATATAATTTATTTGTTAAAGAATAAAAACTGATGACCCGATGGCAAGTGGCGGCATTTTTCCACTGCTGAGTGAGTCATTCATTTTCTTTTTTTTTTATTTAAAATTTTTTAATGTTTATTATTTGAGAGAGAGAGAGAGAGAGAGAGAGAGAGAGAGCAAGCAGGGGAAGAGGAGAGAGAGGAGGAGACACAGAATCAGAAGCAAACTTCAACCTCTGAGCTGTCAGCACAGAGCCCGACACAGGGCTCAAACTCATAGACTGTAATATTGTGACGAGAGCTGAAGTCAGCTACTTAACCAACTGAGCCACTCAGACACCTCAGTGGTGTTCATTTTCTTATTCTATATTACAATCCTCAGTCCAGAGGAAAGAGGAAACACCGAACTCCATGAAAAAGTGGGAAAATAAGAACTATGTTAACATAGAAAGTTTCTAGAAACCTTGACTTTAATTTTTAGGGGGACATTTTCATTCCAAGCATTTACCGTGTGTTTATACTTTTTTTTCTACAAATAAACTCTTGTCAACTTTCACATCTATTCATCTGAGCCCTAAGGAAGAAACTAAAATTAAGAGCTGATCTTGCAAATGGAGTCAAAAGTGATATTACAAAATATGACAAGTTTGACAAACAGGCTCAATAAAAGTGGTCTCTACTTTGCTTCAGTAAATGAAGAGGTTGCTTATGTCCTCAGCTAGATAGCAGTTTTCCTTTCTTTATGTTTTAGTTTATACTATTGCATCATGTGTATTGATAAAGGTTTAAATATATAAATTTTTAACTCCAGCCTTTTTTTAATGTTTATTTATTTTTGAGAGAAAGAGACAGACTGTGAGTGGGGGAGGGGCAGAGAGAGAGGGAGACACAGAATCTGAAGCAGGCTCCAGGCTCTGAGCCATCAGCACAGAGCCCGACGCGGGGCTCAAACCCATAGACCATAAGATCATGACCTGAGCCGAAGTTAGAGGCTCAACTGGCTGAGCCCCCCAGGCACCCCCAGCCTTTTAAAGTCAAGTCAAAACCCTTTCTCCCTGGCTTACAGAGAGATGCTCTTATTTAACTGACAATCTACGGTTCTAGTATTTGTCCACATGCAATTTCATTGCCAATTAGGATTTCTCAAGGCTACTGAATAAATTCCTACATAACAGTGCATGTATTCAAACTGAGCAAAATGGTGATGCCATACAGATGTGAAGACCTATTACAAGACTGAAATATATTTCCAATGAATTTATTACACATTTTTGTAATATATGATTTAAATCAGAATAAAAAAAAAAACAGGACAAATGGTTTGGCACTTTTCACTCATCTACACCAAAACATAATACATTTGGACTAGCTTTTGGCTATTACAGACCTTAACATACAATGTGCCCTTGGTCTGAAAAAGCATGTTTGGTTAGCACAGAAACTTAATCATAAGAAGTCATAAGTAGAACCTTTCTTCTTTACTGCCCTTTTCTAAGACTAGGAAATTTATTGCCTATGGGACAGGTAGGATATGAACAATGGACCAAATAGAGTCTGGGGTTATCTCATCTGTGTGGAAACTGCTGCTGAAAATCGATGTGACCTCTGCTACACTGTCATCCCAATTCCCACCCTCTGTGTCCTATTTATCTTTTGGTAGAAGCTTAGATCTGTGTGCTGTCTCTATATGTCTCTCTTGGGCCAGATTATCAAAATGAATCATTGCCTGCATACCTCTTATACTTCTATTTATTTCCCTCGTGTTGACTAGGTTTGATGATATATGATTATTTTGGCATTTGATCCTCACTGCAGCTAGCAACACCTAATTCAACTGTGTCCATCTCTTTAAAGAAGAGTAATGTTATTTTGAAACTTCAGTCTACTATACAGCAACATTACAACCTGTCTTCATGGTTAATAGTGATTTTCCTTTCAGCCAATTTAATAGCATATCTTTCATCTCCAAATAGAAGATTTCTGCAATTTTAATGTAATTGTAATTTTGTTTTATGCATACTGAATATATTGATTTCTTTTTGGGGTATTTTTTTTTGTAGAATGCCTCTCAGATTCTTACCACTGAAGTTACATGTGCATAGAGTGATTTGTAACAAGGAATCCATTAATTTTAAGAACTCTGCCCTTGATACAAAATGTATATTCATGGAAACATTATATTATCCCTGAATCAGCAGGATGTCAATGTTCCAACTGAGTAGCAGTTCATTTTGTAAAAATATATCTTCCAGGCAACATAAATTCATACTGTAAGACTTTTAAACATCAATACAAAGGTGTAGAACCTCCCCAGTTATTTTCAATAAATCATTATGAAGTTTTTCTATAGACTTAATTCAATCACATGCAGAAGACAAAATGCTACCTAAATACAGACTTCAAACAATACAAAAAAACATTTTATTGCTTGGTTAGGTGTTGAGAAATGCACTTTAGAAACATTAGAGCTGATGCTTAAGACATTTCAGAATTTAGTTTTTTAATGACATATTTCAAATGTTCAAATCTGTAGTTGAAATAGATCATAGAATTTGTGATAATGTGCTCACTCCTTCTGGAATACTTCACCTCTACCAAAACTCCACTGGTAAAGATGGAAGTGGGGAAGGAATGAAGGAAGGAAGGAAGAAAGAAAGGAAGGAGGGAGGGAGGGAGGGAGAGAGGGAGGGAGGAAGGAAAGAAAGAAAGAGGTTAGGATTAATTTTAAAACAGGGGAGTTGTACAAAACACATGCATCATCCATTTATAATCAAAATATTTTTTAAGTTTTATGAAAAAACACTAGGCATGTGCTCATTTAGCTTCCTGTACTAGAAGAAAATTAACAGACTGGTTTATACATTTTATTGAATTTTAAGACCAATAAACAAATGCTTTTTATAATATTTTGGATTCAAATAGTATGAAAGTGTTAATTGTAAATTTATATTTATATTCTATAAAATAATTGCTTAGCCCTTTCTGTCCCTGTAGGTTTTAGAAAATTAGAAGTTGTAAAAAAAAAATTGTAAAGGTGATTTTATTAAAAGCATTTTATTCAGAGACAATGATGATGTCCCATTAAAAATTTCCAGAAGTGAGATGCATGGGTGGCTCAGTCAGTTAAACCTTGGACTCTTGATTTCAGTTCAGGTCCTGATTTCACGTTTCCTAAGTTTGAGCCTGGCATCAGGCTCCACGCTGACAGTGTGGAGCCTGCTTGGGATTCTCTCTCTCTCTCTCTCTCTCTCTCTCTCTCTCAATAAATAAATAAACTTTAAAAAAATCTCACAGAAGCTTCCCAGAATTGTATGTCACAGCTTTCCATATAGTAAATGGAGTGTATTATTTGCTATGGAGCAAACCATGATGACTATGAAATCTGTGTGGTTCAAGACTCTGCACACTACACGTATAGGCTGCTTGCAATTGAAAAATGAGATCTAACTGTATGATAAGTCCATATTTCTATCCCTACTTGAACCAGAACCATTAGCTAGATTTTTGTGAAAATTGCTTAGGTCTAGATTCAAGCCTAGGTTTTTTTGTGAGTGATTCTCATATTATATGAGGTCACTGAAAATTTTCCTGACCAGAGAGATGCATATTTTCAAACTTTGCTTGTGCCCAGGTTCTGAAATGAAGAGAATGTGGTAAGTAGAGTAATTTTGTTTGAGGTATTATGGTTCACCCCATCATGCACTGCTCTTGAAACCATTTAAGAATACCAGGGTTTGTTTGGAAATCTTCCAAGATTACTTCTTTGTAGCAGTTTATTTTTACCTATGTTAAAAAAAAGGCCCAGTTTCCAACTGGGGAGGAAACTTTGCTATGTGGTTCATACATCTCACATAAAAGATTTTCAATCAGAATTCAAGTACATAGGCCATTAGTTTCTCAAGGTAAGAGAAGATTCCTTTTGTAATTAGATATACATGTTCCAAATAAATTTGAAACATCTCATTAAGCAAAAATTCTATTGGTATGTCTTTACCTGAAGCTAAGAGAGAATCTTGCTAAAGTAATGAGAATGTATGAGAAGATAATATAAAAATAAGGAGAAAAGATGTAATGTGTATTTTTATACCACAACTGATATTTTATCATATCATCCAAATGCCTGGCAAATAGTGAATAATTAAACAAAAATCAATATATCCATGTAATGGAACACTCTTCAGCAATAAAAAGGAAGAAACCACTGAAACATGCTACCACATGGATAAACCTCAGAAACATTATACTAAGTAAAAGAAGCCAGACACAAACAACCACCTATTATATGATCTTATTTGTAAAATATCCAGAAAAGTCAATCCTATAGAGGGAGAAAATAAATTAGTTGTTGCCAGGGGCTGGGGATGGAGAAGGAGACTAACTGTAAATGGACACGAGGGGTATTTTGGGGGTGATCAAGATGTTCTAAAATAGATTTGTGATGATGGTCTCACAACTCTGTAAATTTACTAAAAATCATTGGAGTGTGCACTTCAAATAGATGAATTTTATTGTATGGAAATTAAACTCCATTACAGCTATTAAAGAATGGAGATGATAGATTTGAAAGGGGGGAAAAAGCAGTGTATGCATTACAAGGAAGGATCTGATTATTTAATTTATAGGCATTCATAAACGGATCATATTGTTTCTCCAAGTATTATGCTTCTTTGGCAGTAAATGTTGCTTCATTTTCACTGATTATTTACTGAAACATTTATTTTGAGAAACTAGAGGCAGTTGGTTTCTCAATACACATGACTTCCAATTATTAGTTTGCCATTATTTAGTTTTAGAAACAAAATCTTTATAGATGCTATTAGAAGTAAAGGAAACAGAAAATTTTCACCTGTTAATTAATGAACCTTCTGATATTAATTTTGTTTTTATTTTTGTTGCAGAAGAGGTACCATTTCAAATTCCAATGATCAAGTCACCCTTGGACAAGATCCAGTTGACTCCTGGACAGGCATTGCCTCCTGGATTCCCTGCACCATTCATTTTTGCTGATAGTCTGTCCTCTGTGGAGACTCTGTTGACCAACATTCAGGTCAACAATATTTCTATAAACAAAATAAATGTAATACAAGACATTAGCATCTACATAAATTATTTCATATTTGAGAAACTAAAACAGATAAGATGAACTGCATATCATTTGCCGTACTTTGACAGGGTCTCCTGAAAGTGGCTTTGGATAATGCTCACATCCAGGAGAAGCAGATTCAACAAGAAAAAAAGGAACTGCGAATGGAGCTCTACAGAGAGAAAGAAATTAGAGAAAACCTTGAAAGACAACTCGCAGTTGAACTTCAAAGCAGAAGTAAGTTTAACAAGTTCAATTACAGAATAAGTATTTTGTTGTAGATATTTTCAATAGTAGTAGAAATATTCTCAGGGATACCTTAGAACTACTAAAAAACCAACAAGCTAAGAATCAAATACTGTGTGTAATCCACAAGGTGAGATATTTATACTATTTCTCTTTATTATAAAAGATAATGAATCAGATCTTTACTTCAGGCTAGTTGGAGATTTGGAAAGCATGAATATTCTTAGTTTTCTCACAATTTCATAAAATACCCTGGATATAGAAAATAAAATAAATTCTTACAGATGAAATGCTTAGTCTTTGTCAAGGACAGTGCTAAATTCTGGGGATTTAAGATGTAAGTTCCTGTCCTTGAAAGATGTGCCCTTTAGAGAGCTAATACAACCAACCAGTTAATTTCAAGACAAAATGACAAGAGCAAGGAAGTTCAGTATATATATATATATATAAGGAAGTTCTATATATATAAAGAGAGGGGGTAATTAGTTCAGCTTGGTGGGAGAGTGAATGGTTGAGGAAGGCTTCCTGACACTCACACCTGAATCTGCGTCTTGAAGATCGATACGCTAAGAAAGGGCATACAAGTGCCTGAGTGATTTAGACTTTCTAGACAGAAGTATCAGTGAGCATAGACATGAAGGCAAGAAGCCTCACATACGGGCAATTATAAACAATTTGTTATTACTGTGGCTCTGCATTTTATGAAGTGAATGGTGGGATATGATGTAGAAAGATGAAAGTAGAAGCTAGGGCACCTGGGTGGCTCAGTCTGTTAAGTGTCCAGTTCTTGATTTCGGCTCAGGTCATGATCTCAGGGTTCATGGAATCAAGCCCTGCATTGGGCTCTGCACTGACAGTGTGGAGCCTGCTCGAGATTCTTTCTCCTCTCTCTTTATGCCCCTCCCCTACTCATATGCATTTTCACACACGCTCTCTCTCTCTCTAAATAAATAAACTTAAAAAATATGAGTGTAGAAGCTGAATTGTGAAGGACATTTTTTAAACATGTGAAAGATTAACTTGGATTTTGTCCTATAGGTGATGAGAAATAGACAAAGATAAGCAAAGGGATGATCTGGTCTGATTTCAATTAGATCACTTTGGTGTTGGCAATAGATTAGAGGGGACTTGAAGTAAAACTAGAAACAAGTAAAGTATGTAAAAGGAGTTTTCTCTCATCAAGGCAATGGTGATGAGAACTGAACTAGGGTAACATAAATAGTGATGCAGACAAAAGAGAGAGAATGGATAGATAATGTTCACAAATATAATTAACTTTCCAACTATGGATATATATTAAATTATATACAGATATGGATGAAATCTGGCCATGTGTAGCAACATGGATGGAACTGGAGGGTATTATGCTAAGTGAAATAAGTCAGTTAGAGAAAGACAGATACCATATGTTTCCATGCATAGGTGGACTGTGAGAGACTTAGCAGAAAGCCATGGGGGAGGGGAAGACAGGAAAGAAAAAAAAGACAGAGAGGGAGGGAGACAAACCATAAGAGATTCTTAAATACTAAGAATGAACTGAGGGTTGAGGGGGGTATGGGAGCGGGGAGAGTGGGTGACGGGCACTGAGGAGGGCACTGGTTGGGATGAGCACTGGGTGCTGTATGGAAACCAATTTGACAGTAAAAAGTTTTTTAAAAAAAGACTAGTTTATTCCAAAACCAGAGAAAATTTAAAAGTTCACCTCAGTCAATAATTTCCACCTTTTCCTTACATTTACCATAAACTAATAAACAGCAAAAATGATGATTGTGAATTTCATTCAGTTTCTTCTCTGCTTACTCTTGTGTGGAAGGGTCATAAAGTAAAAATAAAATAAAATAGTTAAACAATGGGAAGGAGAGGCAAAAATAAAAGAAAATAAATAAATAAATAAATAAATAAATAAATAAATAAAAAGGAGAGAAAATCCACACATAGATAATGCCTCCCTGAACAAGGAAGAATAATTCCAGTTGAATGAAATCCACTAAGTTTACACTATTGCAAAGTAGTATATTATATTCTAAACTTTTTGGCAAGTAATTGAAAACTTACTGTATATTTTCCTTAAGGCCTAAGTATAATTATTAGTCCAGTTCAAAATATAAAGTCAGTCACTGCATTTAAAAAGAATTAAACCTCTTGGGGTGCTTGGATTATTCAGTCAGTTAAGTGTCTGACTCTTGATTTCAGCTCAGATGATGATCACATGGTTGTAATATTGAGCTCCACGTGGGCCTTCATGCTGAGCATGGAGCATGGTTAAGATTCTCTCTCTCTTCCCTCCCCTTGCCCCTCTCCTGCTCACGTGCTTTCTCACTCTCTTGCTCTCTCTCTCTCTCAAAAAAAAAGAAAACAAAAAGAATTAAACCTCTTTGAAAAATAAATAAAATCTTTAGAAAAGAGGCTCACATCATGAGCCGAGGCTCAGGTCACGAGTTAGAGGAGCAGGTAACATATCTCAAGTCATATGATTGAAAAGAAAGGGGGGAGGAATTGATCCTATGGTTAAAAGTAACAGCTGTCCAAGGATATAGAAAGAAGGGTAACTATATAACTATATATATGTATGTATATGTGTATATTTGCAAAACCATATATATATATGTATATATGTGTGTGTGTGTGTATGTGTGTGTATATATATATATACATATACATGTATATATAATCTGTACATATATATATAATCTATATTTTTTCTAATTAAAGAAAGTAATAAGGTATAGTCCCAGAAAAATGCTCAGTACATAGTAGGTTCTAAATAAATGATAGTCATTATCATTTATTTATATAATTTAAAATGTAATATGCTGTTGCTATGGGATTGTTGAGAGTGGCAGTCAAGAAAGAATTCTTTAGATGTTTTATGGTGCAACTTCATAAGCTTATTTAAGTTGCATGAGGACAGGACCATAGGCAAAAAGAACTTCACTTTTTGCTGTATGAAGCTTGTGATTATATGCTTAGTGCTCAAATGGGAAGGGACATGCAGGGAGTATTACATCATAAATGTCTTTGTCAAATTTCTACTCAAAAAACTGCTTTCATAAGATTCCTCTGGTCCTTATCATTCTGTTCAATATGAACTGTTGGTGAGATGTATAGGCAGTCATGAGACCTTTTAAGAATGTAGCAACCAGCATATATGAAATCTTTATTGAAACAATGCAAGGTATAGGCCAGCCTTCTGAGTTAAAGGTGAATATTTTTCTGCTTCTATCTCTCATCACTGTAACATTGTTTATATTATATGTGGTAATAAATTTTAAGGGAATCAACATATAGAATATTTTTGAACCAATATTTTTCCTGGAAGCAAAAGTTTGTGTTTTCAAGGACATTAAGTTATATGTCAATTTGAATAAATCTAGATTTTGGTTTAAATATTTGGTTAAATGCTTTATATGAATGATGATAAGTATAAATATAATAGTAAAATATTTGTTTTACTATATGTTCAACCTCATTTAATAATCTTTCATACAAAATAACTTAACCATACATCCTCAGTGTCATTGTTTCAAGTTTTCCAATTTTGTTTTTAATTCAGACTTCCAAATTTTTTTTCACATGAACATAAATTTACCTGGGTAACTGATTCTCTTCAAGTTGCTGAAGGTCATTCATGTGAAAGACAATTAACTGTGAAATAAATACAATTGAAAGTTAAATTAGTATCACATATAGTTTAGTACAAATAATTATATGTGAGCACTTTTAACTTTTCTTAAATGTCACAAAATTACACATTTTGTGTAATGTTTCTTGAATCTTTTTCTGTCACCACAATGTCAATATCTTAATTGTTAAAAACTGATTCAGAAATACTGTGAAGTTTGGTATGCTTAGAAACCTGCTGTGAACCAAAAATTGCAGTATCCCAATAATTCTATCTAAAAATTCATGAAATATTTAATACTATAATTAAATGCATGTAATTAGTGAAAGTAGAAAATGACTTTATACCACTGCCATACAAATGTATACGTATTATAAAGCATACACACTGGAAAAGTGAAAGCAAAAATAAGTAAATTGCATGATTGAACACTCTGGTTGAGTCTAATGAGAATTGGAGCCAAAAGAAGCTAATCATATGCATTTATATATATCTCTCTGTATCCGTGTCTATGGTTTATAATCCATCAAAACTGGCAACTTTATTTTATTCGCCAAAGTTTTGCAGACTATTACTTTTTCATATTTTAGCTACCATGCAAAAGCGTCTGAAGAAGGAGAAAAAAGCCAAGAGAAAACTGCAGGAAGCCTTGGAATTTGAATCAAAGCGCAGAGAACAAGTGGAGCAAGCACTTAAGCAAGCCACTACTAGTGACAATGGCTTGAGGATGTTGAAAGGTAATGTCTGATTTGGACTTTCAAACTCAGGTACACAAAGAAAGACACAATTTAAAAGAGAGAGAGAGAGAAAGAAGGAAGGAAACAAGGAAGAAATAAAGAAAGAAAAGAAAAAGGAAGGAAGGAAGGAAGGAAGGAAGGAAGGAAGGAAGGAAGGAGGGAAGGAAGGAAGGAAGGAAGGAAAGAAGGAAAGAAGGAAAGAAGGAAGGAAGAAAAAAAGAAAGAGAGAGACACATAAAAAGAGAAAGAGAGAGGGAGGAAGGAAGGAAGGAATGAAGGAAGGGGATTTGTCCAAGAATTATTAAAAAATCCATTTGAGGCCAAGTGCCTCAATTAATAAATGGGTTATTAATTAAATGTGTCAAAATAATCTCTACTCTGGGAGATACAAATAGCCTAGGAATAACAGGAATTCCTGCTGACTTTTGCAGTAGAAGCAGTAATATTGATGACCTCATTGTGCATAAAATATATGTGTTTTAGGTTCACTCATATTAAAATATGCTGACATTTGGTGTACTCTATTTTAATGAATTAAAGGATCCTGATTTCTTTAATGTAGATTACATCAGTGTTGACGGTTTGAGGAGGACCTGGTTGAAAAAGAATGCTCTAAGTACATTTCTGGAGATTCTGTGAGAAGAGATGCTTCTGTCATGAAATCTCTTAATTCTAAATTTTTATCACATTTTCAGATATGAAATCCCACATCATTTTATCTCATAGAATGTTAAGGTTCTTCCCTCATAGCACATTGACAGCTTGTATGTTTAACTGACACGTTAAATACACAGATGCATATTAACTGATAGGTGTGTGTAACAAGTATAAGCCTAAGAATTTTATGCACACATGTATACATGCCCTATTAACATGTATAACACACACACAAAACTAAAAGGATGCTTCAGAGTCCTACACTAAGAATGAATAAAGAATTTTGTACAAATGTCAGTCATATTCTTTCTTCCCAAAAGTTCAACTCCCTTTTTACTTTTTACTGTGACTGTCTCCCATCATTGTGCTCACAATCAATACAAATACAGTGCTAGCTTATTTTAGCTCATGCTAATCATGCCTTACTGAGACACAGAAAAGAAAGAGTAAATAATAATTAATATCTCACACAATGGGACATCTTACTAGGAGCCAGCATCCTTGTTTATCAAAGGTTTTAAATGGAACATTTCTTGAGAAGCAATGGGACATATGTTCTGTGTACTCATTATTATTATTTGAGGCCCTGAACTTGTCATTGTGAAATGGTTTGACATTTTTTTACATATTTAAAAACCACCCATAAGTGAACTCCATTTAGGTTTAGGTTTTCTGGTATAAAGGAAAAACAGCGGTTTCTACAGCATGATGGGTACCTTGTATTCAAATCATTTTCTTTTCACATAAATCTTTGATGGCATTGGGTGATACACTGGCATCTGTTATCACATTACCCAAGGGTGTCCAGCCAAATGTATATATACAGAAATGCTCATGTAAAACTATGCTTCGTGGATATGGATACCTTTTAGATATGCACATATCATATTTAAAATTGTAAATAAAAACCTGACTTCTTATTTTTCTTTCTCAATTTTTTTCAAAAACAATTCCTGTGTCCCTTTGCTGTTATAGCCAGTACTGCATAAAGACCACAAACCACAGTTTGTGTTTAGGTGTTTAGTACACTTAGCATAGAGATAATCTTATCATTTACAGCCTTTTGCAAATGAAAAATATACCATAAGGATGGGGCACTTCCACTTATGCAATCTTATTCCATAGTCATTGCATGTTACCTGATAGTCTGAGGGGATTTTTATGGACAGATTATTTTCATGAGAATTATCTCTAGAGAATGAAATAAAGTATTTACTATATATTTGAAAATATATGCCAAATTGTAGAATTCAATTACAGTTTATAATCCTCCCTCTTACCACTACAAACAAATAGACATACAAAAACCAAAAACGCGATCAAACGTCTTGTGTTATGTATAGAACCAAAGTACTGGTTTCATTTTAAATGGAATCAGAAAAAACAGAATTGGGCCTTAATCTTAAATGTCATTTCTTTCAGATACTGGAATTCCAGATATTGAAATAGAAAAAAATGAGACTTCTCATGATAGCACCTTTATGCAAGGTACAGTAAACAGCATACTTCTCTCTATAACTGCCTGATATGAAGTGGGCATGAGCTCCTATATTGATATTCTTTATATAAATAAAAGAAATAAGTTTAATTCTTACTTTATGGCAGAGGCAGAAGTCTGTCTTCATGTGTTTATTTATTTTTTGGGGGATTATATATATAGGGACTAATAATTTTACATATATGATGTGAGCACATTTCTAGTATATTTAGCTGTTAAAAGTGTATATGCATGTTAGGCATATTCTAAAAATGCATAAGTGTGAATATAATTTGCCTTTCTGAAGTTTGCAATAATATACTTTTAAAAATCTCAGTACTGTTTGTAAAAACAACGGGTAGAAAAATAATAAACTATCAATATTTTTAAAGTGTTCTAGACAAAATTTTTTATCAACCTTTAAATTCTGATGCTAAATTTAGGTAACTTTAGAAATCGTCTAAATATATAAGTAATACTAACAACTTGTAACTTATGATTTTCAGGAGTCCCATAAATGCTTAGATCCTTTAAAATATTTTAAAATACTTAGTAGTAAGAAAATAGACAAAACAAATCAATATAGAATCTCACAGTGGAGTGCAAAATTATCTAAAAATAAAAACCGAATTTAACCACTGGAATTTTTCTAGTGTGATTCTAATGCAGTTTTCTACTCCTTTGTATGTAGATTACCTTTATTTTCATGTTTAATGTGAAGAAATGTCTCACTCTAATAAAAAAAGAAAAGGCATCTCCACGAGAAAATTATTTCTTAACTTCAGAAAGGAAGACAACCATGGATGCGTTGCTTGCTAGAGGTTTGATTAATTGGTGCCTTTTTACTGTGTAATAACTAGATCTACAAGAAGGCAACAAACCAGATGTGACTAACAAATGTATTTTGGGTTCATTTGAGGGTCACCATTTATCTGGCAGCTTCAGAAAATTTAGAAACCTTCATTCATGTAGAGTTGCCCATCATTTTTACAAAACAAAGAATGTCAGAGCTCATGGATCCTCTGGCAATGCCTGATTCTACTGCAGTTGGGTAGACCTAACTAATGCATTTAATTTTGCTAATTGTGAAAGCATGCATGTTTAGTTCACTCAGTGAAACTTTTGCTGTTTCTTATCTCTCTTTTGCTTGACTACTTTCTTCCTTTAACTCAAAGGCTGTGTGTCTATGTGACCAAAGCCAATTTGGTTGGGAGTCAGTGTTTGTCCAATCAATTTACTACAGTTAAATTTATGAAGAAAGCCCCACTAGTTGTAGGCTACCACTAGTTGAGGTTGCTCCCACATATCAGGGCCAAGGTAGGGTTGAATAAGCCTGAAGCATGTGATGCCTTCTTAATCAGTATAGACCCAGTCTTTATGGAACATTGAGCTTGATTATGCCCCTCATTTGAGTGGGAACTAAGGTCATTTGGAAATGGAGAGGTAAACCAAACATACCATCAGTGGGTTGTATATTTATTATTCTTCCACTAAGAATTAAAGAATACATGTTTGTTTAATGTATATGATACCTTTAATTTGCAACAGTAACATCTTTCCCAAATCTGAAATTAATATAAGCTTTTGAACTAGCCTAAAGTTATTTCATTTCCATGCAATAAAAAACAGATGTCTTACTCATGGGAGTCATTTGGATGATATAAATCAAAAGCTTCCATTTGGCTCATTGTTTTTTTTTTGTTGTTGTTGTTTGTTTGTTTGTTTTTACTTTAACAAAGTCTGCAAAGGATGGCTTTTGCATATTAATTTGTGTTTAGAGGAGAGCACATTTAATATTTATTTTCATTGAGCAAACTTTTAAAAATACTACTTTTTTTGTTGGCTAAACATGAGTAAATTAGTATACCTTTAAAAGGGTTAAAGGTATAATTTATTTTAAAACAAGGGAATTAAATTTTACTATATTTTTCTAATTACAGACCAAATTGTCTAATATTTGTGGCTAATATTGTCAATATACGGTAAAGGAGGGTGTGTTAATAATTACTTATTGAATGTCACCCATTTAGGTTATATTAAATAAAATTCTTGATAAATATGATAAAAATGGAAAAGTACACATACTATCTCTCTTAGCATAGCATTTAAGCACAGTAAATGATAAAGTTCCCATCATCACATTGTGGAAAACTAGAGTGAAAACTTCGTGTTAATATGACAGTAGAGTCACAATTTAATATCTAAGGTAAGTTTATTTTTGAGCAGAAAAAAAATTTATTAGCCAGGGGAAGAGATGCCTTAAAATATTATTAGACCTACCTTGGGGTGCCTGGGTGGCTCAGTCGGTTAAACGTCCGACTTCGGCTCAGGTCATGATGTCGCAGTTTGTGAGTTCGAGCCCCACATCAGTCTCTGTGCTGACAGCTCAGAGCCTGGAGCCTGCTCTGGATTCTGTGTCTTCCCCTTTCTCTGCCCTCCCATGCTCAAGCTCTGTCTCTGTCTGTCAGTAATAAATAAACGTTAGAAATAAAATATATATATATATGTATATGTATGTGTATGTATATATATATATATATATATATATATATATATATTATTAGACCTAGCTTAAGTGCAATTCACAAAATCAGTCAATTCAAACAATTACCTGAAAATCCTGATAATATTACTTATTATTTAAGATGCTCAAAATTCAAAAATTATTTTTTATGTACATATGAACTTCGGAAAATGTATAAATCCTGGAAAACATAAAATGCAAACTTAGCCATTATTTTTTCATTCTTCCTAATAGTTTTGCTCTTGTGTATTATAGTTTTTATCTTTTGTGACTTATTTTGATACTGACTTCATCTTTCCATTGCTGTCAATTACCCATATTTTACCTTCGAAGATTATTTTCTAGTATTGCTTATGAGGGTCAATTCATGCATTCCAATCCAATGCCATTTCCAAAACTCATCTTTATCGCAGCAAAGAATTCCAACATCAGTGAAGACTTTTCTCTTTCTATTGTCAATAGCTGTGCTGGATAGAAATGCATCAATCATCTAGTGTCCTCACTTTTGAAATTAAGTTACTTCCAAAGGGATATCTCCTCAAGAGAGTTTAAAGAGGACTTGGAAGAATGTTAGCCATCTTGAAAAGTAATAAAGTCATATACAGTTTTATCATAATTATCACATGAATTTTACTACAAAGATTCTTTATAGCAAGCTTCTTATATGTATTCTAAATCTCTTTAGCTTAGTTATTTCATGTCTTTTATATGTTGAATATTGATTGACAGACAAGGTATCATACATAAACCACCTTCTGATATAAGGATATCTGTATCCCTTATTTTAGCAGTCTATTACAGTGGCTTCTTCTGAATATTTTAAGGTGATCAAACAATGAATACCTTCTCACTGTGATGGCTCTGTCCACTATTGCTGGAGGTGAAGGATTCAGTAGAGCATATACACTAACATTTGCCCACCCAAATTCCTATAACTCAGTTTAGGGTCTATAAGACATCACATTAACCATCTTATCAACCAATTTCTGTTTCACATCAAATAAACATACTGTGTATCACTAAGTGGACCTTCAGATCAATGACTTTTTGCAAATGACATTGAAGTACCATTTGGGTAGTGCATTTTTGGTGACGAAAGTAAATTAAATTAGCACAACTACAAATGCACGGATAAAAACTAAGACTGAACAGCAGCACCATTAACTAACAAAGTAATATTTTCTCTTTACTGTGTTCTGCCATTTAGTTATTATCCTATTGGAAATCTAATTATAATCCTTTTACTCCCTAGTCAAACTTCATAGTTTTTGCAAGCTTAGCACTGACAAGTGATTTCATTACATTTGATTGCCTGTGCCCAGATTGACTTAACTTCACTTAGAGACCTAAAAGCCCTCTCGGTTTCTCAGATTCCCTATTTGCACATTATAGCAACAGCTCCTTTAATTAATTAGCATGAACAGCAGTAACATGAACTTCTGAACAGAAAATAACAGTATTTTATGATCACGGGGAGACTTTTCCTTTTGCATGTTTATACCTTAGTTAACTTTTATATGGCTATATTTCATTGTTAGGGGCTACTGGTACAGTTGACAGTGCATGTTTCTTAAATTTTTGAGAGCTGACACCATCATCTTAATAATAACAGATAAAGCAAACCCAGGATATAAAGTTCTCAAGTTTTAGAAAACACACAACAGCCTTCATGAACTGACTTCCTAGTAATAAAAGAAAATAATAAAAACAGTTCAAGGGAGATAGCATTGTAAAGTACAAGAGCACACTGACACATTCTTTTGTTTCTGTCATTGTGTTTGTTTTAGGGCAAGAAACCAAACTAGTAACTGCTTTTTCAAGAGAAATTTCAATTTCTGTGAATAATTTTTACATTTGCTTTTTTTGCCTACATGTTTGACCATGACACAAAATGATTTAATACTGGAATATATTTTTCCTCTGATATTTTCACATAAACATGGTGGAATCTTAAATAATTATCTTTCTTTTTGCTATTAACACACCAGAAGTAGTTATTAAATGCAGCCTACATGTAAAAAGTAAACCCAAATTTGATGCAAAAGATAAATGTACTAAAAAATTTTCCCTGCTGAACCATTTTTGTTCAAAAAATGAAAGCTTATTCAGAGAATACATACTAACCATTCTAAAATACAGAATACATGATCTCATCCATGCAGCCCTTGGTGAAGATGTCATTGGAGAATTAAAAGCAAGGTAACTAAAGTGTCATTTGACTCTAAAAGCAGCAGACACAATTTTAGCACTTCTATGTTAAAAACACACTTAATTATATGTTACAATGTAATTTAATATATATATTTTAATATAGAAATTTTAATATATACTTATACTATGAAATAAATATGAACATGTATATTCTTATCTACTCTCTCAAAATAAATTTGAGCAACGTCTAAACTTCCTTGACCTTTAAAATTCCTTATATTCTCTCTTTGCTGCTCACTTGGTAACCTAGAATAACATTCCTCCAATGAGCTTAAGGTAGAATGCCAATATTTACCTAAAACAATTACACTTGGGCTAAGATTGTCATTGCAGAATTTGGTAGAATAGCATAGAAAGTGATGACAGGAGCAAGTAAGGAGACTGGAAAAGATAAATCAAATATATTACTTGCCATGTATGTCATATGACAAGAAAAACCAAAAGGAGAGAAGGTAGAATTTCTCTATAGGCTTTTCTACTAACTCCTACCGCATTGTGCTCTACATCTTTCTCTTGGGGTTCTAGACTACGTCCTGCCCTGTCATCATCAATCATTAATTGTCCTCCCCTTTTATGTCTTGTACTATGTTGGAAGGTATACATAGGCACTTTAATATTCCCATTGTAAACTGGAAATGTTCTTTTGTAAAGTGTCTAGAATGTCAGAGATTAGAAAGATTGTGGGAAGTGAGTCTTCTTTTCTCTTAAATGCTTCATTTGAGAGTAGAAGCCTTTTACCACTCAGAGAAACATAACTACAACTGCCATAGTAGAGTGGGAAAAAAAAACAGTAGCACACACCTCACAGAGAAGGTTTTAGCACCTTTCTCTAAGGCAGCAGCACATATTTCTCTCTCATTTCCTTCATCCTTCACAGGATTTTTTTATCTTGATTAGTACTAAGTCCCAGTCAAAATCATATGTTTTTCTGTGAAATACCTGTCAGATAACATACATATGCTTTTAGTTCTTTCTTAGGAGGGTATAAAGAGCTTACATTACTTGATAATTTAAGGCCTGGTTGACAAGGGATGACTTGCACCAACTACTACTGCATTGTTAACAGAATATTTGCAGTGATGGAAAGGATAACACACTAATGATGATGATAACATAAAATCTCATCAACAGATCTAAGACTTAAAATTCCAGTTATATCTCACACAATAGATGAAATTGTAGTTGTAGTGATAGCAAGATAGGGCGAGTTGCAAGGCAAAATAGGTTGCTCTGCTACTCAGTATTTTGGAAGTCTCTAGAACAAATTCATCAAACAGCAGGTCTTTCTGCCTATAATCTAGGAAGGGTTAACTCAACTCTGATTACTGCCTAAACAGTTACTTTATGCTCCATCCTCTTTACTTATACAATACATTTCTAAGCTTAAAATTCACTCCATCTCGGATCGCCTGGGTGGTTCAGTCCGTTACGCATCTCTGACTCTTGATTTCAGTTCAGGTCCTGATCTCATGGTTCCTGAGTTCAAGCCCTGCATGGAACTCTGTGCTGACTGTGGATCCTGCTTGGGATTCTTTGTCTCCATCTCTCTCCGCCCCTCCCTCATTTGTTCTTGTTCTCTCTCTCTCTCTCTCTCTCTCAAAAATAAGTAAATAAGATAAGATTATCCCACCCCAAACCCAAATGTACCTGAGGAAAATTCAAAAGAAAAACCTTCTCTGAAATTTTCTCAGTTTCACATTTGTGTTTTAATTAAAAACATACATAGCACTTTCATACAAGACTGTAATATCATGTCATTGTTGTCACACCACTTTTTTAAGTAGAATAAAATGAAACAAAAAGCAGAATTATATTGTAGTCACATAAATGTATGGTGATTCTATGCCAACATGCTTATTTGATAACCCTAAAAATGGAATAGTGAAAAAAAGAAAGACAAGATCTAGTATTTGTATAGCCCGGTGAACTTTGTGCCATTTTTTTCTTTTTTTTGGGGGGGGGTGGAGGAGGGCTTAATTTAAAAAAAGGTAACTTATTACATAACTTAACTGAAACTTCCAGAGACAGATTCAGGTATGGCTGGATCCAGCAATTCAAATAATAAATAACAATAAAGATGTTTCCCTTCCCAGTTCCCTCCAGTTCCCTTCCCTTTGAAAACTTTTGGATTTTATTTAGACTTAGCTAAGTTTTTCTGTTCCATTGTACAAAATGTGGCAAGACCAGGCTTATTATTAGTTCTCTCATTAGTAACAATTCCATCAGAAAGAGCACGTTTTCTTTTTGCCATTTTTAACACACACATTCTCTACCAGGATTATCCCGATATGATAATTAAGAAAGGTATGATTAACCCCATTTTATAAGTATAGAAATAGCCTAGGAGAAGCTAATTAGCTTGCTACTGATAGTGGGTTCTAAAACACAGCAATCTTAACTCCTTCACCCATTATTCTCATTATCACTTCATATTGATATTATCAGTTTCAATCCATACTGTAAAAATCTCTCATAGTCAGCTGGCTAGGATACTTATCTAGACTGTGATATTATCCTATGCAAACAATGCAGCAGGATCTAGATGGAAGAAGGCTTCTCTCATTTGTAGTTACTTAACCAAAATAGTCTGAAACCAATTACAATTAAAAAATCGCTTCTAGTTTAAAACTGAAGAGATTGGGAGAGTACTTATAAAAATTACACAAATACCATACAGCTCCCTTTTCTATTTATAACTGTATAGGGAGGCTGAAATAGAAATAGGAACTTTTTAATTTGTTTCAAAACTTATGTCATCCTACCAGAACAAGACCTTAACAGATCCTCAGTTATGTAACTTTAGGCCAGTATTCTTTACCATGGGCCATTAGCATAAAGCTTTATTTGTTCACCATAGGGAACTTTCTCATTTATAATAGTCATATACAGTCAACTTTTGAAATTAAGGTGAATTTAGAGAAAACCATTCTTTAGAATGTTATACAGACCTCCTTGAAGTCCCCTAATCTGATGACCCTCACAGTTTATAATTCACCTCCTTAATATTTGAAAATTAACATTAGTAATAATTTGCATACTTAAACTGAAATTTACTTTACCTCAAAAATGCAAATGGGTATTTGGACAACATTTTCAACCATTTCTATTTTGATAAAACAGTTTTTTATAAACATTCTCTCCCTAATTCCCTATTGTCCCATAAATGTTTAAGTGCTCTTATTTTCTTTAAAAAATTACAAATGGGGGCTGCTGGGTGGCTCAGTCGTTAAGCATCCCACTCTTTTTTTTTTTTTTTAATAATTTATTGTCAAATTGGTTCCCATACAACAAGTGCTCATCCCAACAAGTGCCCTCCTCTGTGCCCATCACCCATTCTCCCCCATTCCACAGTCCCTCAGTTCTTGGTCTTTAAGAGTCTCTTATGTTTTGTCTCCCTCCCTCTCTGTGTCTTTTTTTCTTTCTCCTCTTCCCCCCCCCACCATGGTTTTCTGCTAAGTCTCTCAAAAACCACCTAGGCATGGAAACATATGGTGTCTGTCTTTCCCTGACTGACTTATTTCACTTAGCATAATACCCCCCAGATCCATCCATGTTGCTACGCATGGCCAGATTTCATTCTTCCTCATCGCCGTGTAGTTTTGCATTGTGTGTGTGTATATATATATATATATATATATATATATATATATATATACACATACACACACATATATATACATACATATATATGTATTTATTCATTTATGGTGGGTCTTATGGGTATATATATATATATATATATACCACTTCTTCTTTATCCTTTCATCCGTTGATGGACACTTAGTCTCTTTCCATGATTTGGCTATTGTTGAAAGTGCTGCTATGAACATTGGGGTACACGCGCCCCTATGCATCAGCACTCCTGTATCTCTTGGGTAGATTCCTAGCAGTGCTATTGCCAGGTCATAGGATAGTTCTATTTTCATTTTTTGAGGAACCTCCACACCATTTTCCAGAGCAGCTGCACTAGTTTGCATTCCCACCAACAGTGTAGGACGGTGCCTGCTTCTCCACATCCTCCCCAGCATCTATAGTTTCTTGATTTATTCATTTTAGCCACTCTAACTGGTGTGAGGTGGTATCTCAGTTTGGTTTCAACTCAGATCATGATGTTGGCTCAGGTCATGATCTCACAGTTGGTAGAATCGAGCTCCTTATTAGGCTCTGCGCTGACAGCACAGAGCCTTCTTGGAATTCTCTCTCTCTGCACTTCCCCTGCTTTCTCTCTCTCTCTCAACAAATAAATTTTTTTTAACATTTTTAATTTATTTTTGAGAGACAGAGAGAGACAAAGCACGAGCAGTGTAGGTGCAGAGAGAGGGAAACACAGAATCCAAAGCAGGCTCCAGGCTCTGTTTTTTTTTTTTTTTTTTTTAAGTTCTTTGCCTTTTATTATGCTTGTGTCCCCGTGAGATAACACATTGTGACATAAAGTTGGTATGTGACTTGTGCAGAATTTACTTTAAAACCAGAGAGGGAAAGCCAGCACTAAGTTGTACATTTTGACTCAGTGATTAAACATT
This sequence comes from Paguma larvata, assembly GCA_030068075.1. Lineage (NCBI taxonomy): Eukaryota > Metazoa > Chordata > Mammalia > Carnivora > Viverridae > Paguma > Paguma larvata. The sequence goes on from CM057830.1 coordinate 67,635,394, forward strand.
TGACCCTCTGGTCTTCATTTATGGTGGGTCTTAGAGCTATCAGATCGCCCCCTTCAAGACACGTAGTCATTAAGCAGCATCTCAGGGTATTAAAGACAGAAAGTCATACCGTGGGGATCTGGCGGCTCTGGAATCACTGCATTCAATTGTCAGATTTGGATTGCTGTCTTTTACATCCTTCTGTAGCTTCTGAATTTCCACACTAGATTCATCGATCTCCAACCTGAGTATCTTTAAGGGGCCATTATTCTGTTTTAAAGCCTCAAAGAGCACCGTTACTCCACTCTGCCCCAAGATATTCTGTCCCAGGTCCAGAGTTTCCAGCCTCTGAGCGCTGAGGAACACAGATGCAAGACCCTGTCAAAAGGAAGGGGTGATGAAGCAGCCACAGAGCCCTAGACATCTTAGGTTACAATTTGGCTTCTTCAAAGCCTTCAAGGCACAGAGCCTGACGCGGGGCTCAAACCCACCAACCGTGAGATAATGACCTGAGCTGAAGTCAGCCGCTCAACCCTAGGCGCCCCTCAACAAATAAATTTTTAAAAATACAAATGAATATCATGTTGATCTCAGCATTGGTGAGTAGCCATTTAAAATGAGTGAGGCAAAAACCTGCAACTCAAATCTTATAATCTCCTGCTAACTGTATTTTAACTCTTTGTGGGAAATGTTGGATGTGGTCATTTTTAATGTTCAAGCAAACATTTAATGTTTTCCCATTACTGCCTTTTTCATTTTCCTCCATATTTTGATTGCACATTTTGATTCCTTTGAAATGAGGGATTATAGTGTTTTCTAGTACTTTAACATACAAAAGGAGTACGTGAAAGTTACAAAAGAAGAACTTAATTTTACTTTTATTTATTTATTTATTTTTATATTTAGAGAGAGAAAACATGAGCAGGTGGAAGGGACAGAGGGAGAGAAAGAATCTTAAATAAGTTGCATGCCCAGCACATAGCCTGATGTAGGGCTTGATCTCCCAACTATGAGATCATGACCTGAGCCAAAATCAAGACTTGGGTGCTTAACTGACTGAGCCACCCAGGTGTCCCTTAATTGTACTTTTAAGTATTACATTAAAAAATCTGCAATATGCATCTTAAACAAAACTCAAATAAGTTTGACCTTTAGAAAACATTTTATACCTTATTTACTTATGGAAGGTGGGTGATAAAAACTTAGATTTTTAAAGGAATGTCATAGAAATATAAGCAACATACCACTTTTCATTATGACATTATCTATAATAAGTAGTGAAAGAATGTGGAATTTCACATGTGACCCAAGTACTTAGAATGGCTTAGTATGGTTCCTATCAGTTGGTGTTCCTAAATACTAGTTTTTATTTATTCTTCTTTCTTTTCCTTTCTCTTCTCTGCAGGAAAGTAGAATTTAAGTACATCTAGATCTTAATGTGGCTCAACAGTTGCAAGCCTGTGTACTGGATACATGTGCTTTTATTGACATTTTATAACTGGTCTGTGGGAAACACAATAATGTAGTAGGAAGAGCACTAGTGTAGGAGTCAGAATTGTTTAGTCTCTAGCTGTCTAACAGTTATTAACCTTGAGAAGTCTTTGAACCTCTCTATGCCTTAATTTTAGTGAAATTGTAATTATAATATTTTCTTAATCATCCTCATCAATAAGTTAGATCCGTACTTGTCAGAATTTATGACAAATCCAAGATATCATTATTATTATGCCCTATAAAATATATATGAAGTTATTATTTGTGTTTTCATGTGTAGATTTTAGTAAGAGTGAAATATTTGGTAAAGCTGATGTATAAAACTTGCTTTAAAAGATTCTCTTCATTATGTGGTAAATATATTTTTATAATTTATCCTCATATGAGAATCACCATATATTGAACACAAAGTACTGTGCCTGATGTAGCAGGTGCTTAATAAAAAATGAATAAATGAATTAATATTTGAATTAATGAAATAAATCACCTTTTATGGTTGTTATTGCAAGGACTAGAAATTAAATAAAGGGGGAAAAAGGTACATTGAAGAATTAATTCAAAAAACAAAGTGAGTTAAAAGTGAGCAAGAGAGTTTGATACTCCACTGTGATATCATTTACAAAGAAAAGACAGATTGCACTGATCTTGGTTTTGATTAAAGCATATATCAGAATTTTGGGGGGGCTAATAAAGCCAAGCAGTTACTATTTTCAAGAAACTTCCATTTTTTTTAAAGTGCCACTTTATAAAATCAACACCAGATCCTCCTAAAGATGACTCTAAAACAATGCTTTCTCTAGAGAAAAAGTAAGCAAATGCTCTATTTTATTATCTGGCCCTTTCTTATATTTGTACTTTTCCTACTCTCAAATTAGTAGCTCTATATTTATACTACTGTACTAATAACAAACTGGACCCTAAACTATTATCGCTTATTTGATTTGGGAATGCCACATTCTGAACATGTTTCCACAATTGAAGTAGAGCTCATAAAATTAATTGAATATTTAATTTGGATTGAACCTAAGACTGAAGTGGAACATTAACAAGCACACTGTTTTATCTCTCTCTTATTCAGGTTTGGGAACACGGCCTTTCAGATGTGGTCTTATTTAGTGCAAAATAATGTAGTGTTTATTTGAACATTAGAAACACATCATTAATTAAACAACTTAAAGAAAACATAAAACTTAATACTTAATTGGAAAAATAATTTATAAAATATTGCCATTAGTTCATGAATAATGTAGCTACCCCAGGGCACCAGGGTGGCTCAGTTGGTTAAGCATCTGACTCTTGATCTTCGCTCAGGTTATGATCTCACAGTTCATGAGATTGAGCCCTAATCAGTCTCTGTACTGACAGCACAGAGCCTGTTTAGGATTCTCTCTCTCCCTCTCTGTCTCTGCCTCTCCCTCACTCATGCCCTTGTGTACTCTCTCTCTCTCTCTCTCTCAAAATAAGTAAATAAACTTAAAAAAAAGAAGAAAAATAACATAGCTACCCCAAAAATAAATGTTTGATTGCCCAAAGTATGCCTATGAAGAAGCCTATCAGTTCTTAAGAAAAATCCCATTTTTTTTAATGTTTATTTATTTCTGAGAGACATAGAGACAGAGTGTGAGCAGGGGAAGGGCAGAGAGAGAGGGAGGCACAGAATCCTAAGCAGGCTCTGATGAGCCATCAGCACAGAGCCCGACGCGGGACTCGAACTCACAGACCGTGAGATCTGACCTGAGCTGAAGTCGGCCACTTAACCAACTGAGCCACCCAGGTGCCCCAGAAAAATCCCATTTTTAAGTTTTTATTTAAATTCCAGTTAGGTAATATACAGTATAATATTATTTTCAAGTGTACAATTTAGTGATTCAACAATTACATACAACATCTGGTGCTCATCACAGGTGCACTCCTTAATCCCATTGTTTATATGAGTGAGTAAGTGGTGAGGAAACATTTGGAAGAAAACATGAACCTTGGGTAAAAATATTAATTTTCTCTAAATACAAATTAAACCATCAAAAACATAATAGACTCATTTCTTCGCTTCCAGCTTCACTTCCTGAAAATATAGACTTCCAGTTATGGAATGAATGAGTCACAAGAATAAAAGGCACAGCATAGAGAATACAGTCAATGATATTGTAATAGCCTTGTATGATAACAGATGGTAGCTACACTTGTGGTGAGCATAGCATAATATATAGAGATGTTGAATCACTATGTTTTACACCTGAAGCTACTGTAACATTGTGTGTTGACTATACTAAAAAAAATTAAAAATAAATAAACAATGAGAAGTTACTTATAAATAACCGTTCTATCCAGGAAAGAAATCTCCTCCTGAGGGGAAATTGCAAATATTAGTAAAGATTTTGACACAGAGAAAATGGTGTGGATCTGTATTCACATTTTAGATTATAAAGGGGGGAGATCTTTCTAAATGCCTTGCTTATTAAGCTAGTAATTCATTTTACCACAAGTTGTAAAGCTGTAGCACATGCACAAGGGGCTCATAAGCATATTTTAGAGTTAGGAAATATCATTAACACTATTTTTATATTGGCAATATCACCCCTAGAGAATAAGATTAAGCTTTACACTACTATAAATCTACAGTTTTGCTCACCTTTGTATAATTTCATTTTTAATAGAATGAAACTCACATCAATGAATATATGTTTAAGGGATAAGGTTAATAAAATAATACATTTATTGTAGAGATTTATTCAATTCTTGAACATATATAACACAACAAAATATTATAAAGCCAGTTTGTGGTTTTCAGTGAAGTTCATTGAGTAGATTTTGGGTTTTCTTTGTTGTAATGAAATTTTGACCAGGTCTTATTGTTTTTTCTGTGCAGCCTGAACACTGATGCTGGAACTCCAACTGATCATAGGCATGAATAGAGTGCTGTAGCAGTTACCTGCTTATCTAGTGCTGTAATTATTTACAATTAATACTCAAATTCTTAAAATATGGAAACTTCAATTACTATTTGTTCATTACTGATAAATAGAACCTTGCACGTACAGGAAAAATGTGCTAGAGAATGGGCTTCACACATTTTTAAAGGATAATCATAATGATGATTGAACACAATACTTTACACTTCTATATCCCCTTTCTTCCATGGAGTTCATAGTGCTTCATAAACGTTATCACAGTAATCCACACAGCATCCTAGTGGTAAGTAGGTGCTAGAATTTTTAGGACAGAGAAAAGGCTGTTTCTAAATGGTGGACAGAAATTACAAGTAGACACACCCACTTAAAACTGTGATTACTATGAAATAGCTTTATATTTGGCTGACTTGGGATTTAATAGGAAGTATGTGAGGAATAACTCATTTGTGCAAATGACCAATATTTGTCATCATTGCTTTGGAGCTCACTTTATTAAAAAACAAAAACAAACACAAAAAGCACGTTACCTGTACTGTTCTCCAAGGGAATATAGACAGATCTAGTTTGTATATTTTACCATACCATATTCTTCCTTTGATCTGTTGATGGTAAAACAAGTCATTTAATCCCTGCTAGTACTAGCACATTAATTATTTGTAAAGATGGCAATGATAAAAACATAGAGCCAAACTATTTTTTTTTTTTTTTTTTTTTTGTTATAATAGTTTATTTTCAAATTGGTTTACATATAACACCCAGTGTTCATCCCAACATGTGCCCTTTTTAATGCCCATCACCCCCTCTCCCCCCTCCCTCATCCCCCTTACCCTCAGTTTTTTCTTAGTCTTTGAGAGTCTATTATGTTTTATCTCCCTCCCTCTCTGTGTCTTTTTTTTCTTTCCCCTCTTCCCCTCCCCCTGGTTTTTGCTTAGTTTCACAAAGTCCACCTATTAGCCAACTATTAAAAATGCCCTTTTTATTCTTTTCTGCTATCCTCCCATCTCCAATCCTGCTTCCTCTTTATTAAGCAGTCAACAACTAAACAGACTGAGAAATCTATAGACATAAGAAAGGAGAAAGGCAGATATGATGGATCAGTAACATCATGGTTTCTGTTGTTTACCCCCTAATCTAGACATGACCAGATGCCTAAGATGTTCCAGTAATTAGAACCAAATGGGTAATTTGGCTTGAATTGTCCAGGAAATGACCTCAAATATCTTAACCATTTACTTAATGGAGACTTGACCAAAGGCAGGTGGCAAATACCTGTCATCATTAATTCCACGTCTCCTAAGAATCTAATAAAGCAGTATTTCAATGTGTTTAAGTGGTACTCTACTGATCAAAAAATTTTAATGTCTCATCCTAAGGTTCCCTCCTCACACCAAACAAAATCTAATCTGTTATGTAATTTTTACATCTGCAGAGAATTAAATTCTGATGTGACAAAACACCACTTATCTTATGTAAAAGGCCAATTCCTTTTTTAATCCATTCTCCAATAATCAGTTCCCTATGGCAGTACATACATTTCCTGCTGAAATGACCACTTACACTACACATTTTAAAATGTTACATTAGGGGCGCCTGGGTGGCTCATTGGTTAAGCGTCCGACTTCGGCTCAGGTCATGATCTCATGGTTCATGAGTTCAAGCCCCGCCTCAGGCTCTGTTCTGACAGCTTCGAGTCTGGAGCCTGTTTCAGATTCTGTGTCTCCCTCTCTCTCTGCCCCTCCCACGCTCGTGCTCTGTCTCTCTCTCAATCAAAAATCAATACACATTAAAAAAATTTTTAAAAAATGTTACATCAATCCATATGAATGTGACATTCCAATCATTCTATATTCTGAAAGAATTTCTTCTAAGGCACAGGAATTTGGCTTCTTATGCTCTTGAAAGACTGTAGAAGGTCTACTTGTGTAGAGTAGGTGCGCTGCTTTAACCTAATTCAGTGAAATAAGATCAGAAATAAGTCATGGACAGAGGGAAATAAAATTTTTAAAACTCGTTTTAGTATCAAATATCTGAATTGAATAACAAAGAGGTATGACTAAAAATATAACATCCAGAAATGTCTCATTATTTAATAGTTAAACAGCATAAAAACAAACTGGTGTCTTTTTACAAATAGATATGTTTAATTGATTTTGATTGAACTATAAGAAATCCTCATGTATTTTGTTCTAGTCCTTTCCCACATACCTGCCTTTTTTGTAACACCTGATTTTTGCTTTTTCCTCTCATAAGCTTCAGACGTAAGCCACAGAAGGCAAATCTCACACTTTTTGAGTTTGAAACAACTAGGTGAGGCCTTTTAAAAATAACTGATCAGCAGAGGCTCATCTCCAGACTCTTGTGCCATGGTGTATATCCATGTCAGGCAGTGCTGTACTAAGGGAAGGACTATATAGGCTATTGGTTTTATTTTTTTTAATGGTCACATTTGTGTATATCAAATTCACCCTTTTATTTATCTGGTAAATATTAATGGAATAAAATGTGTCAGCTCTTCCCAAATATCATTGTATATCACTCCTTATAAATTTCCAAGCCCCATAACATTCCTCTAAAGAGGTTTTGTTGGTTGCTTTTCTAGATCTTTAATCTTATTTATATCTAGAATGCATATTATATCATCTCTTTTAGAACTCAAGTACAAACCCTCTCAAAAACATGAGACATTTAATTACTAATTAGCAGTTTCCTGTTCCTAATGAAGTGAGCACGCTGGGTTTGGATTGAAATTCAGCTTCTGCTCTCCTCTATTTATGGTTCCAGATGTTTTTGTTTTATCTAGGAGTTTACTTTGACAGCTACTACTAAATGATTAATCACTCATAGCTGAAATTCATTTTGAAATTGAAATGTGGCAAACTTTGAGATTGTTTCAAGGATTAGTGTCAGGTAGCAGGTCAATATTTGCTTTTTTCCTGAGAATCAGTCAGTATTGGTATACATAAAACAATAACAGAACCTGTGTCAGCATTATACAGAATGCTATACAAGAATCTACTTTGCTACTGTCCTTCAGATTAGGAGAAAATGTTTTACTACTATGAAATCTCAATTTGTTGTGTTCTGGGTAGAAAAAATTGATTCATATTAATACTGTCTTCTTCTTGTTAGCCTAGTTTTTATTTTGATTTTTGACCTGCTGTGGAAATAGTTCCTGACAAGCCTTGTAAACCATCACATGTAATGAAGGTTTTTGGGCAGATATGTTTGCCTTTTTTTATAAAGGCAATAATTAAACATAATAAAGAAGGGAGGTGTTTCAGAAACCATTTTTCTAAAGGGTAAATGGTGATTGCTTTATATCATTTGTTACCGTGTTTATGGACCTTTTTAATAAGATATTTTGTTTTACCATTGTTCTCATGTTTGTAATGTTCATAATTTATATTGCATGATTTAAGCTTTACCTACGTTGTATAAAATTCAATCCTGATAAAATGACTGTTTTCCATTTGATGCTGAAGAGCTTTCCTTTGACATTTAGGCTGTGTATAAGAAGATGAGGTAGACTGGAAAATTGAGCAACTATCTGGTGAATTTTATCAAATATCTATCCTCAGATGCCACAAAGGAATCTGAGCAATACACGGTGACAGACAACTTAACAGTTCCCCAAAATTCAACTTTTGTTTTCTTCTGTTCCTAGGAAAAATTCTGGTGAATTACACAGGCTCTTTGGCAAAATATCTGGTTGCCCTTTAATGAAGTTAGACGCTCTAGGTCATCTAACACAGACTTTTATTCTCTTACCTTACCATACATTTATGTTTGGTTCTGAGGTATTATCCAGAAAATTCCAGTGACTCACCACAACACCTCTATAGGGAGAATAAACGTTTTAAAGATTTTATACACAAGGCTTAAAAAGGTTATATTTTCCTCCTGACAATGCTAAACTTTGATTAGACTCAATTAATATTTTAGACTAGATATATCAGTCCAACAATGATACTGCACTCTCCTTTATGTGTGAAGTTGACGCACAAACCCAGACTTTAGGTGTTTCTTTAGCATTGGTGATGGATTTGTACATCCACATTTTATTTCCTGATTCTTCTCTTGTGACATAAGGTGAATTTTTAGGAGGTAGCTGGATAGAGACTCAGCCCATAAGCCATGGTTATAGAAAAGAGCAAGGTTAGATAAAAAGAGGTAGAATTGCTTTTTGAAAATTGTTTTCAAGTGTAATTTTTATCCACAGAATCAAAGATGGATGGTATGGATTCTTTTGATTGTCAACATTTAAGTACATACTGTTTTGACCAAAAACACGGTTGAATTGATACTCAGAACAAGTCTGCCTGCATGCAGTATACACAGTTTCAAGGTTAGACTGAGGAGGGGAAATTATAAATGTTCAAAGCTATCATTACCTTAGATAACCAGACACTCCTTCCTCCTTGTTGTGGTAACCATAGAGATCTCAAACATACCATTATGTACAAAAAGAAAAAGTAATGTGGATAACTATATACATCACGGTTTATGAAATTAGTCTTATCAGTCTTCAAGGTCTTCAGTGCTGTGTGAGGAACAGACACTATACCAGAAAACTTGAAAGATCTTTGAAAACTGACACTTTAACCTAATTTAAAATTTTAAGAAATTTCAAATTTTACTAATACTAAATCAAGTCTCTTACAGCAGATTATTTAGATTCCTAAAAATAGAAGCTCAGTATTTTAAGCACATATTAGAATTATTCCTCAGAAGAACTAACTTGTTTTCTTTTTTTTAAGGAGGTAACTATTACTGTTTAACAATGGCACAACAGTTTTTTTTCGGCCTGAAAGGTCCTCGCTGTCTTTACATAAATGAAGATGCTTGTGATTGCAGTTTATCTCTGAAACTATTCAACATGGAGTTATTTCAATTGCGTTTATCAGCAAAGCTTTGTTTACTGAAGCATCTATTCAATCTATATTACATTTTTTTTAAAAGGAACATATGTACGGTTTAAATGCAATGATGTAAACTTTGTCCTTGCATTCAATTGATCAGTTTAAGAATGTGAGCTAAATTTTAATGGGTAAAGTAACCAGACCATATTCGATGCTTTTCTATGCTCAGTTAAGCTTGGCTTTTTGTCTTTTAAGAAAAAAATGCAGTAGTGTGTTAGAGACTAGACACATGTAAGGTTTCTCTGTTCTATCATATATTAAGTTAAAGTATACCTTCTTTGTTAAAAATGTACTTCCTAACTTCAGTATAAATAAAAGCATTTTGACTTTGCCAATTGTCACTGAGTTTTTATTTTCAAGTTTCCAACTGCAATCGTTGAAATAGAGTCATACTGCAAATCAAAATTCAGGAACTAGGTCTATGTTTGCAAAGCTTCCTCTGGTTTTATTATTTCCAAACAAATATGAACATACATCTTATTTCAGTTCACTTGTTTAAACAGGACAATATTATTGTCCTCAGTTGCTCTATTGAGTCATACTAGGTTGCCTTTTCCTGGCTGTGTGTGCTTAGTGAATCTGTTTTTAGGAGGAAAGTACTAGGAAGTAGAAAGAATGTGGTCAAACAAAAACTGGAAAATCATTTCTGAACATCTATTATTCCTAAAAAGTTTCTTCTTGAGAACTACCTGCAGTGGAGAACAACAACAACAACAACAAAATGGAAAGAACATCTAACTATTCTGGTGCAAAGAAATTTGTGTACATTCAAATATTCTTTGTAGCCTAATGCAAAACCAAATCTGAAACCAAGGCCCTACCCCAGTTTATCTAAAATGTTTTCACTTTTTCTTTGATTCGTTTCCACCAAAATCCTTGAGTCCATCTAAACTCCTGTTCGGTAAGGAACCTTTCAGTTATTCCTACACATTGCCACTTTGCTTCTCATCATGTCTCTTAAAAGGTGTGTTGCATTTCACAGTATTTCTAGCTGGTTCACCACAGACTGTAGGTCTTCTAGTTTTGAACCATATTATTTACTTCCAGATGTTTCCTCTCACCCTATTTGTTTACCGAAGTTTTAAGAGTCCTGAGAAGACTATAAGCTCTTTCTCTGCTCTAGAGAGATATATCTAGAAAGATATCTAAGAGTTTTTTGTTGGCTAAGCAGGCCTGCTCTGGTAGTATGACGTCCCCCCACCATAATACAATAAGAAGGGTACCAAATAGTCAATCACATGATATGCAGGGTTTTATTATTCAGCTCTTAATGTAATGATCAGAGGAAGCCCGTGCCCTTTGTTGCTCAACTCTCATGGATGTAGGTACCAAAAGTGTCTATAGTTTAACCTCGCTGGCTTGACATTGTTGGGGCAATTTGATTCTGAGTCTGGTGGACTGCTGGGATTTCTTGGGAAGAAGCAAATATAAGAATCTCCTGGTTATTTGAAACTCACCTCGTTGACCCATCGGGGGAGAATGGGATAGGAAAATACTGGGATTGAACCTCACCCTGCACCTTCATGTTTCCTGGGATAAAATTACTTGCCATTTCACTACCTCCCTCCTCTGACAGCATAAGAACCTTAGCCTAGAGAAAAGAGCTGGTGCAAGATATGGATTCCTTCATTGCAGGGCAGTGGTTTCTCTATATATCAATTCTTTCTTAGGGTAAACTGTCTTCTAGGATTAGGAGACTCAGCATTACATTATTATTCTCTCTGGAGATCCCACAATTTACATTCATGCTAAGAGTGGCTAGAGGATTAGTTGCATGTAAACTTCAGGGACGCTGACCTCAAGTTCACTGCTTATGCAGTAGTGGTGGGAGAACACAACTGCTCCTAGCTCCATAGGTACATAATCATAGTACTTTCATCTATAATTATAATTCTGGGGCGCCTGGGTGGCTCAGTTGGTTAAGCGGCCGACTTCGGCTCAGTTCATGATCTCACGGTCTGTGAGTTCGAGCCCCGCTTTGGGCTCTGTGCTGATGGCTCAGAGCCTGGAGCCTGCTTCAGATTCTGTATCTCCCTCTCTCTGTGCCCTTGCCCTGCTCATACTCTGTCTCTAAGTCTCTTAAAAATAAATAAACATTAAAAAACTTTAATTATAATTCTAGTATAAGGATGTTCCCATATCTTTCAAAGCACCTAACATTTTTGGAGATCCAATCGTTGTCACTCTTCCCAACTAACTGATGCGTGTAAAAATGAATGCCAGGGGATTTAGTCAAGAAGGCCCTCCTCCACCAACAAATACTAACATCATGCCTTCTTACTCAGAGAAAAGTGTCTCTGTGGATAATGTTCCAAAAATAACAAAATAGAATCTTAGATTAATAAGTGTTTGAGAGAATCTTTGAATACCATCAATAGCCTGATAACTCAAAGTAGGCACACAGTTAGTATCCAAACAATTATAAAGCCAATAAAGATACTTTTTTAGACAGTTTTTAGTATTAGAAAGCTCAAAATTGATACTGAACCAAAATTTTGCCACTTCAAATTGAACTTGATGGAGGAAAACTATCCCCAATCATACACATAGCTAAGAGACTCTTTATTAAAAATGATAGAAATCCATCAGGTGTTACCAGTAATGGAAAATGAATCAGCATGGATTCATTCCTGTTTTCACTCATGTGCTTGCATGTGTATTCACACACAGTATATATACAAAAACACATCTCCTTTTTTTTTCAATGAGTTATTGAAATTAAGTCTGAACTTTTTAAAAATTTTACATGATACAATTCTCTCTGGACTAATATGTGCAGCTAAATTATGAGATATAAAAAGAAAAGTATGAGGGTGGTTAGCTATCGTTGGAAAGGGTGGAAATAATTTCATATATTAAATGCCTAGATGTTGATGATAATTCTGAAACACAGCTCTTTAATGGTTTAAAGTCCCTTCTCTTGGCCTCACAATGTCCATGTGAGATTTTCCCTTTTTACACCTTATCTGTTACATTGTGATCTTTCTCTACAGTTTCTAGTTTTAAATTAACAGTAATAGAACTGAGAACACAGACATAGGACCCTATTTAAAGTCCTGATACGTTAGACAAATACAGGAGATAGAAATTTCAGGAAGACAACTGCACTGATTTAGCAATAGTAAGGATGCCTAGAATATCTAGAATATCGGGCATATTTATTAAAATTTTTGGAATTGCCTTATGTCTCATCAACTACTTCCCTTACCTGTTTAAATCAGAGAGCATTGGTGGCTAGTATGCACTACAATAAATGCAAATGCAGTTAAATTCAACTAATGAACTTTTTAGGCCATGTCATGATAATTTATTATGTTATGATGGTGGGAATGTTTCTTTATCTTTGGATGACATTTTTTGAAGAAAGTTAAACCCATTAATACTCTCAGTAAAATTTATGATAAAAATATACAATAGGTAGCAATAAGCATATAACAGGAATCCATTTGACAGATTAATCTGAGAGCATTATGGGATGGGTTGAATGGAGTTGGTACGGGAAGAGAGACAGTTACATGTCATAAAATAACACTTTTATGTTTTCCTTTATGTTGGGAGCCATTTTGGGCTCACAGGTTGAGACCCCTTCCTGCGTGGGAAAGGTTGAAGCAAAGCTCCCACCAGCCAAACTGATGCCTAATCTTACCACCTTCTAAATAATCTCTCAGGCCTGGATTTCTTGAACTGCTCTCGTTGGCCTAAGGGATATAGTGCTCTTTGGTTTTATGGCATATGGAAAAGGGGACCTGAGGTGCGATGCCTTGATGGATAAAATCTGAATGAGAGTAACCTGGCCAGAAGTAACCTCAAAGTTGCCTCTTGGGGATAGGTTACACAAATTGATCATATAGAATAGCAGTTATGAGTTGGCTAGAAATTAGTAGGCGTTAGGCCCCAAGACTCCTTGAACCAAACTAGATTTTCCCTGCAGGTATCGCATTGTGTTAATCATCCCCTCAGCCCCACCATAAAACCTCAAGGCACATCTCTGTAAAGCTTCTCTCAGTATTAACAGACTGATGGGAAAGATTGTAAAGAGACTTAGGACCTTCCCCGGAGGTTAGCCTAGCCCAAAAGTTAGAAGAACTGTTTATAGATAAAGTAGCTACACATATCTTCACTGATCAACAACAAATGTGGAGCATGGATAGAATGACTCCTAATCTACCTATAGATGACTAACATAGGTCTTGAGGCAGCAATGCATGTTGTTAAGAATGCCTTGTCACTGATGTAATGTCACTTGCTACCTTTAAAAATAAAGACACTGAGACCAGCAGGGCAGAGATGCCAGAATTGCCAGGGCTGCCTGCTTGGTCATCAGACTCCATCTCTCTCATGGCTCTCTCACTTCCTTTCGCCTGACCATCCATCCTTCCTGGACCCCTAGATTCACCGCAACAAGGACCCTGGCCCCTTTACATATTTTTAATTTAAAAGAAGTATTCCTTGTAATTAGGGATGACACACTTGCTATCAGTTTTTACCGATGTTTAAGATCTTAGTTAATTATGAAAATGTGAGTTATTCTGTGGGTTGATCAATATGAAGAAAGGTTTAATATTTGGATTTATGCTTCTACAAACATCAGCAAAATCATTTGCTATAGAAAGTTTTATTTGAAATAAACCTTTCAACTGAAGACTCAGTTAACTTAATTCTTTCACCTTTACTAATACAGGAAATCCTTGAATACTAAATGGCATAGCAAGAATAATCTTTTATTTATGAACTATGGCTCCATCTTTCGCTTACCCCCTTTCCTACCACTCAAAGTTTCACTCCTTTTGCTACTTAAGATGTAGGTTGTTCTACCACTTTGAGAAGACATGCTCCCACTAAACCATCACTCACCCTCTGCCACCTAAACTTCCTTATCCAGGCTAACCCCAAAGTCAGAGCTTCTACAACATTCACAGTTCCATGAAACTCCTTGCTCTCATAACTCAATAGAATAAAATGATGATTAAATAATTTCATATTTTGCTAATAAGGATACACTGGTTGTTATATCATTTGGGTCTATTATAGAATTCATAACGAGGTCATTTTTTTTTTTTTTACCTATGGACAATACTGTTAGATTTGATAGGTAGCTGGGAGTTTTAAAGCAACGATGGTTATATCTATAGATCAGTTATTCCATTAGTTTAATTGTATTTCTTGTTGGCTTAAGAAGGTAAACATTACAAATGACAATACTGATATAAAAATGTAGTTTTTATTCTGAACAACCTAATAATCATTGAAATTCTTGAACACATTCCATTTGGAAATCAGAGGTTGCTTAGCAGTAATACCACATAATAAAACTTTAACAGTGAAGATAAGGTACATAAATAAATTCCTCCATGACTAAAATTATTTTTTAATAGTCACTGTACTTTACATCCTAGAACTTATTTATCTTATAACTGGAAGGTTATTTTTAATATATTTTTAATTTAAATCCAAGTTAGTTAACATACAGTATAATAATGATTTCAGGAATAGAATTTGGTGATTCATGATTCATTACTTACATATAACACCCAGTGCTCATCGCAACAAGTGCCCTCCTTAATATTCATTGCCCATTTAGCCAACCCCCCCAACCCAACACTCTGCCAGCAACCCTCAGTTTGTTCCTTGTATTGGTGAGTCTCGTATGTTTTTTTTTTTTTTTCTTATGTTTGCTTCCATTCCCCATGTTTATCTGTTTTGTTTCTTAAGTTCCACATATGAGTATAATTATATAATATTTGTATTTCTCATATAATATTTGACTGGCTTATTTCACTTAGCATAATAAACTATTTCCACCAACGTTGTTGCAAATGGTAAGATTTTACTGTTTTTGATCGCTGAGTAATATTCCATCTTTATTCATCCATCTGTCCAAGACATTGGGAGTCTTTCCATAATTTCACTATTGTCAATAGTGTTGCTATAAACATTGGGGTGCATGTGCCTTTGTGAATCAGCATTTTTGTGTCCTTTGGATAAATACTAGCAGTGCAATTGCTGGGTCATAGGGTAGTTTTGTTTTTAATTTTTTGAGAGACCTCCATATGGTTTTCCAGAGTGGCTGAACCAGTTTGCATTTCCACCAGCAATGCAAAAGGGTTCCTCTTTCTCTGCATCCTTGCCAACATCTGTTGTTGCCTGAGTTGTTAATTTTAGCCATTTAGACAGGTCTGAGGTAGTATCTCGTTATGGTTTTGATTTGCATTTCACTAGTAATGAATGACGTTGAGCATCTTTTCATGTGTCTGTTAACTATCTGTATGTCTTCTTTGGAAAAAGTATCTCTTTGTGGATTTTGCTCATTTCTTCACTGGATTTGTTTTTTCCTTTGGCTGTTGAATATGATAAATTCTTTATAGATTTTGGATACTAACCTTTTATATGACATTATAACTGGAAGTTTTTACTCTCTAACCTCCTTCACCCATTTTTTCCATCTACACTTCTGTCCCCATATCTGGCAACCACTAATCTGTTCTCTGAACTATCAGTTCGATTTTTTAAAGATTCCACATCTAAGTGAGATCATACAGTATTTTTCTTTCTCTGTCTGATTTATATTACTTAACAAAATGTCCTCAAGGGCCATCCAAGTTGTTGTAAATGATAGAATTTCTCCTTTTTATATCTGAATTATATATATATATATAATATATATAATATATAATTATATAATATATTATAATTATATAATATATATGATATATATAATATATTATAATCATATAATATATAATATATATAATATATGTATATATAATATATGATATATATAATATATATAATATATGTATATATAATATATATAATATATGTATATATAATATATATAATATATGTATATATATGTGTGTGTGTGTCTATATATATATAATATTTATATACAAAATTATATTTTTTCCATTCATCCATTGATGGACACTCAGGTTGTTTCCATGTCTTGGCTATTTTAAATAATGCTTCAGTAAACATGGGGATGAAGATATCTTTTCAAGATAGTGATTTCATTTCTTTTGGATAAATACCCAGAAGTGGAAATTTTGGATGATATGGTAATTCTACTCTTCCTTTTTTTTGAGGGACCTCTATTCTGGTTTCCATAGTAGCCACACCAATTTAAATTCCCACCAACAGTGCACAAGGATTTCCTTTTTGCCACATCCTCCCCATTACTCATTATTTGTTATCTTTGTGATGACAAGATACCCTAAAATATATGACATGATAGCTCATTATGATTTTGATTTGTATTTCCTTGATTATTGGTGATGTTGGTCACCTTTTCATATACCCGTTGGCCATTAGAATATCTTTAGAAAACTGTCTGTTCAGGTCCTCTGCCCATTTTTTAATTGGATTGTTTGTTTTCAGCTATTGAGTTGTGTGAGTTCTTTACATACTTTGGATACTAGTCCCTTATTGGATATATGTTTTTCAAATATTTCCTTTCATTCTGTAGGTTTCCTTTTCATTTTTGGGATGGTTTCCTTTCAATACAAAAGTTTTTTACTTTGATGAAATCCCACCTGCCTAATTTTTCTTTTGGTGTCAAATTTAAAAAAAATAATTTCTAAGACCAAGCTCAAGGAGTTTACTCCATATGTTTTCTAGAAATTTTATAGTTTCAGGTCTCATGTTCAAGTCTTTATTTGATTTTGAATTGAACTTTGTGTATGGTGTAAAATAATTATCCAATTTCATTCTTTTGCATGTGGCTATCAAGTTTTCCTAACACTATTTATTGAAGAAACGATTCTTTTCCCATTGTATATATTTTGACTTCTTTGTTGTAAATTAATTGACCATACATATATATGCATGGGTTTATTTCTGGGCTATCTATTCTGTTCCACTAATTAATATGTCTGTTTATATGCCAACACCATACTGTTTTCATCACTAAAATTATTAGTTTAAACATTTAAATATTTGAGGGGGGCTATTTGAGGTAAAAATCAGTCACATATATACCCTATATGCTGTACTTTCACAAATTCTGAAGCCTGATTTATATTTTCTTTAAGATTCAGGATCATAACTTCATTTTTTATTTACGAGTATGTTAGGATGTCTGCTTTTCAACCTTCTTAAATTCTCCTTCTATATCCAGCAGACAACTGTAACTTCTGTCTTTGTGACTGCTTCTAATAATGACCATTCTCCCTAACCTACTTGTTGCTAATTGCAATCTCCTATCATATTCAGAATTACCTGATATGGATCTCTAACTCTATAAAATACCTATTCATGAAAAGAGTCAAATTCCTCCAAAATAGACCATTTACGAATTCATTTCTTCCATTCGTATATTCATTCTTTCATACAACACATATTTATTGAGCACTATGCTGTACATTCAGATGTGGTAATGGATATGACAGAAATGGGCTGTCTTCAGGGACTTTGCAGTTCTTACAGATAATTGTGTTATTTTGTGTAATATCATGAGGGGGAAATCAAAGTTTCTATGGGAGCACAGAGGGACAAAACTTAACTAAGACTTGGGGGTCAAGGAAGACTTCCTAGAGAAAATGACATCTCATTTGCAATTTGAAGGATGAACATAGTTAGGGAAACAGTGGTTAAGCTACCCTCAAGCAAAGATACAATTTATTTCTGAAAAACCATACCTTTATTCCCTAAAATCATTGTTTCTTTAGTACTTTGATACTCTAGGAATAAATAAATCTAAAGTTTCTTCTTATCTCTATTTCTCCCTTGATATTCCTTCCTCTGTGAGCCACTATTTCTAAAAAATTAGAAGTGACCCCAGATACGAGGTGTTCACTCCAAAGTCTATAGGACATGAGAGGTTTTGAAGTCCCTAAAAACATCCAGTGCCTCAGCAGCTCAAATATCTCAACAAGGTTTAGCCATGTGTCCATAGTTCTTAAGATATCTGCAACTATGAGAAAGGAAAAAAAAAAGTTTTTTTAATTCTCTTGATCATTGAGGATGACCAGTTTTATCTTTGGTGATGAAAACCATATAGATATTTGTGTAGACATTTGACAAATTGTCTTTACATACATCATTTCATTTAGTGTTAATTACTTATGTTTCTAAGGGAATATACTTTCTTATATTTCTTTTAGTGTAAATCCTTGATGCTTTTCAGAACTCTCTCTAACAGATGTGGCATGAGTGACGTGGGACTCAAGGATAGATACTTGAGCTGGGTTAAATGTTAGTAAGAGTAATGCTTTAGGTTAGAGCCTAGAGGAATATATTATCTGATTTTAAGCCAGGGACTTTGTTAATAATCTTTTAGGTTATGAGACTAACTTAATTCTAGAATAAGAAGCTTCTTCTGAAGAATATGAATGGCCAGAAGTCAGAGAGTCAGATAATTCAAAATCATTGCCAAAGTAGCAAAATATTGTATTACTGGAACACAAATATTTCTGAAATTATACTTCAGAGTGTCTTCTGGACATATACATTTGGTCATAACATATAAGGAGCATGAAATATATTCAAAACAAATATTTCGATCTTTACTTTCAAACATGTTCCTTTCGGTACAATTTTCTTTTAAGTTAAGGCATAACCATCATGGGTCTCAAACTAGAAACCTTAGAGACATCCTGAATCTTTCCTTTTTCTTTATTATCAACATCTAATCAGCCATCAAATATAGTCAGCTCTATCTCAGAAATAACTTTCAAAATCATTTTCCATCAAAATTGTTACTGTATGAGTTCAAATCTGATTAGTCTTTCAGGTATAGTTCTTCCCACTCCATTCCATCACAAGCCTAGAGAGATCTTTCCAGGATTCTGTTTGGGCCATGTTATTATTAACCTTAATCCTTCAGTGCTTCTTCCCTAATTGTGAATGGCATTCAAAAGAGTCTTACTTCTTCCTCCTCAGTTCCTATTACATTTCCTCACGTGCCAAACATGCACCCAACAACTTAAACAAGACATAATATTTAATGCTTCCATTTTCTTATATCTAATGCTCTCTTTGCCTAAAGCAATCAGCAGCTATGGTGAGCTACAAACTTTGTAGGACCCAGTGAAAAATAAAAATGTGTGACTTCTTATTCAAAAAGCTGGAAAGAAGTGCCATTAAAGGTACATATGAAGTCTTTTCCCCTTTATCCCATAGTCTCTCTCTTATTCTGACATCTTGTATTCTTATTTTCTATTTAATACCATTCTATGAAAAAATTAAAATTATTAGCATAAATCTTTGATCGGTTTTATTATGTGCATTACCAATTTTAAGTGCAAGTGCCACTTTTGTCATTACTTCTTTCTGCATTTGTGAACTTTTACTTCATCCTTTGAAATTCACAAGAATTATTTTCCTCTCTGTGATTTCTTCCCAAAACCTATTTTTTCTCTGCTTCATAACCTTTGCATTTATCCCTGTCAATGTACACAAATTTTGGAATCGAATAAGTAAGTTAGAATCCTACTCTATTTCTGTGACATCAAAAATTATATTTAATCATGCTGAGCCTTAATTTCTTTGTCCTAAATGTAGATAGCAGAACCCACTTCATAGGATCGAGATAGGATTTGAAAGTATTTAACTAATTTGAACAGTGCCTAGCACATAGGAGGTGCCAAATAAATTGTAGCTTTTATTGGCATTATTAAGAGTTGATAATATACTAGAATTTTTTTTTGACATTTATCTCCCCAGTAGACTAGAGGCTATCTATATTCTGTAACTCCTCCAATATCTACTATAGATCTCAGCATACTCAATAAAAGTTTGCTAAATGAATGAGCTCATGCTTTTATTGAGCACTTAGCACTGTGCCTGACACACAGTGCTCATTCTTTTCATGTTTATTGCATTTCATGTGAAAGAATGATTGAATATTTTCACCACCTTGACACCCAATCCAGTTTAAGCTGATATTGACTGCTACAGATACACAATAAACTCCAGTTGAATTAGTTCTACTCAAAACAATTTTTCTAGAACTCATACAAATATTTATTCATTTACCTCTTAGATTTAGATAAAATCAGAAATCTCAGTTGCAGCCAAAATTAGGAAGCAAAGATGTTGGTGAACAGGCACAGAGTAAAAATATTTCCTTCATACCCCAATTTTTAAAAAGAAAATCTTGAAGTACCTGAGTGGTTCTTTCAGTTAAGCATCTGACTCCTGATTTCAGCTCAGGCCATGATCTCTAGGTTCATGAGTTCCAGCCCTGCATGGGCTGGCACTGACAGTGCTAGGGGAGCCTGTATGGAATTCTTTCTCTCCTTTCTTTGACCCTCTGCTGCTTGCACAAGCGCGCGCTCTCTCTCTCTCTCAAAATAAATAAACATAAAAAAATAAAAGGAAAATATTGAGAAGGTTCTCTATCAAATGTTTGCAATCATTTGGTTACAGTCAATGATTACAGATCTTGAGGATGTGGAGTTTTAAAAAATTTTCTAAGTTGGGCCAAGATTCTTTTAAATATCATAGCACAAGATGCTCTATGGAAGGATTTGTTATTCTCTTCTTGCTGGGGCTAGCTGTGGAACATTGAGTTCCACAGTCAAACAAACAAACAAACAAACAAAAAAGAAAGTATAAACCATCCTTCTAAATTTCAAGTTGTCAGTGTTCCTCTTAGACTCAAGTAGTAAAAGATAATGTTGATGGAATGACATCTAATGTTCTGTCACAGTGCAGGCATTTTTTCAACATGCCTAGAATGTCAGTTCAGGCCCAATTGTTTCATTTACCTTCTGTAAACTGCTAGCATGAAGCCTCTGGACATATGTCTATCAATTCTCATAATGCTGACTGGTAATAGGAGCAGTACTATTTCCTCTTATGACTAAACTCCCAATTTATGCTAGCATAATTTAAGGATTAAAAGTAAAGTTTAATGTCAGACCTTTCATAGAGTACTTTGTGAACCAACTGCCTACCTTTCCTTTAACATCCCATAACTGTAATCTTAATATTTCCCCTCAAAACTTGCTTTAGTTTCTCTAAGATGCATAGATATTAGGTTGATAAGTATGTCATTGATTTCTAATTTACCCTTCCAAGAATTTTAAACATCAAACTACGTTTAATGGCAAATGGCACTAAGGGAATTAATAAGCTTTACAGAAGAAATCTGTGTTAAGTTCTTACTACTGATAAAAATTGACAGGCCAGGATATGGAACACAAATACATCTGCCATACCTAATCAAATGGCTTGTAACTAATACTCTGTTTTGCTGAGTTTGTTCATGTTTTCATAATGAGCAAATTAGGATTATCACTGAGCAACCACTGGTTCCTAAATATGCAGTTCAAATTAACTAATCAGAAAATATATACTGCCTTTGTGTAACTTCCATGTGAATCAGGCTGCCACAAAACATAATGAATAATATTTCCATTTCAAGGATGCCAAAGAACTCATAATAGTAATGTTTCTCAGTTGGATTTTCTTTCTGGGCAAATATTCCCCTATTCTTGAGGGAGTCCCCAGTGATGGATATAGAAAAAAGTAAAGTGCATATGTGTGATTGCAGACCAGAAATATCATTTTAGAGATCATAGGCAGTAAAGCAGCATTCATGCTATAAAAGCATAACTCCAAAAGTCATCTGAACAGAATTTCTTATTATGCAATTTAATGTTTAAAATATTTATTTGTAGCATGGTCTGTCTCACAAGGCCTAATGATAAATTGCAGCAATGGATTGCTATTCAAGATGTTTAGATTTATTTTTCTATAAAAGAGAACTTTCTTCACAGAACAACAGTCTCTAGTGAAAAACTGAGGGCAAAGTACATTACTTTTAGACACTAATAAGTGATTCCATTTTGAAAATTGAAATGGTTTCAGTTATGTACAAATTAAAAGTCATAAGCATTACTTAATATTAGTTTTCTCTAAAAGGCTAAAACTCATCAGCATCATTATCATCAGGACAAACTTACTAGATCTATATTATCTAAAATAGTTACTAAAGGAAATTTTGGTTGATAATTGGTGTAACATGTATGGCAGCGAATAACAGTACAACTCCAATTACGTAGTCTAGTTTGACTTCATGGACTATAAGAATATATATAAAAGTGTTATTATGATTTTATGTCAACAATCCTCAAATGTATGGAAGTGAATTAATGTCATACTAAATGTGTAAATACAGCAATGTTTTGAAAAATAGCTGTTGTAAGATGTTTTAAGATACAACCATGACAACATAGTGAAAAATTATGGCTAAAACATCAGTTGTTTGATAAAGACCCACATTATTAACATGTATGCGCACATATCCCTATACAGGCAATACAGATACTTCTAAAGAAGGAAATAAAGGAGTTGATTTGCTTAAATATATACAAATATATTTACATATTTTTTGAATAATTTATTGTCAATTTGGTTTCCATACAACACCCCATGATAATCCCAACAAGTGCCCTCCTCCATGCCTATCACCCACTCTCCCCCCCCACACCCCCCTGTTCCCTCAGTTTGTTCTTAGTCTTGGAATGCCTCCCATGTTATGTCTTCCTTCCTCTCTGTGGTTTTTTTTTTTTTTTCCCTTCCTTCTCCTCTTCCACTCCCCTCTGGTTTTCTGTTAGGTCTCCCAAAGCCTACCTGTGCGTGGGAACATATGGCATCTGTCTTTCTCCGCCTGACTTATTTCACTCAGCATAATAACCTCCAATTCCATCCATGTTGCCGCACATGGCCAGATTTCATTTGTTCTCATTGCTGCATAGTATTCCATTGTATATATATACCACCTCTTCTTTATCCAATCATCAGTTGATGGACACTTAATCTCTTTCCATGATTTGGCGATTGTCAAAAGTGCTGCTATGAACATTGGGGTACATGTGCCCCTATGCATCAGCACTCCTGTGTCTCTTGGGTAGATACCTAACAGTGCTATTGCTGGATCATAGGGTAAATCTATTTTCATTTTTTTGAGGAACATCCACACAGTTCTCCAGAGTGGCTGCACAGTTTCCATTCCCACCAACAGTGGAAGAGGGTGCCTGTTTCTCCACATCCTCATCAGCATCTATAGTTTCCTGATTTGTTCATTTTAGCCACTCTGACTGGCGTGAGGTGGTATCTCAGTGTGGTTTTGATTTGTATTTCCCTGATGATGAGTGACATTGAGCATCGTTTCATGTGCCTGTTTGCCATTTGGATGTCTTCTTTGGAGAAGTGTCTATTCATCTCTTTCTCCCATCTCTTCACTGGATTATTCGTTTTTCAGGTGTGGAGTTTGGTAAGTTCTTTATAGATTTTAGACACTAGTACTTCATCCGATATGTCATTTGCGATGATCTTTTCCCGTTCCGTTGCTTGACTATCAGTTTTGTTGGTTGTTTCTTTTGCCTTGCAGAAGCTTTTTATCTTGATGAGGTCCCAGTAGTTCATCTTTGCTTTTAATTCCCTTGCCTTTGGAGACATGTCGAGTAAGAAAATGGTGCGTCTTAGGTCAAAGAGGCTTTTTCCTGCTTTCTCCTCTAGGATTTTGATGGTTTCCTGTCTCACATTCAGATCTTTTATCCATTTAGAATTTATTTTTGTGAGTGGTGTAAGAAAGTGGTCTAGTTTCGTTCTTTTGCATGTTGCTGTCCAGTTCTCCCAGCACCATTTATTAAAGAGGCTGTGTTTTTTCCCTTGGATACATTTTCCCGCTTTGTCAAAGATTAGTTGACCATATACTTGTGTGTCCATTTCTGAGTTTTCTATTCTATTCCATTGGTCTATGTGTCTGTTTTTGTGACAATAGCATACAGTCTTGATGACTACAACTTTGTAGTAAAGGTTAAAGTCTGGGATTGTGATGACTCCAGCCTTGGTTTTATTCTTCGCTATCACTTTGGATACTCGGGACTTTTGTGGTTCCATACAAATTTTAGGATTGTTTGCTCTAGCTTTGAGAAGAATGCTGGTGCAATTTTGATTGGGATTGCAATGAATGTGTAGATTGCTTTGGGTAGTATTGCCATTTTAACGATATTTATTCTTCCAATCCATGAGCATGGGATGTTTTTCCATTTCCTTGGGTCTTCCTCAATTTCCTTCATAATTTTTTTATAGTTTTCAGTGTAGAGGTCTTTCACATCTTTGGTTAGGTTTCTTCCTAAGTATTTTATGGTTTTTAGTGCAATTCTGAAAGGGATTAGCTTCTTTATTTCTCTTTCTGCTGCTCATTGTTGGTGTATAGAAATGCCACCGATTTCTGTACATTGATTTTGTACCCTGCAACTTTGCTGAAATCATGGATCAGTTCTAGTAGGATTTTGATGGATTCTGTCAGATTTTCCAAGTAAAGTATCATGTCATCTGCAAAAAGTGAAAGTTTGACTTCCTCCTTGCCAATCTGGATGACTTTTTTTTCTTTTGTTGTCTGATTGCTGATGCTAAGAATTCCAACACTATGTTAAATAGCAGTGGCGAGAGTGGACACCCCTGTCGTGTTCCTGATTTCATGGGGAAGGCTCTCAAATTTTCCCCATTGAGGATGATATTAGCTGTGGGCTTTTCATATATGGCTTTTATGATGTTTAAGTATGTTCCTTCTATCCCGACTTTCTCGAGAGTTTTTATTAAGAAAGGATGCTGTATTTTGTCAAATGCTTTTTCTGCATCTATTGACAGGATCATATGGTTCTTATCTTTTCTTTTGTTAATGTGATGTATCACGTTGATTGATTTGTGAATATTGAACCAGCCCTGCAACCCAGGGATGAATCCTACTTGATCATGGTGGATAATTCTCTTTATATGCTGTTGGATTCGATTTGCTAGCGTCTTGTTGAAAATTTTTGCATCCATATTCATCAGGGATATTGGCCTGTAATTCTCCTTCTTTGCTGGGTCTCTATCTGGTTTGGGAATCAAAGTGATGCTGGCTTCATAGAATGAGTCCAGGAGTTTTCCTTCTGTTTCAATTTTTTGGAACAGCTTGAGGAGTTTAGGAATTAACTCTGTTTTAAATGTCTGGTAAAATTCCGCAGGAAAGCCATCTGGTCCAGGGCTTTTATTTGCTGGGAGGTTTTTGATAACTGATTCTATTTCTTCACTATTTATGGGTCTGTTCAAATTTTCTATTTCTTCCCATTTGAGTTTTGGCAGCATGTGGCTATTTAGGAATTTGTCCATTTCTTCTAGGTTGCCGAGTTTTGTGGCATATAATTTTTCATACTATTCTCTGATGATTGCTTGTATCTCTGAGGGATTGGTTGTAATTTCTCACTTTTCATTCACGATTTTATCTATTTGAATTCTCTCTCTCTCTCTCTTTTTTTTTTTTTTTTTTTTGAGAAGCCTGGCTAGAGGTTTGTCTATTTTGTTTATTTATTCAAAGAACCAGCTTTTGGTTTCATTGATCTGTTCCACTACCTTTTCTGTTTCCATAAAATTAATTTGTGCCCTGATCATTGTTATTTCTCTCTTTCTGCTGGGCTTGGGTTGTTTTAGTTGTTCTGCTTCTAGTTCCTTTAGGCGTGCTGTTAGAATTTGTGTTATTGATTTTTCTTGTTTCTTGAGTTGGGCCTAGATTCCAATATATTTCCCTCTTAGGACTGCCTTTGCTGCATTCCAGACCATTTGGATTGTTGTATTTTCATTTTCATTTGTTTCCGTGTATTTTTAAATTTCTTCTCTGACTGCTTGGTTGACCCACTCATCTTTTAGTAGGTTATTTCTTAGCCTCCATGTTTTTGGATATTTTTCAGGCTTTCTCCTGTGGTTGATTTCAAGTTTCAAAGCATTTGGTCTGACAGTGTGCACGGTATGATCTCAATTCTTTCATATTTATTCAGAGCTTCCCTGTGCCCCAGTATGTGGTCTATCTTAGAAAATGTACCGTGTGCTGTTGAGAAGAATGTAAATTCCTTTGCTTCTGGGTGAAGGACCCTGAAGATGTCTGTGAGGCCCCTCTGTTCTAATGTGTCGTTCAGGGCCATTGTTTCTGTGGCGATTTTCTGATTTGTGGATCTATCCAATGCTGAGAGTGGAGTGTTAAGGTCCCCTACTATTAGGACATTTTTATTGATGAGGTTGCTAATGTTTGTAGTTAGTTGTTTTACAAATTTGGGTGCCCCCGAAAACAGCGCATATATATTTATAATTGTTAGCTCTTCCTGTTAGATGGTCCCTGAGACTATTATATAATGTCCTTCTTCATCTTTTATTACATCATTCATTTTAAAGTCTAATTTGTCTGATATAAGTGTGGCTACTCCAGCTTTCTTCTGACTTCCAG
Organism: Paguma larvata; assembly: GCA_030068075.1. NCBI lineage: Eukaryota > Metazoa > Chordata > Mammalia > Carnivora > Viverridae > Paguma > Paguma larvata. Next base: position 67,661,907 of record CM057830.1, read on the forward strand.
TAGCCTGGTAGATAGTTCTCCATCCCCTCACTTTCAATCTGACGGTGTCTTTAGATTTAAGATGAGTTTCTTGAAGACAGCAAATAGATGGGTCTTGTTTTTTAATCCATTCTGTTACCCTGTGTCTTTTGATTGGCACATTTAGTCCATTTACATTCAGTGTTAATATTGAAAAATATGGGCTTACAGTCACTGTATTATCTGTAAGTTTCATGTTTGTAAGGCTGTCTCTGGCAGTTTGTGTTCTTTGCAACCTTTCCTTCATAGCGTGCATACAGGATCTCTTGTAGTGCTGGCTTATTTGTGACAAATTCTTTCAGTTTTTGTTTGTTGGGAAAAACCTTGGTCTCTTCTTCTATTCTGAATGACAGGCTAGCCGGATACAGAATTCTTGGTTGCATGTCCTTCTTGCTCATCACATTGAAGATATCCTGCCATTCCTTTCTGGCTTGCCACGTTTCTGTAGATAAGTCTGCTACTACTCCTATATGTCTGCCTTTGTATGTTAAGGTGCTTTTGTCCCTAGCTGCTTTCACAATTCTCTCCCAATCTTTGTATTTTGCCAGCTTCACTATGATGTGCCATGCAGAAGGTCTATTCCAGTTACGTGAGGGGAGTTCTCTGTGTCTCTTGGATTTCCATGCTCGTTTCCTTCCTCATGTTGGGGAAGTTCTCAGCAATGATTTGTTCAAGAACCCCTTCGACTCCTTTCCCTCTCTCTTCTTCCTCTGGAACCCCTATGATACGGATATTGTTCTTTTGAGTGCATCGCTCAGCTCTCAAATTCTCCTTTCCTGTTCCTTGATCAGCTTCTCTCTCTTTCTATCTGCTTCCTCTTTTTCATTGATTTTATCTTCTAATGCAGTAACTCTTTTCTCTGCCTCTTCAATCCGTGCTGTGACTGCTTCCAATTTCCCTTGTATTTCTTCCAAGGTCTTTTTTAATTCTTCCTGACCATTTTTAAGGTCCTTGAACTCTGCTGCGCGGGACCCCTTGCATTCATCTATGCTTTTTTTAAGCCCAGCGATTAGTTTTATGATTATCATTCTGTATTCATGTTCTGTTATTTTGCTTATATCTGTTTTCATCAATTCTTGAGCTGTCACTGCTTCTTGTAGATTCTTTTGAGGAGAATTCTTCCGTTTCTTCATTTTGGCTAGATGTGTTTTGGATTGTTACTTGAAGTTGCCCTGGAAAGGAAAACAGACTGACAGACAAACAGAGCACAGAAATACTCAAACGTACCGACAAATGGTACAGACAAGCAGTTCACAACAGAAAAATGAATAACAAATGACTCTCTGAGGGCAATGAACTGAAGTGCCAGCTACACGTTAAGGACAGGGTATGTAGTGTGCTGGTGGCAGAGCATATATAGAAAGAATAATGACAGGTGCATGGAGAAGAAGGAAATGGACTTTGCCCAGGTACAGCGTCTTAAGGGCTTAATCCAGACTGAGAGAAATCAGAATAAGGACGGGTGCAAGGCAAAAGGAATAGAGATCGATGTCGTCTAGATGAACTTATGTGGCCTGGTTATTCCAGAAAGAGGAATAAGGAAGTACAGAAGAAGTTGCAGAACATGCCTTGAGAGAGTGGGTTAAAAAAAAAATGTTTAAGCCAGTCAGTACCCTGGATGACCAGCTCAGGAGTGGGGATCAGTAGGAATGAGAAAGGGAGGGATAAATTTAAAAAAGAAAAAATGTCTGAAGTTACTCCAGGCAGCAATCTCCACTTGGCATCAGTCAACCCTGCAGATAGGTGGGGAGGGGCGTGGTTTGGTGTAGGCGGGTCCCGCCTCCACTGCCGCAGGGATGGCTTTTGGGGTGACTTCCTGGCTTGTGAGACAACAATGGCATCTCTCCCTTCCATTGCCACCAGTCCTGGAGTCTTTATTTGTCCCTTTATTTCTGTTCTCTCTCCACCACGGACACTGATCTAGTGTGGTTCACTGGATGGTGATGCGGCCGTCTGCTACACCCGATTTTGCTGTAATTTTTGCCGGGGTTAGAGGTACTCTGCAGGTGGCGCCGCCTGAGTCCCCGCTGCCAGTCCCCGTGGCACGTGCGTCCCAGCAGCTCGGGACGGGGTTGGTGAGGTCCCGGCAGCGCGCGGGTAGTGCTACTGTTTGCCACTGAACTTCTTTTCAAAATCCCTGCATTTAGGGGCTGGATGGTAGGGGATCACCCGCTCTGGCCCTCTTATTAAGATGTTGTTTGATTGGTACTTTCCCAGCTATTTCCGAAGACGCTCACCCTTCCCTCAGCTCAACTTCCCGAGTTCGTTTTATCTGACCCAGATTAAACTCACGTTTTAGCTGGGCCGTGTGTGTTTTGTCTTCTTTCCTTGTAAGCTGCAGCACCTTTTTCACCCCGATTCTTGGAGTTGAGAGAGACTTTGGTTTCAGTCGTCCCCGTTTAAAGGACAAGCGAAATACTGGAGCCCCCTACTCCTTCGCCATGTTGCCACAAGCCCTCCGTAGTATCCATTTTTAAAAATAACATTCTTTCAGGTTTTATTATCATATTTATTATAGCATCACAAAATGAATTGGAATTATAGCTACCATTTTCTGAAAGTGTAAAATTGATATTGATTCTTCCATTGACAGAATTCATCAGTAAAGGCATTGGGGCCAAAAGAATATTGGGGAGAAGGCACTAAATTACATATTTAAATTCTATAACAAATACAAAACTATTCACATTTTCTACTTTCACTTTTTCCATGTTGACAAACTATGTTTTTAAAGATTCCATATTATGTACTTTGCTGAATACATTGCCCTAAGCCATGCTTTCAAGATATTTCCAATATCTGAAAAATCTGAATAGATTCTTCTTTATTTCCTCATACTGATGGTTTGCTTTCTCTCTTTTTTTATCAGTCTTACTAGGCATACGTCCGTTTTATTAGCCATTTTTTTTTTTTAGAATTATCATTAGGCTTTGTTGTTTTTATTTTTTTCTAAATTTTCTTCTTACCTCTGCTTTTTATTATTTATTATCTTCTGCTTTGGAAGCTTAAATCACAGACTTTAAAACTTTCTTATTATCTAATATGAACATTCAAATTATAATTCTCCCTTAATTGAATTTCTAAAATGTTGATATTTTTAAAATATCCTTTGTTTTTTCTTCTTTTATTATGGGATATTTCAAAAAGTGTTTTTAAATTCCAAATACTTAAAAGTTTTTGAATAGCATAGTTTTTTTACATTTATTTATTTTCAAGAGAGAGAGATAGACAGAGTGTGAATGGGGGAGAGGCAGAAAGAGAAGGAGATACAGAATCTGAGGCAGTTTCCAGGCTCTGAGCTGTCAGCACAGAGCCCGATGTGGGGCTCAAACTCATGAACTGAGATCATGACCTGAGCTGAAGTCGGATGCCTAACCGACTGAGCCATCTAGGTGCTCCTTGAATAGCACACTTTTGTCGATTTTTAAGTCCATTTTGTGTGTTCCAAATACATATGCTGTTCGGTGTCTATGTTGTGGGATATTTGGGCTGTTAAGTATTTTCCATTTAAAAAATAATATTCTTGTCAGGTTTTGATATAAGATTTATTGTGGTACCACAAACTGAGTTGGGATGGTGTCTCTCCTTTTCTGGAAAAAAAAGCACAAATTTGATAGTGTATCAATAGCACTGTATAATCTTATTCTTTTCAAATTCACCGTGACTTGTTTTATCTACCAGCAGCATATCGTATATCTTGCATGTGCACTTGAAAGAAAGAATTTTCTGTGCTTGCTCCATGTTTATTTGAAAGTTTCATGTGAACTTGAAAAGAATATGTTTTCTGCATTTGTTCCATGGTGTGTTGTATCAATGTCAAGGTAATAAACAGTGTTGACTGAAACTTGTATTCTTATGAATTCAGCATAAATTAAATTATTTGTAAAAACAGTTTAGATACTGTAAGCCATTCTATCCATTAGGGGATGGCGGGAACACTCTAAAAATCTAAATTCCCAGATTTCAAAAGGATGAGTCTTGCAGTAACAGTCTTAGGACTTCAATGTTACTTTTTTTCTGCACAAAAGTTATACACTTTAAACTTATTTGTGCCTTTATATTTAGAATCCATCTGTTATAACCACATAGAGTCGAGTCTTATTTTTATCTAATATGTCAGTCCTACCTTTCTATATGCATTTTTTCATCTATGCATTATAATATGGATATCATTGTTTTTAAGACTATCTTTTGCAATTCTCTGTTTTTCATCTTTGTTCCCTTGTTCTTTTTCAAGTTTTCAAGTCATTCCCTCTCCCTTCTTCTCTCTTTCTCTCTTTCTCAAACTTTCTTCCTTTCCACTCTGTCATATTTTATTTTATTTCCTCCGTCCGTTGTTTTGCTATCTGCTTTTATGTTAGTTTTTAATGGTTACCCTAAGGATTACAATATGCAACCATATGACAGAACACTTTAAATTAATATTCTAACAATTTACCTCTGTAAGAAACTAAAATTGGGTGATTATTTTGCCTTTCCAACCTTTTGTATATGTATTTAGTCTCAAACACTAAATTTTCCTTTTTAAAAATTAATAAATAAAAGTAGACTTTTAAATTTATTTACATATTTGACATTTCTAATGATTCTCTTATAGAATTTTTGTAGATTCAAATTTCTTTAAAGTATCATTTCCCTTTATTAAAAATAAAGTTTGGGGGGGGGGGCTCCTGGGTGGCTCAGTCAGTTGAGCGGCCGACTTCGGCTCAGGTCATGATCTCACGGTTCATGAGTTCAATCCCCGCGTCGGGCTCTGTGTTAACAGCTCAGAGCCTGGAGCCTACTTCAGATTCTGTGTCTCCCTCTCTCTCTGCCCCTCCCCCGCTCGTACTCTGTCTCTGTCTCTCAAAAATAAATAAATGTTTAAAAAATAATTTTTTTGTAATCTCTATGGCCAGTGTGAGTCTCAAACTCATAATCCTGATATCAAGAGTGTAACACCCTACTGACCAAGTCAGTCAGTCACCCACCATTCATTGTTTTAAAGTTTTTTTTAATGTTTATTTATTTTTAAGAGAGACAGACAGACTGTGATCAGGGAGGGACAGAGAGAAGGAGACACAGAATCTGATGCAGGCTCCAGGTTCTGAGCTATCAGCACAGAACTCGACTCAAGGCTTGAACCCACCAACCAGGAGATCATGACCTGGGCTGAAATAGGATGCTTAACCAACTGAGCCACCCAGGCACCCCCATTTTTTAAAGTTTTTATTTTAATTCCAATTAGTTAGCATACCGTGTTATATTTGTTTCAGGTGTACAATATAGTGATTCAACAATTCCACACATCACTTGGTTCTCTTTATGACAAGGACAGACTTAATCATAGAGAACAAATTGATGGTTACCAGAGGGGAGGAGAGGGGAATGAGTCAGATTGTTGTTGGGGTCAATAAGTTCACTTCCTTTTAATATAAAGAATTTCCTGTAGTAAATTAATAATCCAGTTTTGTTTTGCTGGCAACAAAAGCTTTTGATTTTTGTTCATCTGAAAATCATTTTGCTTTAATTTTTAAAGGAAGTTGTTGCTGGATATTGAATTCTTAGGCTCATTTTTCTATCCTTGAACTTTTAAGATGTAATTCTATTGTCTTCTAGTTTTTATTGATTATTATGAAAAAATAGTAACCATACTTAGCATTATTCCTCTGAGTTAATTTTCTTTTTCTGACTTAAAAATTTTTCCCTTTATTTTTGGTTTTTAGCAGTTTGACTATAAATGAGTATATGTGTGTCTTATTTTTTTTACAGTTTTTCAATCTTCATTGAGATAAAATTGACATATAATATTGTATAAGTTTAAGGTATAAAATTGGTTGATATGCATGCTTACATATTGTAATATGGTTACTACTATAGAGTTAGCTACCATCTATATCACATCACATAATTTATGTTGCATTTTAGTGGCAAGAACATTTAAGATTTACTATCTTGGAAACTCTAAAGTATTTACTACAGTATTATTAAAAATAATGACCATACTATAAAATAGATCCCCGGAACTTATTTGTCATATAATTGGAAGTTTGTACCCTTTGACCAAAATCTCTTAATTTCCCCTGGTAACCACCTTTCTACTCTCTGTTTCTATGGGTTCAAATTTCTTAAATTCCACATAGAAGCATAATATAGTATTCATCTTTCTTTGTTTGACTTATTTCACTTAACATACTGCCCTCCTGTTGTTACAAATGACAGGAATTTCTTCTTTCAATTGCCTATATATAGGAATATACATATATATATATACACACACATACATATATGTATGTATGTATATACATGTTTGTATATATAAGGACATTTATTTTTTCCACATATTATAGCATGATATATTTTAATACAATTTATTGCCAAATTGGTTTCCATATAACGTCAAGTGTTCATTCCAAAAAGTGCCCTCCTCAATGCCCATTAACCACTTTCCCCTCTCCCACACACCCCATCAACCCTGTTTGTTCTCTCTATTTAAGAGTCTATTATGGTTTTTCTCCCTCCCTCTCTGTTTGTAACTTTTTTTACCCCTTTCCCTCCCCCAAGGTGTTCTGTTAAGTCTCTCAGATCCACTTATGAGTGAAAACATATGGTATCCGTCTTTCTCTGACTGACTTATTTCACTTAGCATAATACCCTCCAGTTCCATCCATGTTGCTGCAAATTGCCAGATTTCATTCTTTTTCATTGCCAAGTAACATTCCATTCTATATATAAACCATATCTTCTTTATCCATTTATCAGTTGATGGACATTTAGGCTCTTTCCATAATTTGGCTATTGTTGAAAGTGCAGCTATGAACACTGGGGTATATGTGCACCTATGCTTCAGCACTTCTGTATCCCTTGGGTAAATGCCTAGAAGTGCTACTGCTGGGTCATAGGGTAGTTCTCTTTTTAATGTTTTGAGGAAACTCCACATTGTTTTCCAGAGCAGCTTCACCAGTTTGTGTTCCAACCAACAGTGCTAGAGGGGTCCCGTTTCTCCACATCCTCATCAGCATCTATTGTCTCCTGATTTGTTCATTTTAGCCACTCTGGCCGGTGTGAGGTCATATCTCAGTGTGGTTTTGATTTGTATTTCCCTGATGATGAGTGATGTCGAGCGTGCTTTCATGTATCTGTTGACCATCTGGATGTCTTCTTTGGAAAAGTGTCTATTCAAGTCTTCTGCCCATTTCTTCACTGGATTATTTGTTTTTTTGGGTGTGGATTTTGTTGAGTTCTTAATAGATTTTGGTTACTACCCTTTTATCTGATATGTCCTTTGCAAATATCTTTTCCCATTCCATTGGTTGCCTTTTAGATTTGTTGATTGCTTCCTTTTCAACTTTTCAATGCAGAAACTTTTTATCTTGATGAGGTCCAAATAGTTTATTTTTGATTTTAATTCCCTTGCCTTTGGAGATGTGTCGAGCGCGAAATTGCTGCAGCTAAGGTCAAAGAGATTGTTGCCTGCTTTCTACTCTAGAATTTTGATGGTTTCCTGTCTTACATTCTGTTCTTTCATTCATTTTGAGTTTATGATGTAAGAAAGTCGTCTACTTTCATTCTTCTATGTGTTGCTGTCCAATTCTCCCAGCACCATTTGTTAAAGAGACTGTCTTTTTCCATTGGATACTCTTTCCTGCTTTGTCAAAGATTAGTTGGCCATACATTTGTGGGCCTAATTCTGGGTTCTCTATTCTATTCCATTGGTCAATGTGTCTGTTTTTGTGCCAACACCACACTGTCTGGATGATTACCGCTTTGTAGTAGAGGCTAAGTTCTGGGATTGTGATGCCTCCTGCCTTGGTTTTCTTCTTCACTATTACTTTGGCCATTCGGGGTCTTTTGTGGTTCCATACAAATTTTAGGATTGTTTGCTCTAGCTTTGGAAAGAATGCTGGTGCAATTTTGATTGAGATTGCATTGAATGTGTAGATTGCTTTGGGTAGTATTGCCATTTTAACAATATTTATTCTTCCAATCCATGAGCATGGAATGTTTTCCATTTCTCGGTATCTTTTTCAATTTCCTTCTTAAACTTTCTATAGTTTTCAGCATACATATCATTTACATCTTTGGTTAGGTTTATCTCTCGGTATTCTGTGGACCTTGGTGCAGTTGTAAATGGGATCAGTTTCTTGATTTCTCTTTCTGTTGCTTCATTATTGGTGTATAAAAATGCAACTGATTTCTGTACATTGATTTTGTATCTGTTAGCAGACTGTTGGTCGAGTATGTCAGGTTTTCTATGTAGAGCATCATGTCGTCTGAGAAACGTGAAAGTTTGACTTCTTTTTCAATAATGATGCTTTTTATTTCACTTTGTTGTCTGATTGCTGATGCTAGGACTTCCATCGCTATGTTAAACAATAGTGGTGACAGTGGGCATCCCTGTCATGTTCCCAATCTCAGGGGAGAATCTCTCTGTTTTTCCCCATTGAGAATGATGTTAGCTGTGGGCCTTTCATAAACGGCTTTTATGATGTTTAAGTATGTTCTTTCTTTCCCAACTTTCTTGAGGGTTTTTATTAAGAAACGATGATGTGTTTTGTCAAATGATTTTTCTGCATCTATTGATAGGATCATATGGTTATTATCATTTCTTTTATTAATGCGATGTATCATATAGATTGATTTTTGAATATTGAACCAGCCCTGTAGCTCAGGAATGAATTACACTTGATCATGGTGAATAATTATTTTAATATGCTGCTGAATTCGATTTAGTAGTATCTTATAGAGTATTTTTGCATCCATATTCATCAGCGATATTGGCCTGTAGTTCTCTTTTTTTGCTGGGTCTGTCTGGTTTGGGAATCAAAGTGATGCTGACGTCATAGAATGAGTCTGGAGTTTTCCTTCCTTTTCTATTTTTTTGAACATCTTGAGAAGGATAGGTACTAACTCTGCTTTAAATGTCTGGTAAAATTCCCTGGGGAAGCCATCTGGCCCAGGCGTCTTATTTGTTGGGATAGTTTTGATAACCGATTCAATTTCTTCACTAGTTATGGTTGTGTCAAATTTTCTATTTCTTCTCTTAAGTTTTAGTAGTGTGTGAGTGTTTAAAAATTTGTGCATTTCTTCCAGGTTTTCCAGTTTGTTGCCATATAATGTTTCATAGTGTTCCTTGACAATTTCTCGTATTTCTGAGTGATTAGTTGTAATCAGTCACTTTTCATTCATGATTTTATCTATTTGGATCCTCTCTCTTTTCTTTTTGAGAAGCCTGGCAAAAGTTTATCAATTTCGTTTATTTTTTCAAAAAAACAACTCTTGTTTTCAATAATCTATTCTACTGGTTTTTTGTTTGTTTGTTTTTGGATTTTTTTTGGATTCTACATTGTTTATTTCTGCTCTAATCTTTATTATTTCTCCTCCTCTGCTTGGTTTGAGGGTCTATGCTGTTCTGCTTCTAGTTCCTTTAGGTGTGCTCCACAATTTTGTATTTGGGATTTCTCTTGTTTCTTGAGATAGGCCTGGATTGCAATGTATTTTCCTCTTAGGACTGCCTTTGCTGCATCCCAAAGGGTTTGGATTGTTGTGTTTTCATTTTAATTTGTTTCCATATATTGTTTTTAATTCTTCTCTAATTGCCTGGTTGACCTATTCGTTCTTTAGTAGTATGTTCTTTAACCTCCATGCTTTTGAAGGTTTTCTAGATATTTTCCTGTGTGATTTCAAGTTTCATAGCATGATATCTGAAAGTGTGCATGGTATGATCTCAATTATTTTATATTTAGGAGGGCTGTTTTGTGACCCAGTATGTGATCTATCTTGGAGAATTTTCCATGTTTACTTGAGGAGAAACTATATTCTGCTGCTTCAGGATGTAGAGTTCTAAATATATCTGTCAAATCCATCTGGTCTGGTGTATCATTCAGGGCCATTGTTTATAGATGATTTTTCTCTCTGGATGATCTGTCCATTGCTGTATATGGAATATTAAACTCCCCTGAATTTACCACATTCTTATCAATAATATTGTTTATGTTTGTGATAAATTATTTTATATACTTGGGTGATTCCAAATTCGGTGCATAGACATTTATAATTGTTAGCTCTTCCTAATGGATAGACCCTGTAATTATTATATAATGCCCTTCTTCATCTCTTGTTACAGCTTTTAAATTAAAGTCAAGTTTGTATGATATAAGTATGGCTACTCCAGCTTTCTTTTGATTTCCAGTAGCATGATAGATAGTTCTCCATCCCCTCACTTTCAATCTGAAGGTGTCCTCAGGTCTAAAATGGGTCTCTTGTAGACAGCAAATAGATGGGTCTTGTTTTTTTTTTATCCATTATGATAACCTATGTCTTTTTAATGGAGCATTTAGTTAATTTACTTTCAGTGTTATCACTGAAAGATACGGTTTTAAAGTCATTTTTTTATCTGTAGGTTTCATGGTTGTAGGGATGTCTCTGGTGTTCTGCTGTCCTTGCAACATTTCACTCACATTGTCCCCCTTAGGATCTCTTGTAGTACTGGTTTTGTGGTGATGAATTCCTTTAGTTTTTGTTTGTTTGGGAAAATCTTTATCTCTCCTTCTATTCTGAATGACAGGCTTGTTGGATAAAAGATTTTTGGCTGCATATTGAAGTTTTCTTGGCACTTTTTTCTGGCCTGCTAAGTTTCAGTAGATAGGTCTGCTACTACCCTTATATGTCTACCTTTGTATATTAAGACTCATTTATCCTTGGCTGCTTTGAAAATTCTTTCTTTATCCTTGTATTTTGCAAGTTTCACTATGATATGTCATGCAGAAAATCAATCCAAGTTACTTCTGTGTCTCTTGAATTTCAGTCTTTTTTCTTCTTCAATTGGGGAAGAAGTTCTCAGTTATGATTTGTTCAAATACACCTTCAACCTCTTTCTCTATCTCTTCCTCTGGAATTCCTATGATACAGATATTGTTCCATTTGATTGAATCACATAGTTATCTAATTATTCCCTCGTGATCCTGGATTTCTTTTTATCTCTATTTGTCTCAGATTCCCCTTTTTTCCATAATTTTATCTTCTAATTCACTTCTCCCCTCTGCCCTTTCAATCCTTGCTGTCACTGCCTCCATTTTATTTTAAACCTTATTTATAGCATTTTTAAATTCATCATCACTATTTTTTAGTTCTTTGATCTCTTCAGTAATAGATTCTCTGCTGTCTTCTATGCTTTTGTCAAGCCCAGTATTTAATATTATGACTATTATTCTAAATTCTTGTTAAGTTATATTGCTTATATATGTTTAGGTAATTTTTTTAGCTGTAAATTCTTCTTGGAATTTCTTTTGAGGAGAATTATTCTGTTTCACCAGTTTGGATAGTTTTCTGTCCCTTATGAGTTTTTAAATCTTGTTATATGCTCTGCACCTCAAAGCTCTGCTATATTAAAGAGGGGTCATACACTGTTCTGGGCCTGGCCCTTCAGGAGGTGTTTTTTGGAGAGTCTTTGTTTGAGAGACACAGGAAGTCTATATTGTTTTTATATCTTGGTTATGGCAAATAATGTTGCCATAAAATTAGGAATGCAATTATTTCTTCAAGATTTTGTTTTCACTCTATTTGAATATATATCCAGAAGTGGATTTGCTGAATCATATACTAGTTATACTGTTAACTTTATGAGAAACATCCATTCTGTTATTTATAGTAGATGTACAATTTTAAATTACCCACAATCAGTGCACACAGGTTCAGTTTTTTCCACATTCTCATCAACGCTTGTTATCTCTTGCCTTTTTGATGATAGACATCTTAAAAAATGTGAGTTAATACCTCATTATGCTTTTAATTTTCATTTACCTGGTGGTTAGTGAGGTTGGGTACCTTTACATACAAGTATATGTAAGTATATGACGGACATTTGCATTTTATTTGGAAAAAATGTCTTTTTAGTTCCTCTTTCCATTTTTTTTTTTTTTGAGAGAAAGACAGAGAGTGCAAGTGGAGGATGGGACATGGAGATGGAGAGAGAGAATCTCAAGAGCAGTCTCCACGTCAAGCACAGAGCCCAAAGAGGAGTTCATTCTCACTACTGTGAGATCATGACCTGAGCTGAAATCAAGAGTTGGCTGCTTAATCAAGCCACCCCGTTGCCCTGTCTTCCTATTTCTAAATTAGATTCCTTGTTTTTCGCTATCGAGTTTCTACGGGTTTTAAAAACATATTTTGGATATTAATCCCTTATGAGATATGTAACTTGCAAATATTTTAACCAATTCTCTAGTTTGCATTTTCATTTTATTTGACTGTTTCTTTTCTTGTTAAAAAAAAGGATTTTAGTTTGATGTAGTAATACTAATTGTTTTCTTTTGTTGCTTGTGATTTTGGTATCATATTAAAAACACTGTCGTCAAGACCAATGTCAAGGATCTTTCTCCCTATGTTTTCTTCTAGAATTTTAATGGCTTCAAGTTTTATGTATAAATATTTAGTTAATTTCAAGTTAATTTTTATGAATAAAGTAAGGTAAGAGTCCGATTTCATTATTCTTCCTGTGATTATTCAGTTTTCGATCACTGTTTATTGAAAAGACTATCCTATTCCCAAATACTGTTTTGGTTCCCCTATCAAAAATTAGTTGACCATGATTGCGTGGGATTATTTCTCAGCTCTTATTTCTATTCCACTGATCTATGTATCTGTTTTTAATGTCAGTACCATGTGTATCAATTACTACAGCTTTGTAATATAATTTGACATCAAAAGATGTAATGCCCTCAGCTCTATTCTTTCTCAAGATTCCTTTGACTATTCAGGATATTTTGTGGTTCTATATAAATTTTAAGATTGTTTTTCTAGGAGGGGAGCTTGGGAAGATGGCACAGAAGAGGATCCAAATCCTGCCAAGTGTTTACAAATAGGTATCACTCATATCTGAGTAAATGAACTGGAAAGTGATCTGAAGAATGGAAGAACAAAATCCATAACTAAAATATAGAGAATAAACTGCATTTGGGATTTTAAGAAAGTCAGAAACAGTGTTGGGGAATTGTCGACAGGAATGAGGGAGCTATGGACATAAAGTGGGATAACACCTTACACCCCTCATTGGTTAGATGAATCTCCATGTCTTGCTTTGAAAACCAGAAAGCCTGAATTTCCTGACTGTATAACCAGCAGGATATAGAGCTTAGAGCTTTAAAAGTCAGGTGACTCAGCACTGGGTGAGTTTAGAACGTAATAGTGGCCTTTGTCCTTGAAAAGAAAACAACCCCTAAAGAGGCAATATGGAAGCAACAGGTTAAACAATACCTGGGAAAAATGGGAGGAAGAATGGTTTATTCTGATTTTGGAGAATATTAGGATCTTCTCTGGGAGTAAAGGAGCTGGCAGACACCATTTTCATCTTCCTATACAGAAAAACAGGACCAACTGTAGGAGGCAATACTTCACAGACACATGCTTGCTTAGCTGCTAGCTGTATGCTTTGCCCATGAGTTCTCCTGAGGAAGTGCCCATGCCAAGCCTTACTGGCCTTGGTTCTGGGATCAGTGCAAGTGTGGCTAATGCTGCACACACAGGCACCATGCATCTGGCAGCTGCAGCCTCCTCCACATGCCACACCTGTGGTAATCACCATGCTCACTATGATTCAGGTGTCCAGCCTTGGAGTAGTAACTCAGCACAAACTTTGCTGACACAACTACCCCACTCCTGAGCTCTCCTCTGAAAACACTGTATCAGAACCAGCCTGATTTAGTCTCAGTAATATCACAGAGAGTAAGCACAGGCCACAACAGGAAGTGAGGTAGTGTGGACATATAGACTGAAAGAAAATGTATTCAGACACAAAAACAGGACACAAGTAACATACATAGAAGACTTCCCTCAAGTATCAAGTTCTGATAAACAGAAGATACTGCACTGCAGGGCACTACAGAAACTCTTCTTCATAAAGCTACTACTTGCAAGAGCAGAAGATGCATTTGACTTTCCTAACACAGAGAAACAGACATAGAGAGGTAGATAGAGTGAGGAGAGAGGGGAATTCACCTCAAATGAAAGAACAGGACAAAAACACAGGATATCTAAGTGAAACAGAAATAAGTATGCATGCTAGAGAATTTAAAGTAATGATCATAAAGATACTCGATGTCAGAAAAGGATAATGGACATCAGTGAGACCCTTAAAAAAGAGATACAGAGTAATATATCAGCGATTAAGAACTAAATAAATGAAGTTAAAAACACCATAGATGGAATAAATAGTAGGTTATAGGAAGAAGAGGAACATATCAGTGACCTTGAGGATAGAGTAATGAAAAGCAATCAAGCTGAACAAGTAAAAGTCAAACAAATACTGTATAATGAGATTAGATATAGAAAACTTAGTGACTCCATGAAGCATAATAACTTTCACATTATAGGGATCCCAGAAGGAGAAGATAGAAAAGGGGCAAAAAATGCATTTAAAAAAAAAAAACTTTTTATGTCAAATTGGTTTTGATACAACAAACAGTGCTCAAACCAACCCATGCCCTGCTCAGTGCCCATCACCCAGTCTCCACCCTCTCATACCCCCCTGAACCCTCGGTTTGTTCTTGGTATTTAAGAGTCTCTTATGTTTTCTCTCCCTGTTTCTCTGTGTCTTTTTACTTCCCCTCTTCCCCTCCCCGCTAGTTATCTGTTAAGTCTTGCAAAGTCCACCTTTGCGTGGAAACATATGGTATCTATCTTTCTTTGACTGACTTATGTCACATAGCATAATACTCTCCAGTTCCATCCATGTTGCCACACATGGCCAGCTTTCATTGTTTCTCATTGCTGCATAGTATTCCATTGTATATATATGCCACTTCTTTTTTTTTTAAATTTTTTTAATGTTTATTTTATTTTTGAGAGACATAGAGGCACAGCGTGAACAGGGGAAGGGCAGAGAGAGAGGGAGAGACAGAATCGGAAGCAGGCTCCAGGCTCTGAGCCATCAGCACAGAGCCCGACGTGGGGCTCAAACTCACAGACCGTGAGATCATGACCTGAGCTGAAGTCGGCCGCCCAACCGACTGAGCCACCCAGGCGCCCCACCACTTCTTCTTTATCCATTCATCAGTTGATGGACACTTACTCTCTTTTTATGATTTGCTTATTGTCGAAAGTGCTGCTATAAACATCGGGGTACACGTGCCCCTATACATCAGCAATCCTGTACCTCTTGGGTAGATTCCTAGCAGTGCTATTGCTGAGTCATAAGAGAGTTCTATTTTCATTTTTTTGAGGAACCTCCACACAGTTCTCCAGAGCGGCTGTATCACTTTGAATTTCCACCAACAGTGTAAGAGGGTGCCTGTTTCTCTACATCCTCACCAGTATCTACAGTTTCCTGATTTGTTAATTATAGCCACTCTGATTAGTGTGAGGTGGTATCTCAGGGTGGTTTTGATTTGTATTTCGCTGATACTCAGTGACATTGAGCATTGTTTCATGTGTCTGTTAACCATCTGGGTGTCTTCTTTGGAGAAGTGTCTTTTCATATCTTCCGCCCATTTCTTCACTGGATTGTTCATTTTTTGGATGTGGAGTTTGGTAAGTTCTTTATAGATTTAAGATACTAGTCCTTTACCTGATATGTCATTTACAATTATCTTTTCCCATTCTGTCGGTAACATATTAGTTTTGTTGTTTGTTTCCTTTGCCGTGCAGAAGCTTTTTTATCTTGATGAGGTCCCAGTAGTTCATCTTTGCTTTTAATTCCCTCGCCTTTGGAGATGTGTCTCTTAAGAAATTGGTGCAGCTCAGGTTAAAGAGGTTTTTCCTGCTTTCTCCTCTAGGATTTTGATGGTTTCCTGTCTCACATTCAGGTCCATTAACCATTTAGAGTTCATTTTTGTGAGTGGTGTAAGGAAGTGGTCTAGTTTCATTCTTTTGCATGTTGCTGTCCAGTTTTCCCAGCACCATTTATTAAAGAGGCTGTCTTTTTTCCATTGGATACTCTTTCCTGCTTTGTCAAAGATTAGTTGGCCATATGCTTGCGGGTCCATTTCTGAGTTTTTTATTCTATTCCATTGGTATATGTGTCTGTTTTTATGCCAATACCATACTGTCTTGATGATTACCAAGAGGTTAAAGTCTGGGATTGTGATGCCTCCCGCCTTGGTTTTCTTCTTCAGTATTACTTTGGTTATTCGGGTTCTTTTGTGGTTCCATACAAATTTTAAGATTGTTTTCTTTAGCTTTGAGAAGAATGCTCGTGCAATTTTCATTGGGATTGCATTGAATATATAGATTGCTTTGGGAAGTATTGCCATTTTAACGATATTTATTCTTCCAATCCATAAGGATGGGATGTTTTTCCATCTCCTTTGGTCTTCTGTATTTTGTTTATAAGTTTTTTACAGTTTTCAGTGTAGAGAAGTGTTACGTCCTTGGTTAGGTTTATTCCTAGATATTTGATGGTTTTTGGTGCAATTGTGAATGGAATTAGCTACTTTATTTCTATTTCTGCTACTTCATTGTTGGTGTATAGAAATGCCACCAATTTCTGTACATTGATTTTGTATCCTGCAACTTTGCCAAATTCATGGATCAGTTCTAGTAGGCTTTTGGTGGATTCTGTCAGGTTTACCATGTAAAGTGTCATGTCATCTGTGAAAAGTGAAAGTTTAACTTCATCCTTGCAAATCATGATGCCTTTTATTTTGTTTTGTTTTCTGATTGTTGATGCTGGTACCTCCAACACTGTGTTAAATAACAGTGGCAAGGGTGAACACCCCTGTCGTGTTCCTGATCTCAGGGGGAAGGCTCTCGGTTTTTCCTCATTGAGGATGGTATTAGCTGTGGGCTTTTCATAAATGGCTTTTATGATGCCTAATTATGTTCCTTCTATCCCGAATTTCTCAAGAGTTTTTATTAGGAAAGGATGCTGTATTTTGTGAAATGCTTTCTCTGCATCTATTGACAGGATCATATGGTTCTTATCTTTTCTTTTGTTAATGTGAGGTATCACATTGATTGATTTGCGAATATTGAACCAGCCCTGCAACCCAGGGATGAATCCTACTTGATCATGGTGAATTATTCTTTTTATATGCTGTTGGATTCGATTTGCTAGCATCTTGTTGAGAATTTTTGCATCCATATTCATCAGGGATATTGGTCTATAGTTCTCTTTTTATGCTGGATCTTTATCTGGTTTGGAAATCAAAGTGATGCTCGTTTCATAGAATAAGTCCAGGAGTTTTACTTCCATCTCAATTTTTTGAAAGAACTTGAGGAAGGTTAGTATTAATTCTGTTTTAAATGTCTGGTAAAATTCCTCAGGGAAGCAATCTGGTCCTGGACTTTTATTTGTTGGGAGATCTTTGATAACTGATTCAATTTCTTCACTAGTTATGGGTCTGCTAAAGTTTTCTATCTCTTTCCATTTGAGTTTGGGTAGCAAGTGGCTGTTTAGGAATTTGTCCGTTTCTCCAGGTTGTCCAGTTTGATGGCATATAATTTTTCATAATATTGTATGACAATTGCTTGTATTTCTGAGGCATTGGTTGTAATCACTCCCTTTTCAATCATGATTTAACCTATTTGGGTTCTCTCTACTTTCTTTTCGAGAAGCCTGGCTAGAGGTTTATTAATTTTGTTTATTTTTTCAAAGAACCAGCTCTTGGTTTCATTGAATATTCCTTTACTTTGTCAGTTTCCATGTTATTAATATCTGCCCTTATTTTTGTTATTTCTGTCTTTCTGCTAGGTTTGGTGTCTTAGCTGTTTTGCTTCTAGTGCCTTTAGGTGTGCTGTTAGATCTTGTTTTAATGATTTTCTTGTTTCTTGAGATGGGCCTGGATTGCAATATATTTCCCTCTCGGAACTGCCTTTGCTGCATCCCTAAGCGTTCGGATGGTTGTATTTTCATTTTCATTTGTTTCCATGTAATTTTTAATTTTTTCTCTGATTGCTTGTTTAACCCATTAGTTCTTTAGTAGGTTGTTCTTTAGCCTCCATGTTTTTTGGGATTTTCCAGGCTTTTTCCTGTGGTTGATTTCAAGTTTTAAAGTGTCTTGGTCTGAAAGTGTGCACGGTATGATCTCAATTCTTTTATATTTATTAAGACTTTCCTCTTGCCCCAGAATGTGGTCTATCTTGTAAAATGTACCGTGTGCATTTGAGAAGAATGTAAATTCCTTTGATTCTGGATGAAGGACCCTGAAGATGTCAGTTAGGCCCATCTGTTCTAACGTGTTGTTCAGGGCCATTGTTTCTGTAGTAATTATCTGATTAGTGGATCTATCCAATGCTGAGAGTGGAGTATTAAGATCCCCTACAATTAGGAGATTTTTATCAATAAGTTTGCTTATGTTTGTAATTAATTTTTGTATAAATTTGGGTGCCCCCAAATTCAGCACATAGATATTTATAATTGTTAGCTCTTCCTGCTGGATAGTCCCTGTGATTGTTATATAATGCCCTTCTTCATTTCTTATTACATCCTTTACTTTAAACTCTAGTTTTCTGATATAAGTGTGGCTACACCAGCTTTCTTCTGACTTCCAGTTGCTTGGTATATAGTTCTCTATTCCCTCACATTCAATCTGAAGTTTTCCTCAGACACCTCTTGAAGACAGGAAATAGATGGGTCTTGTTTTTTATCCATTCTGTTACCCTATGTCTTTTGATTTGAGCATTGAGTCCTTTTACATTCAGTGTTAATATTGAAAAATATGGGTTTAGAGTCATTGTGTTATCTATAGGTTTTATGCTTATAAGGATGTCTCTGGTAGTTTGTGTTCTTTGCAACCTTTCCTTCATTGAGTGACCCTCAGGATCTCTTGTAATGCTGGTTTATTTTTGGTGAATTCCTTCAGGTTTTGTCTGTTTGAGAAAAACTTGATCTCTCCTTACATTCTGAATGACAAGCTGGCTGGATAAAGGTTTCTTGGTTGCATATCCTTCCTCCTGATCACATTGAAGATATGCTGCCATTCCTTTCTGGCTTCCCAAGTTTCTGAAGATAAGTCTACTACAACCCTTATGTGTCTACCTTTGTATGTTAAGGCCCGTTTTCCCCTAACTGCTTTCAGAATTCTCTCTCTGTACTTGTATTTTGCTAGTTTCACTATAATGTGTCGTGCCGAAGGTCTATTCAAGTTATGTCTGAGGGGAGTTCTCTGTGCCTCTTGGATTTCCATGCCCATTTCTTTCCTCATGTTGGGGAAGATCTCAGCAATTACTTGTTCAAACATCCCTTCGACTCCTTTTGCACTCTCTTCTTCCTCTGGAATTCCTATGATACGGATATTGTTTCATTTGAGTGAATCGCTCACCTCTCGAATTCTCCTTTCCTGTTCCTAAGTCTGCTTCTCTCTCTTGTTCTTTGCTTCCTCTTTTTCCATAATTTATCTTCTAATTCACATATTCTCTCTTCTGCCTCTTCAATGCACACCTTGGCCGCCTCCAATTTGTTTTTCCCCTCATTTAAAGCATTTTTTAATTCCTCCTGACCGTTTTTAAGGTCCTTGATCTCTGCAGCAAGGGACCCCTGCTTTCTTCCATGCTTTTTTCAAGCCCAGGATTAGTTTTATGTTTATCCTTCTATATTCATGTTCTATTATGTTGCTTATATCTATTTTCATCAATTCTTGAGCTGTCATTACTTCCTGTAATTTCTTTTGAGGACAATTCTTCTGTTTCATCATTTTGTCTAAGTGTGTTTTGGTTTGTTTCCTGAGGTCACCCTGGAGGTACTCCAGGCAGCAGTCTGATCTCTGCGTCTATTGCTCCCGCAGAAAGGTGGTTCTCCTATGAAGAGGGATGGGTCCTGCCTCCACTGCTGCAGCAGATGGATCCTTGAGGCAGGTTTTTGTGGGTATGGAGACAACAATGGCATCTCCCCAGTCCCTTTTCCCAGTCCCAGAGTCTCAAATCTCCCCTTTATTTCCATCCTGGCTCTGCCTGGGATGCAGGCATAGTGCGGTTTGTTGTGCATTCGTGTGCCCCACTCTTATCTGATATTTTGACTCTCTTTGCCTGCTACACCCAGTTTCTCTGTAAATTGTGTCCCTGGGGTAGAACCACTCCAGCCGCGGCTCTGCACCTCTCGTGATGCGGGCTAGCTGGGCCGCCACTGGTGACCCCAGCACAAGGAGTGTTCTGCTGAGATTTCTGCTGTTAGCAACAGAACTTCTCTTTGAAAGTCCTGTTGTTAGGACTGGATGATATGGTAGGCTTCCTCTCCAACCCATTTTTCTCTCATTCAGATATGGCCCACTCTGCACTTACCCAATTTCTCTTCCCTTTGTCTCTCTGAAAAAGGCTCTCTTTCCCCTCCGCACTGTACCCCTGTGGTTCAGAGGTACACTTACATCTCCTTGGGTTGCTTTCTGGATTTTGCAATTTTGCGTTCTCTTCCTTGTAGACTCCAACACCTTTCCTCCCAGACTCTTGGGGTTGAGACTCCTTTGGTTTCATTCCTTCTTGGTTTGAAAGACATGGGGAATACCGGCTCCCCCTACTCCTCTGCCATGTTGGCCTCCTCTCCCCAAAAATGCATTTAATTAAATAATAGCTGAAAATTTCCCAATCCTAGGAAGGTAAACAGAAATCTAGATTTAGGAGATACAGAGATACCCAAAACATTCAACTCAAACAGGTCCACACCAAGACACATACTAATTAAAATAGTAAAAAAAAATGATAAATAATTTTAAAGGTTGCAAAAGAGATCGTTACATAACAAGGAAACCCCATAATGTTTTTAGTTGATTTTTCAGTAAAAATTTTGCAGACAAGGGGCACCTGGGTGGCTCAGTCAGTTGGGCGTCCAACTTTAGCTCAGGTCATGAATTGTAGTCTGTGAATTTGAGCCCCATGTCAGGCTCTGTGCTGACAGCTTAGAGCCTGGATCTTGCTTCAGATTTTGTGCCTCACTTTCTTTCTGTCCCTCTGCCTCTCTCTCTGTCTCTCAACAATAAATAAACATTTAAAAAATGCAGGCAAGAAGGGAGTGGCATGATGTTTTCAAAGTGCTGTAAGGGAAAAATCTGTAGCCAAGAATACTCTATTCAGCAAGGTTATCATTCAGGATAGAAGGAGAGATAAAGGCTGTGTTAGACAAACAAAGTAATTTATGACCACTTAACCAGCACTACAAGAAGTGTTAAATGAGATTCTGTGAGTGGAAAACAAAATTGAAAAGTAAGAGTAAGAAAAAGATAAAGTACACAAGAAAAAATATAAGTACACCTTTAAAATTGGTCAATAGAAGCACAAAATAAAAGAATGTAAAATAAGATACCAGATATCTGAAATGTAGTGGAGAGAGGAGTAATGAGTTTAAATTAAGTGGCAATTTATATAGAATACCATATGCATAAGATGTTATATATAAACCTAATATATATATATATATATATATATATACACAAATCAAAAAATGGTAATAGATATGCAAAACATAAAGAATAACCAATCCAAATATATCACTAATGAAAAACAGAAAGCCATGTAAGAGAAAAAAATAAGAATCAGAGAACAATTATGCAAATCACATAACAAGTAACAAAATGATGATGAAAACATATTTATCAATATTTACTTGGAATGCAAATGGTTTAAATGCTATGAAACGATGAAGGATGACAGAATGGGAAAAAAAAGAGACCCATATATATGCTGCATAGGAGATACTCATTTCAGTCCTAAAGATACCTGAAAATTGAATGTTAGAGGATGGAGAAACCTTTATCATGCAAATGGATGTCAAAAGAGAGTTGGAGTAGCAATATTTATGTCAGAAAAATAGACTTTAATCAGAGACGGTAGAATGAGACAAAAAAGGATGCTATATAATAATAAAGAAGATAATCCTACCGGACAACATAGCAATGTAAGTATTTGTGCACCCAACATGGAGGCACCTAAATACATAAAACAGTTAAAAACAAACATAATGGAACTAATTGATAGTGATACAATAATAGTAGGGGACTTTAACATTCTACTTACACTGATGGACAGATCCCCCAAAAGGTAACTGACAAAGAAACTGGCTTTGAATGACACACTGGACCAGATGGATTTAACAGTTATAGTCAGAACATTCCATCCTAAAACAGAAGAATATACATTTGTTCTAAATGCAGATGGAACATTCTCCCCAACAGATCACATATTAGGCCATAAATCAAGCCTCAACAAATGAAAAAAAATATTGAAGTATGTCACGCAACTTTTCTGAACACATTGTTAGGAAACTAGAAATCAAACACACAAAAAAAGGTTGGAAAGGACACAAATACCTGGAGAATAAATAACATGCTACTAAATGTTGAGTGGGTCAACCAGAGAACCAAAGAAGAAATAAAAATAATACATGCAGACAAATGAAAATGTAAACACAATGGTCCAAAAACTCTAGGGCACAAAAATGCAGTTCTAAGAGGGAAAGGTATAACAATACAGGCCTACAACAAGAGACAAGAAAAATCTTAAATAAATAACAACCTTACAAATAAAGGAGCTAGAAAAAGAAAAACAAACATAACCCATAACCAGTAGAAAAAAAGGAAATAATAAAGATTAGAACAGAAATAAATGATGTATAAACTAGAAAATGGTAGAACATATAAATAAAATTGGTAGCTGCTTCTTTGAAAAGACCAATAAAATTGATAAACCTCTAGACACACTCATCAAAAAAGGAGGGGAGGGGAGGATTCAAACTAAGAAAATCACCAATGAAAAAGGAGAAATAACAACCAACACCACAGAAATAGAATTTTAAGAGAATATTATGAAAAATTCTATGCCAACAAATTAGACAATCTAGAATAAATGGATAATTATCCATAAAGATGTAACCATCCAGAGCTGTGGCAGGAAGAAATAAAACATTCGAACGGATAAATTACTTCTAAGGAGATTGAATCGCAAACAACAACAACAACAACAACAACAACAAACCACTCCTAGCAAACACAAGTCCAAATCCAGAAGTCTTCACGGATGAATTCTATTAAGCACTTCGAGAAGAGTTAATACATATTCTTCTCAAACTATTCCAAAAAATAGAAGAAGAAAGAAAACTTGTAAATTCATTCTATATGGCAAAATCACCATGACACCAAAAGCAGATAAAGATACCACCAAATAAAGTGTACTACAGGTCAATATATCCAATAAACACACAAGCAAAAATCCTGAACAAAATACTACCAAATCGAATCCAATAATACATTTAAAAAATAAATCAGGATTTATTCCTGGGATTGCAAGTGTGGTTCAATATTCACAAATCAAATAATATGATATATCACATCAATAAAAGAAAGGATAAAAACAGTATGACCATTTCAATAGAGGCAGAAAAAATATTTGACAAAGTATAAAATCCATTCATAATAAAACAACCCTCAACAAAGTAGGTTTAGAGAAAACATACATCAACATAATAACAGTCATATATGAAAACCTCACAGGTGGGGCACCTCAGTGACTGAGTCAGTTAAGTGTTTGACTTCGGCCTAAGTCATGGTCACACGGTTTGTGAGTTCAAGCCTCATGTCATGCTCTCTGCTGTCAACATAGAGCCTACTTTGGATTCTCTGTCCCCCTCTCTCTTCTCCTCCCTGTCTTGTGTTCTCTCTATCTCTCTCTTTCTCTCTCTCTCTCACTCACTCATTCTCTTTCTTTCAAAAAATAAATAAAACATTAAAAAAAAAAACACAACTAGTATTAGCCTCAATGGGGAAAAACTGAGATTTTCCCCCCTAATTTCCGTACAAGGATGTTCATTCTCACCATTTTTATTCAACATAGTATTGGAAGCCCTTGCCAAACCAAGTAGACATCAAAGAGAAATAACAAAAGGCATCCAAATTGGTAAGGCATCTTTTTGCAGATGACATGATACTCCAAATAGAAAAGGTGAAAGATTCCACCAAAAAAACTGCTAGAACTGATAAATGAATTTAGTAAAATTGCAGGTTGCACAATGTACCACAATGTACCAATGTATAGAAAAATAATCACTTATTTTTCTATACGCTAATAATGAAGCAGCAGAAAGACAAATTAAGAAAACAATAACATTTACAATAGCATCAAAAATAGTCAGATATATGGGAATAAATGTAACCAAAGACGTGAAACAACTGTACCCTTGAAACTATAAAACACGGATAAAAGAAATAGAAGACAACACAAAGAATGAAAAGGCATTCGATGAACATGGAATTGTTAAAATGTCTATACTACCCAAAGAAGTCTACACATTTAATGCAATCCCTATTTTTAAGTGTTTTTATATGTTTGATAATATTTTGTTGAAAATTTTTGCATCTATGTTCATCAGGGATATTGGCTTATAGTTTTCTTTTTTGTATAATGTCTGGTTTTGATATCAGAAGAAGGCTGGTCTCGTAGAATGTATTTGGAGACTTTTCTTTTTCTTCTATTTTCTGCAAGAGTTTCTCACACCATTGTTCACAGAACTAGAACAAACAATCCTAAAATTTACATAGAACCACAAAACATCCGAAATGGCCAAAGCAATGTTGAAAAAGAATACCAAAGCTAGAGGTATAGGTATTCCATATTTCAACTTATATTACAAAGCTTTAGTGATCAAAACAGTATGGTACTGTCACAAAAATACACACATTGATTAAAGGAACAGACTAGAAAACCCAGAAATTAACCTACAACTCTGTCGAATTAATGTTTGGCAAAGCAGGAAAGAATATCCAATGGGAAAAAAGACAATCTCTTCAACAAACTGGATAGCTTTCCAGAATGAAACTGGATCACTTTCTCACACCATACATCAAAATAAATTCAAAATAGATTAAAGACCTCAACAATTCAGGTCTCAATTTCTAAGTGTTTTTATTTGTCGTTTGCTAATATTTTGATGAAGATTTTTGCATCTATGTTCATCAGGGATATTGGCTTATAGTTTTCTTTTTTGTAGATGTCTGGTTTTGATATCAGGATAAGGCTGGTCTTGTAGAATGTATTTGGAGACTTTTCTTTCTCCTCTATTTTCTGCAAGAGTTTCAGAAGAAAAGGTATTAACTCTTCTTTAAAAATGTCTGATAGAATTCCATTGTGAATCCATCTGGTCTTGGAATTTTATTTTTTGACTATGAATTTAATTTTATTACGTTTAATCACTCTGTTCAGATTTCTATTTCTTCTTGTTTCAGTTTTGTAAGATTGTATATTTTTAGGAATTATTTACTTCTTCTAGGTTTCTCAGTTTGTTGACATGTAAGTTTTCATAGTATTCTCTTATAATACTTTGTATTCCAGTGTTATCAATTGTTACTTCTCTCTTATTTCTGTTTTTATATATTTGGGTCCTTTCTCTTCTTTTCTTGATGAGACTGGATAAGGGATTGTCAATTTTGTTTATCTATCCAAAGGACCAGCTGTTAATTTCATTGATATTTTCAAGTATTTTTTTTAATCTTATGTAATTTATTTCTACTCTGATTTTTAATTTTTTTCTATTTACCCATGGCTTGTTTGTTCTTCTAGTTTGTTAAAGTGTAAGGTTACATTCTTCGTTTGATTTTTTTTCTTGTTTTTTTTGTTTTGTTTTTGTTTTTGTTTGTTTGTTTTTAGCTAGGCTTGCATTGCTATATATTTCCCTCTTAGAATTGCTTTTGCTGTGTCGCAGAGAATTTGGGCCATTGTGTTTTCATTATCATTTGATTCTACGTTTCTTTTTATTTAATGTTTATTTACTCTTGAGAGAGAGACAGAGACAGAGTGTGAGCAGGAGAGGGGTGGAGAGAGAGGGAGACACAGAGTCTGAAAGCAGTCTCCAATCTCTGAGCTGTCAGCACAGAGCCTGACGCAGGAGTCGAACTCACAAACTGTGAGACCATGACCTGAACTGATGTCAGACACAGCTGACTGAGCCACCCAAGTGCCCCTGAATCTATTTTTTTTCTTCACTTTTTGTTTCATTGACCCTTTGCTTGCTTAGTATCACGTTTTGTCTACACGTGTTTGTGCTTTTTCCATTTTTTTCATGTGATTCTTCATAAAAAGATGCGTCATATGATTTCAATCTTCTTAAATTTATTGAGGCTCACTTTATGGCCTAATATATGATTTATTCTGGATAATATTCCATGTACAGTTAAAAAGAATGGGTATTCTGGGGTTTATGGGTGGCTTAGTCAGTTGAGTGCCTGACTCTTGATTTCATCTCAAGGTTTGTGAGTTTGAGCCCCACGTCTGGCTCCACTCTCAGTGCAAAGTATGCTTGAGATTCTCTGTCTCCCTTTCTCTCTGTCCCTTCCTTGCTCCTTCTCTATTTCTCTCTCTCAAAATAAATAAAAAGTTTTTAAAAATATGTATTCTGTTGGCTTTGAATGAAATGATCTGTATATATCTGTTATGTCCATCTGGTCCAAAGTGTCACTGAAAGGCATTGTTTCCTTATTGGTTATCTGTCTGGATGATCTATCAATTTATGTAAGTGGAGAATTATAGTCACCTACTATTATCACATTACAATCAATTTCTCTCTTCATGACCATTAATATTTGATTTATGCAATTAGCAGCTCCAGGTTTGGATGTGTGGTTATTTACAATTGTTATATCCTCTTTATTTAATTTATGCCTTCATCTTCATCATTATGTCTTTTTTTTTTCGGTTCTTATTACATTCTCTCCTTTAACGTTTCTTTTGTTTGATATAAATACTGCTACTCCAATTTTTTTTTAGTGTTTATTTAATTTTTAGAGAGAGAGAGAGACAGAGCATGAGTGAGGGAGGGTCAGAGAGAGAGAGGGAGACACAGATTACGAAGAAGGCTCCAAGCTCCGAGCCATCAACACAGACCCCGACGCCAGGCTCGAACTCAAGAACCATGAGATCATGACCTGAGCCAAAGTCGGACGCTTAACCAACTGAGCCACCCAGGCGCCCCAACTACTCCAATACTTTTATTCATTTCTAGTCCTATGTTGAACGTTTTTCTATCCTTTCACTTTTAATCCATACACATCTAATGTCTGAGGTGAGTCTTTTGTAGGCAACATATAGATGGATCTAGTTTTTTTTTTTTTTTTTTAATCCATTCCACCACTGACCAGGACATAGAGGTCATTTACATTTAAAGTAATTATTGATAGGTATATGATTATTGTCATTTAAAATATTTTTCTGGTTGTTTTTGTAGTTTTTCTTTAATATTTTCTTCCTCTCTTCCTCTCTTACTTTCTGATTAATGAGTTTCAATTGTATTTTTTTGGTTTTCTTTTTTTATTTTTTCGTGTATCTATCATAGGTTTTAGGTTTGCAGTTACCATAAAGTTCATATATAACAACCCAAGGAAATAGCAGTCCATATTAAAATTGATGGCCATTTAGGTGTTTGAACCTAAAAAGCAGAAAAAAAAAACAGAAAAAAGAAAATATCTTCCTTATTTTTCGTTTTCCCCTTCTCTTCTTTTTTTATTTCCTTTTCCACATTTTATGTGTATGTTGTCATATTTTACATATTTTTATTCATATTTTTGTTATGTCTGATTATGCCCATTTCTTTTCCACTTAAAGAAGTTCCTTTAACATTTCTTGTAAAGCTGATTTCATGGTGATAAACTCCTTTTCTTTTTTTCTGTGTGGGATACTATTTATTTGTCCTTCAAATCTGAAGGATAATCTTGCCTGATTTTCATTGTAGGGTTTTTTTTTTCCTCTTTCAGTACTTTGAATATATTACGCCAGTCCCTTCTTGCTTGCAAAGATTCCACTGAAAAATTGGCTGATAGCATTATAAGTCTTCCCTTGTAGATGTCTTGCTGCTTTTAAAATTCTCTCTTTAACTTTAACTTTTGACATTTTAATTATGTGCTGTTTTGTGGATCTCATTTGGTTCATCTTGTTTGGAAGTCTCTTAGCTTCTTGGACTTGGATGCCTATTTCACTCCCTGAAATGGTCAGTTATTATTTCTTCAAATAAGTATCTACACATTTCTCTTGCTTCTTCTTCTGGGACCTGTATAATGTGAATGTTTGTTCACTTGATGTTTTCCAAGAGATGTCTTAATTTATCTTCATTTCTTAAAATTATTTTCTCTTTTTTTCTGTTCAGCTTGTGTGCTGTCTTCAAGATTGCTGATATATTCTTCTGCAACCTCTAATCTACTTTTGACTCCTTCTAGTGTCTTTTTAAATTTTGTTATTATATCCTTCAACTGTGATCGGTTCTTTTAACATGTTATCTTTATTTAAAGTCTTGCTGACTTCTGTTCTTTTCTCCAGCCAGGTGACTATCTTTACAATCATTACTTTAAATTCTTTATTAGGCATATTGCTTACCTAGCAATTTCATTTTATTTATTTCTGAGTTTTTCTTTTTATTTTTTTCTTTTGGACCATATTCTTGTCTCCCCATGTCTCTTGAGTTTCTGTATTTGTTTCCATGAATTAGGGAAATTAAGCTAATATTCCTAAAGTTGAAAGAGTGGCCTTGTGTTTAGAGTTTTCTATACAGACTGGTTTTTTTTGGAGACTATTGCTGGCTGGTGAGAGCTGTCACTATAAATGCTAGTTACTTTTTTAAATTATGGCTTTTTTACAGAAGGAATAAAGAAAAAATAATAGAAAAATAAAAATAATAAGAAAATAATAAAATATAAAAAATAACAAATACAAAATTTAAAACGAAAAGAATAAAAGCAAAAAAGGAAATGAAAAAAAAAAGAAAAAGAAAAGAATAAAACCAAAAACAAAATAAAAATAAATCAAGATTAGACTAATTGTAAAAGAAAATAAATAATAAAATAAAAATACAATTTCCCACCCAAAAAACAGAAAATCACAGCTCATTTTCTGTGCCCTAGCACCACAAGGCATCTGATATGGATTGTGGAATCTGGGCTTACTGAGGTCACACACTCACTGTGAGCTAGGTCCTGCTGTATTCTGGGTCTTTAAGGTGGAGGTGGACAGAACATTCCTGTAGTTCCTCCACCCTTTAAACAGTGTTTTATTTTGTTTTGTCTTCAGTGTCCCAGCGTGGCTAGGGCTGGTTTGGGCTTGTGGACTCTCTGATTACTGAGGTAACAAGATTACTATGATAATATGACCTGCCAGTTATGGTGTCAGGTCTCACCAATTATGATGTCCAAACCCACCCTTATGGCATCCAGACTCTGCTCTGGTCTGGGCTGTTCAGGTGAGAATGAAGAGTGTTCCTATAGTCCTTCACCCTTTTAAACTGCAGCTTCTTTTTCTGTGCCCATCGTGACTAGGGCTAGTGTGGGCTTGTGGACTCTGGGTTCACTGAAGTTGTTAGTTTATTGAGATAACTAGACTTGCCTGTTATGGTGTCTAGACCCTGCTCCAGTCTAGGCTTTTAAGGTTATGTGGGAATGTACACCATGTTGTTCTCCAATCCCTCTGATCTGGAGACCTTTCCCAGAAGTTCCTCTCTATTTGTCAGAGTTCTCTTTTATATGTTAGTTTCATATTTTTTTTCTTTCCCAAGCATAAAGGGACCTCTTCCCAGTCCCTCAGTACTATCTCTCCCCACTGTAGTTTGCAGGGTTGGTGATGGAGAATACGCTTTGTTACTGTGCCAACATATCTCTTGCTGCCCTATTGCCATTTTTTCTATCTTTGGTGGTTCAAAAGTTGAGGAGTCAGCCCGCAGTTCTTCTTCATAAGAAATTGTTGTACTAATAAATGTAATTTAGTGTCTTCCTTGGAGGACATAAGTTCAGTTTTTTGTCACCATCTTAAACCCTGGAAAAATGGTTTTAATTTTTTTAATGTTTATTTATTTTTGAGGTGGGGGGAGGGCAAGAGAGAGAGGGAGACACAGAATCTGAAACAGGCTCCAGGCCTGAGTTGTCAGCACAGAGCCCTATGTGGGGCTTGAACCCATGAATGTGAGATCAAGACCTGAGCCAAAGTCAGGCACTTAACTGACTGAGCAACCCAGGTGCCCCAAAATGGTTTTAATTTTTAAGGGAAATTTTAATAAAGTAAGAATAGCAGGATGATCCTTTTATGACAAAAAATAAGGTTCATTTTAGGAATAACTATTATATCCAAAGACAAAAGACAATCATTATCATTACGTTCAAGGAAAAATAAGCCCCCATTTATAATTAATATTTAACCTTATTCTGGAAATTCTTGCTAATGATAACAAAAAGGTATAACAAGTAGATTGCTTGCAGCATATCAGGGCAGTACCCAGTGAAACTGGTGAAAGTTATTTAAAAACAACATTTTAAAGCTTTATGAAATAGTCCTAAGATCAAATAGCAAATGAAGAAACAGATGAAAAAAACTATTAAAATTTGGTAATTAACATGGTAATATATGGTATTTAAACCAAAACCACTCCCTCTCTTTTACTTGTTAAGTCAATGAGGTAGAAAATCACTCTAGACTGCCATAACCTAGAACACAGGACTTCTTTTCCTTCGGTTCCTGTTCACCTATTCAGGGAGTTTTCTTTTCATACGGAACTTGATTTTGGCATTTCCCATCTTTTCTCCTGCTACCCAGGACTAAATCCTGGCCAATTATATTCGATAGAAAATCATCTCTTCCAGGTTCCCATTAGTGGAATGTTGATTCCACCTGGTGTGTGCCATACTAAGAACATTAGTTCCTTAATTACCACTACCCGGGCTCATGAGGAACTGGTTCCACACCAAGAGGACCTCATGTTTCTTCCCTGTAAACTAACCATTTCATTCCTAGAGTGACAGTGTCACACTGGGTTAAGCTTGCCATTGTCCTGCCCCGAGCTCTATTTCGAAGACTTCGTCTGGAGAAAACAGAAAAACAAAACAAAACAAACAAAATGAAACAAACCAAACAAAAACAAAACAAAACAAGCAAACAAACAAAAGGCCATAAAACATATAGCTCTCAATCTTTTCCCAAAATATTTAGCTTAATTTTCAAGAAGGAGTGGAAAACTTGAGATCTATAAGAGCTTTCAAGAGCAGTGGAATGTATAGTGAAAAACAAATGGGAGGAGATTCATGGATTGAATGAAGGTCAGTTAGGTTGCATGACAGAATTTTAATATACAATAAAATAGCTGGGCATCAGGGGAAAAAAATATAAACTCAGACCACAGAAATTATTCCTTCAAAGGAATCGAAATTTGATTGGGCTAACTTGTAAATTATTTTTTTGTCCCAAGGCATTGTTAAAAACAATAGAGCAAACAGTTGGAAATTAGTGGAATTTGACATCTGAGTCAGGGAAAGAAAGTAATCCAGTCAGGCAGTAAAACACAAACAAGCAAGTGACAATGACAATCCCTTTAGTGGATGAACCAGTACCTAGAGTTACTACAATATATTATATTAAATATCTAACTTTCAACAAAATAGTATGAGTTATGCAAAGAAACTAAAAAGTTTAAATGATACATTGGGAAAAGGAAACACAAACTGCCTTTGAAAATAAACAGGTGTCATATTTAACAGAAATATACTTCAAAATAACTATTATAATATATTCACAGAACTAAAGGAAAGCATAATTGTAAAAGTAAAAGAACATATTACAACAATATTGCATCAAATATGGACTAACAATAAAGATATCAAAACTTTTTAAAAGAATTGATTACAAATTCTGATGTTGAGAAGTACAAAAGCTGAAATTTACAAATTATTATCAGAGCTCAACAGTAGATTTAAACTGGTGAAAGGAAAGATTAGTGAACTCAATAATAAATCGATAGACATTTTTTAAACTGAAGAACAGAGAGTAAAAATAAAGGAAAATTAACAGAAACTCAGAAAATGTGGGACACTATCAAACATAATAATATGTGTAATGAGATTACCAGAGAGGAGCAGAAAGAAAAATGAGCAGAAACATATTCAAAAAATCATAACAGATAAATATTCAAATTTATTGAAAAACGACAGCCTGCATATACACGAAGACTGTAATCCCAGTTTGATAAACACAAAGAGATCCACAAATAACGCATCATATAGAATATGCTGAAACTCAAAGATAAAGAGAAAATTTTGAAAGCATCCTGATAAAAATATATATACTTAGAAAGAAATTCCAGGGGCGCCTGGGTGGCTCAGTTGGTTGGGCAGCCGACTTCAGCTCAGGTCGTGATCTCAAGGTCTGTGAGTTTGAGTCTCGCGTCGGGCTCTGTGCTGACAGCTCAGAGCCTGGAACCTGCTTCTGATTCTGTGTCTCCCTCTCTCTCTGCCCTTCCCTTCCTCATGCTCTGTCTCTACATCTCTCAAAAATAAAATAAAAACGTTAAAAAAATTAAAAATAAAAAGAAGGAAAGAAACTCCAAGAACATTAACGACTGAGATTTTATGATAAACAATGGAGGCCGAAGGAAATGGATAACATAGTCTAAGTGCTCAAAGTAAACAAACTGTCACCCAAGAATCACATATACAGAAAAGCTTTTTGTCAAAAAGCAAGGTAAACTGTCTTCCTGCTCTGGAGCTCTTATGCTCAGAAGAAAGACAGTGCCATCGATAGGAAACACCACCATATATATACTGGAGACTGCTCACCCCTCACCATTGTCAGTGTACAGAAGGTTCTTTGGATGTAAACATTTCTCTAAAACCAATGAGTAGCTGCAGAAGTCTGGCAAGGAGCCCATCAACTGGAAGGATCTGTGACCCTGAACTGGGGGCCTGTCTCTGAGCAGTTTTCTAGAAGGTGCTTTTGAAGTATTTTCCAGGAGCGGCAGCTTTATCCAGCCAGAAGCAGCAAAGGCTCTACCCTGCAACTGTATGTCTGTATTTGCAACATGGCTTTGGCCAAAACATGCTGTCACAGTATTTGAGAAAGAGAGGAGGTCAAATACTCCAGAGGACTCCTCTCTCTCACCTTTATGGTAAAAGAGGACAGTAGACAGAAGCACTTTTTTGGTACAGCCAGGCTGCTGCTTATTTTTACCCGACAGGTTAGACTTTAGGTTGTAAGGTTTTGGGAGTGTTTATTTAGGAAGGTTCTCCTTTGTCCAGCCTGGCATTCCAGTTCTTGGCCAAGTACACTCTCCCTCAATCCTTCCCCGAGGTCTCCAGCCCCTCCTTGAAGGAAGCAGATGGACATTTTGCAGGTGCCCAGAAATTTAGGGATGAAAATTCCTAAAGACTAATCTTCTGTGTGAGCCTTCACTGATAGGGAGAAGGAAGTGAATGGGGTCTTGTTTTTCATTATTCTCCGAGTGTTCCTAGGAATAAACAGCAGAAATTGAACTGGAAGAAAAAGAAAAAGATAAATAAATATATATATATATATAAATCCTTTGCTGGGGAAACAATCTTTATTAGGTTGATACCTGCATCCTAGGTCATGTTAGAGATGCTGTTGATATGTTAGTTGGGGGGAAAAGAGTTAACCATGAGTAAGTTGGGAATAAAAGTTTGTTGAAGTTTCAAAAACAAAATGAAGGTAAAATAATTCCCAGACTTAAAACAAAAACTGAGAATTAGTTGCTATATTACCAAGTTCACAAGAAATACTAATGAAATATCTTCAGTTTGGAAACAAGTGACTCTAAATGGTTATTTGAATCAACATGAAAATCAAAGAATAAAGGTGAGGGGCACCTGGGTGGCTCAGTCAGTTAAGCGTCCGACTTCGGCTCAGGTCATGATCTCATGGTTTGTGAGTTCAAACACTACGTCGGGCTCTGTGCTGACAACTCAGAACCTGGAGCCTGCTTCAGATTGTGTATATTCCTCTCTCTCTGCCCCTCCCCTGCTAATGCTTCATCTCTCTTTCTCCCCACAATCAAAAATAAATAAGCATTTTTAAAAAATACAGGTGAAATCAATTTTGTACTTAAACATATGATTCATAGTTTTTCCTTTTATTACATAACTTATTTTAAAAACAATTGTATAAAATAATATATTTATAATACAATGTGAAGTCTATAACATAGATCACATATGTGCAATATATTTTTCAATAACAGCACAAAGAAGGTTGGTGGAACAAAGCCGTATTGCCTAAGAAATGACTATAGATGATACAGTAATAATTATAAAAATGTATTGTAGGGCTTATAACATTCATAAATACACTATGTATAATAATAATGCCATGAAAGGAGAAAGAGAGAATAGGAGTAACATTTATATATATTACTAGAAATAAAAGAGTATAAATTTGAAGCTAGTTCTGGTAAATTGAAATTCTTATTGTAAACCCAAGGATAGCCATTAGAAATAATTTTAAAAAAGTATAGTCAGCTTGTTGTATCACTACATTATACAACTGAAACTAACACAACACTGTATGGTAACTACACTAGAATTAAAATTTAAAAATAAAATTATATAAAAAAGCTATAGTCAGAGGACCTGGGTGGCTCACTCAGTTAAGTGTCTTGATTTCAGCTCAGGTCATAATCTCACTGTTCATGAGATCCATTCCCACTTTGGGTTCTCTGTTGACATAACAGAGCCTGCTTGGAATTCTCTCTCAAGGTCTATGCCCCCAAATCCTGCCCATGCTCTCTCTTCTCTCTTTCTCAAAATAAATTAAAAAAAAAAACATGTTTCAAAAAGCTATAGTCAAAAAGAATTAAAAAAGGTAAAATAATACAATAGAGGGGCACCTGGGTGACTCAGTCGGTTGAGGTGAAGTCTGACTTCACCTCAGGTCATGATTTCATAGTTTGTGGGTTCGAGCCCTGCATTGAGCTGAACTAACAGCTTGGAGCTTAGAGCCTGCTTCAGATCCTGTGACTCCCTCTCTCTCTGCCCCACTCACACTCTGTCTCTCAAAACTGACTAAACCTAAAACAAATTTAAAAAAGAAAGTAAAATAATACACTAGAAAATATTCACTTAATTAAGAAGGAAGCAGTAGAAGGAAAAGATAGTGTGACAGAGAAGCAGAGGGACCCTGAGCATTCCTTGCCCTTCAAACACAGCTGTATTGAGGTTAGATTACTTGGAATACACACCAATTTGCTCTGACTACTGGCATAAAACTCTTTAGAGTGGGAGGGAGAGAGCATGAAAGGTGCAAGGTTCATAGAAGTGAATTGGGGGAGAGAAAAAAGGCGGTGGCATGAAGGGGAGGGGACCCATTCCATGAAGAGACAAAAAGGAGAAAAAGAGAGAGGGGTTGAGAAAGTGCGGCATCAGGTTAGCACAAGAGGAAAACGTCCCTGGACCATGGACTGGGGAGCTAAATGTACCAGTGTCTCAGAGCATCTTGGGGTGTTTTACTGTTTGTTTCTTTGTTTTCAAATAGCATGTGGTACTCAAACTCTGATATTTTGGAAGTTTATAACTCTCTCTGGAGTGAAGCTGTAGCTTGCACTCATGAGGAGAAGGAAGGCACTGGCCCCGGAATACATAACCTGGTGTAGGGATCTTTTGAGTCAAACTTGGATGGAACATTTCCATTCCGGGAGTACATTTGGAAGAGGATATATTGCCTCCCCAATTCATTCGCCCGGTAGGTTCCAGAAAAAGGCCTTTCATTCGCAGGAGACAGTGATGCATAGAGAGGGCAGATGGCCTGGTTGCTGCTTTTCACTATACTACACCACAGATTTCTTGCACCCTACAGGGATGGAACTGTTTATTTGAGACAAAAGACATCAGACGCAATGCAGAGAGGCTCTACTCTAAAGGAGGGGATGAGTCCACACAGTGCCAGATCGGTTAAGATTTTGAGTTTTGGATACCAGCCAAGCGCCAAAGAATAAACACAGGAGAGCTGTGCTGTAGGGGACACTGACTACCCTGGCTCTTCTGTGACGGCTTCTTGAACAATGGGCAGTGTGAGAACTCTTGTCCTGAGACAAATGAGTATAGTAGTGCCATTTCCCACCTCAACACCAAAAAGGTGGACTTCAGAGAGCAACACAAAGGGCCAAGTGGAGGTGGAACGCCCTTAAATGAAACCCTGCTGTCCTGTGCCTGGAAACTGCATATTTACCAGGGCAGTATTTACTCTGAGCCACCACAAGGATCCTCTCCTCTAGAAGACCAGCACAGGCAGTATCCCACATGCACCAAGCATACTGAAAATAGTATTTCAAAGCATTACCTGTAGTTTTGGTGGAAATAAAACCACGCTTACTTTTTCTTTTTTTTTTTTTTTCGTTGGATCAGGCTTAAACTTTTGTTTGTTTGTTTGTTAACTTGGTTTTTCAGTTCCTTATCCATATTTTTTTGGATCAGGCTTCTTTTTTTCTTTCATTTTCTTTCTTCTTTTTTTTTTTGGAAACATTTTCTTTCTTCTTTTTTTTCTAATTGCATGTTTGTTTGTTTTTCATTCTTTGTACTTTTCTCTTTTTTTGGGAGGGCATCATGCTTTTTTGTTTTGCATTTTTTTCCCAGGCTTATTTTAAACAAATCAAGCTCACCTAGTTAATGGCTCAAATACTCCCCATGGCAGGCAAGGAAAACCTCTGCGCAGGAATGACCAATGGGAAAGAGTAGCCCATTGGTAGCAGTGTGCAAACAGCATATAGAAACACATACTGAAGTGCCAGGCCCTAGACAGTGTATGACCTCTATGTAATATAGCATTATTCCAAGAAGCAGGTAACATAATAAGATTTCGAAACACAAAAAAGAAGAAACTTACCTAAAATGACAAGGTGGAGGGATTTCCTCTCAAAAGAAAGGTCAAGAAGAAATAATAGCCAGGGACTTGATCAAAACAGATATAAGCAATATATCTGAACAAGAATTTAGGACAATAGACATAAGACCACTAGCTGGGTTTGAATAAAGCATAGAAGACACCAGAGAAACCCTTGCTGCCTAGATCAAAGACCTAAAAAGTAGGCTGAAATAAAAAATGCTATAACTCAGATGCAAAAAACGACTGGATACAATCACAAAGAGGATTGAAGAAATAGAGGAGAGAATAGGTGATTTAGAAGACAAAATTGTGGAAAATAATGAAGCTGAAAAGAAGAAGGAGATAAAATTGTTTGATCATAAAGGTAGACTTAGGGAATCCAGTGTTTACACTATTTTTATCATAGGAGTCCCAGAAGAAGAAGAGGGGGGAAAGGGATAGTAAGTTTTTTCAAACAAATTTTAGCTAAGAACATCCCAAATCTGAGGAAAGAAACAAGTGTCCCAGTCCAAGAGGCACAGTCAACTGCCCACAAAATCAACACATCATAGTCAACATCATGACATAGCATAGTGAAATTTACAAAATACAAAGCTAAGGAGAGTATTCTAAAAGCAGCAGGGAAAAAGGCCTTAAACTACAAGGGTAGACACATAAGATTCACAGCAGACCTGTCCTCTAAAACTTGGCAAGACTGAAGGGAGTGGCAGGAAATATTCAACCTGCGGAATAGGACAAATATGCAGCCAAGAATTCTTGATCCAGGAAGACTGTCATTCAGAATATAAGGAGACATATAGAGTTTGCCCAACCAACAAAAACTAAAGGAGATGTTGACCACTAAACCAGTCTCACAAGAAATTTAAGGGATAATCTTTGAGTGGAGGAAAAAAAATAGCAAAGCAACAAAAGACTAGAAAGGACCAGAATACATCACTAGAAATACCAACTCTACAGGTACCACAATGGCACGAAATTTACATCTTTCAATAATCACTTTGAATCTAAATGGACTAAGTGTTCCAATCAAATGACAGAAGGTATCAGAATAGATAAAAAATAAGACCCATCTATATGGTGCCTAAAAGAGACTCATTTTACACCTAAAAACACTTTATGATTGAAAGTGAGGGAATGGATAATCATCTATTATGCTAATGGAAGTGAAAAGAAATCCAGAGTAGCCATAATTATATCAGACAAACTAGAATATGAACCAAAGACTGTGACAAGAAATTAATAAAGGCACTACATCATAATTAAGTGGTCTATACACCAAGAACATCTAACAATTATTAATATTTATGCCTCCAAGGTGGAAACACCCAAATATACAAATCAATTAATCGCAAACATACAGAAACTCATTGAAAATAATACAATACTAGTAGAAGACTTTAACACCCCATTTACAGCAATGGACAGATCATGTAAGCAGAAAATCAATAAGGAATCAATAGCTTTGAATTACACAATGGACTGGATGGACTTAGCAGATATATTCAGAATATTTTATCTTAAAGTATCAGAATACACATTCTTCTCCAGTGCATTTGGAACATTCTCCAGAATAGATCACATACTGGGTCACAAATCTGCCCTTAACATATACATAGCGATCAATAT
The DNA here is from genome assembly GCA_030068075.1 of Paguma larvata. Classification (NCBI taxonomy): domain Eukaryota; kingdom Metazoa; phylum Chordata; class Mammalia; order Carnivora; family Viverridae; genus Paguma; species Paguma larvata. The sequence continues at coordinate 67,700,070 of CM057830.1, forward strand.
CATACCATGAATATTTTTGGACCTCAACACTATGAAACTTGAAATCAACCACAAGAAAAAAATTTGGAAAGCCCTCAAAACCACAGAGGTTAAAGAACACCCTACTAAACATGAATGGATTAACCAGGAAAATAAAGAAGAAATAAAAAAAAAATGCATGGAAGCAAATGAAAATGAAAATACAACAGTTGCAACCCTTCGGGATATAGCAAAGTCAGTCCTAAAAGGAATGTATATTGCAATTCAGGGCTATCTCAAGAAGCAAAAAAAGGCCCAAATACACACTCTAACCCTACAGCTAAAATATCAACTAACAGAATATCAAATGAACTCTAAAGCCAGCAGAGGAAAAAAATAATAAATATTAGAGCAGAAATAAACAATATAGAAACAACAACAACAACAAAAAGTAGAACAAATCAATGAAACTAAGAGCTGGTTGTTTGAAAGAATTAACAAAATTGATAACCTCTTAGTCAAACTTACCAAAAAGAAAAAAGACCACAATATGTAAAATCATAAATGAAAGAGTGCAACCAACACCACAGAAATACAATTATAAGAGAATACTAGGAAAAATTATATGCCATCAAACTGAGCAATCTGAAAGAAATGGACAAATTCCTAAAAACTACTAAACTACTAAAACTGAAAGGGGAAGAAATAAAAAAATTTGAACAGGCCCATAACCTCAAAGAAATTCATCAGTAATCAAAAGTCTCCCAACAAACAAAAGCCTTCCCAAGGGAATTATACCAGCCATTTAAAGAAGAGTTATAGCTATTCTTCACAACCTGTTCCGGAAAATAAAAATGGAAGGAAAACTTCCAAACATTCTATGAAGCCAGTATTAGTTTGATTCTAAAACTAAAGACTTCTGTAAAAAGAATAGCTACAGGCCAATATCTCTTATGAAAATGTCTGCAAAACTTATCAACAAGATACTAGCAAATCAAACTCAAAAGAACATTACAAGAATTATTCACCATGATCAAGTGTAATTAATTCCTGGGCTGCAGGGCTGGTATAATATTTGGAAATAAATCAACATGATACACCACATTAATAAAAGAAAAGATAAGAACCATATGATCATTTCAATACATGCAGAAAAAGAAATTAACCAAAAACAGCATCGATTCTTGATAACAACCTTCAACAAAGTAGGGATAGATGGAACATGACTTAACATCATAAAGGCCATATACAAAAGATACACAGCTAATATCATCCTCAAAGGGGAAAAACTCATAACACTTGCTTTATTACCAAGACAAGACAAGGATGTCCACTCTCACCATCACTATTTAACATAGTAATGGAAGTGTTACCTTTAGCAGTGAGACAAAAAAAAAATGAAGAAGAAAGAAAAAAAGTCATCCAAATTGGCAAGGAAGAAGTCAAACTTTCACTATTTGCAGATGACATAATACTCTAAGTAGAAAACCTGGAAGCCTCCACCAAAATATTGCTAAAACTAACACATGAATTCAACAATTCACAGAATATAAAATCAGTGTGCAAAAATCTGTCACATTTCTATACAATAATATAGGTATTAAAGAGGGCACCTGTGATAAATGCTGGGTGCTGTATATGTAAGTGATGAATCACTGAATTATACTCCTGAAACCAATATTGCACTGTCAACTAAAATTTAAATAAATAAATAAATAAATAAATAGGAGCAGTAAATGAAGAATGGAAAAAGAAAAAAAAACGTATAGAAAACAAAATTAAAGAGCAGATATAATTCTAGTTATATCAATAATATTACACACAAATTAAATAAATATCCTTATTCAAAGATGGAGATCGTCAGAGGGGATTAAAACATAAACTATATAGTGTGTAAAGGAGACACATTTTAGATTCATAGATGTAAATTAAAAGCAAATTGATGAGAAAAGACATTAATATAAATAGCAATCACAGGAAAGTTTAAGTTATTATACTAATAACAGAAAAATTAGACTTCAAAACAAAAGGAAATTATTATAGATAGAATCATTTTATCATTTTATAATGATAAAACTATGAATCAGGAGCTATGTACCAATTATAAACACATATGACTCTCACAACAGAACACCAACATATTTGAAACAAAAACTGACAGAGGATGAAATAATCAATTAAATGTTTCAATTCCCCCTTTCAATAATGAATAGAATATTTGGGCACAATATCAACAAGGAAAAGGAAAACTCAATCAACTCAATAATTCGAATTGAACTAGCATTCATTTGTAGTACACTCTATCCTACAGAAGAGAATGTACATTTTTCTCAAGTACACATGAAACATTCTCTGAGATAGGCCATATGCTAGGCCACAAACTTCAACACATCTAAAATGTACAAATAATACAAAGTGTGTTCTCCAACAACAATGAAATGAAATATAAATCGATAGTAGGAAAATTCTGGGAAATTTACAAAACATGAAAATTAAACAGCACACTCCTAAATGAACAATGGGCCAAAGAAGTGATAAAAAGTAAAATTAAAAAATACTTTTAGATTGGGTCACCTGGGTGGCTCAGTCAATTAAGCATCCAAGTCTCGTTTCTGGCACAGGTCATGATCTCATGGTCATGAGATTGAGCCTTGCGTGGGGTTCTGCATTGGGTGTAGAGCCTGGTTAAGATTCTTTCTCTTCCTCTCCCTCCCTCCCTCTCCCCATTAAAAAAAAATGACGTGAGATGAATGAAATGAAGACAGCACATACTAAAACTTGTGGGGTATAACTAAAGTAGTCCTTAGAGGAAATTTTATAACTCTAAATGTCTATGTTAAGGAAGAAGAAAGATCTTAAATAGATAATCTAACCTTTCCCTTTAAGAAACTGGAATAAGACTAGAGTGATATCTGCAAGATGGTGAAGTAGGAGGCCCTAAACTCTCCTTCTCCCCATAAACACTCTGATTCAGCAAATAGTCCATAGGCAAATCCCCATCCCCACTGTGAAAAATTCAGAAACTAATTGAAAAGCTCTTGCACTCCAGGTGAATGTGAAGCCATACTCACTAAAGTCAGTAGAGAGATTCTGAACACAATATTGCTGTAGTTCCTGCTTCCGATGCAGCATCATATGTTCAGAAAAAGACCTCCTAGCTTGAAACTTCTCCCAAGGAATGGAGGGGGTTGTTTCATTCTTCAGTCTTCAGAGGGAACTTTCCAGACAAGTGGTTTCTGTTTTGCCTGGTTTGTATTTCTAATGGCTGCCTGGGAGAGAAAGGAAATGGCAGTTTAGGGTGGTAGATGCCATAAATCCTCCTCCTGTTCAACACAAAGCAAGTGAGAAAAAAATTCCAACTTCAGATTACACCTGGGGAGGTAAAGATAATCCACAGATCCAACACCTCTATTTATCTGGGACTTTCCAAAGAACTGGCTTTGGGCTAACTACACTTTTAGTGGAGGAAGAGGACTTCACAAAGACTCAAGAGTCTACGGAGCATATAATTGAAAAATAATGAGCAGTGGGTTCAGGGGTGAGGAAAAAGCAGTGACAATCAGCTTATCACCTAAAATAAGATCCTGTCACTTCTAAAATTTGTAAGTTATAAGCATATTAAGTTAAATAAAACAACATAAAATTTGGAAGATATCCACATAAGAATTAGGAGAGGATGCATAGGGCATTAAAAGCTACCTAAGTTTTTTGCATTGTTTGGGGAGAAGAAATTACTACAAAATGTTATGAATTTTTATACAAATATTTTCTCTGTGTAAATACTAAAAGTAATCATTGAAATAAGATAAAAAAGAATGTGTATTTTAATCCAGTAAGTAAACCAATAAAACCCATTTATACCAACATAAGACAATAAAATGAAAAAAATGAAATAAGGAGAAAACACTAACAGAGCTGGAAGAGTTCAAATGTATTATAATCATTATAGGGGTGGATCAACAAAATTCAACTATTAAAGACAGATACTTTCAGATTGGATTTTTAAATTTCATTTTATTTTTTATTGAGACATGGCATATAATATTGTGTTGGTTTTTTGGTGTACAATATAATTGTTTGGTATATTTTTATATTGCAAAATCTTTACCACAATAAAATAAATTAACATCCATCAACATGCATAGTTACAAAATTGTTTACTTGTTATGAGAACTTTTAAGATCTACTCTCTTAGCAACTTTTAAATACACAACACAGTATTGTTGACTGTCCTCACCATGCTATACATCACATCTCCAGGACTTATATATATATATATATATATATATATATATATATATATATATATATATATATATATATATATATCATAACTGGAAGTTTGTACCTTTTGATGACCTTCACTCACTTTGCATACTCACCACTCTCTGCTATTGGCAGTCACCAATCTGTTTTCTGCATTTATGAGTTCTGTTTCCTTTCCTTTTTTTTTTTATTCTACATATAAGTGAAATCATACAGTATTTGTTTTTCTCGAATTTTTCCTTAGGATAATTCCCAGAAAGTTGGTCCATATTGTCAAAAATGGCAAGATTACTTTCTTTTTTATAACCGAATGATATTCTGTGTGTGTGTGTGTGTGTGTGTGTGTGTGTGTGTGTGTGTGTGTGTGTTCTTTATCCATTGATCCATTGATGGACATATCCATGTTTGGGATATTGTAAATAATGCTGCAGTGAACATGGGGGAGCAGATATCTCTGTGAGAGAGTGAGTTTGTTTCATTTGGATAAATACCCAGAAGTGTAACATCTGTATTATATATATGGTAGGCTTTTTTAAAATATGTATGTATGTATGTATGTATGTATGTATTGAGGAACCTCTATACAGTTTTCCAACATGGCTACACCAATTTACACTCCCATCAATAATGCACAAGTGCCCCCTTTTCTCCACATCCTTGTAAACACTTGTTATGTGTTGTCTTTTTTAAAATGTTTTTATATGTTTATTCATTTTTGGGAGACAGAAAGAGACAGAGCACAAGTGGGGGAGGGGCAGAGAGAGAGAGGGAGACACAGAATCTGATGCAGGCTCCAGGCTCTGACCTGTCAGCACAGAACCCAGTGTGCCTTGAACTCACGAACCGTGAGATCATGACCTGAGCTGAAGTCAGATGCTTAACTGACTGAGCCATCCAGGCACCTCTATTTATTTGTTGCCTTAATTTTGGTGACAACCTTTATAACAGGTGTGATGTGGTATCTCATTGTAGTTTTGATTTCTATTTCCCTGATGATTAGTGCTTTTGAGTACATTTGTATGTACCTTTTGGCAATATGTATATGTTTCTTTTTAATGTCTATTCAGCTCCTCTTCCCATTAAAAACTCAGATTGGTTTTTGTTTTTGCTTTTGTTTGTTTTTTGTGTTTTTTTTTTGCTATTGAGTTGTATAAATTTTTTATATATTGGATATTAATACTTTATCAAATATATGATTTGCAAATACTTTCCCCAATTCCAAAAGTTGCTTTTTCATTTTGTAGATGTTTTCCTTTCCAGTGCAAAATCTTTTTAATTTGATGTAGTTCTGCTTGTTTATTTTTTCTTTTGTTTCCTTTTTTTTGTGTGTCAAATCAGACAATCATTGCCAAAACCGATGTTAAGGACTTCACTCCCTATGTTTTCTTCTAAGAGTTTTATGGTTTCAGGTGGTCCATTCAAATCTTCGATCCATTTTGAGTTGATTTTTATGTATGGAAATTTAGTGATCTAGTTTCATTCTTTTGTATGTGGCTGTCAAGTTTTCCAAACATCATTTATTGAAGATACTATTCTATCCTCGTTGCATATTCTTGGCTCATTTGTTGCAAATTAATTGACCACAAATATATATGTGGATTTATTTCTGGGATCTCTATTCAGATTGAGTTTTTAATAACCTACTTCCATGCTGTTTAGAACAGGAACACCTAAAAGAATAACATTGCTAGATTGAGCATAAAGGCATTTCAGTCTCCTGGCTAAATCACCCCAATAACCTTTATCCGTTTTCTGTTCATAAATGGCGATGGCATGCAAATTTACATTCTGTTTCCCACCTTAAATTTGTTTTTATTTCTCTGTTAGTGTGCAAGGCATATAGCTGGCTTTAGCCATTTCTCAGAACTAGACTCCTTAAAACAACAAAAGTTAACTTACCAAAAACTGAAATAAATAAAGTATACATATATATATATATATATATATATATATATATATAGAGAGAGAGAGAGAGAGAGAGAGAGAGAGAGAGCATATATATGTATGCTAGTATGTATGTAAAATGTTTCAGCTTTAGTTTAAAAGCTGAAAACAGGGGCAACTGGGTGGCTCAGTCAGTTAAGCGTCCGACTTCAGCTCAGTCATGATCTCACGGTTTATGAGTTTGAGACCCACATCAGGCTCAGTGCTGACAGCTCAGAGCCTGAAGCCTGCTTTGGATTCTGTGTCTCCCTCTCTCTGCCCCTCCTGACTCACGCTCTGTCTCTCTCTCTCTCTCAAAAAAAACATTAAAAAAATAAAATAAAAGCCAAAAACAAAATACATCAAACCAATAGCTACCTTTTCTTGGTATAATATTACTAACATTAATTGAGCACATGACATATGCAAAGCATTGCTCTAAGTTCTTTAGATTTATTATATCATTTAATCCTCACAACGAAAATGCTGAGAGATAGTTACTGCTGTCATTCCCTTCTCGTAGAGAATGAAAATGATGCAAAGAGAGGTACATTAACTTGTCTAAGACTAAAACAGAGTGAATGGTTGCACCCACATTGTGAGGCTCTAGGGCTTACAATATTATTTCGTTTACTCTATCTCCTTTCAAAATGATCTACATTCTTTGAATAATAAAACAAGAAAATATTTTACTTTGTGTGGGAAGCATCAGATTCAGGATTGAAAAAGCCCAGAAAACAAGCACAGGAACATAAGTTTAAATACAAAGAAAAGCCCAGAAACCTAAGATGTGTGAAAAAGCTATGTCTAGGGAGAAGTTTCATTTGCTGAGTATAGCTAAGTGGCTTTAAAAACTAAATTGTTTAATATTTGATTTTAAGTTTTGTTGTATTAAACTATAATGCAATCTTCCAACTGTGAACCCTTCAATTACCAATAAAATTCTGCTGCACACAAAGAAATTAAAGGTAAAATAAAAATATATCAGGCATATTATAATAAAACAGGTGCAGAAATATTAATATCAAGCGAAAATAATTCAGAAAACACTAAAATGCTTTATGACAAATTAGCTATGATATATATTACATATGATGTATAAGAGCACATGGCAAACAATTTTTATGTGTTTAATAATATAATTTTAAAGTATATAAAACAATAAAATTATTAGTATTGCTAGTATTTTGGTTTCAACATTTTAGTTTTAAAATATTGATGAAGTGTCAGGTCATTAGTGTGAAATATTTTAATCCTTTGCTATTACAAAAAGTTCCTAAGTGGTAATAACAAGAGAGGGTCTATTGTATTTTTAAAATAGTCCAGGAAATAAAACCAAGGTGTCCAATGAATTAATAAATAAAATGAGCACTCCCATTAGGAAATACAGGTATGAAATACTTGTGTTTTTTAAAACATAGATATATTGGGTTTTGGGTCTCTATCAGTAAAAGCAGAATGGACGTTTTCCAAGCAGCTGCTAGACTTGCCAGCAAGGGAAAAAAAGCCTCCTGCTTGTTTTTTTTTTTTCAAGGTTTTATTTAGATTCTAGTTTGTTGACATACTGTGTAATATTAGTTTCAGGTGTAGAGTTTAGTGATTCATCACTTACATACAATGCAATGCTCATCATATGTGCCCTCTGTAATCCCAATAAACATTTGCCTTATCCCCCCCGCGCCACGCCAACTCCCTGCCAGTCCACCTCTCCTTCAGCAAGACTCAAGTTTATTCTGTAGTTAAAAAGTCTGTTTTCTGTCATGACTCTCTTTTTTTCCCACCAAAGTTCATTTGTTTTGTTTCTTAAATTCCACATATAACTGAAATCCTATGCTATTTATCTTTCTCTGATTGACTTATTTCACTTAGCATGATGCACTGTAACTCCATTCACATCATTGCAAATGGCAAGAGTTCATTTTTTATGGCTGAGGAATACTCATATATATGTCCATCAGTTGATGGACATTAGGGCTCTTTCAATAATTTGAATATTATTGATAATGCTGCTATCAACATCAGGGTGCATGTATTCCTCGAAATCAGTATTTTTGTACCTTCTAGGTAAATGCCTAGTAGGGTAATTGCTGGATCATAGGGTAGTCCTATTAATAACTTTCTGAAGATATTCTGTACTGTTTTCCAGCACTGCTTCACCGGGTGCATTCCCACCCACAGTGTAAGAGACTTTCCCTTTCTATGTATCCTTACCAACATCTCTTGTTTCCTATATTGCTAATTTTAGACATTATGAAAGGTGTGAGGTGGTATCTCATTGTAGTTTTGATTTGTGTTTCCTTGATGATCAGTGATGTTGAGCATCTTTTCATGTCTGTTAGCATCTGTATGACTTCTTTGGGAAAATGTGTATAAATGTTTTCCTCCCATTTCTTAACAGAATTATTTGTATTTTGGGAGTTAAGCTGGAAAATTCTTTATATATTTTGAATACTAAAACTCAATCAGCTATGTCATTTGTAAAAATTCACTCCCATTCCAAAGGATGCTTTTTAGTTTTCTTGATTATTTCCTTCACTGTGCAGAAGTTTTTATTTTGATGAAGTATCTATTGTTTATTTTGCTTTTATTTCTCTTTCATCAAGACACATATGCAATGAGAATTTGTTATGGCAGATGTCAAAGAGGTTACTTCCTGTGTTCTTCTCTAGGATTTTAATGGTTTCCTGTCTCCCATTTAGGGCTTTTATCCATTTTGAATTTATTTTTGTACATGATGTAAGAAAGAGGTCCAGTTTCTTTCTTCTTTCCTGCTTTGCCAAAGATCAGTTGATTCCACAGTTGTGGGTTCATTTCTGGGTATCAATTCTGTTCCATTAATCTACGTATCTACTGTTGTTCCGGTACCATACTGTTTTGATTACTACAGCTTTGTAATATAATTGACATCTGGAATTTTGATGCCTCCAAGCTTTGCATTTCTTTTTTAAATGCCTTTGGCTATTCAGGGTCTTTTGTGAGTCCATACAAATTTTAGGATTGTTTGTTTTAATTCTGTGAAAAATGCTGTTAATATTTTGATAGGGGTTACTCTAAATGTGTAAATTGTTTGTGTAATATAGACATTTTAACTAAATTTGTTCTTCCAATCCATGAGCATGGGATATTTTTCCATTTCTTTGAGTCATCTTCAATTACTTTCATCAGTGTTTTATGGTTTTCAGAATACAGATCATTTACTTCTTTGGTTAGGTTTATTCCTAAGTATCTTATGTTTTTTGTTGCAATTGTAAATGGAATCAATTCATTGATTTCTTTTTATACTATGTCGTTATTGGTGTATATAAAATCAACAGATTTCTGCACATTGATTTTGTATACTGGGACTTTACCGAATTTGTGTATCAGTTCTAGTAATTTAGTGAAGTATTTTGGGTTTTCTATATAGAGTATTATGTGATCTGCAAATAGCTAACATTTGACTTCATCCTTGCTGATTTGGATGTCTTTTATTTCTTTTTGTTGTCTGATGGCTGAGGCTAGGACTTCCAGTGCTATGTTAAATAACAGTGGAGAAAGATGGCATCTTGTTCCTGATTTTTATGGAGAAAACATTCAGTTTTTTCCAATTGAGGGTGATATTACCAGTGGATTTTTCATGTATGGTCTTTATGATGTTGAAGTATTTTCCCTCTATCCCTACTTTCTTGAGGGATTTTATAAAAAATGATGCTATACTTTGTTTTTTCTGCACCTTGAGAAATGCTTTTTCTGCAGCTTGAGAGGCTTATGTGATTCTTTTCCTTTATTTTGTTAATGTGGTATATCACATTGATTTATGTATATTAAACCCACCTTGAAGCCCATGATTAAATTTCACTTGATCTTGGTGAACTATTCTTTTAGTCTACTGCCAGATTCAATTTGCTAGTTCATTGTTGAGAATTTTTCATCCATGTTCATCAGAGATAATTAGCCTGTATTTCTCTATTTTAGTGGAATATTTGGTTTTGAAACCAGGACAATGGTGGCCTCATAAAATGAGTTTGAGAAGAATAAAATAGTTTGAGAATAATAGGTATTGATTATTCTTTTTTTATTTTTTTTAATTTTAATGTTTGTTTTTGAGATAGAAAGACCGTGATGGGGGAGGAGCAGAGAAAGAGAGAGACACAGAATTTGAAGCAGGCTCCAGGCTCCGAACTGTTAGCACAGAGCCCAACACGGGACTCACAACCACGCACTATGAGATCTTGGTTTTGAGCTGTAGTTGGACGCTTAACCAACAGAGGCACCCAGGCACCCTGGTATTTATTCTTTAAATGTTTTCTAGAATAACCCTGTTTTCTAATAATAATCCATATACTGCTGGACTTTATTTTGTTGGGAGATTTTCCATTACTTGTATGTTTCTAGGAATTTTTCCATTGCTCGAAACTGATTCGTGGGCATACAATTTTTCATAATATTCTCTTATTATTGTTTGTATTTCCTTGGTGTTGGTTGTGATCTCTCCTCTCTCATTTGTGATTTTATTTATTTGGGTGCTTTATTTTTTCTTTTTGATAAGTCTGGCTAGGGAATTATCAATTTTATTAATTCTTTCAAAGAACCAGCTCCAGAAATTCATTGATATGTTCTATGGTTGTATTATTTCTATATCATTTATCTCTCCTCTAATCTTTTTTATGACGCCTCTTCTTCTGTGTTTAAATTTTGTTTGTTGTTCTTTTTCTTGTTCCTTTAGGTGTAATATTAAGTTGTTTATTTGAGATTTTTCTTGTTTCTTTTGGTAAGCCTGTTATGCTATATATATTTCCCTCTTAGGATCTCTTTTGCTGCAACCCAAAGGTTTTGGACCATAGTGTTTTCATTTTCATTTGTTTCCATAAATTTTTATTTTTCTTTAATTTCCTCGTTTACCCATTCATTCTTTAGTAGGATGTTCTGTAAGCTCCATTCATTTGTGACCTTTCCAAATGTTTTCTCTCTTGACCTCAAGATTCAGAATGTTGTCCGAAGAAAACATGCAGGATATGATCTCATTTTTTTTGTCATTGTTGAGGACTGATTTGTGACATAGTAAGTGTTCGATTCTGCAGAATGTTCCATGTGCACTTGAAATAAAATGTGTATTCTGCTGACTTAGGATGAAATGCTCTGAATATATATGTTTATTTATTTTTAATGATCAGGAATATAATTTAGTGATTTATCACTTACATATAACAAACAGTGCCCATTCTGGCAACTGTCCTCCTTAATGCCCCTTCCCCATTTAACCTATCCCACCACTCGACACCCTACCAGCAACCCTCAGTTTGTTCTCTGTATTTAAGAATCTCTTACGATTTGTATCCCATAATTTTTTTATTAATTTTGTTTCCCTTCCCTATGTTCATCTGTTTTGTATCTTAAATTCCATATATGAGTTCAATCATGTGATATTTGTCTTCCTCTGATTAATTTCGCTTAGCATAATACACTCTAGTTCCTCCAAGTTGCTGCAAATGGCAAGATTTCATTTTTTTTTCATTGCTGGATAATATTCCATTGTGTATGTGTGATATATAAATACATATATACCACTTCTTCTTTATCCATTCATCAGTCAATGGACATTTGGACTCTTTCCATACTTTCGTTATTATCAATAGTTCTGCTATAAACATTGGGGTGCATGTGCCCTTTCAAATCAACACTCCTGTGCTTTTGGGCAAATACCTATTAGTGCGATTCTGGGTCATAAGGAAGTTCTATTTTTATTTTTTTGAGGAACCTCCATATTCTTTTCAACAATGGCTGAACCAGTTTGCATTCCCACCAGCAGTGCAAAAGAGTTTCTCTTTCTCCTCATCCATGTCAACATCTATTTTTGCCTCAGTTGTTATCTTTAGCCATTCTGAAAGTTGTGAGGTGGTATCTCATTGTGGTTTTGATTTGTATTTCCCTGATGATGAGCATCTTTTCATGTGTTGGTTATCCATCTGGATGTCTTATTTGGACAAGTGGCTATCCATGTCTTTTTCCCATTTCTTCGCTGGAGTGTTTGTTTTTGGGAGATGAGTTTGTTAAGTTCTTTATAGATTTTGGATACTAACGATTTATCTGCTATGTCATTTGCAAATATCTTCTCCCATTGCTTCAGATGCCTTTTAGTTTAGCTGATTGTTTCCTTCACTGTGCAGAAGCTTTTTATCTTAATTAGGTCCCAATAGTTCATTTTGCTTTTGTTTCCCTTGCCTCCAGAGACCTGTCAAATAAGAAGTTGCCGTGGCCCAGATCAAAGAGGTTGTTGGCAGTTCTCTCTTCTAGGATTTTGATGGCTTCCTGTCTTATGTTTATGCCTTTCCTTCATTTTCAGTTTATTTTGTGTATAGTGTAAGAAAGTATTCCAGGTTCATTGTGTAAGAAAGTATTCCAGGTTCATTCCAGCATGTCGCTGTCCATTATTAACATCATTTGTGGAAGAGACTGTTTTTTTTCTATTGGATAATCTTTCCTGATTTATGAATAATTAGTTGGTCATACATTTGTGGGTCCATTTCTGGGTTCTGTATTCTGCTCCAATGATCTATGGATCTGTTTTATTTTTTTAATATTTTTTTAACATTAATTTATTTTTGAGACAGAGCAAGAGACAGAATGCAAGCGGGGGGAGTGGAATACAGAGGCAGACACGGAATCCAAAGTGGGAACCAGGCTCTGAGATGTCAGCACATAGCCTGATGTGGGGCTCGAACTCATGAACCATGAGATCATGACCTGAGCGAAAGTCGGACACATAACGGACTGAGCCACTCAGGTGCCCCTGGAACTGTTTTTGTGCCAGCACCATACTGTCTTGATGATTACAGCTTTGTAATGTAGCTTGAAGTCCAGAATTGTGATGCCTCCAGCTTTGGTATTCTTTTTCAGAATTGCTTTGGCTAATCAGGGTATTTTCTGGTTCCATAGACATTTTAGGATTGTTTTTTTCTAGCTCTGTGAAGAATGTTGGGGTTATTTTGATAAGAATTGCATTGAATATGTAGATTGCTTTGGTTACTATCAACATTTTAACAACCTTTATTCTTCCTATCTATGATCATGAGATATTTTCAATTTTTTTGTGTTTAATTTTTTTTCATAAGCTTAATGTAGTTCTCAGTGTATAGATTTTTTACCTCTTTGGTTAAGTCTATTCCTAGGTATTTTATGGTTTATGGTGCAATTGTAAATTAGATTGGTTCCTCGATTTCTCCTTGCACTACTTCGTTATTGGTGTATGTAAATGCAATTGATTTCTGTAAATTGATTTTATACCCCGCAACTTTCCTGAATTATTGTATCAGTACTAGCAGTTTTTTGGTGAAGTCTTTTGAGTTTCCCACATAAAGCATCTTGCCATCTGCAAAAACAAAACACTTCCTCCTTGCTTAGGTGGATGCTTTGTATTTATTTTTGTTGTCTGAATGCTGAGGCTAGGACTTCCAACTCTGTATTGAATAACAGTGATGAGAGTGGACATCCTTGTCATATTCCTGACCTTAGTGGGAAAGCTCTGAGTTTTTCCCCATTGAGGGTGATACTAGCAGTGAGACTTTCTTACATGCCCTTAATGATATTGAGGTAAGATTCTGCTATCCGTACTTTCGTGAGGATTTTTACCAAGAGAGGATGCTGTATTTTGCCAAATGTTTTCTCTGCATCTATTAAGAGGATAATGTGGTTCTTATCCTTTCTTTTATTAACGTGATGTATTACATTGATTGATTTGAAGTTATTGAATCAGCCCTGCTTCTCGGGAATAAATTCCACTTGATTATGATGAATAATATTTTAATGGGTTGTTGGGTCCAGTTTGCTTGTATCTTGTCAAGAATTATTGCATCCATGTTTATCAGGGAAATTGGTCTGTAATTCTTAGTGGGCTTTTTGTCTGGAATCAAGGTAATACTGGCTTGGTAGAATGAGTTTGGAGGCTTTTCTTCCATTTCTATTTCTTGGAACAGCTTCAAAAGAATAGATGTTAACTCTTCTTTAATATCAAAGTATTCGTGGTCTTTCAAATTTTTTCTTGTTGATTTCGAATTTCATAGTATTGTTGTCTGAAAATATACAAGGTATGATCTCAATCTTTTTACTTGTTGAGCGCTGACCCAGTGACCCAGTATGTGCTCTATTCTGGAGAATGCTCAATGTGCCCTCAAGAAGAAGGTGTATTCTGCTGCTTTAGGATGCAATATTCTGAATATATCTGTTAAGTCTATCTGGTTCAATATGTCATTCAAAGCTATTGTTTCCTTGTTGATTTTATGCTTACATCATCTGTCTATTGCTATAAGTGGAGTGTTAAAGTCCCATACTATCGTGGTATTATCATCAATTAATTTCTTTCTGATTGTGATTAATCGACTTATATATTTGAGTGTACCACATTGGGGACATAAATATTTACAATTGTTAGGTTTTCTTGGTGGATGGATTCCTTATGATATAATGTCTTTCTTCATCTCTTATTACAGTCCTTATTTTAAAATTTCGTTTGTCTGATACAAGTATGGCTACTCCAGCTTCCTTTTGATGACCATTAGCACGATAGATGGTTCTCCATCTCCTTACTTTCAATCTGCAGGTGTCTTTAGGTCTGAAATGAGACTCTTGTAAGTAACATATAGATGCATCTTGTTTTCTAATCCATTTCTGATACCCTATGCCTTTTGATTGTAGCATTTAGTCCAACGACATTTAGAGTGAGTACTGCAAGATACAAATTTAGTGCCATTGTGTTGCATGTAGGGTTGGTGTTTCTGGTGATGTTCTCTGGTCTTTTCTAGTCTTTGCTGCTTTTCGACTTTTTTGTTTCGTTTTGTTTTGTTTTTGTTTTGTATTTTCTCCACTCAGAGAGTCCCCTTTAACATTTCTTGCAGGGCGTGATTAGTGGTCATGAACTCCTTTAGTTTTTGTTTGTCTATGAAACTCTTTATCTCTTCTTCTATTTTGAAAGATAGACTTGCTGGATAAAGAATTCTAGACTGCATATTTTTCTGATTCAGCATGTTGAATGTATCCTGCCACTTTCTGGCCTGACAAGTTTTTGTGGTTAGGTCAGCTGACTACCTGATCTGTTTTCCCTTATGTATTAAAAACTTTTTTCCCTCCCCTTGGTGTTTTCATAAGTCTTTCCTTGTCTATTTGTGAATTTGACTATTATATGCCTCAGCGATTGTCCGTTTTTGTTGAATAATGAAAGTTCCATGTGCTTCTTGGATTTTGATATGTGTGTTCTTACCCAGATTACAAATATTTTCTGCTATAATTTGCTTACATACACCTTCTGCCCCTTTTTCTCTCTCTTATCTTCTGGGACTCCTATGAATCAGATTTTATTCCTTTTTAGTAACTCGCTGAATTCTCTAAGTCTTTTATCATGACCATTTGCCTTTGCATCCCTCTTTTTTTTTCAGCTTCATTCCCTCCATAAATTTAACTTTTATATCGCTTATTTACTGCTCTGATTCATCCATCCTTGCTGTCGTGGTATCCTTTTGAGATTATGTCTTGGTTATAGGATTTTTAATTTCATCCTGACAAAATTTATTTCTTTTATCTCTGCAGAAGAGATTCTATGCTTTTTTTTTTTTCATTCCCAGGTAATATTCTTATCTTCATGGTTATAAATTCTAGTTCAAACATCTTGCTTAAGCTCTTGGATGTTAATAAAGGCCCTGGCTGTCATTTCTTCCTGTTCCTTCTTTTGCAGTGAATTCCTTCATTTTATTATTATGGGGGAAGTAAGAAATTAATAAAATAAAAAATAAAATTTGAAAAGAATACAAAAAATCAAATAAAGGGAGCTATATCTTAGGGGTTTTTGTCTGTTTGTTAAAGAAGCTTTATAGAATAGAGAAAAAGGGAGAGGAAAGAAAAGACAAAAGTAAGAAAAAATTTAAAAATTAAAAAAAATAGTAAAATAGAATAAAATGAAATAAAATTAACTCGAATAAAAAAATTAAAAATAAACAATAAAGTAAAAAATAAAAATAAATTTTCTCTTTCTGTATCTATTAAAGTGGAAGAAAAGAAAAAAATAAAAGAAAAAATAAATCTAAGCAAAAACAGAAACAAAGAAAACAATCAAATAACTGAAGCAGTAAACAGAATGAAACCCTAATTAAGTTACATCAAGTTTTCCCTAGAACTGAAACTACTAAGCCATCTATAGTGTGTATGCTAAGAAGCTGGAGTGTTTCGTGCTTGTCTTCAAGGGGATGTGCTTGGATGGTGCAGTTATGTGGGGCTTTGTATAATGGCTCTGTTCCCCACTAGGTTGCACTGTTTAGCTTATTGGGGTGGATCAGTATGGTGCACATGCATGTGTGCCTGATAGAGATGGAAATGGCTGCACCCAGGTCCCTAGTCCCTGGCATGGGAACTTTCAATTCTCACCAACCTGAGTTCAAGCACCCCTCATTTATCTCAGGTCTCCTTCCACTCCCTGATTCTACCCTGTCCATGTCCATGCTGTCCACCTACCAGGCAGCACCTCCCTCCAGAGTTTTATCACAGATAGTGTGTGCTTCAAAACCCCACACTTCAGATTCCCCTGTGCCTTAGACCCATTCCAACTCTCTGGGGAGGATCTCTCTAAGCAATGGCTGGGTGCCGCCTTGCTCCAGAAAATGTTCATGTTGATGGCTCAGTGGCAGAGGGTCAGCGATTTTGGTAAATCACAACACACAGCCTGTACCAGGTTTCACTGCACTCTGACGTCTTTGTCCTAATACCAAAAAACTTGTATGCTCTCTAGGGTCTACTGTGACCTTTACCTGTGGTGAGGGCTTATGGCTTCTACCAAATGCACTTCAAGCAGAGGAACAACTTCTCCCTGTATGACACAAGGACCCCTCAGACCCTGCTGCCTGCTCCTGGGGATTCACTCCACTTCCTCACTAAAGCACAGCCAGGCACTGGGCTCTGAAACCTCAGACTCTGCACTCCACTGTTTATAAAATCCTAGTGGTATAGAAACCCTTTCCTTTCTCCCTGTCAATAGTTTTGGGGAACAGTTTCCTTGTTCAGTTACCCGTGAGTGTTTTTACTCTTTCTATTTCTCTCCAGCTACTTTCAAGGGAGTGCTTTCCTTGCAAGATCCCAATGCACCGCACTCTCCCACTTTCTCTTTCTCTGTCCTCTCCCCTCAAAAACAGCTCCTTACTCTCTGCCGCTTTTCTCTCCCCCAGTTCACCTCTCCACACTGTGTACTGCAGAGTTATGTGGCTCAAGTTATGCATATTGTTGTGTGAATCTTCACATCAATTTGCTAAGTGTTCAAAGTGGTTTTTGTTGATCTAGCTGCATTTCAGGGATGAGATAAAAATCAGGGTCTCTATGCTACTCTGACATCTTAACTCCCTCCCTCCCAAACCTCCTGAATATATTCATTAAGTTCATATGCTCCAGTGTGTCACTCAAAGCCATTGTTTCCTTGTTGATTTTCTTCTTAGATGATCTGTCCATTGCTGTACGTGGGATGTTTAAGTCCCCCACTCTTATTGTATTATTACCAATATTTTTCTTTATGTTTCTTATTAAGTGTTTTATGTTTGGCCTTTCCCACTTTGGGAACAAAAATATTTAGAATAGTTAGATCTTCTTGTTGGATAGAATCCTTTATTATTATATAGTGCCCTTCTTCACCTCTTGTTATAGTCTTTGGTTTAAAATCTAGTTTTTCTTTTATAACTATTGCTGCTTCGCCTTTCTTTTGACATCCATTTGAATGATAGGTGTTTCTCTGTCTTTTCACTTTCAAAAGGTGTTGTTAGGTCTAAAATGAATATACTGTAGGCAGTATATAGAGGGGACTTTTTGTCATCCAGTCCTACATTCTATGTCTTTGGATTGCAGCATAGAGTCCATTTACATATAATTATTGATAAATATGAATTTAGTACCATTTTGTTACTTCTTTTGTTGTTGTTTCTGGAGTTTTTTTCTATTACTTTCTAGTCTTTGCCTCTTTGGGTCTTTCCTTCCTGTCAAATAGTTCCTATTAATATATCCTTCACAGCTTGTTTAGTGTTCATGAGTTGCTTGAGTTTTTGTCTGGGAAACTATCTGGCTTTCTTTTTTGAATGACAGCCTTACTAGTTACAGTATTCTTGTCTATAGATTTTTTTTTCCCATTCGGCACATTGAATATATAATGCCACTCCTTTCTGGTTTGTAATGTTTCTGTGGGATTATTGGCTGCTATCTTATGCATCTTCCCTTGAATTCTTGGGACTTCAATTTCCTTGCTACTTGTAGGAATTTTTTCTTTATCACTATATTTTGTAAATTGAACTATAATAAGTCTTGATGTTGGCTTGCTTTTTATTGATTTTGATGCAAGTTCTCTGTGCCTCCTGGGTTTGGATATCTTTTTCCTTCCCCAGATTAGAAAATTCTTCAGTTATTATTTCCCAAAATAAATTTTCTCCCCCCTTTTCTCTGTCTTCTTTCCCTATGACTCCTATGATACTAATGTAATTACATTTGATGGAATCACTGAGTATACTCTCATGATTGATCATTTTTCTTTCTCATTTTACTCATCTTCATTATTTTCCATAATTTATCATCTATATAATGTGTTAATTCCTCTGATGCTTACATCTTTGTGGCCATTACATCGGTCTGTTTCGAATTTCAGATATTTCATTTTTCCCTTCTGCTTAATAGTTCTTTAGTTCATTTTTCTCTGTGGTAAGAGTCTTCTTGATGTCTTCCATGCTTTCCTCAAACTCTGTGAGTATCCTTATGACTGTTGCTTTAAATTCTGCATCAGGCTTATTACTTATATCTATTTCACTTATATCTCTGGTCATGACTTTTTCTCTTCTTTATTTTGAGGTGAATCTTTGCATTTTGTCTAGGTGTCTGCCTTTGTGTTTTAGAACTTTCTGTTATGTTTTCTACTCCTCAGAATCATTATTCATAAATGGCTTTATGAAGAAAAAGTCATATAATGCCCAGAATCTATCTCTGGTATGTGCTGCATGCACTTGGCTGCTGTGTTTTGGCTACTCTATCTCTCAGGTAAGTCCTCTGTATAGGTTCTCCTTGCCTGTGGCGGGAAGTGTTTGTACCTTGGCCAGAGTGTGAAGATGTGCTCTACTCTGCCTTTTAATTGAGACCTGCTGCTATTTCTATCAGAGCTTCAGCTTTGAAGAAGTTTAGGGTTAGTAGACATGGTGCATGTAAGGATTTGGGCCGGTCTTCTGGGGAAGGGGTCCATTGTGCTGCTCCTTAGGCACATTTGCCCAAGAACAACCATAACAGTAGTCTCTGGGGCAGCAGGACTTAGTGCAAACAGGTTAGTCAGCTAGTGTCGTGCTGTGCTGTTTATTGGAGTTCTTTTATGGTGAGAGTTTAGGGAAGGAAATAGCCCTAGCCAGCTACTTTGTCTTGCAAGAGGAAAGTCCATGCTTCTTGCTCTCAGGGAATCCTGCCCAGAAGAGTAAATAATTTACCTTCAGGTATCCTAGGCATTTTACATATTTATATTTATTACATTTATTTTCACACTGTCTGTGTCTGGGTTCTTTGCCTTCCTGGAGGAGGGCAGTGCACTTTGAGTTCTATCCCAGTTGAAAAACTCCAGCCTTTAGGGACCTGGTGTGGAAGGGACCTGCACTTATCTTCTGATGAAATATATCACCATGCTGGGACTGATGCAGGTTTGACCCAGGAGGGCAGTCACACTAAGGCATAGTGACTGGGATTGGAGCAAAGCAGTCTAAACAGCTAGTGTCCCAATTAGCTGACCCAGCAGGTGTCACTGTGCCTATGCTGAGTGGTGAGTGAGGGAAATGGACACTTCTGGCTCTTTTGTCCTAGGGGAACCAATGACACCACTCATACATGGTCTGCTAAAAGAGGGAATAGTCTCTCCTAGTGCGGCTTAGGTGATCCTAAAATCACGCTGTCTGCCCCTGGGTTATCTGCTTGTCTTCTTTCCAAGACTAGAACAACACCCTCAGAGCTCTATCCCGGCCATACCAGGGACCTCAAAAACTGCAATCCTTCAGCCAGGCTTGCTGGGAAAATTGACAAAAATCAACCCCTCTTGTTTTCACAGCCAATGGCTTTGGGGAAGTGTTCCCCTTGTGCATCCCTTGTGTGCTCCTCTCTCTTGATTTTTTTTGTGACCAGTGCTCCATTCCCGGAGCAACATCCATGACCCATTTCTCCCCTAAACTGTCTCTCTGCACTTCCTACTTTCCTCAATGTGCACTTTAATCTCCCTCTAGTTGTGCACTTGATTCTGTCAGTACTCAGGTCGATGTCTTGGGTGTTCAGAATGATTTGATAGGTGTCTAGGTGAGTTCGAGACATGAGATAAGCCTAGGGTCTCCTACTGTGCTTTCTAGCCTTCCCTGGCTCATTGTGTCTTGAATTCTTGAAAGTCGTAATGCTGCCAGTTTTTTTTTAAGATTGTAAATGTTATTAGATGCTCCAGCTTGATGAAATCTTGATTCTACTGGTGTATTTATGAAAAAACACTCCTTTAAGTTTACAGACATAAGTGTATTTGTTGTCTATCCTTGTACACAGTACTGTTGCTTTGTTAACACAAACACAAATACACACGCAAACACATGCATACATTCAGATTACCTGCTCTAAATCCCAACATAGCTTATTTAAGATAAAACCAAAAGTGTTTCTTTTATTGTTAAAACATAACTTAAATTATATTAATAACCATAACAAGTTAATGTTATGCACATAGGCACTTAAAAATAAATGTTTAATTCCACTGAATTTTAATTTCACTGAATTTTAGAGTATCCATTGAAAAAAATTATGATTTCTTCTCCTCACTTTTAAAAGTACTAGTAGGGTTTTAAAGCAGCCTGTACATTGTCTACAATAATGAAAAACATATCAGTTTGATTAAATAGCTTTTGCCAACTCGCTTTCAGTAAAATATTGGATTTTTATGCAGTGTTCAGCAACTGTGTGAATGGTAACATCATTAAACCAAAGGAAAACAAAAAAGTCTCCTTATATTATAAGGTTATGAAATTAATATTTTTTGTAAGATAACTAGTTTTGGGGAGGAGATATCTTTATTAGAAATTAATTAGAAAAAATATTTGAATGTAATGTGATAAAAATCACCATTATACTAAGATACAACTACAAGCATTTCTCATTTTGCATTATTTTTTAAATTTTGATTTTAACATAGATAACATAGTGTATTGATAGGTTATTTACATTAATATTGTATACATCCAAATACTTTTTAGTTTATTATATTTTAGATGGCTAGTACTGCATATCTAAAAGCAAAATTATTTTTCTAGATTCCCTCCTATACATTTGGTAACCGTTGATGAATGTTTACTCCTTTTGTCAGTCATCTAGGACCTATAGACAAGAGAGAAATAAAATTGTCATAAAGGTGTTTTAAAAGGTTTGAATCCTCTAGAGATCTTCCCTCTCCTCAGTATTTAATAAGAAAATCACCTTCCATAAATTCAATAAAATTTGAGGACCTCAAAAATATTTATACTATATTATGCCCTGAAATACAGTGTACAATGATTCCCATGTGTCCTCAGTTATCAGAATATTATTCTTTGTCTGATCAGTTTGCATTTTATGCCAACAACAGAAAATTTAATATTATATGCCGCAGATGCAAAAAATATTTATGTATTCACCTGTCCAATGCCTTAAATAGTCTATGTAGAAAGATAATTCTTGGATGTTTATATTTATTTCTAATGCATAATGCAAGTTTCTAACTCAATGATGAAACTTTATCATCTGTTGCTATTTTAACATAGCTTTTCAATTGAAACAGTGTATATTTTTATAAACATTACTTTGAGCCAAATGACTGCTATTTTTAGCTCTCACTGTTAACTTGTTTTTTATATCAGAAGCCTTCATAAACACATTACTCTCTTATTTATATTTTTAAAAAATTTGAAGTAGAGAGTCACCATTCTAATGGACCGTCCCATACATACTGTTATATGCTGCCCTTACTTAAATTAAAAAAAAAATGTATAAATAAGCAGAAATTCAATTTTCTTGCAAGGGAATACATACTTAATTGCATATATAAACAAGTCTTACATTCATACACAAACTGCTCGATCTGAGATACAATAATCTCTCACATCTGTAGAATTTTGCTTGCACAACACATTTTTTGTGGTTTGTTAGGCAAACTATTCTCTGTTTACAGTAGCTGCAATTGTTGCATAAGCAGCTATAAATTATGTTATTAAACACTATACTTCAGTGGAGTTCAGAGATCATTCTCTTACAGTACATACACATGTACACACAAATAATGACAAAAATTGTAGCTGCATGAAAATATAGAACTTAATTATGGTGAGTAGAGGATTTTTGTATATTAAAAAAAGGCTTTTTGAAATAAGACATTAGGTATGAAAGAGAAAATAAATATACACCACATCAATATTAGTTTAATATAATTTTGGCATGGTTTAAATGCAAATTGTTAACATTTTTGTAGTTATATGTTTAGTTGTTTTATGTTGAAAATGCTGACAGTTTGTGAAAAATAACATAACAGTCCCAAAATTTTTTTTAAAGTTTATTGCTTTATTTTGAGAGAGACAAAGACAGCACAAGCAAGGAAGGGGGAGATAGAGAGGGAGAGAGGGAGAATCCCAAGCAGGCTCTGCACTGTCAGAACATAGTTCAGTGCAGGGCTCAAACTCACAAAAAGTGAGTTCATAACATAAGTTGATATCAAGAGTTGGATGCTTAACCAAATGAGCCATGCAGACCCCCAACAATCACAAATTTTAAGTAGAAGTTTTGGAAATGTGATACACATTTGCTAATACAAAATGACTTTTACTTAATGCCATATTAAAGACTTAACCAGATATATTTATTTAAGACAAAATAAGGAAATTTTAATAATACAATTGATTTAATATACTCACATGAGAAGCAGATATGGTATCAATCAATCCTATTAGAAATTTTTTAAACGTGAAATAAAAGTGAATTTAAGATCATGTGTCCAAAGTGCACTCCCAATATTGAAGGAAGAAAAGTAAAGTGGATGAAATTGTCTTCAACTAAAAATGAAATAAGAAATATCATATATTTAGCCTGAGCTTTATTTGGAGAATTAAATTGTTCATGAATATTTGAAAGTACTTTAATAAATTGATATTGTCATCATTTGACCAGCAAGGAACCAGCAGATTACAAAACACTTTTACAGGATAATCATTATAACATATTTGTAATATGTAATAAATAAGGCTATTTCCATGTTGTATCTGGTGGCTCTTGGCTATAGTGATTTGTTCATTTGGTGACAGTGACATCTATTAAACCCCCAAATTCCTGCATAACAGATGGTTTTGTGAAGTTTTTGCCCATGGGGATGTTAAAGTCTATATGACAGGAGAGTTTTGGTTTTGTAATTATTTTTTATGTTAAAATGATACTGTAAAGAATTATTAAATTTTACAGAACTTGGAAAAAATATTGACAGTTGAGACCTGAAACCCCAGAGACACTAGATGAAGAGAGCAAAGCCAAAATGGGAGAGGATGTAAAAAAGCATTAAGTATTGAATACCGGTTTTATCAGCATTCCACAAGTTTTTTTCTAAAATCATAAAATCATAAGGAATATTTCCCTTTGGACACTAATGATAGTTCACCATTTAAAGGCTTCTATTGTAATAATAATTTTAATGGCCCATTGGTTTGTTAAAATGGAATTCTTCTAGTTAATTATGTAACTGTCAATATTCATTTATTTCTACATATATCACCATATTGTTTGTAAAAGAAAAAAAAGTATTTAAATGTTTGTTCTCCTTGTTTTACATGATCAGATAATGGTTAATAGAACAGCATTTTTTTTTCTATCAAATGATTCCTTAGCACCTTCTTTACAATGTTCAATAACTGCTATTTCATAGTCAAACATTAAACAAATTTCATCTTTTCTATAATCATTAAGATATTTATAGAAAAAGTATGGGAGCATTGCAGAGGTTAGATAGACAAATGCATCAGAGCAATTATTAACAGATATACAGGGGAAAAAAAAGACAGTTATAGAATAATAACAAAGGATTAAACACCCTACTTAATCAGCAGATTATTCAGAGAGAAAACCAAGAAAGAAACAGTGGCTTTGAATGACACATTAGGCCAGATGGACCTAAGAGACATATTCAGAACATTCTATCCATAAAGAGTGAAATATGTATTCTTTTAAAGTGCACATAGAACATTCTTCAGAACAAGTCACATATTAGGCCATAAAAAATATCCATAAATTCAAAAATATTGAAATTGTGTCATGCATATTTTCTTTTTTTAACTATTTATTTTTGAGAGAGAGAGAGAGAGAGAGAGAGAGATAGAGAGAGAGACAGCATGAGGTGGGAGGAGCAGAGAGAGAGGGAGACACAGAATCCAAAGCAGGCTTCAGGCTCCAAGCTGTCAGCACAGAGCATGATGCGGGGCTCGAACTCACAAACCTTGAGATCATGACCTGAGCTGAAGTTGGACACTTAGCTGACTGAGCCACCCAGGTGCCCCTATCAGCCATCTTTTCTAACTACAATTATATAAAACTATAAATCAATTGCAAGAAAAATATGGAAAAAAACACAAACACATGAGGCCAAATATCATGCTACTAAACAATGAATGAGTCAAGTAAGAAATCAAAGAGAAAACTGAGAAAAATACATTGAGACAAAAAAAACAAATGGTCCAAAATATTGGGATGCCATAAAAGCTGTTCCGAGAAGTAAGATTACAGCAATAAGGTCTACTGCAAGAAATAAGGAAAATATCAAATAAGCAATATAACTTTACACTTAAAAGAGCTGTAAAAAGAACAAAGCTCCAAACCGGAAGAAACAAAATAATAATAATAATAATAATAATAATAATAATAATAATAATAAAGATTAAAGCAGAAATAAATGAAATAGAGACTAAAACAGACAAGCAAAATGGTACGGAAAGAGCTGATCAATGAAACCAAGAGTCGGTTCATTGAAATGATCAACAAAACTTATAAACCTTTAGTCAGATTCATTGATAAGAGAGAGTACTCAAAGAAATAAATTCAGAAATCAGGAAAGAGAAATATCAACTGACACCAAAGAAATACGCTGGGTTATAAGAGCATATTATAAAAAAATACATGCCAACAAATTGAAAACCTAGAAAGAATGGATAAATTATTTGAAACATATAACATTCCAAAATGCATAAGGAAGAAATAGATAATTTAAACAGACTGATTACTAGCAATAAAGTAGAATCACTAATTTTAAAAAATCTTAACAAATAAAATTCCAGTCTAGATGACTTTACAAGGTGAATTATACCTAAAATATGAAGAAGAGTTTATGCCTATTCTTCTTGAGTCACTAAAAAATATAAGTAAAAGGAATGCTTCCAATTTATTCTACAAGGCCAGAATTAAATCATATCAAAATCAGAGAACATCGCCACACAAAAGGAAAACTCAGTCCAATATATCTGATAAATATATCTGCAAAAATTCTTAAACAATATTAGCAAACCACATCCAAGAATACATTAAAACATCTTTTACCATGATCAAGTGGGATTTATTCCAGAGATGCAAGTGTGGTCCAATATTCACAAATCAATTAATATGACATCACATTAACAAGAGAAAGGATAAAAACCATATGATGATTTCAATCGATGCAAAAAAAAATTAACAAACCAAAATATCCATGCATGACAAAAGTTGTCAACAAAGTAGATTTAGAGAGAACATACCTACACATAGGAAAGTCCACATATGAAAAACTCACAACTAACATCATATTCAATGGTGAAAACCTGAGAGCTCTTCTTTTAAGATTAGTAAAAAGACAAGGTTACCAATAATGGAGCAACAGAAAGAGAAATCAAGGAATGGATTCCATTTACAATTTCACTGAAAACCATAAAATACCTAGGAATAAATCGAACCAAAGAGGTGAAAAATCTCTACACTGAAAACTATAGAAAGCGTCTGAAAGAAATTGAAGAAGACACCAAAAAATGGAAAAAAAAATCCATGCTCCTGGATAAGAAGAACAAATATTGTTAAAATGTCCATACTACTCAAAGCAATCTATACATTCAATGCAATACCTATCAAAATAACACCAGCATTCTTCACAGAGCTAGAACAAACAATCCTAAAGTCTGTATGAAATCAGAAAAGACTCTGAATAGCCAAAACCATCCTGAAAAAGAAAACCAAAGCAGGAGGCATTACAATTCTGGATTTACAGCTGTATTACAAAGCTGTAATCATCAGGACAGTATGGTACTGGCACAAAAACAGACACTCAGATCAATGGAACAGAATAGAGAACCCAGAAATATACCCCCAAACGTACTGCCAAATCATCTTTGACAAAGCAGGAAAGAATATCCAATGGAATAAAGACAGTCGCTTCAGCAAGTGTTGCTGGGAAGAGTGGACAGTGATATGCAGAAGAATGAACCTGGACCACTTTCTTAAACCATACACACAAAAAACTCAAAATGGATGAAAGACTTAAATATAACACAGGAAGCCATCGAAATCCTTGAGGAGAAAGCAGCCAAATATGTCTTTGACCTCGGACACAGCAACTTCTTACTCAACATGTCTCCAGAGGCAAGGGATACAAAACAAAAAATGAACTACTGGCACCTCATCAAAATAAAAAGCTTCTGCACAGCGAAGGAAACAATCAGCAAATCTAAAAGACAACAGATGGAATGGGAAAATATATTCGCAAATGACATATCAGATAAAGGGTTAGTATCCAAAATCTATAAAGAACTTATCAAACTCAACACCCAAAAAACAAGTAATCCAGTGAAGAAATGGACCAAAGACATGAACAGACACTTCTCTAAAGAAGACATCCAGATGGCCATCAGACTCATGAAAAAATGCTCAACGTCACTCATAATCAGGGAAATACAAATCAAATCCACACTGAGATACCACCTCATGCCAGTCAGAATGGCTAACATTAATATGTTAGGCAAGAACAGATGCTGGCGAGGATGTGGAGAAAAAGGATCTCTTTTACACTGCTGGTAGGAATGTAAACTGGTGCAGCCACTCTGGAAAACAGTATTGAGGTTCCTTAAAAAATTGAAAATAGAACTACCTTATGACCCAGCAATTGCACTATTAGGGATTTATCCAAGGGATACAGATATGCTGTTGCGAAGGGGTACATGCACCCCAATGTTTATAGCAGCACTGTCAACAATAGCCAAAGTATGGAAAGAGCCCAAATATTCATGGATGGATAAGTGGATAAAGAAAATATGGTGTATATATATACAATGGAGTATTACTCGGCAATGGAAAAGAACAAAATCATGCTATTTGCAACTATGTGGATGGTCCTAGAGGGTATCATGTTAAGAGAAATTAGTCAGAGAAAGACAAATATCATATGTCTTCACTCATATGAGGACTTTAAGATACAAAGCAGATGAACATAAGGGAAGGGAAGCAAAAATAATATAAAAACAGGGAAGGAGACAAAAACCTAAGAGACTCTTCAATACGGAGAACAAACAGAGGGTTATGGGAGGCTTATGGGAAGAGGGATGAGTTAAATGGGTAAGGGGGATTAAGGAATCTACTCTTGAAATCATTGTTGCACTGTATGCTAACTTGGATGTAAATTTTTAAAAATAATAATAAAAAAAAGACAGTTTCTTCACTCTCACCACTTTTATTCAGCATGGTACTAGAAATCCTGGCTATAGCAATAAGACATGAAAAAGAAATAAAAAGCATCTATATTAGTAAGGAAGAACTAAAATGCAGTATTTCCTGATGATGTAACATATATACTCTAAAGAATTTACACGAAAAAATAAAACTACCACAACATAAATTAATTTAGTGAAGTCACAATATAGAAAATTAATAGACAGAAATATGTTGCATTTCTATACACTAATAATGAAGTCGTAGAAGAAATAAAGAAAATATCCCACAGAGGCACCTGGGTGGCTCAGTTGGTTAAACATCCAACTCTTGACTTCGGATCAGGTTGTGATCTCATGATTTGTGAGTTTGAGCTGACAGTGTGAACCCTGTTTGGAATTCTCTCTACTGCTCTCTCTTCCTGTTACCCCCTGGTACCTCCTTCCTCTCAAAATAAATAAATAAACTTAAAAAAATAAAACAATCCCACTTACAGTTGCACCAAAAATAATAAGATACTTAAAAATTAACTTAACCAAGGAGGTGAAAGACCTGTATTCTAAAAACTATAAAATATTGATATCATAAATTGAAGATGACACCAATGGAAAGATTTTCTATGCTCATGGATTGGAAATACCAATATTGTTGAAATGTCTATACTACACAGATCAATCTACATGTTTGATGCAATTCCTATCAAAATACTAACATTTTTCACTTAACTAGAACAAATTATTCTAAGTTTTTATGGAAACAAAGAGGGTCACAAGTAGCCAAAATAATCTTGAAAAAGAATAACAAAGCCAGAAACACCACAATTGCAGATTGCAAGATATATTACAAAACAATAGTTTTCAAA
The DNA here is from genome assembly GCA_030068075.1 of Paguma larvata. Classification (NCBI taxonomy): domain Eukaryota; kingdom Metazoa; phylum Chordata; class Mammalia; order Carnivora; family Viverridae; genus Paguma; species Paguma larvata. Next base: position 67,728,796 of record CM057830.1, read on the forward strand.
ACATTATGATACTGACAAAAAAATAAACACATAGAAAAATATAACAGAATAGACAGCCAAGAAGTAAACCCACGTATATGGTCAGTTAATCTAAAACAAAAGAAGCAAGAATATAAAATGGGAAAAGTACAGTATCTTCAATAAGTTATTCGGGGAAAATGGAAATCTATCTGCAAAAAAAAATGGAGCTGGACCACTTTTCTTGCAATTAAAAATGGAGTAAAAACCTAAATGTGAGACTTGAAACCATAAAATTCCTGAACCAAAACATAGGCAATAATTTCTTTGACATGAGCATTCACAATAATTTTTCTAGATATGTCTACTCGGAAAAAAGAAAGACAAGGAAAATTAAACTATTGGGACTACACCTAAGTAAAAAGCTTCTGCATAGAAAAAAAATGCAGCCTCCTAAATAGAAGAAGATACATGCAAATGATATATCTAATATGAAGTTAATATCTAAAATATATAATGAATTTAATCAACTCAAACCAAATAAATTAATAAATAAATAATCCTATTAAAAATGGGCAGAGAACCTAAACAGTCATTTTTCAAAGAAGACATACAGATGGCCAATAGACATGTGACAAGACGCTCAGCATCACTAATCTTCAGGAAAATGAAAACCACTATAAGATATAACTTTACTTTGTCAGAATGGCAAAAATAAAAAACATAACAAATAACAAGTGTTGGCAAGAATGTGGAGAAAAAGGAAAATTTTTGTGCCATTGGTGGGAATGTTAATTGGTATAGTCACTGTGGAAAACAGTATGGAGGGTCCTCAAAATCTTAAAAATAGCATTGCCATATGATCCAATACCGTACTGGATATTTACCCAAAGAAAACGAAAACAATAACTTGACAAGATATATGTTCCCCTATATTCATTGCAACATTATTTACAATAGCCATGGTATGGAAGAAAACCCAAGGGTCCATCAATAGATAATGGATAAAGAAAAAGTGGTATATACTTGCAACAAAATATTACTCAGCCATAAAAAGAATGAAATATTGCCATTTGAAACAACATGGATGGACCTGCATACTGTAATGCTACATGAAATAAGTCCGTTGGTGAAAGACAAATACCATATAATTTCACTCATATGTATAATTTAAGAAAGCAAGCAAGAAACAAAGTAAACAAAAAGAGACTAAAGAAAAGGCAGAATAAACTTGACAGAGAATAAACTTATGGTTTCTATCAGGGAGGTGGGTGAGTGGATGGGTAAAATAGATAAAGGGAATTAAGAGTACATTTACCTTGATAAGCACTGGAAAATTATGGAATTGTCGAATCATTATATTGTACCCTTGAAACTAATATTGCAATTTTAATTATCCTTGAATAAAAAGATAAAAAATAACTAAAAATTTTAAACTATAATCTTTTGTGTGTTTTTAAACGAAAACAATTGTGGTAAAAGGGAAACATTTCAATTTTTATTTATACATAAAAACAATGTTTGAGGTAAAAATAATATAATTCCATGTATGAAAATCTTCATTCTTCCCTCAAGTAATTTCTCCCAATGAGTATAAAACTCTAAATAAATGCGTTTTTCCAACCTTTTTAATTCACACTCACAATTGTGTTACTGCTCTATTTAGATCTTTTATTTGAGAATTAGTGACACATTCTCTTTTTGTTTGCTTTAATGTGCCCACACCTGGTGTGACACTTCTTAATCCATTCACAAAGTTTGAAGTTTACATCATATCTCTATGATTCAACAGAGTAAAAAATGGCATTTAAAATATTTTTAATTTTCATTAGGGCATTCCCAATCGCCTTGAGAATGGTAAGTAACTGAGTTTACCTAAGAAAAGAAAGAGCTGGAAGTGGGAAATAGAACTGAAACAAACCAAACAACAACAAGAAACAAGAGTAGGGTTGTTTATCACATTTGTGAACTACGCTTTACAAATATGTGATGACACATTTTGGTTCTCACTAAGTCTATGTCCTCCAAACTTTTTCTTAAAGTACAAGTTTTTGCCTATGCTGGCGAAAAAAAATAAGTAAGTTAAATAACATAGTCAAATTTTCAAGTTCAACCGAGTGCCTAACATGTACAATATCATACTTAGCATTGGGGAAATTAAGAAATGGTGAAGTTTTCAATCAACACAGAAAAAAAGAAAAACATATTTCTAAAATCATATGCTCAAAATTGCATACTCATATATAAAAAGAATTCATTTTTAAAAAACTTTAAGAACATTCAAACTTCCAAATTTAATAAATATTTTACTTTAGACTTTAAAAAAATATGTAGCTATTAAAAAAACAAGAGGTACTAATGAGCCTAATATCTCTAAAAGATATTTTATAGTCAAGCTTAAATAAGAAACCAGTTCTTTGGTTTTAGATGCTGTCCATTCCCATTTCCACCTCTTCATCTTAGTCCCTTGAAATCATTTTCTAATTAAGATGCATCACATTTTTATGGTCAGAATTTCATGTTTCATCTATTAGAAATCTTTACTGAGAAATTTCCTTTCCTTTCTGAATTTTAAAACATCTGTTTTTTGAATATTTATAGAAAACAAATAAGCTATTGTTAGTGTATTCATTCTTTCCCTTAAAAGCCATGTGCAGACGTCATCACAATGTATTGATAATTATAAAACTAAAGTTCTTCAAATTTTGAACAATGTAGGTCATAAAATAATTTGATGCAGAGAGGTGGTACTGTTTTCAAATATTTTGTTAATTTCTGTAGAGTGACTTTTTATTTTGTTGGTTGTTTCTTTTGCTGAGTAAAAACTTTTTAGATTAATGTGGTCTCACTTATTCATTTTTGCTTTCATTGCTTGGGTTTTGGGTGTCCAATCCAAAAAATCATTTCCAAGACAAATGTCAAGGAGCTTTTCCCCTATCTTCTTCCTATCTTTTCTTCTAGAAGGTGTATCATTAAGGTCTTATGCTTAAGTCTTTAACTCCCTTTCAGTTAATTATTTTGAGTAGTGTAAGATAGGGGTGCAATTACTCTTTTATCTGTGAATACCTAGTTTTTCCCAGCACCATTAATTGAAAAGATTATCCTTTCCTCAATGAGTATTGTTAGTTCTCTTTTCAAATATTATAGACCATATATGCGTCAGTTTTTTACACGGCTCTCATTTCTGTTCCATTGTTCAAGGCGTCTGTTTTTATGCCAGTATTATACTGATTTTATTACTATGGATTTTTAATATGTTTTGAAATCAGGATGTAATATTCCTCCAGTTTTGTTCTTAAGACTGTTTTGGCTATTGAGGGGGCCAAGATGGCAGAAAAGCATAGAAGGATTTTTTTGCAACTCTTATCCCTGAAATGCATCCAGATCAACACCAAATCATCTTATACAGCTAGAAAACTGATTTGAGGATTAACACAACAATCTGCACAACTTGAACCACAAAACTTGGGAGGTATGCAGTGTGGAGAGGTGAACTGGGAGAGAGAGAATCTATGGAGGGCAGGGAACTGTTTTTGCTTGCGAAAAGAGGACGGAGATGGGGAAAGAGTATGGGAAAAGCATCCCGCCCCCCAAATCACGTGGAGAGAAAGAGGAAGAGTAGGGACTGTACAAAAAAGAGAGAAAGGAGAAAGGAGAAGGTTTAAATTCCACTAAGACTCTATAAACAAAAGAATGCAGAGTATGAAACTCACCAGCTCAATACCTAGCAGTGCTCTTTTAGGAAAGGTGAATCCCCACGAGCAGAATGCAAGGTCCAAAGGGTCCTCAGGCCACATGGAGGGAAGTGGTTCCCCTGCTGGGAGGACATTTGGTAGAGGCTGTGCAGCCTCCCCACAATCAAGGGTCATGATGGACCCCAGAGATCAGCATCGTTTGCTGGTATAAGAACAAGGACTTGGGGATGACATCTGTCCCCAGATGAGTGTTGTGATTTGTTGTAGTACTTGAAAAGCTTTGCTACACAATTGTGCAAACTTTTTCTGGGGCAGGATGGCACCCAGCCACAGTCTCTGGGCATCATCAGCAGCACAGTCCAGAAAACATTCCTGAGGGTGGGGTGGCACCCACTATTGCTTGGCGAGACACTCCTCCAGAAGGCCTGATTGGGTCAAGGCCACACTCCCTTAGAAGTGACAGGTTGGGGGGGCGCCTGGGTGGTTCAGTTGGTTGAGAGGCCTACTTCGGCTCAGGTCATGATCTCACAGGTCTATGGGTTCGGGTCCCACGTGGGGCTCTGTGCTGACAGCTCAGAGCCTGAAGCCTGCTTCGGATTCTGTGTCTCCCTCTCTCTCTGCCCTGCTCATACTCTATCTCTATGTCTCTCGGGAATAAATAGATGTTAAAAAAAAATTAAAAAAAAAGAAGTGACAGGTTGGGAAACAGTCCAATCTGAGATAAAACTCAGGAAGGAGGTGTTTCCTGGCAGACTGATGGCTTTGTCATGGACAGAGTAGAAGCAGGGAGTAGACGGAAGCCAAAGACAAAAGAGGGGTGCTTGATTGTCAGTCAGTGAAAGAACAGAGTTCTGACCCTAGAGAATGGGCAGCTGGGTGACACCATTATCACCCCTCACACACAGGTGCATACATGCCTATGTGTGCCACAAAAATCTACCCCAGTAATCTTAACAGCACCATCTAGTGGAGAGTAAAGATTTTACACTAAGCCCCACCAAACTGGGCAAAATCAATTTGAGATACTCTTGCGGAACACAGCCTTTTTGCCTGCTTAGTTTATGGGTTATAAAGTGCTCGATGTTTGACTTCTAGGGGAAACTGGATGCAATTTCAATGGTATTTCATTGTTTTCTCTGATCCATCTATTCTTTTCCTTTTTTTTTCTTTTATTATTCTTGAATACAGTCAAGCAAAAAATATTTTTTATGTAAAATATTTTTACTGAATATTTTCTAATATTATTGTGACTTTTGTATATTTATTAAATTCTATTCTATTTTCATCAATTCCTTTTATTGTATTTTTTTGGATTCATTTTTTCAAATTTTCAAATGTTTTATGTTTTTATCTTCTTTTTTTCTTTATCTTTTTTTAATATATTCTATCAAGCTTCTTTCAACAATCAGACCAAAATACACCTAAGATATAGCATTATTTATTTGATTTTTTGTTTGTTTTTAATTTTTATTTTTTATTTATTTTTACATTATTAATTCATTTTCTTCCTTCAATATGAAGAAATGAAGGAATTCATCCTGAAAGAAAGAACAGGAAGAAATGACAGCCAGGGACTTAATCAAGACAGATGAAGCAAGATGTCTGAACCAGAATTTAGAATCATGATAATAAGAATAGTAGATGTGGTTGAAAATAGTTTAAGATCCCTTTCTTCGGAGATAAAAGAAGTAAAAGCTAGTCAGGATTAAATTAAAATGGCTATAACTGGGCTACAATCTCTAAGGGATGTCACGATGGCAAGGATGGATGAAGCAGAGGAGTGAATCATTGATATGCAAGACAAACTAATGGAAAATAATAAAGTAGAAAAAAAAAGGATACTAAGGCAAAAGGGCACTATATAAAAATTAGAGAACTAGTGATTCATTAAAAAGGAATAACATCAGAATCATAGGGATCCCAGAAGATGAAGAGAGAGAAAAAGGGGTAGAAAGTTTATGTGAGCAAATCATAGCAGAAAAATTTCCTCACTTGGGGAAAGACACAGAGATCAAACTACAGGAAGTACAGACAATTCCCATTAGATCCAACAAAAACTGACCATCAACAAGGCATATCATAGTCAAATTCATAAAACACTCAGGCAAGGAAAGAATAATGAAAATAGCAAGGAAAAAAGTCCTTAACCTACAAGAGAAGACAGATCAAGTTCACAACAGACCTAACCACAGAAATTTGCCAGACCAAAAAATGGCAGTATATAGAGCATAGAATTCTTTATGCAACATAAAGTCTGTCATTCAAAATAGAAGGGGAAATTAAAAGTTATCCAGACCAAAAAAAAAAACAAAAAACAAAACAAAATAAAGGAGTTCATGACCACTAAACCAGCCTGCAAGAAATTTTAAGGGGGAATCTCTGAGGGGAGAAAAGACAAAGAGAGAGAGAGAGAGAGAGAGAGAGAGAGAGAGACCAAAATCAACGAAGACTAGAAAGGACCAGAGAAAAAAACCAGAAACTCCAACTCTACAGGCAACACAATGACAATAAATTCACATTTCTGTACTCACTTTAAACATCAATGGACTAAATGCTCCAATCAAAACACGTAGGAAAATAGAATCTATAAGTAAACAAGATCAACTTTATGGTGTTTACAAGAGACCCATTGTAGACCTAAGGACCCATTCAGATTGAAAGGAAGGGAATGGAGAACCATCTATCATGCTAATAGTCGCCAAAAGAAAGCTAGAATAACCATACTTATCTCAGACAATCTAGATTTTATAATAAAAAGTGAAACAAGAGATGAAGAAGGGCATTATATGATAATTACGGGATCTATCCACCAAGAAGATCTAACAATTGTAAACATGTAGGCTCCAAGTTTGGAGTGCTCAAATATACAAATCGATTAATCACAAACATACAGAAACTCATTGATAATAATACCATAATAGGAGGGGACATAAACACCTCATTTACAGCAATGGACAGATCATCTAAATAGAAAATCAACAAGGTAACAATGGTTTTGAATAACACACTGGACTGGATGGACTTAACAGATATATACAGAACATTTTATACTAAAGCAGCAGAATGCACATTCTTCTTGAGTACACATGAAACGTTCTCCAGAACAGATCACATACTGGGACACAAATCATCCCTCAACAAGTACAAAAAGATTGAGATCATACCGTGCATATTTTCAGACCACAATGCTATGAAACTAGAAAACAACCACAAGAGAAAAAATTGGAAAGATGACAAATACTTGGAGAATAAAAAATATCCCACTAAAGAATGAATGGGATAGCCAAGAAGTTAAAGAGGAAACTAATAAGGACAATGGAAGCCAATGAAAATGATAACACCGAAACCCAAAACCTCTGGACACAGCAAAGGCAATCAAAAGAGGGAAGTACATAGCAATCCAAGCCTTCCTAAAGAAGGAAGAAAGGTCTCAGAAACACAAATTAACCTTAAAACTGTAAAGAACTGTAAAAAGAAGAGCAAATAAAAACCAAAACCATCAGAAGACAGGAAATAAATATACCGAAACCAAAAAAACACAGTAGAAGAGATCAATGATTCCAGGAGCTGGTTCTTGAAAGACTTAACAAAATTCATATACCTCTAGCCAGTTTGATGAAAAAGAAAAAAATGAAAGGACACAAATAAATGAAATCAAGAATGCAAGAGGAGATATCACAACCAACCTAGGAGAAATACAAACAATAATAAGAGAATACTATGAGCAATTATATGCCAATAAAATGGGCAATATGGAAGAAATGGACAAATTCCTAGAAACATATGAACTACCAAAACAGAAACAACCAGAAATAGAAAATTTAAAGACACTCATAAACAGTAGAGAAATAAAACTGGTAATCAAAAATCTCCCAAAAAACAAGAGTTCAGGGCAGGATGACTTTCGAGGGGAATTCTACCAAACATTTAAGAAGAGTTAACACCTATTCTGTTGAAGCTATCCCAAAAAATAGAAATGAAAGGAAAACTTCCAAACTCTTTCTATGAAGACAGCATTACCTTGATTCCAAAACCAGACAAAGATCCCACTATAAAGGAGAACTTCAGACCAATTTCCCTGATGAAAATGGATGCAAAAATTCTGAACAAGATACTAGCCAACTGGATCCAAAAATACAATAAAATAATTAATTACCACAGCAAAACAGGGTTCATACCTGAGATGCAGGATTGATTCAATATCCGCAAAACAATCAATGTGATACATCACATCAGTAAAAGAAAGGACAAGAACCACATGTTCCTCTCAATAGATGCAGAGAAAGCATTTGATAAAATACAGCATCCTTTTTTGATAAAAACCCTTAAGAAAGTAGGTATAGAAAGATCATATGTCAAGATCATAAAAGCCATATATGAAAAACCCACCACTGATATCATCCTCGATGGGGAAAAACTAAAAGCTTTCCTCTTAAAGTCAGGTGACACAACAGGGATGTCCACTCTCGTCACCATTATTCAACATAGAATTAGAAGTCTTAGCCTCAGCAGTCAAACACAAAGGAATAAAAGACATCCAAATCGGCAAGGAGTTAGTCAAAGTTTCACTCTTTGCAGATGACATGATACTTTATATGGAAAATCCAAAAGGTCCCACCAAAAAACTGCTAGAATTAATCCATGAATTCAACAATATGGCAAGATATAAAGTCAATGCACAGAAATCGGTTGCATTCCTATACAACAACAATGTAGTATCCGAAAGAGAAATCAAGGGATCAATCCCATTTACAATTGCACTGAAAATCATAAAATACCTAGGAATAAATCTAACCAAAGAGGTGAAAAATCTCTACACTGAAAACTATAGAAAGCTTATGAAAGTAATTGAAGAAGACACCAACGAATGGAAAAATATTCCATACTCCTGGACAAGAAGAACAAATATTGTTAAAATGTCAATATTACTGAAAGCAATCTACATATTTGATATGTTCCCTATCAAAATAACACCATCATTATTCACAGAGCTAGAACAAACAATCCTAAAATTTGTATGGAACCAGAAAGGAACCTGACTAGCCAAAGCAATCTTGAAAAAGGAAACCAAAGCAGGAGGCATGCAATTCTGACTTCAAGCTGTATTACAAAGCTTTAATCATCAAGACGGTATGGTACTGGCACAAGAACAGATACTCAGATCAATGGAACAGAATAGAGAACCCAGAAGTGAACCCACACATGTATGACCAACTAATATTTGATAAATCAGGAAAGAATATTCAATGGAACAAAGACAGTCTCTTCAGCAAATGGTGCTGGGAAAACTGGACAGCGACATGCATAAAAATGAACCTGGACCACTTTATCACACCATACACACAAAAAAAACTCAAAATGGATGAAAGACCTAAATGTAAGACAGGAAGCCATAAAAATCCTCGAGGAGAAAGCAGGCAAGAACCTCTTTGACCTTGGATGCAGCAACTTCTTAGTTATTACGTCTCCAGATGCAAGGGAAACAAAAACAAAAATGAACTATTGGAACCTCATCAAAGTAAAAAGCTTCGGCACAGTGAAGTAAACAATTAGCAAAACTAAAAGGCAACCAACGGAATGGGAGAAGATATTTGCAAATGACATATCAGATAAAGGGTTAGTGTCCAAAATCTAAAGAACTTATCAAAATCAACACCCAAAAAAACAAATAATCCAGTGAAGGAATGGGCTAAATACATAAACAGGCACTTCTCCAAAGAAAACTTCCTGATGGCCAACAGACACATGAAATGATGCTCACCGTCACTCATCATCAGGTAAAAACAAATTAAAACCACAATGATGTACCACCTCATACCCGTTAGAATGACTAACATTAACAACTCAGGCAACAACAGATATTGGCAATGATTCAGAGAAGGAGGATGACTTTTCTACTGTTGGTGGGAACGTAAACTGGTGGAGCCACTCTGGAAAACAGTATGGAGGTTCCTCAAAAAATTAAATTTAGGGGCGCCTGGGTGGCTCAGTCGGTTGAGTGTCCGACTTCGACTCAGGTCATGATCTTGAGGTCTGTGAGTTCGAGCCCCGCATTGGGCTCTGTGCTGACAGATCGGAGCCTGGAGCCTGCTTCACATTCTGTGTCTCCCTCTCTCTCTGTCCCTCCCCCGGCTCATGCTCTGTCTCTGTCTCAAAAATGAATAAACATTTAAAAAAAATTAAATTTAGAACTACCCTACAGCCCAGCAGTTGCAGTACTAGGTATTTATTCAAGGGATACAGGTATGCTGTTTGGAAGGGACACATGTACCCCAATGTTAACAGCAGAAAACAGGGAATGGGACAAAAACATAAGAGACTTTTAAATATGGAGAACAAACAGAGGGTTACTGGAGGGGTTGTGGGAGGGACAATGGGCTAAATGGGTAAGGGACATTAAAGAATCTACTCCTTAAATCATCATTGCACTATTTGCTAACTAACTTGGATGTAACTTAAATAAATAAATAAATAAATAAATAAATAAATAAATAAATAAATAAATAAATTTTTAAAGAAGATTGTTTTGGCTATTTATGGTATTTTGTGTTTCCTTATTAATTTTAGGGTTTTTTTTCTATTTATCTATAAACATATTAGAGTTTTGATTTGGATTGTGTTGAATCATTAGACCACTTGAGGAGTCGCATGGACATTTTAACAATATTAATTTGTCCCCTGAACGCAAAAGAACTTTCCTTTTATTAGTGTGTTTCAATTTCTTTCATCATCGTCTTGTACTTTTCCGTGTATAGGTCTTTCTCATTCTAGGTAAATTTTCTTTAAATATTTTATTGTTTTTGATGCTATTTTGAATGAGAGTGCAGTAATTTCTTCTTCACATAATTACTTGTTAGTGTATAGAAATGCAACTGATTTTCTTTTTTTGCTATTGTATCCTGAAACTTTCTTGGATTTCTTTATTAATTCTAATGATTTTTGGTGGAATTTTAGGATTTTCTATATATAAAATAATATATTCTCCAAATAGAGACAATTTGTATCTTCTTTTTTGAATTGAATACCTTTATTTCATTTTCCTATTTGCTCTGGTAGGACTTCAAGTACTGTTATGAATAGAAGTGTTGAGAATGTGCACTCTTATCTTGTTCCTGATCTTAAAGGAAAAGCTTTCAACCTTTATTGTTGAGTATAATAACTTTGAGTTTGTCATATATGGTCTTTTTTATGTTGAGGTGTGTTTCTTCTATACCCAACTTGGTGAGCTTGAAAAGCTCAAAATCATAAAAGATGTTGAATTTTGTCAAATGCTCTTTATGCATCTATTTACACGATGAGATGATTTTTATCCTTTGTGCTATTTACATTAATGATATTTACATTGTGAATAATATATGTTGTTTTCCTAAGTTGAAACATCCCTGAATTCCAGGATAAATCCCACTTGATCATTCATTGTGTATGATAATTTTCATGTACTACTGAATTCCATTTTCAAGAATTTGATTAAGTATTTTTGTATTCATATTCAACAAGTATACTACCTGTCACATTTTGCTTGTCATGGGCATGTCCTTATTCAGCTTTGGTATCAAGGTAAGGTTGGCCATGTAAAATGAGTTTGGGAATATTATCTTCTCTTCAATATTAGGAATAGTTTTAAAAAGATTGGCATTGGGGCATCTGGGTGGCTCAGTCAGTTGAGCGTCCAACTCTTGATTTTGGTTTAAGGTCATGATCTCATGGTTCATGGGTTTGAGGCTTGTATGGGTCTCCATGCTGCCAGTACTGAATGTACTCTCTCTCTCTCTCTCTCTCTCTCTCTCTCTCTCTCTGTCTCTCAAAGAAAATAAATAAACATCTAAAAAAGTTGGCATTAATTTGTTAAATATTTAGTAGACTTCAAAAATAAAGCATCTGATCCTGAGCTTTCCTTCATTGAGGGGTGTTTGATTATTAAATCAATCTTCTCACTTGTTGTTCTGTTTAGGTTTTCTGTGCCTTCATGATTAGGTTTTGATAAGTTGTATGTGTCTAGTAATTTATTCATTTCTTCTACGTTGTCCAATTTATTGGCACATAGTTTTTCATAGTAGTTTCAGGATCTTTTGTATTTCTCTGGTATATGTTGTAATGTCTGTTCTTTCATTTGTAATTATACTTGAGTCATATTTCTGTTTTTATTGGTAAGTCTAACTAGAAGTTTGTAATTTTTTTTATCTTTTCAAAAAGCCAACAATTGTTTTCTTTCATTTTATTGATTTTTTCTAATTCTTTATTTTGTTTATTTTTGTTCTGTTCTTTGTTATTTCGTCCTTACTGATAATTTTGAGCTTAGTATGTTCTTCTTTTTTTCTGCTTTCTTGAGGTATAAAGTTAGGTTGTGGGTTTTTTTGAGATTTTTTTTCTTAATATATGTTTATTACTATAAACTTCTTTCTTAGTACTGATTTTGCTGCATCCCAAAAGTTTTAGTATGTTGTGTTTCTATTTCCATTTGTTTCAAGATACTTCCGTTTCCCCTTTGATTTCTTCTATTGATTTTTCAGATAGTGTGCTGCTTAATTTCCATATGTTTATGAGTTTTCCAGTTTTCCTCCTGTAATAGATTTTTAGCTTCATATTATTGCATTTGGAAAAAAAATACTTGGTCTGATTTCAATTTTTAAAATTTTCCATGAATGGTTTCATGACCTAAGATATTATCTATTTACCTTGGAGAATATTCTCTGTGTACTTGACAGGAGTGTATATGCTGCCACTTTTAGATAGAATGTTCTTTATGTTACGTTTAGGCCCATTTGATCTAAAGTATAGTCTAAGCCCAATGTTTCCTTATTGACTTTCTGGCTAGATATTCTGTTCATTGTTGAAAATGGAGTACTGAAATTCCTTAGTCTTACTCTTCTATTGTCTATTTTTTCCTTAAGATCTGTTAGTATTTTCTTAACATATTTATGTGATCTATGTTGGGTGCATTTATATTTACAATTGTTATATCCTTTGATGAATTGATCCCTTTAAAAAATAATCTTCTTGTTTTTTGTTTTTTGTTGTTATTGTTGTTGTTTGTTTTCTTATAGTTTCTGATTTAAAGTCTATTTTGTCTAATATAAGTATAGCTACCCCAGTACACTCTTGTTTTCCATTTGCATGGAATATCTTTTTGCATCCTTTCATTTTGAACCTATATATATCCTTAAAGCTGAAGTGAGTCTTTCATAAGGAACATTTAGTTGAGTGTTTTTTTTTTAATTCATTCAGTCACTTTATGCCTTTTTATAGACAATTGAATCTATTTACATTTAAAGTAATTATTGATAGATAAGGACTTAATACCATATTTTTAATTATTTCTGACTTAAAAATCTCTTATTCCTTTCTTTCTTGCTTTCTGTGTTCCTTTTAAATGATAATTTTATGTAGTGGTATGCTTTGAATCCTTTGTCTTTACTCTTGTGTAACTACTACAGGATTTTTCTTTGTGATTACCATGAGGTTTACATAAAACATCTTACAGTTATAACAGTTTATTTTAATCTTATGACAACTTAACTTGAATCACATAAAAAAATTTACCTTTACTCTTCCCTGAATATATTTTATGTTTTTCATTTATATCTATTTGTATTTTGCATACTTAGAAAAAATACTGTAGCTAAAATTATTTTAATACTTCTGTATTTTTACCTATATAGTATTATTAAGTGATTAGCATGCCATAATTTTATTGTATTGTAGTATTCTGAATTTGAATATCTACTTATTTTACCAGTGTGTTTCATATTTTCATATTAAACACACATTTATGAAGCATCTTAGAAAACCTTAACTCTTAATTTCCCTTAATTATTTTTCTATTACACATCATCAATTCAATAAGCATTATCTCAGACATCTAATTGCTCACCCCCAAACAAAATCTATCTCATATCAAATTCATCAGCAAATCTCATCAAGTCCACTTTCAAAATGTATCTCAAATTCATCTTACTTTTTTCACTCTCTATGAATTATTATTATACTCAGCTAATCCAAGCTCACTTATTCTCACCCAGAACGTTGTAATTAATTGTTAATGGGCTCCCTGTTTCTGCTTTTCCCATCCTGTCTGCAGTCTAAATACTACCCAGCTTTTTAAAAATTAGATTATATAACTCTCTTCTAAAGCCCATGGTTTTTCCAATTGCATTTAAACTTTACCATGGCCTTAAATGTCTTACCTAATAAGGTCTTTCCCTCCTGTGATACCAATTTTAATCAAGGTTCCCCATAACTCTATCTTCCTCAACCAACACACATCCTCTCATAGTTGACCTTGTTACATTTTCTTCTTTTTTGTTTTGTTTTGTTTTGTTTTTCTTCATTGTGACCCAGCTTATTCTCACTTTGCACTTTTTGAATTTACTATTCTTTTTGCCTCGAATGTGCATTCTTTTTTTTTTTTTACATTTATTTATTTTTGAGAGACATAGAGACAGAGCGTGAGCAGAGGAAGGGCAGAGAGAGTGGGATACACAGAATCCGAAGGAGGCTCCAGGCTCTGAGCTGTCAGCACAGAGCCCGACGCAGGGCTTGAACCCACCGATGGCGTGATCATGACCTGAGCTGAAGTCGCCACTCAACCGACTGAGCCACCCAGGCGCTCCTCTTTTTTTTTTAATTTTTAAATATTTTTATTTATTTTTGAGAGAGAGAGATACAGAGCATGAGCAGGGGAGGGGGAGAGTGAGAGGGAGACACATAATCTGATGCAGACTCCAGGCTCTGAGCTGTCAACACAGAGCCCCATGTGGGGCTAAAACCCATGGACTGCAAGATCATGACCTGAGCTAAAGTCGGACACTTAACCGACTGAGCCACCCAGGTGACCCTGGAATGTGCATTCTATGTCCCTATATTGAAATTCAGGAATCCACTAAAATAACACCTCCTAGGAAAGACATTATCTAAATTTGTTGATCAATTTTAAATTCATTTCCCCTCCATAAGTCACTTTCTATCATATTATCCTATTTTACTTTCTTCATTTAATTTTTCCACTTAGTAATTATCTTGTTTTTCTCTTTATTGGTTTATTAACTGTCATTACAATTTTGATATAAGCTCTATGAAACCAGTACCAATTTCTGTCTCACTCATTGTCAAACCTGTAGCATCTAAGAAAGTGTCTAGCACGTAGAAGTCTTTAATATATTTTTTCAAATTAATAAATAAAGTGAATGCTTCCAATATTTGGATGTCTTATATCCATTCTTATAAATTTAATACTCATAACAACTCTCATAAGTAATTACTATTAGTATATCCAGTGTACTTATGAGGAAATCATTGTTAGAGAAGTTAAATAACTTGTTCAAGTTCACATGGTCAGTAAGTAGTCCAATTAGGATTTAGTCATAGGGCATCCAGCTCTAATTTTTTTTATTTAACCACTCCACTAAACAATTCTTAGATAAATATCAACCTAGTCATACATCACAGGGATCTTTTCTAGTTTTTTTTTTTCCCTAATAGGTAATAGATTATGTAAAGGAATTAAGTATTGTAATTTTAGCTGAGTAAAATATGTGAGATAGGCTTCTGGTTCAGACAAGATTGTGTTGATTCATTTCTCCATACATCTCTCTGCTAATTAGAAATATAAACCTTGAAAATATCATAAGGGGTGATCAAAGGAAAACAGGTGAAAAGTGATAAGTGGAAGTTGAACTCATTTCAGACCTCAGGACTGGAGAAATAAATCATGGCAGAATGTACCACTCCCTAACAGAAAATGATTACCCGGACCCAACATATACTGACTCCCAAAATAGCAAAAGGGGTTGGCTTTAGTAGACTCATTCCTTTCTTATATCTGTAGGAGTCTTTCACAACATTAGGCAAGAAGGGCAGGACCAAAAGGGGGAGATCAATAGGGAACTCCAATAACAATAAGTAGCCAAGGAATGTGATCTCCTTCTCAACCAGACTTTAGACTTTCTTTTTTCACTGAGAGGTACTAAGATGTCTGAATTGCACTGGCAAGAGAGACCCAACCACAGCAAATAGCCCAACATGGAATGCATCTTTTTCCCCATAGAGCTGAGACTTCTTTCCTCCACCAATAAATGCCACATTCTCCAGCATTGGGAAACCACCCCACACAGCCCCAGAAGCACAAGATAAATCAAGAAGACCAAAATAACACCAAAAACGCTCTGAAAATAAAACTGTCTTTGACAAGATTATACAAAAAAGCAGGCCAAAAACCATGTGTTAATCCAAAAACATGACTTTCTGATAAAATAAAATATTTAAAAATAACCTATAAGAGCGATGTTAACAAAATAGCAGAATAACTCCAAATTATTTCCCAAACAAACATCAAGAAACAACTAGAAACTGTCAGAACTCTGGAAAGCAAAGTTTTACAGCAACCAAGTAAACACTGAAATCAATAAGAATGCAACTTACAACAGTAAGAAATATTTGTGGCATTTTTTCTTGCCCTTGTCCCACTCCCAGCAAAAACTAAGAGATTAATAGTGGGTCCCCTGGGTGGTTCAGTTAGTTAAGTGTCTGACTCTAGATTTTGGCTCAGGTCTTGATCTCACAGTTCATTGAGTTTGAGCCACGCTGGCAATGTGGAGCCTGCTTGGTATTCTCTCTCTCTCTCTCTCTCTCTCTCTCTCTCTCTCTCTCTCTCTCTTAAATTAAAAAAAAACAAAAACAAAAACAAAGAAGGTAAGTAAGACTCAGTGAGGGAAATGAAAAATGATTTTTTAAAAAGTACATTTAGGGAAGCCTGTGTGGCTCAGTCCGTTAAGCAGCCAACTTCAGCTCAGGTCATGATCTCATGGTCTGCGAGTTCGAGCCCCGTGTCGGGCTCTGTGCTGACAGCTCAGAGCCTGAAGCCTGCTTCGGATTCTGTGTCGCCCTCTCTCTCTCTCTGCCCTTCCCCTGTTCATGCTCTGTCTCTCTGTCTCTCAAAAATAAAATTTAAAAAATCGGTTAAAAAATTAATAAAAATAAAAAATAAAAAGAACATTTATTGTGATGACCACTAATGTATAGAATTGTTTAATTACTATATTGTACATCTGAAACTAATATAATGCTGTATGTTTATTATACTGTAATTAAAAACAAAACATTCTTGAACAAGGAAGATCACAATTCCAGTTCCCAGTATGGAATCCAAGTTTCTGGTTCCACAGGAAACAGACTAGCTCTTATTCACATATTATTGTATATCTGTTTTAAAATATCAGGAGGTTATCTGAAGGACTGTTTCAAGATATTAAACTTGGTTTTGCTTAACTCAAAAGTTAGGCTGGAAGAGTGATGAGCATTGCTACAAAACATTGCAAGAAAAACTGACAATAAGAGACACCTGGGAGGGGGCACCTGGGTGGCTCAGTCAGTTAAGCGTCCAACTTCGGCTCAGGTCATGATCTCATGGTTTGTGAGTTTGAGACCCGCATCAGGTTCTGTGCTGATGGCTCAGAGGCTGGAGTCTCTTTTGGATTCTGTGTCTTCCCCTCTCTGCCCCTCCCATGTTCATGCTCTGTCTCTCTCTGTCTCTCAATAATAAATAAAAATCGTTAAAAAAGGGACACTTGGGGGAAATATTGAGGTTGAAAGATATAATAAACCTCCTAAAATCTGAGAGTAAAATTTGGAAAGGCTTTCTTTGGAAAATTAAACATTTAAAAACACACACATGTGTATGTATGGAGTTTTAAAGTTATGCACATGTCTATGGTAAGATGTGTACTCAGAAAAACCTTGAGAATACCTTAAGCTTTCTTCACTTTGGGTTGATCTTATGTTCAGTACAAGCCTGGCTAAGTAGTGAAGGAGTGGCTCAGTACAGAGCCAAACTGATAAGAATAAAAGAGGGTTTTGTTTTGTTTTTGTTTTTAACTCTTTTTTGTTAAATTTTTTCAAGTTTTTATTTTATTTTTGAGAGAAAGAGACAGAGTGAGAGTGGAGGACAGGCTGGGAGAGAGGGAAACACAGAATCTGAAGCAGGCTTCAGGGTCTGAGCTGTCAGCACAGAGCCTGACACGGGGCTTAAACTCACTGGCCATGAGATCATAACTTGAGCCAAAGTCGGATGCTTAACCGACTGAGCCACCCAGGGGCCCCTTATTTTTTTTCTACTTTTTTTCAAGTTTTTATTTTATTTTTGAAAGAGAGCGTTTTTAGCTCTTGATATACAAGGTTATCTCTGTTAAGCCACTAAAGGAAAACAAGACAAAGACTTAAATGACAATACACAGGAAGGAATAGAGTCTTCAGAAAACAATGTGGAAAAGTTATGGAACAAATGAACTACTATAGCATTTAAAATAAAAACAAACAAGCAAAAATAAATAAATAATAAGAAATAGAAAATCTGGGGCAAAGGAGATTCTGATTTCCAGAGCAATCACATTATGTTATTCAAATGTTCAATTATGAACTGCCAAAAGCCAAAAGCAAAGAAAATATCTTGAAAGCAGCAAGAGAGAGGAAATGTTGATAGAATCAAAGGGAGAAATATTTAGCTTAACCATGAGAGTTGGAGACTTCAAAACACACTTTTTTTACCTCAGGTGAAAAATATATAATTTTTAAGTCACAAATAAGACTTAATAAACTTAAAAATAATAAACTCACAAAGCATACACACTGAGCACAATGAAATGAAACTAAAAATCAATAATAAGAAGAAAGCTCCAAATTCACAAATGTGTGGAAAAATTTTGTAAAAGGCAATGGGTCAAAAAGAAAGGGCCAGTACAAGGGACATTAGAAAAATACATTTGGATAAAGGGAAACTAAATTACAAAACACACACAAAAAATATGGGATGCACTGAAAGCAGTGCTAAGATGTTGAGATGAAAATTTATAACTGTAGATACATATATTCAAAAATTGAAACTAATAATATAGTTTCACACATTGAGAAATGAAAAAGAAAAATGCATTAAAACCTAAGCTATTATAAGAAATATAATAAATGTTAGAGCAGAGATAAATAAAATAGAGAATAGAAAACCTTTAGAGTCAATAAATCCAAAGACAGTTTCTTTAAAAGGATCAACAGAATTAACAAAGCCATGTCTAGACTGCCAAATAAAGAAAAGAGAAGACACAAATACCTAAAATCAGAAATGAAAGCAGACACGTTACTACCTAAGTTACAGATATTCAAAAAGTATCATAAGATAATACATTAAACAGTTTTGTACACCAACAAATTAAATAACAATGATGAAATGTACAAATGCGTAGAGATACACAAATAGATTAAACTGACTCAAGAACTAGAAAATCTTAACGGACCTATCATAAGTAAGGAGATAAAACTAATAATTAAAAATATGCCAACAAAGAAAATTCAAGGGCTAGATGCCTTCACTCAGAAATTTCATTAAACACTAAAACAAGAATCAAACATAGTTTTTTTCAAAATATTCCAAAAATTATAATAATAGGGAATACTCCCTTCCTCATTCTATGAGGCCTGTGCTATTCTGAACATATGAACACCGATAAACATAAAACACCAAAGTATTAGAACAAAGGTAAATAGAATAAAGGTAAAAACAAAATAACACCACACAATCATTGCAATAAACACAGAAAAGACATTTGACAAAATATAACACCTTTTTATTTTATAAATATTCAGAACGCTACAAACAAAAGAGATCATACTTCACATGATAAAGCACATTTATGAAAAACCCACAGCTCACACTACACTCAAAGGTAAAAAACTGAAAATGTCACCCCTAAGATCAGGAAAAAGACAAACATGTCTGCTTTCACCATATTGTTTTAAACATTGTGCTGGAAATTCTATCCAGAAGAATTAGAGATTAGAAGAAATAAATGCATCCAAAATGGAAATTAAAAAAGTAGGATTGTGTTTCTTGCAGATAACATCACCTTATACATAGAAAATTACCAAAAAGACACAAGAAATTGCTAGAACTAATAAATGAATTAAGCAAAGTTGCATGTTACAAGAACAAGACACAAAATAAATTGTGTTTCTATATACCTGCAATGAAAAATCCAAAAAAAAAGTGTATTAAGAAATATTTTTATTCACAACAGCACCTGAAAGGATAATATACCTAAGCATAAATTTTTAAAAAAGAGAAAATTTTATACACTCGAAACTGTAAAACATTGCTGAAATAAATTAAAGATATATATAAAGACATTCTGTTTTACAAGGGTAGAAAGACAACATTGTTAAGACATCAATAATTCCGAACGCAATACAGAGATTCAAGGTAATCCTTATCTAAATACTCTCAGAGTTTTTGGTGCAGAAATGAAAAAATCTGATTCTCAAAACCATATTGAAATGCAAGGAAACCATAATAATGAAAATAATAATAATGCTGAAATTAAAAAAAAAACTGGAAGGACTAAAATGTCTCAATTTTTAAGATTTACCACAAACCGGAGGGGCCAACATGGCGGAGTAGGGGGGTTCCAGTATTTTGCTTGTCCTTTAAATGGGGACGACTGATACCAAAGTCTCTCTCAACTCCAAGAATCAGGGAGAAAAGGTGCTGAGCCTACAAGGAACGAAGGTGAAAACAGAAACGCCCCAGATAAAACATGAGCTTAATGCGGGACTGATAAAACGAACTTGGGAAGTTGAGCTGAGGGGAAGGTGAGCATCTTCGGAGATAGCTGGGAAAGTGCCAATCAAACAAACAATCAAACATCTGAATGAGAGGGCCAGAGCAGGTGAGACTGCTACGCTCAAGCCCCTAGATGCAGGGCTCTTGAAGAGAAGTTCAGTGGCAAACAGCAGCACTCCCCTCGCGCTGCCTGGGCCGAGCTACCCTGTCCCTCGCCGCTGGGACGTGCGCATTGCCAGGACTGGCAGCGGGGACCCAGCCAGCCTGAGGCGGCGCCCCAGGGGCGCCACCTGCGGAGCACCTCCAATCCCGGCACAATTACAGCAAAATCGGGTGTAGCATGTGGCCGCGTCACCACCCAGTGAACTGCACTATGCCGGTGCCCGTGGTGGAGAGAGGACAAAAATAAAGGGGCAAATAAAGACTCCAGGACTGGTGACGAGAGACTGGAGAGATGCCATTGTTGTCTCACAAGCCGGGAAGTCACCCCCAAAGTCATCCCTGCATCAGTGGAGGCGGGACCCGCCTACACCAAACCACGCCCTTCCCCACCTATCAGCAGGAGCAATAGATGCCAAGTGCAGACTGCTGCCTGGAGTAACTCCATATCATTTTTTCTTTTTTAAATTTATCTCTCCCTTTCTCATTCCTACCAATTCCCACCCCTGAGCTGGTTATCCAGGGTACTGACTGGCCTTGACATATTTTTGACTCACTCTGTCAAGGCATGTTCTACACCTCCTTCTGTACTTCCCTATCTCTCTCTCTGGAATAACCAGGCCACATAAGTTCATTTAGACAACATTGATCTTCATTCATTTTTCCTTGCACCCATCCTCATTCTGATTTCTCACACGCCGGGATGCGAGGGTCCACAGGGAGGGTGCGGTCGGAGACGTCTCCCAAACTCACGTAACCACACAGCAACCTCCCTTCCTTTGCTCTTTCCACCCAGAGCCTTTCTGGGGACTCCCTTTTAAAGTCTGGTCCGTTCCAGGGACCGGGTTGCTGGGTGCCAGAGCAGTCTCCACCCGGGGAATATGGCTGAATTCTCTCTCAGTCTGGATTAAGCCCTTTAGTCGCTCTACCTGGGCAAAGTCCATTTCCTTTTTCTCCCTGCACCTGTCATTATTCTTTCTATATATGCTCTGCAACCCTGTCCTTAACATGTAGCTGGTTTAGATTGTGTATTTGAGACCTTTCTTGTTTGATGAGTAGGCCTATATTGCTATATACTTCCCTCTTAGGACCACTTTTGCTGCATTCATTAATGTTTTGGACAGTTGTGCTTTCATTTTCATTTGTTTTCATGTAGTTTTTTTAATTTCTTCTTTAGTTTCCTGGTTGACCCATCTATTCTTTAGTAGTATGTTCTTTAACCTTCATGTACTTGTGGTCTTTCCAATATTTTTTTCTTGTAGTTGACTTCAAGTTTCATAGAAATATGGTTTGGAAAATTTCATGGTATGATCTCAGTCTTTTTGTACTTGTTGGGGCATTATGTTTGACCTAGTATGTGATCTATTCTGGAAAATGTCCTATGTGCCCTTGAAAAGAATGTGTATTCTGCTTCTTTAGGAATTAATGTTCTGAATATTTCTGTTAATTCCATCTTGTCCAGTGTGTCAATCAAAAAATTGTTTCCTTTTTGATTTTCTGCTTAGATGATCTGTCCATTCATGTAAGTGTGATGTTAAAACCCCCCACTATTATTGTATTCTTATCAATGAGTTCCATTATGTTTGTTTTTACTTGTTTTATATATTTGGGTGCTCCCAAGTTGGTGGCATAAATATGTATAATTGTAAAGTCTTCTTGTTAGATAACCCTTTTATTATGGCATAGTGTCCTTCTTCATCTTTTTTTATAGTCTGTCATTTGAAATCTAGTATTTTTCTAGGGCACCCGGGTGGCTCAGTTTGTCAAATGTCTGACTCTTGATTTCAGCTCAGGTCATGATTTCACATTTAATGAGTTAGAGCCCTGTGTCAGACTCTGCACTGAGAGTACAGAAACTACTTGGGATTCTCTCCCCGCCACCCTCTGCCCATCCCAGTCTCTCTCTTTTTCTCTTTCCCTCAAAATAAATAAATAAACATTTTTTTAAGACAAGATTAAAATCTAGCTTCTCTTTGATGTAAATATGACTACTCTGGCTTTCTTTTGACATCCATTTGCATGGTAAATGTTTCTTTATCCCTGCACTTTCAATCCATAGTCGTTTTTAGATCTAAATGAGTTTCTTGTAGGGAGTATATAGCTGTGTCTCCTTTTTTCCATTCTGACACCCTGTGTCTTTTGATTGGAGCATTTAGTCCATTTACATTCAGAGTAATTATTGATAGATATGTATTTAGTGCTATTTTTAATGTTTTCAATGTTTATTTACTTTTGAGAGACAGAGGGAGAGAATGTGTTTGAGTAGGGAAGGGGCAGAGAGAGAGAGAGAGAGAGAGAGAGAGAGAGAGAATCCAAAGCAGGCTCCAGGCTCTGAGCTGTCAGATAGAGCTGGAGGCGAGCCTTGAACTCATGAAACGTGAGATCATGTCCTGAGCTGAAGTCTGACGCTTAACCGACTGAGCCACTCAGGTCCCCCTTTAGTGCTTTTTTATTACTTCTTTTTTCATTGTTTCTGGAAATTTTCTCTGTTCCTTTCCCATCCTTGCCAATTTTAGTCTGTCTTTCCCACCCTAATAATCCCCTTTAATATTTCTTTCAGGGCTCTTTTATTGGTCATGAACTACTTTAGTTTTTGTTTGTGTGGGAATCTGTTTATATCTCCTGAATTGTAGCCTTGCTAGATAGAATATTTTTGGCTGCAGAATTTTCCCATTCAGCACTTTCAATATATCATGTCATCCCCTTCTGGCTTGCCATATTTCTGTTGAGAAATCTTCAGTTAGCTTTATATGTCCTTTCTTGTGATTTAAGAACATCTTTTGTGTTGCTGCTTTTAGGATTTTTTTTTTTATCGGTAACTTTAGCAAATTTAATTACAACATGACTTGGTATTGGCCTGCTTATGTTGATTTTTATGGGTGTTTTCTGTGGCTCCTGTATCTGGATGTCTGTTTCCTTCCCATGTTTAGGGAATATTTCAGTTTTTACTTCTGCAAATAATTTTTGCCCCCTTTTCTCTCTCTTCTTCTTCTGGGTGTCCTATAATATGAGTGTTATTATGTTTCATGGAGTCACTGAGTTCCCTAACCTTGTACTCATGTTCCATAATTACTTTTTCTCTCTTAAGTTCGGCTTCATTATTTTCCATTATTTTGTCTTCTATGTCACTTATTCATTCTTTTGCTTCTTTCAGTCCAGTGTTCATTGCTTTAAGCCTCTTTAAAATCATAGTAATTGGATTTTTTTTATTTTTGACTGATTTTTTTTAACTCGTTTATCCCTGCGGTAAGGGTCTCCTTGATGTTTTCCATTCTTTTCTCAATTCCAGCATGTATTCTTATGATAATTGCTTTAAATTCTCCATCAGGAATGTTACTTGTATCTGTTTTGCTTAGATTTATGGCTTTGGCTTTATCTTGTTCTTTCATTTGGGATGAATTTCTCTGTCTTGGCGTTTTGTCTAAGTCTCTGTCTCTTTCTCGGTGTTAGAAAATCCCATTATTTTCCTACTTTTCCGGGTATTTTTTTTTTTACCAAGAAGTAATAGTATGTACAGAGTGTGACTCATCATGGAGTGTCCCTGATATGTGCTGCGTGCACTCTGCGGTTGTGTTTTGGCTATTTTCTCCTTTAGTGCTGTCTTCTGCATAGGCTCTCTTTGCCCACTGTGGGAAGTGTTTGGTCTTTGGCCAGAATGTGGTGAGTTTTATGTAGGTTCTAGTCTAGTCTGCTTGTTAAATGAGACCTGATAGTATTTCCCAGTATAACTGAAGCCCTGCAGAAATTCTTGTTGGGAAACATGGTGTCGAGAGTAGTTTCTGCTGGTCTTCTGGGTAAGGGGCCCACTGCATTGGGTGAGAGGCAAGCTTGACTGACAAGGGCAACATCATTAGAGCACAGGGGTGTGGGACTTGGTGTAAACAAGTTAGACAGTGTGGGTGCTGCATCGCTTCCTGGCGGGGTCTCTGTGTTTATGCTAAGGAGTGGGTGAAGGAAATGTTACCAGCTAGCTCCTTTGTTCCGAGAGGCATCTTTATAAATGCTGCCTCTCAGTGATGTGTTTGAAGGAGAATGGACAATTTGCAACATGTGTGTCCCAGGAGTGCTTCAGATAGCTATTTCCATCTTAGCTTCCCCATGTTGTTTGCCTGTCTTCTCTCCAGTATCACAGTAGTGACCTTGGTGCTCTATCCATGATAACCCAGCCGACATTTCAAATTCCAGTCTTCAGACCCAGCTGGTTGCAAGAACTCATGACAATCGTCCCCTCTGGTTTTCCCAGGAAGTGGTTTTGGGAAAGTGTTCTCTTTGAGTGGTCCCCCATGTGCTCCTGTCTCTGGCCTTTCTCCATGAACACAGTCCCTCCTCTCTACAGCACCCATGACTCTTAATTTATTCTCAGGTCGTCTCATGTACATGAGATTGAGCATTGTATTGGACTCCACAGTTACAGCACAGAGGCTACTTGAGATTCCCTTTCTCTCTTTCTCTCTGTCCTTCCCTCACTAACGTGCTCTTGCTCTCTTTCAAAGTAAATAAACTTAAAAATATATATCTATTAACAATTTAACCCAACCCCCACATTCCTCTCTCCATAAATCCTCAGTTTATTCTCTGTAGTTAACAGTCTTTTATGTTTTTTTTAATCTCTCTTTTTTTTTACCTTCTCCTATGTTCACCTGTTTTGTTTCTTAAATTCAACATATGACTAATGTCATATGGCATTTGTCTTTCTCTGACAAACTTATTTTACTTTGCATAATATATTCTAGCTCATCCCATCATTGCAAATGGCAAGCTTTCTTTCTTCTTGATGGCAGAGTAATATTTCATTATATATATACCACATCTTCTTATTCATTCATCGGTTGATGGACATTTGGGCTCTTTCCATAATTTAGCTATTGTTGTTAATGCTGCTGTAAACATCAGGGTGCATGTGTAACTTTGAATCAGTATTTTTGTATCCTTTGGGTAAGTGCGTAGTACTGCAATTACTGGGTCATAAAATAGTTCTATTTTTAACTTTTGAGGAAACTTCATACTGTTTTCCAGAATGGTTACACCAGTTTGCATTCCCAGCAAGAATGTAAGGAGATCTAGTTTTCTCCACATCCTCACCAACATCTATTTTCTGTTGTGTTGTTAATTTTAGCCATTCTGACATGTGTGAGATGGTATCTCACCGTGGTTTTGATTTGTATTTCCTTGATGATGAGTGATGTTGAGTATCTTTTCATGTGTCTATTAGCCATCTGTATGTCTTCTTTTGATAAATGTGTGCTCATGTCTTCTTCCCATTTCTTAACTGGATTGTTCATTTTTGGAGTGTTGAGATTAGTAAGTTCCTTACATATTTTAGATACTAACCCTTTATCAGATATGTCATTTGCAAATAAATTTTCCCATTATGTAGGTTGATTTTCAGTTTTGTTGACTCTATCAGTTGCTGTTCAGAAGTTTTTTATTTGAATGAAGTCACAATAGTTCATTTTTGCTTTTATTTCCTTGACCTCGAGAGACATATCTAGAAAAAAGTTGCTACAGCCATGGTCAAAGAGGTTGCTTCAAATATTCTTCTGTAGTATTTTTATGGTTTCCTGTCTCACATTTAGGGCTTTCATTCATTTTGAATTATTTTTGTGTATGGAGCAAGAAAATGGTCCTGTTTCTTTCTTCTGCACATTGCTGTCCAGAACCCCAACACCATATTTTTGAAGAGACAATTTTTCCAATTTTTTCCATTGGATATTCTTTCTTGCTTTGTAGAAGATTAGTTGACCTACAGTTGTATATCGATTTCTGAGTTTATATTTGGTACCACTTATCTATGTGTCTGTTTTTGTTCCAATACCATACTGTCTTGATCACTACAGCCTTGTCATATAGCTTAAAGTCTATATTCATAATGCTTAGAATTTTGCTTTTCTTTTTCAAGATTGCTTTAGCTACTTGGGGTTTTTTGTGGTTCCATAAAAATCATAGGATTGTTTGTTCCAGCTCTGTGAAAAATGCTGGTCGTGTTTTGATAGGGATTGCATTAAATGTGCAGATTGCTTTGGGTAGTATAGACATTTTAACAGTATTTGTTCTTCTAATCCATAAGCATGGAATGTTTTTCCATTTCTTTGTGTCCTCTACCATCTATTTCCTAAATATACTATAGTTTTTAAATTACTTACCTTTTTTCCTCTTGGTTGAGTTTATTCCTAGGTATCTTACCTTTTTTTTTTTTTTTTTGGCGCAATTGTAAATGGGATTGATTTCGTGATTTCTCTTTCTGCTGCTTCATTATTGCTGTACAAAACTGCTACAGATTTCTGTACATTGATTTTATATCTTGCTACCTTGCTGTATTGATGTATCAGTTCTAGTAATTTTTTAGTGGAGTCTTTCAGGTTTTCTACATAAAATGTCATATCCTCTATGAATAATTATTATTTGATTTCTCTATTGCTGATTTGGATTTTTTTTATTTCTCTCTGTTGTCTTATTGATGAGGCTAGGACATTCAGCACTCATCATAACAATGGTGAGAGTGGACATCTCTGTCTTGTCCCTGACCATAGTTTTTTCCCATTGGTGATGGATTACATGTGACTCTTTTGTATATGGCCTTTATGATGTTGAGGTAATTCCATCTATCCCTGCTTTGTGGAAATTTTTCATCAAGAATGTATGCTGTATTTTGTGAAATTCTTTTTCTGCATCTATTGGGAGTATCATATGATTTTTATCCTTATCCTATTAATATGGTGTGTCATGTTGTTTGATTTGCAAGAGTTGAAGCACAGCTGCAGCCTGGGAACAAATCCCACTTGACTGTGGAGAATTTTAATCTACTCTTGGATTTGTTTTCTTAGTATCTTATTGAGAATTTTTGCAATCAAGTTCATCAAGGTAACTGGATTGTAATTCTCCTTTTTAGTAGAGTCTGTGTCTCGTTTTGAAATCAAGGTAATGTTGGCCTTGAAGAATGAGATTGGAAGTATTCCTTCCAATTCTATTTTTTGGAACATTTTTTGAAGAATAGGTATTAATTCTTCTTTAAATGTCTGGTAGAATTCCCCCTGGGAAGCCATCTGGCTCTGGACTTTTGTTCGTTGGGAGACTTTAGATTCCTGATTCAAATTTTTTGCTATTTATGGGACTATTCCAATTTTCGATTTCTTCCTGTTTCAGTTTTGTAGTCTGTAGGAATTCATCCATTTCCTCCATATTGCCCTATTTCTTGGCACACAATTTTTCAAAATATTTTTTTACAATTGTTTGCATTTCCATGATGTTGATTATGGTCTCTCCTCTTTCATTCATAATTTGATTTTGTGGTCGTTTCTTCTTTTTTAAAAGTCTGTGTAGGGTTTATCAATTTTATTAATTCTTTCGAAGAGCCAGCTCTTAGTTTCATTGATATTTTCTATTTTTCTTTCTATATCATTTATTTATGCTCTAATCTTTATTGTTTTATTTATTCTGCGGTCTTTAGGGTTCATTTTATGTTCCTTTTCTAGCGCCTTTAGGTGAAGCTAAGAAGCTCCAATTCGTGTGTTGGAGACTTTTCTTGCTTCTTGACATTGCTATATACTTTTGTCTTAGAACCACCTTTGCTGCATCTCAGAAGTTTAGGGCTATTGTGTTTTCATTTTCATTTGGTTTCTTGTATATTTTTTAATTTCTTCTTTAATTTCACATTTAACCCATACATTATTTAATAGGTTGTTTTGTAACCTCCATGTATTTGTGGTCTTTCCAAATGCTTCGTTATGGTAAACTTCAGGGTTCATAGCATTGTGGTCTGAAAATATTCATGGTATGACCTCAATCTTTGTGTATTTGTGGAGGCCCAGTTTGTGATTCAGTATGTTATCTATTCTGGAGAATGTTCCATGTCCACTCAAAAAGAGTATGTATTCTGGTGGTTTAGGATGAAATGTTCTGAACATATCTGTTAAGTCCATCTGCTCCAGTGTGCCATTCAAAGCCATTGTTTCCATATTGTGTTTCTGCTTAGATTATCTGTCCACTCCTATAAGTGGAGTGTTACAGTCTCCTATATTATTATAGTATTATCATTGACTGTCTTTATATTTGTTACTAATTGTGTTATATATTTGGGTGCCTCCAGTTTGGTGTCATAAATATTTACTATTGTTAGATCTCATAGGATAGACCTTTTAATTATGATTAAAGTGCCCTTCTTCATTCCCTTTTCCAGTCTTTGTTTTAAAATCTAATTTGTCTGATAGAAGTATGTCTACTCCAACTTTCTTTTGACATCCATTAGCATTATAGATGATTATCCACACTGTATCTGAAGGTATTTTCGTTCTAAAATGAGTCTCCTGTAAACAGCATATAGATGCTTCTTGTTTTTTCTTCCATTTAATTACCTTATGTCTTTTGATTGGAGCATTTAGTCCATCTGCATTAAGCATGATTATTGATTAAAGTTAGTGCCATTTTACTACCTGTAAAGTTGTTGTTTCTTGAGAATTTCTCTGTTTCTTTCTAATCTTTGTTCTTTTGGTTTTCTTTCCCACTTAATGAGCCCCTTTTAATATTTCTCGCAAGGTTAGTTTTATAGTCACAAACTCCTTTAGTTTCTGTTTGTCTGGGAAGCTCTTTATCTCTCCTTCTATTGTAGGTGACACCCTTGTTGGATAAAGTATTCTTGGCTTCATATTTTCCTCCTTCAGCACATTGAATATATCACACCACTCCCTTCTAGCCACTCAGATTTCTGTGGAGAGATCTACTCTAACCTGATTTGTCTTACCTTGTAAGCTAGGGATTTCTTTTCCTTTCTTTTTTTAAGTTTATTTATTTATTTTGAGAGAGACAGAAAAAGCATACGTGGGGGAGGGTCAGAGAGAGAGAGGGAGACAGAGGATACCATGTGGGCTCCGCACTAATAGTGCAGAGCCCAATGTGGGGCTCAAACTCATTAAACCATAAGATCATTACCTGATCTGAAATAAAGAGTCAAATGTTTAACAAAGTAAATCATCCAGGTAGCCACGGATTTCTTTTCCATTGCTGCTGTTAAGATTTTTTCCTTAAACCTTTATTTTTCAAATAATGTCTTGGTGTTGGCTGGCTTTTGTTGAATTTTCTGGGTGTTTCTATGTCCTGCCTGAATTAGGATGACTTTGCTTCTCCATATTCGGGAAGTTTTCAGCTATATTTTCCTCATATAAATCTTCTGCCCTCTTTTCTCTCCTTTATGCTTCTGGGATTCCTATGATACAAACGTTATGCTTTATGGAGTCACTGAGTTCCATAAGTCTACATTTATGATCCAATAGTTTTCTTTCCTTCTTCTTTTCAGCGTTATTATTTTCTGTCATTTTATCTTTTATATCACTGTTTTCATTCCTCTGCTTCATCCATCCTCATTGTCATTGCAGCCAGTTCAGTTTTGCATCTCAGTCACGCCATTTTTAATTTTGGCCTGACTGGTTTTTAGTACTTTTATCTCTGCACAAAGATATTCTCTAGTGTCTTCTATGCTTTTCTTAAGCCCAGCTTATGTCCTTATGATTGTTGTTTATAATTCCGGTTTAGGCATATTACTTATGTCTGTTATTATTAGATCGCTGGCATGACTTCTTCTGGTTCTTTTTTTTGGGGGGGGAGGGATGAATTCCTCCATCTTGGCATTTTTGCCTAGACCTCTGTCTACTATGTGTTAGGAAAACCTATTATATTTACTGCTTCTGAGAGTAGAGGCTATATTAAGAAAACGTCTTATACTGCCGAGGGCTTGGCACTTCAGGAAGCTTTTTTGGTGTATGTTGTATGCACTCTGGTTTTGTGTTTTGGCTGTTCTTTCCCTAATATCAGTCCTCTGGATAGTCTCTTTCCCTGCTGTATGGAGTGTTTGGACCTGGTTCAGTGTGTGGTAAGTTTTTACTAGGTGTGTTTTGGTCTGCTTGGTAGAAAAGGTTAAATACTATTTATTCTAGAAGTGAAGCTTTGCAGTACTTTATGATCAGTAGATTTGGTGTGTGCACATAGATATGTGGTCCTCTGGGGGAGGGGGACTGCTGTGCTAGTTCCCAGGGTAACTTGCTCTTGTAAAGATGCCCTTGCATGGTGCAGTGAGGCAGAGCTTGGTGTAAGCCTCTCTAGCCTGCAGTCTGGGCTCTGTGTTGCTTACTAATGTCTGTTCTTGCTGATGGGCAGTGGGAGAATGGAATCACCCCACTCTCTTATCCCCAGAGAGGGGAGATCTTGCTTTCTGCTGTTCAAGAAGCCCTCACAAAAGAATGAACAATCCCTCCCTTTGTGTTCTAGTCCTCTGTCAGAACCCTGCCTTCACCCTGTCTGTTTCTGAGCCATCTGCCTGACTGGCTGCACAGTACTCCTTGGCTTTATTTCAGCTGGGTTTCACACTTCCAAATTTTAGGGACCTGGAACAGCAAAGACCTGAGCCGATCTTCTGAGGGTGGATGCGATCATGCTGTGGCTAATGCCAGTTTCTTCCAGAAAAGGAGTCACACTACCATGCAGGGCCAGGAGTTTAAGGAAATGAACAGTTAAAAGCTGGTCTCCATGTTAGCTTCCTTCAGTAGGTTCCTCTGCTGCTATGTTAATTAACAGGGCTGCTTAATGGTGCCCACCTTCTCCTTTGTCCTTAAGAGGCAGTGCCACCTTTCTCCAGTGCATTTCAAGAAGTGGAACTGTTTCTTCCTGTGGGACCTAGGGCATAGTGAGACCTTGGTGTCCACTCACAGGCCTCTGCTCTCCTTCTCCACAGGAGCACCACTAAGCCCACCAGGCATGATTCCAGTGATGGCATGAACTTCTGAAACTTGAGTCTTTGAGTTCAGCTGCTTATAAGATCTTCGGACAGTCAGCCTCTCCTTTTCCCAGTCAATGGTTTGGGAAATTTTTTCTTGTGCATAGCCCTGCATGATGTTCTCACTCCTTCTCTCTCTCTCTCTTTCTGTCCTTCTCTTTTGTTCATCTCTCTGTGATCAGGGTTCTCTTCCCTCTGCAGCACCCACAACTCTTTTTTCTCTAAATAAACTGTCTGCACCTCTCACCCCCCATGATGTGGCCATTTTTCTCCCTCTAGATGTGCAGTTCTCTCAGTTCTCAGATTTATTTCTTGGGTGTTCGGAATTACTTAATATTTATCTGGCTGTGTTTAAGAGATGAGGCAAGCATAGGGTCCCTTTCTTAAGTCCTCCCCTCCAAAACTTATCCATTTCTTCCAGGTTCTTCAATTTGTTGGAATATGATTGTTCATAGTAATCTCTCATGTTTTTGTTTGTTTGTTTTGTATATCTGTGTCATCTGTTGTAACTTCTCTTTCTGATTTTATTTCTGATTTTATTTGAGTTATTTGGTTCTGTTTTTTTTTTTCCTGGTTAAGTTTGGCTAAAAGTATATGGATTTTGTTTATATTAGCAAATAGTGAGCTTTTAGTTTCATTGATCTTTTCATTTGCTTATTTAGTCTCTATCTTATTTATATCTTCACTCTTAAATTTTTTTTTCCTTTTATTAATTTTGGGCTTTGTTTCTTCTCTTTCCCCACCCCAGTCCCTTTAGGTATAAAGTAGTTTTCTTTTTTGGAATTTCTTTTTTTTTCTTTCTTTTTTTAAAGTTTATTTATTTTTGAGAGAGATAGACAGAACATGAGGGGGGAAGAAGCAGAGAGAGAAGGAGACACAGAATCTGAAGCAGGCTCCAGTCTCCCAGATGTTAGTGAAGACAGACCCTGAGGCAGGGCTTGAACTCATGAACTGCAGGATCATGACTTCAGCTGAAATCAGATGCTTAACCAACTGAGACAACCAGTTGCCTCATTTTTATTTTTGAGGTATGTTTTTATTGCTATGAACTTTTCTCTTGAAACTGATTTTTTGTGCCTCATAAATTTTGAACCACTGTTTCCATTTTCATTTGTCTCAAGGTATATTTTGATACACTCTGATTTTTTTTTGACCCATTGATCATTTAGTAGTAAATGTTTAGTGGTAAAACATAGTCCTATGTTTTAATGTCTTCTCTATGTTTTTTCTTGTAATTGATTCCTACTTTCACACAACTGTCATAAAAAAATATGCTTGATATGATTTCAATCTTCTTGAATTTATTAAGACATGTTTTGTTGATTAACATGTGAATATATTGAAGAATGTTCCATATTCATTTGAAAAGAATGTGCTCTGTAGTATTTGGATGAAATGTTCTATATATCCTTATTAAGTGGTGATGACCTAATGTGTCATTTAAGGACAATGTTTCTTAATTTTTTATCTGGATGATCTATACAATGATGTAAGTGATGTATTAAAATCCCTTACTATTATTGTGTTATTGTCAATTTGACCCCTTATTTGTTAATATTTGCTTTAAATATTTAAGAGTTTCTCAGTTGGGTGCATAAATATTTACAAATATTATATCCTGTTTTTGCATTGACATTTTCATCATTATGTAAAGCCATTATTTGCTTTTTGTCATATTGTTTGTTTTATAGTCTATTTTGTCTGATGTGAGTGTTGCTATTCCAGATTTTTTTCTTAATTTCTAATTGCAAAGAACATATTTTCCCATCTCTTCATTTCCATCTGTGTTTGTCTTTAAATCTGAAGTGAATCTTGTAGGCAACATATAGTTGTTGTTGTTTTTTTAATCCATTCATCCATCTTATGTATTTTATGGGTGCATTCAGTCATTTACATTTAAAATAAGTTTTGAGGAAGGATCAAAATGGCAGAGCAACATGAAAACTCTTAGCTTGTCTCAAATCTGAAACACAGCTCGATTAGCAGTGAACATTTTGTACACCTGGGAGATTGATCTGAGGATTAACACAACAATCTGCAAAACTTAAGCCACAGAACTTAGAAGGTACTTGGTGTGGAGAGGTAAACTGGAGAGAAGAAGTTGTGGAGGGTAGATAGCTGTTTTTGCAGAGAAAGGACAGAGAAAGGGAGAGAGTGCAGCACATTGGAAGAATGCATGAAAAACACTCTTCCGAAAGTAGTTGGAGAGAAAGAGAGTGAAAACACTCATAGAGGACTGAACACAGAATCCATTTCCTAAAACCATTGACTAGAAGAAAGGAAAGTGTTTCAATACCACCAGGATTCTATAAACAGTGGAACACAGAGTCTGATCAGAGCTCAGTATCTGGCAGTGCTCTGGTGAGGAAGCAGGGTGAATACCCAGGAGCAGTCAGCAAGGTCTGAGGGGACTGTGTGCCACACAGGGAGAAGTGAATGCCCTGATGGGAAAGTTATGGTACAGGCCATATGGCCTTCCCACAGGCAATGGTTTCAGTGGACGCCAAAGAACAGCAACATTTCCTGGTATTAAGACAAAGATGCCAGAATGTGGTGAAACCTGGCATAGGCTGTGCATTGTGATTTACCAAAATCTCTGAATCTCTGCCACTGCATGATTTCATGAACATTTTCTGGGGCAAGATGGCACTCAGTCTTTGCTCAGTGAGACCCTCACCCAGAGAGTAGGTGTGACTCCAAACCATAGAGGTTTTGAAACACAACCCCATCTGAGATAAAAATCTAGAGGGAAGTGCTGCCTGGCAGGCAGACAGCTTGGATACAGACAGGGTAGAGGTGAGGAATGACAGAGGCCTGAGACAAAGGAGCGTCATTTATCAGGTCAGTGACAGTGCAAAGTTCCTGTGCCAGAGACTAAGGAGCTGGGTGAAACCATTTCTACCTCCACTGCCCACGTGCATATGCACCATACTGATCCACCACATTAAGCTAAGCAATGCCACATAGTGGAAAACAGCGTTACACCAAGCTTCACCCAACTGCACCCTTCAAGCACATCCCCTAGAAGATCAGCACAAGTCCCTCCACCTGCTTAGTGTCTGGAATATAGAGTACTTCATTAGTTTCAGTTCTAGGCCAAACTGGATGTAACTTAAATTCTGTGTGCTGGTTTATTTATTCATTTATTTTTTGCATCTCATTTTGTTTAAATTGTTTTCTTTTCCTTTTTTCCTTTCTTCCTTTTGTTTGGATACAGAAAGATAAATTTTTATTTTTATTTTATTTTTTTAATTTTCTATGTTTAATTATTTTTTACCTTATTTTTATTTTTATTCTACTTCATTTTCTTTATTTCATTTTACTCTATTTTATTATATGAACTTTTTAATTTTTAAATTTTTCTTACTTTTTTTTCCCTTTTCTCTCCTTTTTTTCCTCTCTATTCTATCAAGTTTCCTTTGACAAGCAGACAAAAACACACCTAGGTTCTAGCTTCTTTATTAGATTTTTTGTTTTGTCTTTAATTTTTTAATTTTGATTGTTTAATTTCATTGTGGGAAATAAGTTTAAGAATTCTCTGCAGTTACACCACTGTGTTAACAAGGCTTAGGGAGGAAAGCCACCACAGGGTGAAAAAGTCCAAGGTTAGAAGGGTGAAAGTGTCCAAGGTTAGAAGGGTGAAAGCACCCAAAGTTAGAATGGCAAAAGCAACCAAGATTAGCTAGTGAAATGAATAACTTGTTATTCTTAAAGCTGCATGCTCCATCAAACTTAAACATTAGAGATAACAGCAAATTAGTTGTATCACCTACAAGTAAACACTTTCTATTTGGTGCCAGTATACAATTGTGCTTCAATCACAACTTTACACACCACTTGCCTCCCAAACCCTTTGCTTCTTATACAAACAAGTTAATGGTTATGATCCGATTGTTTTCTTCTGCACATTCACCATGTATGTAAGCTTTCAAGATTCTAATAAATACGGAGAAAGGACCCTTGTTCAAGACTCTTGTCTCCTTCCAGACACTAGCCTCTTTCATTTTCATTTCTGTGTTTGCTCCCTTGCTAGACAAGACAGAGCTCCAGACTCAAACTCTGCAATATTTTATTAATTTTTAATCCCTCCAAAATGACAAAATGAAGGAATTCACTCAAAAGTTAGAACAGGAAGTAATGACTGCCAGAGGCTTAATCAACAGATATAAGCAAGATATTTGAACTATAATTTAGAACCATGATAAGAATACTAGCTGGGGTTAAAAAAAGCATACATTCTCTTTCTGCAGAGATAGAAGAAGTAAAATCTAGTCAGGACGATATTAAAACTGCTATAACAGAGATGCAATCTCGAATAGATGCCAGGACGGCAAGGATGGACAAAGCAAAACAGCGAATCAGTGATATAAAAGACAAATTATGAAGAATAATGAAGCATAAAAAAGAGGGTAACAAAGGCAAAAGAGTATGACACAAGATGTAGAGAACTCAGTGGCTAATTAGAAAAGAATAACATCCGAATCATAGGAGTCTCAGATGATAAAGAGATAGAAAAAGTGGCAGGAGGTTTATGTGAGAAAATTGTACCAGAAAAATTCCTAACTGGGAGGACAGAGACATCGAAATCCAAGAAGCACATAGAACTCCCATTATGTTCAACAAAAAATGGACTATCACCAAGGCATATCACAGTCAAATTCACAAAATACACAACCAAGGAAAGAATTATGAGAATAGCAAGGGAAAAAAGTCCTTAATCTATAAGGGAAGACAGATCAGTTTCACAGCAGACCTATCCACAGAAACTTAGCAGGCCAGAAAAGAGTGGTGGGATATATTCAACGTTCTAAATTGGAAAAATATGAAACCAAGATTTCTTTATCCAGCAAGGCTGTCATTCAAAAGAGAAGGAGAGATAGAGATTCCCAGACAAAGAAAAACTAAAGGAGCTCATGACCACTAAACCAATCCTGCAATAAGTTTTAAAGGGAGACTCTTTGAGTAAAGATGGAAAAAAAAAAAGGACCAAAAGCAACAAATACTAGAAAGGACCAGAGATCAACATCAACTCTACAGGCAACAATGGCACTTAAATT
Organism: Paguma larvata; assembly: GCA_030068075.1. NCBI lineage: Eukaryota > Metazoa > Chordata > Mammalia > Carnivora > Viverridae > Paguma > Paguma larvata. Next base: position 67,765,027 of record CM057830.1, read on the forward strand.
CATACCTTTCAGTACTCCCTCTAAATGGCCATGGAATAAATGTTCCAATCAAAAGTCAGAGGGTATCAGAACAGATAAGAAAACAAGACCTATCTATATGCTGCTTACAAAAGACCCATTTTAGACCTAAAGGCACCTTCATATTGAAAGTAAGGGGATGGAGAACCATCTATAATGCTAAAGGTCATCAAAATAAAGCCAGCGTAGTCATACTGGTATCAGACAAAATATATTTTAAAATAAAAACTGTAACAAGAGATGAAGAAGAGCACTATATCATAATTAACGGTTCTATACACCAAGAAAATTTAACATTGTAAATATTTGTGCCCCCAACATGGCACCCCCAAATATATAAATCAATCACAATCACAAAGAAACTCACTGATAATAATTTAACATAATAGTAGTGTATTTCTACCAAACACGTGAAAAAGAATTAACACTTATTCTTTTGAAGCTGTTGCAAAAATATTGAAATGGAAAGAAAACTTCCAAACTCATTCTACTTCTACAAGGCCAGCATTACTTTCATTCCAAAACCAGACAAACACCCCACTAAAAAGGAGAACTTTTTCCCTGATGAACATGGATGCAAAAATTCTCAACAATATACTAGCAAACCATATCAATCAATACATTAAAAGAATTATTGACTACAATCAAGTGGGATTGATTCCTGAGATGCAATTCTGGTTCAATATCCACAAATCAATGAATGCGATACATCACATTAATAAAAGAAAGGATAGGAACCACATGATCCTCTCAACAGATGCAGAGAAAGCACGTGCCAAAATTCATCATCTTTCTTGATAAAAACTCTCAAGAAAGTAGGGATATATGGATTATACCTCAAGATAATAAAAGCCATATACGAAATACCCAAGATTAATATCATCCTCAACAAGAAAAAAACTGAAAGCTTTCCCTGTAAAGTCAGGAACACGAAAAAGAAGTCCTCTTTCACCATTGTCATTCAGCATCCTTTTGGAAGTCTTGGCATCAGCAATCAGAAAACACAAAGAAATAAATGGCATCCAAATCAGCAAGAGAGAAGTCTAACTTTCACTCTTCTCAGATGCCATGATACTCTCTGTGGAAAACCAAAATAGCTCTACCAAAAAAAAAAAAAAAAAAAAAAACTGCCAGAACTGTTACATGAGTTCAGCAAAGTCACAAGATATAAAATCAATGTACAGAAATTGGTTGCATTTCTATACACCAATAATGAAGCCGCAGAAAAATAAATCAAGGAATGGATCCCATTTATATTGCACCAAAAATCATAAAATACCTCAGAACAAACATAACAAAAGAGTGAAAATCTATACATTGAAAAATATAGAAAGCTTATGAAAGTAACTGAAGAAGACACAAAGACATGGAAAAATATATCATGCTCATGATTGGAAGAACAAATATCATTAAGATGTCGATACTACCCAAAGCTATCTACATATTCAATGCAATACCTATCAAAATAATACCAGCATTTTTCACAGAGTTAGAATAAACAATCCTAAAATTTGTATGGAACTAGTAAAGACCCTAAATAGTCAAAACAATCTTGAAAAAGCATACCAAAGCTAGAGGCATCACAATTTCAGACTTCAAGCTGTATTACAAAGCTGTAAACTTCAAGACAGTACAGTACTGGCATAATAACAGACACTTAGACAAGTGAAACAGAATAGAGAACCCAGGAATTGACTCACAGACGTATGGCAGACTCATCTTTGACAAACTAGGAATGGATAACCAATGGAAAAAAGACAGTCTCTTCTGCAAACAATGTTGGGAAAACTGGACAGACACATGCAGAAGAACAAACCTGGACCACTTTTTTACACCATACACAAAAATAAACCCCAAATAGATAAAAATCCTTAATGTAAGGCAGGAAACAATCAAAATCCTTGAGGAGAAAACAGGCAAGAAATTTTTCACCTAGGCTGCAACAATTTCTTACTTGAGATATCTTCTGAAGCAAGGGAAACAAAAGCAAAAATGAACTATTGGAACCTCTTCAAGATAAAAAGTTTCTGCATAGTGCAGGAAGCAATCAGAAAAAATAAAAGGCTGATGGAATGGGAGAAGATATTTGCAAATGGCTTATCTGATAAAGGGTTAGTATCCAAAATCTATAAAGAACTTATCAAACTCACCACCCAAAAGACAAATAGTACAATGAAGAAATGGGCAAAAGACATGAATAGACACTTTCCAAATAAAACATCCAGATGGCTAGCAGACACATGAAAAAGTGTTCAACATCACTCATCATCAGGGAAATATAAATAAAAACCATAATGAACTACGACCTCACACCTGTCAGAATGGCTAAAGTTAACAACTCAGCAGCAACAGATGTTGGTGAAGATGCAGAGAAAGAGGAGGCCCTTTGCACTGCTGGTGGGAATGCAAACTGGTGCAGCCACTCTGGAAAACAGTATGGAGGTTCCTCAGAAAATTAAAAATACAACTACCCTATAACCCAGTGATTGCACTACTAGTTATTTATACAAAGGATACAGGAGTTTTGTTTCAAAAGGTCACATGTTCCACAATGTTTATAGTAACACTATTGACACTAGTCAAAGTATGGAAAAAACCCAAATGTCCATCGACTGATGGATGGATAAAGAAAATGTGAAATATATATACAACGGAATATTACTCAGCCATCAAAAAAGAATTAAATCTGTCATTTGCAATGATGTAGATGGAGCTAGAGTGTATTTTGATACGTGAAATAAGTCAGTCAGAGAAAGACAAATATATGATTTCACTCTATGTGGAATTTAAGATACAAAACAAATGAACATAAGGGAAGGGGAACAAAAATAATATAAAAACAGAGAGGGAGACAAACCATAAGATACTTAAATACAGAGAACAAATTGAGGGTTGCTGGATGGGTGTTGGGTGAGGGGATGAGCTAAATGGGCAAGGAGCATTAAGGAGGACACTTTTGGGGATAAGCACTGCATTTTATGAGTGATGAATCACTAAATGTTTGTTCCTGAGATCATTATTACACCATATGTTAACTAACTGGATTTAATTGTTAAAAAATAAAATAATTATTAAGACATATGTATTTATTAGCAATTTGTTAATTACTGATTGTTTCTGTAATTCCTTTTTTCTTTCTTCTTTTGATTCTCTTCATTTTGAGTTTTGATTATTTTATTTAGTGTTATGGTTGGGTTGTTTTTTTATTTTTATATTTTATTCCTTGTATCTATTGTAGGCTTTTGGTCATGGTTATCATAAGGTTTGTATATATCTTCCTCTGTATATAGCAATCTCTTTTATGTTGATAGTTACTTACGTTCAAACGCATTCTAAAAACACTACATTCCTACTCTCTTCTTCCACATTTTTTGACTTCATATTTTACATCTCTTTATTTAGTGTATTCCTTAAGTACTTATTGATTATAGTTGACATTACTAGTTTTCGTTTTTATTTTTCACTTTTATACTAGCTTTTTATGTGGATGATCCTTGCTTTTACTATATATTTTTCTTTATCAATGCTATTTTTTTCTTTCACATATTTTCTTATTTCTAGTTGTGGTACCTTTTTATGCTAAAAGAAGACACTTTATCATTTTTATCGCCAGTTTAGTGATGATGAACTCCTTTAGTTTGTGTGTGTTTGGGAAACTCTCTCATTCAATTGTGACTGATATTTCTGAGTAAATTATTCTTGGTCGTATGTTTTTACCATTCAGCAATTTAAATATATCCTCCTATTCTCATTTGGCTTTCACGGTTCCTGCTGAAAACTCAGTTCATAGTGTTACGGGGTTCAACTTGTATAAGTCTATTTTTTTTCTCTCCCTATCTTTAGGATTCTCTCTTTAAGTTCTGTTATTTTAAATGTAATATGTCTTGGGATAGACATCTTTGGGTCCATCTTGTTTGGGACTCTCTGTTTCCCGGACCTGGATGCCTATTTTCTTCCTCAGGTTAGGAAGTTTACAGCCATTTTTTAAAACTTTTTTTGTTTTTGGGGTTCTTTTGCCATTCCTTCTCTCTCTTCTCCTTCTATCATTTCTATAATGTGAAAGCTAACATATCTGGTGCTGTCCCAGAAGTCCCTTAACTATCCTCATTTTTTTAATTCTTTTTTTCTTTTTGTTCTTCAGATTGGGTGGTTTCCACTATTCTGTCTTCCAGATAAGATGATCTAATCTGCTGTTTATTTCCTCTATTGTGTTTTATATTTCAGTTTTTGTGTCCCTTTCTTAATTTTTTTGTTTATTAATTTTTTGGGAGAGAAAGAGCGAGCATGAGCAGGGGAGGGGCAGAGAAAGGTGAGGCGAACGATCTGAAGTGGGCTCTGTGCTGACAGCAGAGTCCAATGTGGGGCTCAAACTTATCAACTCTGAGATCATGACGTGAGTAGAAGTTGGACACTTAACTGACTGAGCCGCCCAGGCACCACAGTTTTTGTATTCTTTATCTCTGGTCATTTCTTATGTTTTCTATCTGTTTTGTTCAAGTTTTCTCTTGATCCTAATGGTCATCTTTATGACCAGTACTTGGAAGTACTTTATAAAGTAAATTACTTATCCTTATTTCATAGTTTATTTGTTTTTTTCTGGTGTTTTATCTTGTTCTTTCCCTTGGGACATATTTCTCTGTCTCCTCATTTTGTTTGCCATTTTACACTTGTTTTTATGAATTAGATGAAATAGCTACCTCTCCTTGTCTGAAGTGGTAACCTTCTATAGGACCACTCATTTTGTAGACTATGTGCTGGGTGGCTTTCACAGGACAGCTGGAGCCGAAGTGGATGTGGGCTGGAGGTTACTGTTGTGTGCTTTGCTGTTTCTGCCTTGGTGGTATTATTAGAGTTTTACTTATACAGGCATGGGTGTCTCAAAGTGTTCTATTGTAGCTGCCATATCAGAAGTTTTGGATCTGGAGTAGATGCATGATAGATTCTGGAACAAGCCATGTTGGGACCTTTTTTGTGGGATCACGGGAATTGCAGCAGATGCTGGCCAAAGTGTCCCAGGGCATGCCATGCTGGGTTCACCTTGGTGGGTTGGATAGAGATGTAGTGGACATAGGACAGTGGTGTCCCTGGGTGTGCTGCACCAGGTTCATGTTTTCAGGACAGTTGAACCTGGAGTAGGTGACAGGTAGGCAGTTCACAAGGCTTGCCATACTGGAATAATCTCAGCAGGATGTCTGAAGTTGCAATGGGCACAAGCTGATGTGTTATGCAAAGGCCACTTTGGTGGTTTAGCTGGATCATATTATAAGCCAAGTGTGTCCTCTCTAAGAGTACCACAACGGGGCCAACATGGTAAAACATCTGGAGCAAGTATAGTCTGAAGAGGTCTTAGTTTGTGCTGTGTCAGTATTGACTTGGTAAAATGGCTGGAGTTGGAGTGGGTATAGGTTGGAAGTTTCCCAATATACACTGATCTGGGGCTTTGTTGATAAGATTGCGGGTTTGGGCATGGGTAAGGGATGTCCTAGGGTGCATGGCACTAATGCCACCTTATTAGGATAACTGGGTCTGGCACAGACTGTGGGAGTCCCAGATCTTGTCATGACAGGGCCACAATATAGGTGGGTGGCTGAGGCTGGTTTGGGTCAGGGACTTGGGAAGCAGTATGTTTGTTAGCCCTAACAGGCTAACTAGAATCCCTGGACCCTGCTCCTGTCCCCACTATCAAGGTAGATGGGGAATGTAAAACATGGTATTTGCCAGTGCCTTCAACCCTGGAGAGTGTTTCAGCTATTTCTTTCCCATTTAGCAGATGCTCTAGGGTTAATAAATAGATTGCCATCTCTTATAGTTTAGTTCTTCTTTAAATTGCTGTTTTTTTTTTTTTTTCACTTATATCCCAGGGTGGGCAAGTCTACATGTGGTCTCACTGATATCCCTTCCTATTACAGGTCATTGAATTGAGGATGGGGTTCTTGTTGTTACCGGATCTCTGTCTCTCCTACCCTTCTCTGTGTGGTTTGTTGTGAAGAAGCTGTTCAATCAACCTTCAATTATTTTGGGGGAGGAATTGCTGTGTATGTAGGTCTAGATCTGGTGAGTCCATGAGAGGAAGTGAGTTCAGGATCTTCCTATGACACCATCTTGGAATTTTTTTTTTAAGTTTATTTATTTTTGAGAGACATAGAGACAGAGTGCAAACAGGGGAGGGTCAGAGAGAGAGGGAGACACAGAATCCGAAGTAGGCTCCAGGCTCCGAGCCGTCAGCACAGACCCCGATGTGGGGCTTGAACTCACAGACCGTGAGAGCATGCCCTGAGCCGAAGTCGGCCGCTTAACCAACTGAGCCACCCAGGTGCCCCACCATCTTGGAATTTATAAATCTAGAGCTTTTCTTAAAATTCAGTAATTTTTTTTTATATTCATCCTACACATTATAAATAAATTATCTTTTCCAATCAAATTGACCTGGTCACTGCATCTTATGCTTGCACACCCTGAGGACTTCACTAATGCCATTTTTGTTCTTTTCTCCATCTCAACTGTACTCATCTTTTAGCCCAAAACTCAAAGCTCTTCTCCTCTGTGAAACATTTATTTGTTAATTCAAACATGATTTAACTAGTCTTTAATACTTGACAGGATTTGTGCTAAGATCTAAAAATTCAACGATAAGAAAAAATTGTTGTGTTCATGAAGCTTATGCTCAAATGATAGAAATGACCAGAAAGGCAAAACTTTGTATATATCATAATAAATGCAATTACTGATTATTATATCAGTCTCTAGATGGCATAAGGATAAGAAAAAAAAATTCACGAAACAAGTGACACTTGAGCTGCTCATTTAAAAATTGTATGAGCTTAGGGGATCCTGGGTGGCTCAGTCGATTGTCTGACTTCAATTCAGGCCAAGATGTCACAGTTCCTGAGTTCAGGCCCTGCATTGGTCTCTCTGCTATCAGTTCAGAGCCTGCTTCAGAGGATCCTGTCTTTCACTCCCTCTGCCACTTCAACACTCATGCATTACCCCCTACCCTCTTCCTCTCTCTCCCTCCCCAAAATAAATAAAAAAAAAACATTTAAAAAGATGATATGGGCTTAGAAAACTTCAAGTAAAAATATTAACACGACTAAATATTTTTAACCCAGAATAATCTAAGGATATAAATTGGTGACAGTCTTCAAATGTTTAAATAATTATCATACAAAAGAAAGCCTTGTTCTGTATTGTTTGGCTTGGGCTTTATTAAGTTTGATGTCCTGGTGTGTTTCAAGTGTAAATGTCCATTAAGTTGTAAAAAATGCAGATCTGTAGTTCAGGACAATGTTATTGTTAATCATAATGAAGACATTTCTTATTTACTGAAAATAATTGAGGGCCTACTATTGGTTTGGTACTATTCAAAATACTTACATGTATTATTTTATTTCATTCTCTCAACAATTTTATGTGGTAGATATTTTTATCTGATTTAAAATGTGAAGAAATTTAAGCATAAGAAATACAGATTTGGAAGTAGTCATCAGTGTTAGGTGAGCCATGACGTACATGAGATTACTTAGGCTAAGTAGGTAGACTCAAGGCACTTTCTAGTAGAACTTCTACAGTGATGGACATTCAATAATCTACATTGTCCTCTATATAATATAATAGCCACACGTGGTTATTGAGCACTTTCAGATATGGCTGATGTGGAGTGAGGAAATTGATATTTAATTTTAATTAATTTAAATTTAAGTTTAAATAGGCATCTGTGGCTAATGGTTACTGTTTTGGCAGAAACAAGTAAAGTGAGGAAGAAATAGTAGCAAATTTGAAACTTGGATAATGCCAACCTCTAAGTGATAAACAGTAAAATAGAGTTTGAAAAGTATTTTGGGCCAACACAATCTTCTTCATTTCTTTTCACTACTACCTACTTCATTCATTTTGGACATAGCATATACTGCTAGATGCATATACACATTAAATTATAATTAATCAAAACATAATTATTAGTGAATCAAGTAAAAATATTTAAAAATTTTTGCACCATATTCTGAACATTGTTATTCAGATAACAGTTTCAGATAACAATTTCAGATTGTAATTTCTATAACGATGCTACTTACTTGATTTATTTGGTCAGAATACATTTAAAATTACTTTTAAAAAGTTATTTAGCTTTTATATATTGGGCTCAACCAAGAGAAAAATAATCTAACATGGTACAAAAATTGGATTTAAGGTAAATGAAGAATAATGAAATACAGAGAGCTATAAAAACTTTTGAAATTTCCAAAATTCCAAATGTTTGAGTTACATATATCAAATTCTTTCCCTCATTATAAATAATGATATAACAAATCTTGGTACATTGAAATAACTAGAGTCAGAAATGTTATTTAATAAACATATAAAACCAAGGTTTTTTCTGGTTTAATGTTTTTTGCATTTGGTACATTGTTATCACTACTCTCATTCCTCATTACTATGCTAAGTTTTATATGTTGAAAATAATAAAGACTAAAGGGTTCTTTTTTGAAATTTTCCCCTGAGAGTCTCAGAAACTAAACATATTTTTAAATACCAACATATACAGGTCAGGAGGAATAACCCAGATTCCATTATGATTTGTGAAGAGTTAAAAAACATATCGCTATTTCTCTGAGTTTGAAACCTTAAACTAAAAACCCAGCCCATAGATTGTTTGCTATGATTAAATTGTGACAAGCTGAGAGCAGCAGTAGTGTTGCAGAACACAAACATTATTATCCTTCCACGTATGAATGGAAGTATCCAAGCACTGGGTGTTGAAGACAACAAATTGTTCTTAGTGTAACAGGAACACAACTTAGGTCAAATATATTCACGTTTACATTTTAGTGTTTAGTTTAATCTATACTGATTGGAAGAATTTAAGACTTTAACAAATATGCCCCTGTGAAACGTAATGATTACCTGGGACATTTTGATAGCCACTCAAGAATAAATTATATTCAATTTAGATGGCAAAGTAGATATTTCTGCTTACGCTTATACAACTCTGGTTATTCCATTAGGGAAAAATTAAGCAAAATGTTTAGTTTATATGAAAAATATATGACTATCTGTACAAATTTAAATAATTGACTATATTTGCTACTTTTAAGTATTTGGGGTTACCCTGAGTTTCAAAATGATCAAAATTATAAAAACATCTCAATATTAATTCTGGGTTTGCCACAAATTGGGTATGTAAACATGGCCAATGATTTGAATCTCTTTAGAATCAAAATCTCTTTATCTGTAAAATTAGGTGCTTGAAGTACTGGACAATCTGTAGGGTGTCTGCTAGTCCTCTGTGTCAGAGAGCAGAGCTGGTGATCAATCGTACAAAATTCTAAACTTAATAAAATATACAGTAGGCTTTTCCAGAGGTAATGTTATCTGGTGGACAAAATACCTAGTCTAGTCTTTCTTCTAACTACCACATATATGGAATCTATCTTTTTTTAAATTTTTTTAATGTTTATTTATTTTTGAGATACATAGAGACAGAATATGAGCATGGGAAGGGCAGAGAGAGAGAGGGAGATACAGAATTTGAAGCAGGCACCAGGCTCTGAGCCGTCAGCAGAGAGCCTGACGCGGGGCTAGAACTCACAGACTGTGAGATCATGACCTGAGTGAAGTTGGCCGCCTAACCGACTGAGCCACCCAGGTGATCCGGAATCTATCTTTCTCAGTTTGGCTTATTTTACTTAGCATAATAACCTCTAGATTAGCATAGGGAATATAGTCAATGATATAGTAATAGGATTCTATGGTCACAGATGGTAGCTATACTTGTGAGTATAACATGACACATAGAGATGTTGAATCACTCTTTTGTACATGTGACACTAATGTAACACTGTGTGTCAACTATATTTTTAAAAAGTTGCTGTTTTAGCTTAGGTGCATCATTACAGAAATTCCTATCTCTGTTTTTATAGCTAAAATTAAAACTGAACAAAGAAATCAAGAATAACATTACCATTATCCTACTCACTAAAAAAATGGAATTAGTAAATCACTCTTAAATTCTTAAAGGAAACAAAATATGAAATGGAATACATGGTATGAATGCTATGCATAAAAACATTACTGCACTGCCACTTAGTGGTGACAATATGAAAAACATATGAAATTAAATGAGATGATAATTATGTCTTTTAACAAATTTACAGGTAACACTTGACAAAATAGATGAATTCTTAGCAATGTGTTGCAAAAGATAGTTACATTAAGAGACTAGGAAATTGTTTGATGGGAATTTTTTGATTACTGATTCAATTTCTTTGCTGGTTCTTAGTTTACTCAAGTTTTCTATTCCTGTTTCAGTTTTGGTAGTTTGTATGTTTCTATGAATTTATCCACTTATTTTCTTACATATTGTTCAAATTGCTGAAATAGAGTGTCTTAGAATTGTATTTCTGTGGTGTTGATTGGTATCTCTCCTCTCTCATTTGTGATTTTATTTATATGAGTCCTTTGTCTTTTCTTTTTGATAAATCTGGCTAGAGGTTAATCGGCTGTTAATTTTTTCGAAGAACCAGATTCTGCTTTCATTGATCTCCTCTATTGTTTTTTAGTTTCTATGTCACTTCTTTCTGCTCTAATCTTTATCATTTCCTTTCTGTTGGTTTTAGGCTCAACTGTTCCTTTTGTAGCTCCTTTGGGTGTAAAGTTAGGTTATGTATTTGAGATATTTCTTGCTCCTTCACACAGGACTGTATTGCTATTTACATCACTCTTACGACCACTTTTGTTCCATCCCATCTTGTTTTGGGCCATCTTGTTTTCATTTTCACTTGTTTCCATGTATTTTACATTTCTTCTTTGATTTCCTCAAAGACCCATTCATTGTTAAGTAGCAGGTTTTTAACCTCTATGTGGTTAGGTTCTTTTCCATTTTCTTGTGGTTGACTTCTAATTTCATTGTATTGTGGTCAGAAAATGTGAACAGTATGATTTAAATCTTTTTGTATTATGTGAGGCTTGTTTTGTGACCTAGTATGTGATCTATTCTGTAGAATATATCATATGCACTTGAAAAGATTGTGTATTCTGGTGTTTTAGGATGAAATGTTCTGAATACAATTGCTAAGTCCATCTGGTCCAGTGAGTCATATAAAACCATTGTTTGTTTATTTTCTGTTTAAATGATCTGTCCATATAAGTAGGGTGTTAAAGTGTCTCAATATTATCATGTTATTATCAATTAGTTCCTTTATTTTTGTTATTAATTGTTTTATATATTTAGGTGCTCCTATATTGGCTGCATAAATATTTACAGTTGTTATATTTTCTTGGTGAAGTCTCCCGTTGATGATTATATAATGCTATTTTTGTCTGGTGTTACAGTGTTTGTTTTAAATTATACCTTGTTCAATATAAGTCTTGTTACTCTAACTTTCTTTTGACACACATTTACCTGATAAGTGTTTCTCCCCACTATGCTATGTCATTCAATCCACAAGTGTTTTTAAGTCAATAGCCTAGGGGCGCCTGGGTGGCTCAGTCGGTTGGGCTGCAAACTTCGGCTCAGGTCTCGATCTCATGGTCTGTGAGTTCGAGCCCCGCGTCGGGCTCTGTGCTGACGGCTCGGAGCCTGGAGCCTGCTTCGGATTCTGTGTCTCCCTCTCTCTCTGCCCTTCCCCTGTTCACGCTGTGCCTCTATGTCTCTCAAAAATAAATAAACATTAAAAAAAATTAAGTCAATAGTCTAGGGCCATATAGCTTCAGAGACAAATCTACCAATAACTTAAAGAAGAGTTAATACCTATTATTCTCAAACTATTCCAAAAAATAGAAAAAGAAGGAAATCTTCCAAATTCATTCTATGAGGCTAGCATTACCCTGATATCAGAACTAGATAAATACTCCACTAAAAAGAGAACTACAGACAAATATCCCTGATGAACTTAGAGCCAAAAATTCTCAAGAAAATACTATCAAACTGAATCCAAAAATACATTTAAACATTTAAAAAATCAGCTACCGTGATCAAGTGAGATTTATTCCTGGGTTTCAAGGGTAGTTCAATGTTTGCAAATCAATCAAATACTATACATAATGCATCAAATTAGTAAAATGAAAGATAAAAATTATATGATCTTTTCAATAGATGCAGAGAAAACGTTTGACAAAGTAAAAACATTCATTTATGATAAAAACCTTCAACAAAGTAGGTTTACAGGGAACATACATCAATATAATAAAGGCTGTATATGAGAAGCCCACAGTTAATATCCTCAGTGAGAAAAACCGAGAGCTTTTTCCCTCTGCAGTCAAAACAAGACAGGGATATTCACCTTCAGTACTTTTATTCAATATAGTACTGGAAGTCCTAGTCACAACAATCAGAACACAAAAGGAAAAAAAAAACATATAAATTGACAGGGAAGAAGTCAAAATGTCACTATTTGCAGATGACATGATACTCAACATAGAAAACCTGAATGATTCCACCAAAAAAAAAAAAAATGGAACTGATAAACAAATTCAGAAAAGTTACATGATACAAAATCAACGTGTAGAAATCTGCTGCATTTCTATACACCAATATTGGAGCAATAGAAAGAAACAAAGTAAACAATCCCATGTAAAATTGCACCAAAACCTTAAGATACCTAGGAATAAACTTAACCATAGAGGTGAAAGAACTGTACTCTGAAAAGTATAAAGAACTTATGAAAGAAATTGAAGATGACACAAATGAAAGATATTCCACGTTCATTGAAAGAACAAATATTGTTAAAATGTCTGTATTATCCAAAGCAATCTCTCTAATTGATGGGATCCCTATCAAAATACCAATAGAATTTTTCACAGATGTTAAATCCTAAAATTTTTATGGAACCACAAAAGACCCCAAATAGTTAAATTAATCTTGAAAAAGAAAATCAAACCTGGAGATATCACACTTGTGGATTTCAAGTTATATTGCAAAACTCTAGTGGTCAAAACAGTATGGTACTAGCACAAAAATAGACATATAACATATAGATCAATGGAACAGAATAGAATTCCCAGAAATAAATCCACAACTATATGATCAATTAATCTTCAACAAAGCAGGAAAGAATATTCAATGGGGGAAAAGATATTTTCTTCAACAAATGGTGCTGGGAATACAGTAAAGCAACATGCAAAAGAGTGACACTGGACCACTTTCTTACACCATAAACAAATATAAATTCAAAACAGATTAAAATATAAATGGAAGACCTGAAACCATAAAAATTCTAGAGGAGAACATAGGCAATAACTTTTTTCACAAAGGACATACTAACTTCTTTCTAGATATGTCTCCTGAGGCAAGGGAAACAAAAGCAAAAATAAACTATTGGGACTTTATAAAAAAAAAAAAAGCTTTTGTACAGTGAAGGAAATAATCAACAAAACTAAGATGAAACATATGGAGTGACAGACAATTTCTGCAAATATCCCATAAAGCATTAGTAACCAAAATATATAAATAAATTACCAAACTCAACATTTTGCTCAAAAATAATCCAATAAAAATATAAAAATACATGAAAAGACATTTTTCCAAAGAAAATATGCTGGGAACCATCTTGGGCACATAGGTTGACACTTTCCCTGTGTGAAAATGCAGACGTTGCAAGGCTCCTGCTGCCAAATTGGCACCTAAAACTATCTCCTTCTAATATTAATCTTTCAGACTTGGATTTCTTGAGCTGCTCTCATTGGCCTTAAGGAATGTAATGTTCTTTTGTTTTACAGCATGATGCTTTGATGGATTACATCTGAATGAGAGTAGCCTGGCCAGAAGTAATTTAAAGTTGCATCCTGGGGATGGGTTGTACAGATTGATAGCAGTTATGAACTAGCTGGATATTGGTGTGACTTGTGTAAACGTTGGGCCCCTATTATGTAAATTCACTCATTGACAAGCAAAGGACAAGCATTGGGAATTCCATCCTTGCCTCCTTGCCAGATGGGTTGCACCTCCCCCAATTGTAGTTAGAAGAATAGGCAGAATGACTCCTGACCTATTTATAGATAATTAACATAAAGCCTCAATGTAACACCCTATTCTCACCCCCCCCCCCGCCTTAAATTTATATGATAATTAACTTGAAAACAACATGGGAGATTAAGGAAATTGCCACATTGCTGATAAAAACACATTGTTGTTAAAGATATCAAACTATGCTTACTGATGGAATGTCACTCACTCATTGCTGTAATGTCAGTAAATACTTTTAAATAAAGACACTGAGACCAGCAGAGCAGAGATTCCAGAATTGCCAGAGATGCCTGCTTGGTGATCAGACTACATCTCATGGCTCTCTCATTCCTTTCACTGACTGTCCATCCTTCGAGGACTTCTGGACTCGTCAGAGCTGGACTCCAGCAAAAACATACAGATGGCTAACAGACACATGAAAAGATTTTCAAAATCTCTCATCATCAGGGAAATACAAATGAAAACTTCAATGATATATATACCCTTACACCTGTCAGTATGACTAATAGTCACAGCACAAGAAACAACAGGTGCTGGTGAGGATGTGGAGAAAGGGATATCTTCTCCCACTGTTGGTGGGGATGCAAACTGGTGCACCCACCTTGGAAACCACTATGGAATTTTCTGAAAAAGTTATCAATAAAACTACCCTACAATTCAGCAATTGCAGTATTGGCATTTACTCAGAAGATAGAAAACTACTGATGTGAAGGGATAAATGCACTCCAATGTTCACAACAGCATTATCAAAAATAGCCAAATTATTGACTAAGCCATAAAAAAGGAATTAAATTATTCCATTTGTAACTATGTGGATGGAACTAGAGAGCATGATGCTAAGTTAAATAAGTAAGTCAGAGAAAGATAAATACCAATGATGTCACTCATATGTTGAATTCAAGAAACAAAACAAATGAACATAGGATAATGAAAAAAAGAGAGGGAGACCAAGAAACAGACTCTTAACTATGGAGAACAAAATGATGGTTACCAGAGGGATGGTCGTTGGTGGTATATGTTAATAGGTGATGGGATTCAGGAGCGTAATTATTGTGACGAGCACTGGGTATTGTATGTAAGTGTTGAATCAGTAAATGCTACACCTAAAGCTAATATTACACTATATGTTAACTAACAAATTGAAATAAAATCCTGAGAAACAAAAACAAATTGTAAAATTTAAAAGGAGAAAAATTTTAACAGATAAATTACTGTACTAGATACATACCTTAGGAGTTGAAAATTACAAAATTGTTCTTTGAATATAATTTCTATCTACCTGGCAAGAATGATAAAGAAACCAAGCATAAACAGACAATAATAGGAAAGTGACTAATTATGCAAATATTTAAAATATCAAGGATAATATAACAACTTTGCAAATAAATTCAAACATTTAGAAAAAAATGCATAAATGTTTTGAAAAATTCAATATTCCTGACTAATACAAGAAAAAAGTACTTTTTGAATAGTTTTATATCTATTGAAAAAATAAAATTTGTAATCTCAAACTTTTCTACAAAGAAAACTCTAGACTTAGATGAATTTACCAGTGAATTACTAAAACCATGTGAGGAAGAGGGGGCACCTGGGTGGCTCAGTAGGTTAAGTGTCTGACTTGATTTTGGCCCAAGTCATGACCTCACGGTTTGTGAGATTGAGTCTCGCATTGGGCTCTACCCTGAGCACACGGAGTCTGCTTTGATGCTTGGGATTCTGTCTCTCTCCTCTCTGCCTTTCCCCCTGCTTGCACTTTCTCTGTCAAAATGAATAAATTAACATTTAAAAAAAAATGTGAGGAAGAGATAACATCAATCTTTTTTCTTTTTTTTTCTTTTTATAATAACTTTATTGAGATATTTCTATACCATAAGGTTAATCTGTTTAAAGTGTACAATTCGATGATTGTTAATATATTTATAGAATTCTGCAACCATCAACCGACGAATGGATAAAGAAGATGTGGTATATATACAATGGAATACTACACGACAATGAGAAAAGATGAAATCTGGCATGTGTAGCAACATGCCAGAGGGTATTGCTGAGTGAAATGAGTCAGTCACAGAAAGACAGATACCATATGTTTCCATGAATAGGTGGATTTTAAGAGACTTTGCAGAAAACCATGGGTGAGGGGAAGAGGGGGAAATAAAGCCACAGAGAGGGAGGGAGACGAAACATGAGAGATTCTTAAATGCTAAGAGCAAACTGAGGGTTGAGGGGAGTATGGGAGGGGATATAACATCAATCTTAACCTAACCACTTCCAGAGAATTAAAAAAAGAAATACTAAATAATTTATGATACAATACCTTGACAAAGACATTACATGAAGGGAAAATTAGATGTGATTCTCACTTATAAACATAGACGCAAAATGCAAAACAGTCAATCAAATCATTCATTTATAGTCCAGTGGTATATAAACAGAACAATATATCATGATCAAGTGCAACTTGATTCTAATATAAGAAATGGGAGGCGCCTGGGTGGCTCAGTTGGTTGAGCATCCGACTTCGGCTCAGGTCATGATCTTGCGGTCTGTGAGTTCAAGCCCCGCCTCGGGCTTTGTGCTGACAGCTCAGAGCCTGGAGCCTTCTTCACATTCTGTGTCTCCCTCTCTTTCTGCCCCTCCCCCACCCATGCTCTGTCTCTCTCTGTCTCAAAAATAAATAAACATTAAAAAAATTTAAAAAAAAGAATTGGAAGTTTGGTTTAACATTACAAAGTCAATATAACTCATTATATTAATAGTAAAGGAAAAACAGACATGAAAATCTCAACAGATGAAGAAAATTTATGTGACAAAATTTAACACCCATTCTAGAGCAAAACTCTGAAGCAGCTAGAATTTAAAAGCCCATTCATTAATATATGAAAGAGTTTCTCTAAAAAACCTAGACCTTTTTTATTAATTTTTTTAAAGTTTACATCCAAATAGTTAGCATACAGTGCAACAATGATTTCTAGGGTAGATTCCTTAATGCCCCTTACCTGTTTAGCTCATCCCGTATCCCATAGGCCCTCCATAACCCTCTTTTTGTTCTCCATATTTAAGAGTCTCTTATGTTTTGTCCCCCCCCCTTGTTTTTGTATTGTTTTTGCTTCCCTTCCCTTATGTTCATCTGTTTTGTATCTTAAAGTCCTCATATGAGTGAAGTCATATGATATTTGTCTTTCTCTGACTGACTAATTTCGCTTAGCATGATACCCTCTAGTTCCATCCACATAGTTGCAAATGACAAGATTTTTGTTCTTTTTGATTGTCGAGTAATACTCCACTGTGTGTGTGTATACACTTTTTGGTTGCTGAGTAATACTCCACTGTGTGTGTGTGTGTGGTGTATATCCACATTTTCTTTATCCATTCATCCATCGATGGACATTTGGGCTCTTTCCATACTTTGGCTATTGTTGATAGTGCTACTATAAACATTGGGGTGCATGTGTCCCTTCAAACAGTATACCTGTATCCCTTGGATAATTCCCTAATAGTGCAATTGCTGGGTCATAGGGCAGTTCTACTTTTAATTTTTTGAGGAACCTCCATACTGTTTTCCAGAGTGGCTGCATTAGATCATTTTAATGATGAAATAGTAAAACTTTTGTATTCAATATTGTACAACCATTTGTAGCCTGTTCAACAAAGCATGAAAAGGACATAAAAAGTAAATATTGAAAAGAAGTGAGGCACCTCGGTAGCTCAGTTGTTTAAGTGTCCAATTTCCCTCATGTCATGATTTCATGGTCGGTGGGTTCAAGCTCCATGTCAGGCTCTGTACTGACAGCTCAGAGCCTGGAACTTGCTTCGCATTTCATGTCTCCCTCTCTCTCTGCCCTTCCCCTGTTCAAGCTCTGTCTCTCTCTCTCAAAAATTAACATTAAATTTTTTTAAATGATTGAAAAGAAGTTATTATAAGAGAGAGTAATTAAATAAAAACATAATATTATAAATTAAAACGTAGACTACAAAAATGTATAATTATATAATGTTATTATTCACATATGTCATGGTTGAGTATGTAAAAAATCTAAAAAATCTACAGAAAAAATAATACAATTATTAGAAAATTTATTATAATTAATAAATGATTAATTAATACTGCTAGCTATAAGGTCAATATATATATAAAATAATTGTTTTCATATCCTAGCAACAAAAGTTTAGAAAAATTATTTGTCTGTCCTCCCATCAATCACACACTCTTATTTACTGTAGCTATACAATCAATCTTGACATCTGTCACTTTATCTTTCACCTTTGTTATTTCTGGTCCTTTGTATTTCCATATAGATTCAAAAATCATGTGCTCAATTTTCACAAAAACTTGGTAGAGTTTTATTGGGATTGCACTGAAATGATTGATCAGTTTAGGAGAACAAACATCACTGCAATATTTAGTCTCCCGACTCATGCATATGTTATACCTCTTTATTTCATTTGAACAGAATAGAGTCCTAAAATAGAAAACACATTTATGGACACATAATTTATGTCAAAAGTGGCCTTGCATAGTAGTAGACAAATTGCCATTTTTAAAATAAATACAAATATTGAACTGTCACTAATAAAGTAAAATACAAAAAAAGCAATCCTTTGTATGCCATATATACATAGCAAAATTAAAACATGATGAAATGACGTTAAATATAAAGGCAGAAATTGTACATTAATACAGTACATCAATACATTAATATTGCAATTAATTAAAAAAGTGGGAGAAAAGAGTTGTAAATAATGTCATAAACAAAAAAGACATATCTATTATATTAAAATAATGCTTATGAATCAGTAAGAAAAAGAAATATGGCTCAAATAAAAACAAGGAAATCAAAAAACATGAGCAGGGACTCTACAAAAGTAAATAACTAAATAGATAATTAACATAGATGATAATGCACAATTTACCTGGTATTTAAGAAGATAAAAAATAAAACCACAATGAGATACCATTTAAAAATTATTTCAACAGTTAAAATAAAAAATGCAGCCAGGATGACCTGTGCATGGGTAGCCTTTGGACCTCCAGGCCTACACACCACCTCAGCTCTACCTGGTCCACAATGACATGCCCCCCACTCCAAAGGAGCACTGGAAGATTTCTCCTATGTGCCCCAACTTTAGCTTCAGCTGTCCTGGCAGGGTGCTCTCAATGTTTAGATCCTGAGACCCTTCAGGCTGCACCCACTTCAGCTCTTGCTTTCTTCCTAGGGCACTTGTTGCATGGAAAGCTCCAAGACCTCCTGACTTGCATGAACTTCAGCTCCAGACATCCAAAATATTTTCAGTGTGGACAGTGTTGATAAAACACTCATTTCAGCTTTAAGTATCGTACCAAAGTGCCCTCTATGTGTATAGCCTCAGAACATCCCAATTTACACATGGTTAGCCTCAGTTGCCTTGCCAGGGCACACATGTGTGTAAAGCTCAGAGACTGCACCAAGATACACCCATGTCAGCTCTACCTGTTCTGCCAAGTATCTCATACATGGAGAGCTCCAGAACCACCAGGGCATGACAGCCACAGGTCCAGGCAGTCAGCCAAAATCACAGGAACACACAGTCTACATAGGGGACAATCATACACAAGATCATTTCTTCGAGTTATTGTAGAAGTGTCTGTTATACCTAACGGATAGAAAGAAACACAAAAAGTCAAGAAAAATGAGGACGCAGAGGACTATGCTTCAAAAGAAAGAACAAGATAAAATTTTAGAAAAAGTATTGGATGAAATAGAGGTAAGCAATATGCCTGATAAACAATTTAAAGTAATGATTGTAAAGATACTTTGAGATCTTCAATAAAGATAAAAAATATAGAAAAGAACCTATTAGGGTTGAAGAATACAATAACTCAAATACAGAATACAGTAGAGGGAATCAACAGTAGATTACAGGATGCAGAGGAACAAATCAGGGATCTGAAAGACAATATACTGGAAAATAATCAAGCCAAACAGTAAAAAGAGAAAAAAATATAAGGTCTCAGAAGAGGAAGAGAGAGAAGAGTAGAGTAGAAAAACTATTCAAACAAATAAGAGCTGATATTATTCCAAATCTAGGAAAGGAAATAGACATTGAAGTTCAAGAAGCATTGAGAGTTCCCAACAAGATGAACTCAAGGAGGTCCATATCACAATACAGATAATTAAAATGTCATAAATTAAAGATAAAGAGAGAATTTTAAGAGCAACACGAAAGAACAAAATGTTATGCACAACAGGAACTCTATAACGCTATCAGCTTATTTTTCATCAGAAATTTTGCAGGCCAGAAAGGACTGACATGGTATATACAGCATGCTGAAAGGGAAAAAAAAGAAACAAACTAAAATCAATAATAATAATTTTGTACCTAGAAAGGTTATTGTTCATATTTGAAAGAGAGATAAAGAGTTTCTCAGAAAAACAAAAGATAAAAGAGTTCATCACCACTAAACCAGGCTTACAAGAAACGCTGAAGAGACTTCTATAAGTGGAAAAGAAAGGGCCATAATTATCATAAAAAATTATGAATAAAAAGATGTAAAATATGACAGTATATACAAAAAAGTTTGAGAAGAAAGTAAAAACTAAAGAAAGTGGTTTTTTTAGAATGTGTTCGAAATGAAAAAATTATCAAGTTAAGACAAAATATATACTTAGATTTATAGACTATATATTTAAGATGTTATATATGAACCTTATGGTAATAACCTGTAATAGATACATACACAGAAAAGAGAAAGAAAGCCAAACATAATACTACAAAATTCATGCATGACAAAGAAAGAAAGCAAGAGGGGAATAAAGACAGAGACGAACTACAAAAACAGCCAGAGAACTAACAAAATGGTAATAAGTACATAACTGTCAATAATTACTTTAAATGTAAGTGGCCTAAATGCTCTAATAAAAAAAATAGGGTAGTGGAATGGATTAAAAAAAAAGTCCCATCTATATGCTGCCATGAAGATATGAAAAAACATTTACTATGCAAATTGAAGCAATAACAAAGCAAAAAAAAAAAGCTGGATTAGCAATACCTGTATTAAAAAAAAATAGACTTTAAAACAAAGACTAACCAAAGCAGAGAAGGACATTACAGATAGATCAAACAAAATGATATAACAATTGTAAATATCTACAGAACCAACACTGGAACACTTAAGAACATAAAGCAAATATTAATAGAAATAAAAAGGGAAATAATGGTAATATAATAGTGAATATTTTAACATTACAGTTCGATCATTGGATAGGTCATCCAGGCAGAATCAATAAGAAAACAGTACCTTTGAATAACATATTAGACCAGATGGACATAACAGATTTATACAGAACATTTCATTCAAAACAACAGACTACACATTCTTTTGAAGTGCACATGGAACATTCTTCTCAATAGATCACATGTTAAGCCAAAACACGTATTAATAAATCTAAGAAGATTTAAAGCATACCATGCATTTTTTGACCAAAACGTTATGAAACTGGAAATTAATTACAAGAAATAAACTGGAAAGACCACAAATACATAGAGGCTAAACAACATGATACTAAACAAGCAATGAGTCGATGAAACAACCAAAGAATAAATAAAAATAAAAAATAAATAGAGACAAATGAAAATGAAAACAGAACAGTCTAAAATCTTTGGAATGCAGCAAAAGCATTTCTAAGAGGGATAGCAATACAAACTTACCTCCAAAATAAAAAAAAAAAAGTTCATATAAACAAACTGACCTTACATCTAAGAAACTAGAAAAAGAAAAACCAACAAAGCCCAAGATGAGTAAAATGAAGGAAACTAATGTTAAAGCAGAATAAATGACACAGAGACTGAAAAAGAAAAGAAAAGAACAATAGAACAGATCAGTGAAACCAAGAGCTAGTTCCTTGAAAAGATTAAATTCATGAACACTTAGGTAGACTATTAAGAAAAAAAAGAAAGGAACAAAATAAATAAAATCAGAAATCAGAGAGAAGTAACAATGGACACCACATAAATACAAAGCATTATCTAATACCAGTATGAAAAATCGTATGCCAATATATATGATGACATAGAAAAAATGGTTAAATTTCTAGAAACACACAGTTTTCCAAAACTCAAATGAAAGGAAGATATAAGAAATCTGAGCAAACTAGTTACTACTAACAAAATTGAATCAGTAATCAATCAGTAATTTTTAAAATATTAACTCTTGGGGCGCCTGAGTGGCTCAGTAAGTTAAGCGTCTGACTTTGGCTCAGGTCATGATCTCACAGTTCCTGGGTTCGATCCCAACATCAAGCTCTGTGCTGACAGCTCAGAGTCTGGAGCCTGCTTCAGATCCAGTGTTTTCCTCTCTGTCTACCCCTGCCTCTTTCGTGCTCTGTCTCTCTATTTCTTTCAAAAATAAAGAATAAATAAACATTATTATTTTTTTAAGAAACATTTTTAAAAAAAATACCAAGAAATAAATCTCCAGGACCTGTTGACTTAACAGGTGATTTCTACCAAATATTAAATACGACGTAATATCTATTATTCTGAAACTATTCCAAAATATATAAGAATGAAAGCTTCCAAATAATTCTGTAAGGCTAGCATTACTCTGATACAAAACCAGACAAAGACGTCACAGAAAAAGAAAAGTACAGGTCAATATCTTTCATGAACATCAATGCAAAAATCCTCAACAAAATATCCGCAAAACACATTCAGCAATATATCTAAAGGGTCATCCACCGTGATCAAGTGGACTTATTCTTGGGATGCAAGGATAGTTTAATATTTACAAATCAGTCAATGTGACACTTCATATCAACGAAACAAAGGATGAAAATCATATGATAATCTCAATTAGTGCAGAAAAAGCATTTGACAAACTCAACATTCATTCAAGATAAAAATTCTCAATAAAGTGGTTTAATAGGAACACGCTTCAACATACTAAAGGCCATATATATGAAAAACCCATATTCCATCTTATGACCCTCTTGTTCAGTGTACTGTGGAAATTTCTGTATCTCATATACCATCAAGCAAATTCATTTCTTAGCTGTGTATATTCCGTTGTACCCAACTAACATGTTTTAATTTTAAATATTTGCTTTATTTTTAATATATTATTTTTACGACTACAACATGCAAATTTCTCTGAGAATACTCAATATATTATTTTTAAAACGGGTCTCATTACTTTTTCCTCAGATGTTTGATATTTGGTTAGTTCAATGTGGGAGTCTCTTTTATATGATATTGGTTTTACTGAAATATTTGGAGATTATTAGTTGTCTGCAAATCTTTGTATTTGATAATTCTTTTTTGTCTTTATGTTGTGGTGATTATCATTTTTATTTTACTTTATTTTACTTTTAAAATCTTCATTTGTTTGTTTTGAGAGAGACAGAGATAGCATGAGTGGGTGAGGGGCAGAGAGAGAAACAGAGGCAATCCCAAGCAGGCTCTTTGCTGTCAGTTTAGAGCCTGATGCATGGATCAATACTACAAACCCATGAATCATGATCTCAGTCAAAAATCAAGTGGTGCCTGGGTGGCTCAGTTGGTTAAGCATCTGAATTTGGCTCAGGTCATGATCTCATGGTCAGTGGGTTCAAGCCATATGTCGGGCTCTGTGCTGTCAGCTCAGAGCCTGGAGCCTGTTTCAGATTCTCTGACTCCCTCTCTCTGAACCTCCCCTGATGGCTCTCGCTCTCTCTCTCTCAAAATAAATAAATAAAACTTAAAAAAAAAATCAAGAGTCAAATGCTTAATCAGCTGACTCACCTTGGCCCCCAATCATCATCATCATTGTTATCATTATTATGGTTATTATTATTACTAAATGTTTATTTATTTCCAGAGAGAGAGAGAAAGAGCACACACACATGGGAAGGGCAGAGAAAGAGAGAGAATCCCAAACAGGCTCCTTGCTGGGAGCCCGACTTGGGGCTCAATCCCACAAATGGTGAGGTCAAGACCTGAGCTGAAATCAAGAGTCAGATACTTAACTGACGAGTCACGCAGGCACCTAATCATTATTTTAAAATTGCAGTCTAGGGGCACCTGGGTGGCTCAGTTGGTTAAGCATCCGACTTTAGCTTAGGTCATGATCTTGCAGTTCGTGAGTTCAAGCCCCGCATCTGGCTCTGTGCTGAAAGCTTGGAGCCGGAAGACTGCTTTTGATTCTGTGCCTCCCTCTCTCTCTGTCCCTCCCCTGCTCATGCTCTGTCTCTTAAAAATAAATTAATGTTGCGTAGTATTCCGTTGTATATAAGAACGAAATCTGGCCATGTGCGGCAACATGGATGGAACTGGAGGGTATTATGCTGAGTGAAATAAGTCAGGCAGAGAAAGACAGATGCCATATGTTCCCACTCATAGGAAGGCTTTGGGAGACCTAGCAGAAAACCAGGGGGGAGGGGAAGAGGGGAAGGAAGGGAAAAAAAAAAAGCCACAGAGAGGAAGGAAGACATGACATAAGAGACTCTGAAAGACTAAGAACAAACCGAGGGGAGAGGGGGGTGTGGGAGGGGGGAGAGTGGGTGATGGGCACAGAGGAAGGCACTTGTTGGCTTGAACACTGGGTGTTGTATGGAAACCAATTTGACAATAAATTATTTAAAAAGAAGAAATTAATTTAAAAAGTTAAATGTTTTCTCCATAATATATTATCTTTTGTAATAGTCTTGTTTCTGATATTTTCTTTAAATCAGGAAGTCTTATATTATTACTTTCCATAAGAATACCTTGGCTCTTTGTTGTAATTTAAAATGTGAAAATTTATGCTTAAGATAAACACTTGATAAATAAATTGTTTAAATGTGAAAAAAATTAAATGTTAAAAAATTGAAAAAATAATAAAAAATAAAATGGTAGTTAGTCTCAGTAATTACACATGCCTAGAACTTGCTTTGGTGGAATATTCAATAGTTCATTTTCTGGGTGTATGCATTCTGAACTTGTCACAGCAATGTGGAGTATTACGATGTATTTCTGCTCCAAGTATCCATCACTCTTAGTCATAGAAACACACATGCACACAGAGGGAGAGAGAGTGAGAGAGAGAGAGAGAGAGAGAGAGAGAGGAAGGAAGGAAGGAAGGAAGGAAGGAAGGAAGGAAGGAAGGAAGGAAGGAAGTCAAGTCTTAGCTCAGGCTACCATAAAAAATACCATGGATTGGGTGGTTTAAATAACAGAAATGTGTATATTCACAAATGTCTGGGGGCTGCAGGTCTAAGAGCAGGGTGTCAGTGTAGTCAGGTCCTGGTGAAGGCTCTCTTCCTGGCTTGCAAATTCCCGCGTTTTTTTTTTTTTTTTTTTACGTTTATTTATTTTTGAAAGACATAGAGACAGAGTATGAGCAGGGGAAGGGCAGAGAGAGAGGGAGACACAGAATCTGAAGCAGGCTCCAGGTTCTGAGCTGTCAGCACAGAACCCGACGTGGGGCCTGAACTCATGAACCATGAGATCATGACCTGAGCCGAAGTCGGCCGCTTAACCAACTGAGCCACCCAGGCGCCCCCTTTTTTTTTGAAAGGTCTATTTTCAGTGTGTACACGCAGAAAGAAAGATCTCTTTCTTCTTATAAGGCCATAAATCCTATTAGGTTAAAACGCCACCCATATGACTCAATTTAATTTTATTTAGCTTCTAAATCCCTGGCTCCAAATACAAGATGAATTTGGTGGAAACATAATTCATCCCATAGCCCACACACACTACTATTTTTTTTCTCAGAATAAATATGGAACGATGTAAGGAGTTACTGATGCAGCTATATCAAATGCAGTATCTCATTTTATTTTCCCGATTAACCTAGTGTTTTTTTTTTTTTTTTTCTATTCTGTTCATTTCATGCATTGATTCTTGAAAAGGAGCCTTCCTAAAATATGTTCTTAAATACACTGTTTGGGGTTTAGACCGTACTTTCCCATATAATTGTTTCTCCATGGATCTCATCTACTTTTTTTGAGGTGTTCTTCAAAGGATCATGTCTGTTGTTATTTATTCTTAATCGCCTGTACTTTAGCTCTTCGAGTACATTAGCTTTACCATCATGATCCAGTTAGAACATTTAATTGATGGCTAACCTAAAAATAATCTGAAAAATAATCTATCTTTTTTAACATTAGCAAGTTAGTATATTTTAGATTGTAATTGTCTGGGTGCTCCTGAGGAGCGACAACAACAAGATAAAAAGGATCATAAAAACTCTAAAATGTTAGGGGCGGAAATAATGCAGGGGCTATCTTTTCAGTACACATTTGTCTAGTGTTTGTATCTTTTCCTTCCCTCGAATCAAAACAATTCCTCATCTATACTTTTGAAAATAATATTTATGTTCATTTATTTATTGCATTGGATTGTCTCTCTTTTTAGCTACATTCGTTGCCAGTATAATTTTGGTCAGTGTGGTTACATAATCATGCATACATTCATCAAATATTTTTGAAATACTTCTATTTTATATGCCAGACATTGTGTCATGCACTGGGGACACAACCATTACTATGATATCCTCAAGGACGCCAGTCTCTGTATCCATGTAGGGAAAAAAAAGATATTCCATATATTATGCTATCCAGGACACATTTTAGAAATATTAAAGAATAAGTACATTTTTTTCTTTTCTCCGGTTGTACTTTTAGAACAATTCAATATATACACACTATATTTCTTCTCACTATATTTCTCCACTTATTTTTGATGAAATGAAATATTTGCTTGAAAAAATATCATGGAGTAAAATATAATGTTTAATAGATTTATTATATTGGAGCAAGATTTTTTATAATATATAATTGACAGTACCTTTAAATATGAAATAAATATAATCATTCTAAAAATAAGATAATTATGTTCCCAGAATTTAAATTATTTACTGAAAGATAAATGTCAAGTCAGTTTTATAACATATTTTCTGAATCCCAGTTGGAACTGTGTGGTCCTACCAACAGTTTTAGAATTTGAAATGGGATAAAAGTATTTTTGTAAGTTTTTAAGGGTTAATTTTTAAGGATTATATGCATATTTTACAAATATAGGCAAATCACATATATAAATGATCTTGTTTTTATTTTTTTTCCAAAAAAGTACATATGTGTGTATGTATATATGTATGTATGTATTTAAATTTTAACTGGTTAGTATATAGTGCAATATTTGTTTCAGGAGCAGAATTCAGTGATTCATCACTTACATACAACACCTAGTGCTCATTGCAAATGCCCTCCTTAGTACCATTACTAGCCATCAACCACCCACCTACATCTGTCAACCCATAGTTTGTTCTCTATCCTTAAGAGTCTCTTTTGGCTTTTTTCCCTGTCTTCTCTCCCCTAATCTTCCCATATATTCATCTGTTTTGTTTCTCAAATTCCACATATGAGTGAAATCATATGGCATTTGCCTTTCTCTGACTCCTTTCATTTAGCATATACATTATAGCTAAATTCATATTATGACAAATGGCAAAACTTCATTCTTTTTTTAAGTTTTTTTTAAATTTATTTTGAGAGAGAAAGAGCAGCATGAGAGGGAGAGGGGGAGAGAGAGCGAGGGAGAGAGAGAATCCCAAGCAGCCTCCATACTGTCAGCACACAGAACCCAATCTGGGGCTCAATCTTACAAACCTCAGGAACACGACCTGAGCCGTATCAAGAGTCAGACGTTTAACCAACTGAGCGTCCCATATGCCCCCAAGATTTCATTTTTTGATGGCTGAGTAAGATTCCATTGTGTGTGTATGTGTGTGTGTATGCTTTGTAAAAGAACAAGTAAAAATATGAAAGTAAATTCGTAGACAGATCTTTGTTAATGTCCCCATAGTACATCAATCTATGTTATTCGATAGTGGCTGTACTCTAGTGACTTTGCAACCATACCATTGTATTTATTGAAAAAATCAGGATATTTTACCTTGATGTCTCTTAGTTGGTCTTTTGTAATAATAAATATTTAAGTAAAATTTTTATATAAATAATACTATCATATGTGGAAGAATACCACTAAATACACCTTTGGATGACAGTAAAAGAACAAACCGTGGTAGTGCTATGTAGAGCATTTAGGCAGAATTGACCATGGGAAGAGCATGCTAATTCAGTAAAATGTGGCAATATGTCAAAAACATCTATAAGATTGACATCAATAATGGATAATAGGGTGTATGAAGAATGGACAAATACATATTACTAGTACTGAATTTATTCCAAACTAATGGATTATTGTGTAGAGAATCAATATAATAAGGTAATTAAGAGTTTGTTTTTGGAATCAGAATCAAAGCAAAGTAAAATAACAAAGCTTTCTTTGCAATTTAGATTCACCAACTCCTGGCTGTACAATCTTGGACAAATTATTTAAGCTTTCTAAACTTTATTTTCTAATCTATAAAATGGGAGTAATGGCTGGATCTACCTTAACAGGATATCATGAAGATTAAGTGGCATAACACTTCTAAAATATCTGACCATTCATTGGCACAACATAAGCACTCAATAACCATTACCTGAAACTAATTCATAATAAATCCTCTAATATTGATTGGATAATGACTTTCATGAAATTTTACTTTTTCATGCCAATGATTAAATATGGATTTTTTTGCATGTGCGTTTTCTTAGAAGAGTTATAGAATTATAATTGACATACAATTAACAGTACATTTTACATTTCATAATTTGATGTTTTGACAAATAATCTGCAAAACCATTATTATAATTATGATAATGAACACATCCATCACAAAACAACTTCCTCAGATCTGATTGTAAGCCCTTGTTCCTGACTCTTCCCCCTTCCTATGAAGCCCAAGCACCTACTAATCTGCTTTCTGTCACTGTAAATTACTCTCCATTTTTATATAAATGTAATCAATGTATAGTCCTTTTTCGTGTATCCTCATTTACTCAGAATAATTACTTTTAAATTTATCCAAATTTTTTGTGTATCGATAACTCATTCAATTTTATTGCTAAGCACTATAATATGACATGCTATAGTTTTTTATGCATTCACCTGTTGATAAGTATTTGGGTTATTTTCCATCTTTGGCAATTTAAATAAAGCTGCAATCAATATCTATGTATGCATCTTAGAATGAGCAAATGCTTTTTTTTTTTTCTTGACTAATTGTAAAGAAGTGAAGTGGCTGGATCATATGGTAGTTGTATGCTTAACTTTTTGAGAAATTG
Organism: Paguma larvata; assembly: GCA_030068075.1. Taxonomy (NCBI): domain Eukaryota; kingdom Metazoa; phylum Chordata; class Mammalia; order Carnivora; family Viverridae; genus Paguma; species Paguma larvata. Next base: position 67,794,172 of record CM057830.1, read on the forward strand.
CCAAACCATCTTGTAAAGTGGTTGTACCATTTTCCATTCCCACCTACAGTGTTTAATAATTCAATTGCTTCCCCATTATTTCCAACACTCGATATGATTAACCTTTTTAACTTCAGACATTCTGGTAAGTTTCTAGTCGTATCTCATTGTGTTTTAATTTATATTTCCCTAACGATTAATGATGTTGAGCATATTTTCGATGTATTTAATTGGCCCTTCATGTATATTTGTGAGTGAAGTGTCTGTTCAAACTTTGAATCACTTTCATTGGGTTACTTTTTACTTAGTATTAAGTTATTAACGTTATTTTTAGAGCAATTTTAGGTTTACAATGAAATTGAAAGAAAGATAGATATACTTCCCATATACCCTGTGTCCCCACACATCTATCGTCTCCTCCACTATCAACACCACTCCCCATAATGGTACTTTTTTTTTTTTTTTTTTTTGCTTAGTAAGTTTACACGTCATAATTTGACACATAATAATCTCCTAAACCCCACAGTTTACTCTTAGTTTTGTACATTCTATGGGTTTGGACAAATATATAATGGCATATATCCATCATTATCACATAGATAGTTTTTCACTGTGTTAAAACGCTCTGTGCTCTGCCTATTTCAACTCCTCTCACCTCACACTCCATTGCTGGCAACAGATGAAGTTTTTATTGCCTCCATAATTTTGCCTTTTCCAGAATGAATGTCATATAGTTGGAATCAGAACTTGTAGCCTTCTCAGATTGGCTTTCCACCTAGTAATACACAGTTAAGATTCATCCATGTATTTTTATATTATGATCGTTCATTTTTTGCACTAAACAAATATAATAAACATCCATTCTCTTGATATACCACCATTTATTCATTTGCCTAACAAAGGAAATCTTGGTTGTTTCCAAGTACTGGCAATTATGATCAGAGCTCCTATACACATCTGTGTGAAGGTTTCATGTGGACATACACTTTGAACTCTTGGATAAATACAAAGGCATGAGTTTTTTGCTAGAACATATGGTAAGAAAATGTTTAGTTTTGTCAGAACCTGCCAAAACGTCTTTGAAATTGGCCTGAGAATTTGCTGTCCACCCCCCCCCCCCAGCAATGTATGAGAGTATCTATTGTCCCATATTCTCACCAGCATTTGATGTTCTCAGTGATGCAAATTTGGTTATTCTAATAGATATGTAGTGTCATCTCATTGTTTTAATTTGCATTTCCCTTGTGACATATGATGTGATCATCTTTCATACACTTATTTCCCATCTGTATATATATTTTTTTTTTCTGTGGTGACTGTTAGGGTCTTTGACCTATTTTTGATTTTTTTTATTGTTGAGTTTTAAGGGTTCATTATCCTAAAATATTTTTATTAGATATATCTTTTGGAAAATTTTTTTCCATCATGAGATTGTCTTCTCATTCTCTTGATTCTGTCTCTCACAGAGAAATCTTTAATTTTCATAAAATTCAGCTTATAAAATATTTCATTCACGGATCATGTGTTTGGTGTTGTATCTAAAAATTCATCACCATACCCAAGGTCATCTAGGTTTCCATCCATGTTATCTTCTAGGATTTCATTGGTTTTTCATTTTATATTTAGGGCTATGCTCCATTTTGAGTTAATTTTTGGTGAAGAGCATAAGATTTATGTCTAGATTAATTTTGCATGTGCATCTACATGTTGTTCCACACCATTTGTTGAAAAGACTATAGTTACTACATTGTATTGCTTTTTCTTTTTGGTCAAAGATCAGTTAACTTTATTTATAAGAACCTATTTCTGGGTCTATTCTGCCTATCTGTTTTCCTGATCTATTTGTATAGTCTTTTCTGGACTCAATGTTGTCTTGATTACTGTAGCTTTATAGGGAGACTTCAAGTCATGTAGAATCAGATCTCCAAATTTGTTCTGCCTAAATTTTGTGTTGGCTATTCTGGGTCTCTCCATATGAACTTCAGAATACTTTTGTTCATATCCCTTATCATTTTGTAATGTCCTTCTTTACCCCTGATAATTCCTTTATTTTGATGTCTTCCCTGTCTAAAATTAACTATTCCTGTTTTTTTATTGGTGTTGACATAGGATTTTTTCTCCATCCATTTACTTTTAATACACATGTGTCTTTATATAAAAGTGGCTTTCTTGTTGAAAACGTAGAGTTTTGGTTGTATTTTTTAATCCACTCTGACAATCTTTGTATTTTTATTAGTGCACTTAGACCACTAACACTTGAAGTGATTATTGATATACAGTAAAACCTTGGCTAGCTAGCATACTATGTTCTGGAAACATGCTAATAATCCAAAGCACTTGCATATCAAAGCAAAATTCAAGAACCATTGGCTCAGTTGTGATCATGTGATGTTCATTGTCACACACTACTCGTATTGCAAGACATCGCTCATTTATCAGGTTAAAATTTATTAGATATATTTGCATGTCTTGTGGAATACTCTCAGAACAAATTATTCACAATCCAAGACTTTACATATTTTTATTTGTTGAACTTGTCCTTTATTCCCATTTTTGTCATTAACTTTTTCCGCATCTTGTGGCTTTAACTCAATATCTTATATGATTTCAATTTATTTTCTCAGCATATCTTTTATTTTTATTTTTATTTTTATTCTTTTTGTGGTTGCCTTAGAGTGCAATATTCATTTACAACGAATTCAGGGACACTATACTACTTCATGGGTAGGATGAATATCTTATAATAACAATATAATTCTAATTATTTTCCAATTCCCTTATAAGATATATGTCATTCATTTCACATATATATATGCATATACAAGTGTATATATATTATATATAAATAAACATAATAAAATACACAACTATTGTTATTTTGAACAAACAGTTATCTGATGAATCGCTTAAGTATAAGACAAATGAAATTTTTTACTTTGCCTTTATATTTTTATTCCTTCAATGCTCTTCTTTTCTTTATGTAGAATATAATTTCTGACATATATTATTTTCCTTTCAAATAACTTCTTTAAACATTTCTTGCAAGGAAAATCTATTAACAACAAATTCCCTAAATTTTTGTTTGTGTGATAATTTTTATTGCTCCCTGACTTGTTTTTAATTTATTTTTTATTTAAAAATAAGTTAGTTAACATATAGTGTAATAATTATTTCATGAATAGAATTTGGTGATTCATCACTTACATTTAATACCCAGTGCTCACCCCAACAAGTGCCCTCCTTAATGCCCATGGCCCATTTTGCTCATCCCCCAACTCAACTTTAAACTTTAGAATACTTTTGTTGATATTCCTTATCATTTTGTAATGTCCTTCTGCCAGCAACCCTGTTCGCATTTTGTATTTAAAACTTCCTTATGGTTTTTCTCCCTCTTTGTTTTTATCTTATTTTTGCTTTTCTTCACCTATGCTCATCTGTTTTGTTACTTAAATTCCACATAAGAAAGAAATCATATATTTGTCTTGCTTTGACATATTTCACTAAGCATAAGGCACTCTAGTTCCATCCACGTTGTTGCAATGGCAAGATTTCATTCTTTTTGATTGCCAAACAGTATTCCATTGCATATATATATATATACATATATATATTTACATATATATATACCACATCTCTTTATCCATTCATCCGTCGATGGACATTTGGGTTCTTTACATACTTTGGCTACTGTCGATAGTGCTGCTATAAACATTGCAGTGCATGTATCCCTTGAAATCAGCATTCCTATATTTTTTGGATAAATACATAGTAGTGCAATTTTTGGGTCCAAGGGTAGTTCTATTTTTAATTTTTTTAGAATTTTCATACTTGTTTCCACAGCGGTTGCACCAGTTTGCATTCCCACCAACAGTGCAAAAGGGTTCCTCTTTCTCTGCATCCTTGCCAACATCTGTTGTTGCCTGAATTGTTAATTTTAGCCATTATGACAGGTGTGAAGTGATATCTCATTGTTATTTTGATTTGTATTTCCCTGATAATGAGTGATGCTGAGCGTATTTTCATGTGTTTGTTAGCCATCTGGATGTCTTCTTTGGAAAAAAAGTGTCTATTAATGTCTTTTGCCCATTTCTTCACTGGATTAATTGTTTTTTGGGGCATTGCACTTGATAAGTTTTTTTTAGTTTGGATACTTGCCCTTTATCAGATATGTCTTTTGTAAATATCTTCTCCCATTCTGTCGGTTGCTTTTTAGTTTTACTGATTGTTTCTTTCGCTGTGCAGAAGCTTTTTATCTTGATGAAGTCCCAATCGTTCATTTTTGCTTTTGTTTCTCTTGTCTCCAGAGACACGTCTAGTAAGAAGTTGCTGCAGCTAAGGTAAAGCAGTTTGTTGCCTGTTTTCTCCTCTAAGATTTTGATGGCTTCCCGTCTTGCTGGAGTCCATCGTGAGGGAGGCCAGCTCCTACTTCAGAAATTCCGGCTGGTCCAGGGTACCCTGTGTGAGGGCTGGTCTAGGACAAGGAGACAGCCTCTTATCTGGACTGCTAAAAATTTATTTTTTCTCCAGAATTTTTATACATTTTTTCTAAGCACAGCAAGTATACATCTTGTAAACATTGACAAGATGAAATCATTCCTATTTCTCAAGGTTCCTAGTAAAAAACTGATTAAAACAACCTTCACATTCCATAAAACTTTACAGAATGCTTGTTTCTCAAAGATACATAGAATGTTTAAACAATCAGTATATGAGGGTAAAAAATAGCTCACATGCAATCAAAGCATAACTAATGGTTACATTCTGGTGAATATCATGGGTTGAAAGTATAAGAACAAAGTATACAGGTATCAATTAAAGGCTCTGGCTACAGTCGAAAGATCATGTGAAAAACATGTTTTTCTCTAAAGTTACTCCCTAAGATTATTTATTATCTACTGACCATTAATAATGTCTTAACCCAAAAACTACAGCATTTACCACATTCCTGAGGATCGGGCTGCACTCTTGAGTATAGTGAGAAAAGATTAGTAATTATATCTCATGTTATTACTATTGAATTATTTTCTTTTTATTTATATGATAATCAACACTATATGTCTCTAAGGCTTATAGCACTAAATAAACAGGTCAGTACCTATTCCGGCTCCAGGAGGAGGGAGCTGGAGCCTTTTTGCTTCACCCTGCAGCTATCACAGCAGGGGCTTATTCTTTTTTTTTTTTTTAATTTTTTTTAATGTTTATTTATTTTTGAGAGAGACAGACAGAGTGCGAACAGGGGAGAGGCAGAGAAAGAGAAGGAGACACAGAATCCAAAGCAGCTCCAAAGCAGCTCCAGGCTCTGAGCCATCAACACAAAGCCCGATGCAGGGCTCGAACCCACAAGGGTGAGATCATGACCTGAGCCGAAGTCGGACGCCCAACCAACTGAGCCACCCAGGCGCCACAAGAGGGGCTTATTCTTGAGAGTTCTTCTTTAGACCCGGGTTAACCCAGGGTTGCTTTGGCCCAGCACAGATTTTCCTACTAGCCCCATTGCAACTGTTCCTGTCTTAGGTTGTTCCTCCTCTGAGGAATCTTACCCATCTTTGGCTAACTAGCCATCCTCTGGGGTCAAACAGGACAACTTGGATTGGAAACCATAGCTCCATGGCTTCCCTGCCCAGCACCGGCCTATAGACACTCTTGTCTTCCAGCAGGGTCCAGGCTCTGGACAAACAGCCTTTGAACTTTAGGTCTTTACCCTGGGCATCGCCATCAGGGCTATTGTCTTCTGGTCTCTGGCACTGTCTTATATTTAGTTTTTTTTTTTTTTTTTTAATCCATTTTGAGGGTGTGTGTGTGTGAGTGTGTGTGTGTGTGTGTGTGTATGGAGTAAGAAAGTGGTCCAGGATCATTCTTCTGCATGTCGTTGTCCAGATTTCCCAACACCATTTGCTGAAGACACTGTCTTTTATCCATTGGATAGTCTTTCCTGCTTTGTCAAAGATTAGTTGGCCATACATTTTTTGGTCCATTTCTGTGTTCTCTATTCTGTTCCATTGATGTACGGGTCTGATATTGTGCCTGTACCATACTGTCTTGATGTTTACAGCTTTGAAATACAACTTAAAGTTTGGAATTGTGATGCCTCCAACTTTGGTTTTCTTTTTCAACATTACTTGGGTATTTGGGGTGTTTTCTGGTTTCATATAAATTTAGAATTGTTTGTTCTACCTCTGTGAAAAATGCTAGTGCTATTTTGATAGGGATTGCATCAAATATGTAGATTGTTCCACATAGTATGGACATTTAATAATATTTTTTCTTCCAATCCATGAGCAAGGAATATTTTTCCATTTCTTTGTGTCTTCAATTACTTTTCATAAGATTTCTATACTTTTCAGTGTATAGATCTTTTATATATTTGGTTAGGTTTAATCCGAGTTCTTTTATAGTGTCAGTGCACTTGTAAATGGGATTAATTCCTTGATTTCTCTTTCTGCTGCTTCATTATTGTTGTATAGAAATGCAACCAATTTCCATACATTGATTTTACAATCTGCGACTTTGCTGATTTCATGCTGGTTTATGGTGGAGTTTTCTGGGTTTTACACGTAGAGTATAAGGTTGTTTGCAAATAATGTAATTTTGACTTCCTCCATGCTGATGTGGATGTCTTCTACTTCTTTTAGTGTCTCATTGCTGAGGCTAGAACTTCCAACACTATGTTGAATACAATGGTGAGATTGGATATCTCTATCATTTTCCTGACCTTAGGGGGAACATTCTCAGTTTTTGCTCCTTTGAGGATGATATTAACTGTGGATTTTTCATATGTGGCCTTTATGATGTTGAGGCATGTTCTTTCTATCCCTACTTTCTGAATAGTTTTATCAAGAAAGGATGCTACATTTTGTCACGTGCTTTTCTGTATCTATTGAGAAGATTATGTGGATCTTATCCTTTCTTTTATTAACCAGGTGATCACGTTGATTGATTTGCATATATTGAACCAGCCCTGCATTTCAAGTATAAATCCCACTTGATTGTGGCGAATAATTATTTTAATATATTGTAGGACCTAGTTTGCTAGTTTCTTGTTGGGAATGTTTGCATCCATATTCATCAGGAAAATTGGTCTGTAGTTCTCTCTTTTATTGGGGTCTTTGGCTTTGGAATCAAGGTCATGTTGACCTCACAGAATGAATTTGGAAGTTTACTTTCCATTTCTATTTTTTAGAACAGCTTCAAAATAATAGGTGTTAATTTTTCTTTAAATGTTTGGTAAAATTCTTCTGGAAAGCCATCTGACACTGGAATCTTGTTTGCTGTGAGACTTTTGATTACTGATCTAATTTCTTTACTGGTTATGGTCCTGTCCAACTTTTCTATTTCCTTCTTGACTTTTTAAGGACAGTTTAACAAGATTCATATTTTTAGATTTGTATTTTATCCTTCTCTCTCCCTCTTATTTTCTCGCTCTCTCAACGCAAAATATTTAGTTCCTCTCTCCTTTCGGTTGCTTTTTTTTTTTTTTTAAGGAGTAGGCAGGTATAATTCTTATCTTTTTCTCTCTACTTTTTTCCAGAAGGTTTCCTTAATTTTGATTTTTGTAACTTGAAAACTTTATAGTTAGTGATAATAGAACTTTTTTAGAATGTACCCTGCTTGGTGTTCTCTAAGCTTCCTGGGTATGTAGTTTTGTGTCTAACATTAATTTTGGGGAAATGCTCAGTTATTTTTGATTTGAATATTTCTTCTGTTTATTTTTTTCCTAGAATTCTTATTATGCATATATTACACATATTATATTGAGAATATATTATATTCTGAATATTTTGTTTTGTTCCTTTTAGACTTTGTTCTTTTCATTTTTTGGTTTTGAGGATTTTATTGGTGTATCCTCTAGCTAAGAGATTCATCCCTCTAACATTTTCAGTCTACTAAGAAGCCCAATAAATGGTATTCTTCATTTATGTTACAGTGTAATTATGTTCAGTATTTTTTTTGTTATTTCTTAGGATTGCTATTTCTCTGTTATATTGATCTTCTGTTCATGCATGTTGTTTACTTTATCCATTGCTAATATCCTTTAGTATATTAGTGATAGTTGTTTTAAACCCCCAAGCTGAAAATTCCAACATGCTTGCCTTGTCTGTTTCTGATGCTTGCTTCTTCTCTTCAAATTGTTTTTGTTTTTTTGTTTTTGTTTTTGTTTTTGTTTTGTTTTGTTTTGTTTTTGTTTTGTTTTGCTGTTGGTATGACTTGTAATATTTTCTTGATAGTCAGACATGTTTTACTGAGTAAACGGAACAGCTGTAAATAGGCCTTTATTAATGAAGTGATGAGGTGTGGGGTGAGGCAAAATGTTCTGTAGTCTTATGAGTAGATATCAGTCTTTCAGTGCTCCTATGTCTCTGGACTGTGACCTTCACAAGTTTTTCTTAGTATTTTACTTATCCCTAGGTGAGATTGGATGACTACAGTGATCTGGACTTGAGTGTTTCCCTTTCTCAGGTCTTTTAGTTGCTGATAATACCCAGCAGTTTAGGCTTTAGTTAGTTAGACATTCCTGAGGACAAGCCTAATAAGAACAGAGTGTCGCAGTGTATTCCAAAATGATTCATTTTCCTCTTCCTTTGCCAGAAGACTGAGGGGATTTTTTTCTGATATTTGCTATGGAAATCTGGTCAAGCTCTTGAAGGACAATCTCACAACATTGTGGGTCCCTCCATGACTGGATACCCCTGGAGTTCTTAACTTTCAAAATTGTCTGCACCGAGTTTCTAGTAATTTTTCAATTATAGTTCAGATTTTCCTATTCTGGCACTAATTCCCATGGAGGATTCTGTTCCTGTGTCTCTGATCCCATAATCTGTGAATCTGTTTTCACCTACCAGTCCTACCAATACTGGGGCCAGTGGTTTGTCCTGTGTCTTCATTTCTCTTAAAAATAAAAGGAAGGCCATTGATTTGTTTATCTCTTCCAACTTTTACTTGTTATTAGGATGGAGTAGTGACTTTCAATCTCCTTACATACAAAACTGGAAAATGGAAGTTCAATTCTGAGTTTTAAAAGTACTTTAATTTCTTTTATAAAAATGGATGTTTTGCAAAAATGCTCTCCTAACTTATGACTTGCATTTTTATTTTATTAACCTTTCCAACTGAAGTGGTTTATTTATTCTAATGAAGTCCAATTTTAAATTTTATAATTTTAGAATCTATTCTTAGATTTATGGTCCATTTTGAGTTATTTTTACATGTTATAGAGTATTAATTTATTATTATTATTATTATTATTATTATTATGTAGATATTTAACTAATTCAGCACCATTTGTTGAAAACACTAAGCTTTCTCCATTGAAATTACTTGGCACTTTGTCGAAAATCCATTGATCATATATACATATGTCTATGAACCCAGTTAGGTTCTACTGATCTATTTGTCAATCTTTATGCCAATACTTCAATGTTTCGATTATCATAAATTTTAATAAGCATGAAAGTCTGATAGTGTTAGTTTTACTTCTTTGTTATTATTTTAAATGTTGTTTTGACTAGTCCAAACATTTTGAATTTTCGTCTGAGTTTTAAAACAAACTCATCAATTTCTATTAAAAAACATGCTAGGAATTTGATAGAATTGCATTAAATCTGTGGTAAAATTTTGGAAAAACTAATATCTTTAGAATATTAAATTCTTAGTTTCACGAATGTTTTATATTTCTCCATTTATTTAAGTCTTTAATTTTCATTAGTATTTTGTATACTTCAATGTGCAACTTTTACACATATTTTGTGATTTTTTTCTAAGTATTCTATATTTTGATTTTATTGTAAAGATTTTAAATTTATTTTCCAACAGTTCATTGATAGTATATGGAAATATAATTTATTTTTTGTATATTGATCTTAATTTCTACAACTGTGCTAGTCTTACTCATAAGGTATATCATTATTTTTGTAGACTCTATAGGATTTTCTATGTAGATGATCATGTCATCTCTGAGTAGAGACTTTTAATTGCTACTTTTTTTTTTCCAACCTGGAAGCTGTTCCTCCTTTCCTCTTGCATTATTGTACTGACTGGAACCTCAAGCACAATGTTAAACAGAAGTGGTGAAAGTGAACTTCTGTTTTGTTTCTCATTTTGGTTAAAAGCATTCAGTCTTTCACCAATAAATATGTATTTTCTATAGGTTTTTTGAGAGTGTTAATCAGGGATGGATGTTAGATCTCTCTGCATTGTTTATGATCATATTATTTTTGTGCACTGTTCTGTTAAAGGTGGAATTTCATTGCTTTCTTTAAAAGATTTTCTCTGGTGGTGAGGTTGGAGTTTATGTCTCTGAAGATTGCTATCTCAACACTTGCCACCTGCTATTAATTTGATTTTTTTTTTACATAATGCCCATACAGGCCCCCTTCCTCATTACCTAATTCAGACTGTATTGAGGCTAGAAGGATTCTTTTGCATAGACTATCATAGCAGCAATCTGGGATGAAAAAAGATAATACAATTGAAGGAATTTTTAAAAAACACTTTCTTAAGAAAGTTAAGAGGACAAGGGAAATTCTGAAAGAAGAGTCCAAATGGGTACTCCCAGCAGGAGCAAGAGTTTTGAATGTCATTGTTCTCCTACCAAATATTTCACTCCAGGCACCTTGGCCGAATTTTTATGTTCTTAACCCACACATCACAACAGAACTCTTCAATCTTTAGGGTTTGGAGGTTTGAACTCTCTCTAGAGACTGAAGTGTGCCTCTAGGAACAAACCATTACAGGGATGCCTGCGTGGTTCAGTCGGTTGATCATCCGACTTTGGCTCAGGTCACGATCTCACAGTTCGTGAGTTCGAGCCCTGTGTCAGGCTCCATGCTGACAGCTAAGAGCTTGGAGCCTGCTTCAGATTCTGTGTGTCTCCCTCTCTCACTGCTCTTCCCCTGCTCGTGCTCTGTCACTCTCTCAAAAGTAAATAAACGTTAAAAAAAAGAACAAGTCATTACAATGTATAATGACATATGGGTTGCAAGAAAGCCAAGCATGAAAAACAGAATAATGAAGAGGCTGTGACTCAGTCCAATACACAATAAATTAAAGAAGACTTTATTAAGAAAGTGACAGTGTGACTGAAATAATGAGCATATGAGAGCATCATTCCTCTAACTTATAATTGATTGTGCAAATTTTCTCATTCTGAATGTTTGAAAATACACATAAACACTAAGGTGTATATTTATATTTGGGACTGAAACATTTCTTGGTTTTCTTTCTAGAATTTATCTAGGTTTCTCTTTACCATTCCTAGCTGGCTTCTGTGCAGGAATACTTGGCACTTCCTGAGATATGGTGTATGGTAGTGGTTCCTTAGTGTCTCTGTTCAGAAGGCATTGCTTAAATTTATGTCTACAATCTTCCAAAGTGTTTTGAGGCCCCCAAATGCTTTAAAATCAGGTCCACATATTTTGAAATAGGAGCAAGGCAACTGAACTCTATCTCCCCTGCCTGTATTTCCTCCATATTAACTTTAAACAGGTGATTTTTTGGAGAGAGGAGGCACAAAAAAAGAAACAGAATGATTTTTTTATTTTTTAACACTGTGGGAAATAATGTGTTTGCTTTGAATGCTGTGTACTGGGTACAGGTGATTACTAAGGAGTTAAACCACTTTCCAGGTTGTTTTTAACTAAGAGCTTTCCCCAGCTTTTAAGAAATTTCACGACTAATTGTTGTCTTTAGTCAGTGGCTGATTATAATCAAGGAGATTGCGCTTAAAAATTATAGAGGCTGGTCTTATTAGCATTAGATTTTGCTGTGTAATTACCAGCCATGTATGGCAGATATTTTTGTGTTAACAATGCATATTCACCAAGAAAAACTTCTCCGTGCTGTGCTTTTGTAATAAGTACCATTGGCTTTTCAATTTGGAATTCCTGTTATCCTATTCTATTTGTTTTATAATGAAATTGTTGGTTATATATATGCATTAAGCATTTATAGAAAATATGGTATGTGCCAGGCACTGTATAGAAAGCTTTGCAAACAGTTAGGATATATATGCAAATAGACTGCTGGATTTAAGGCAATGTGATTAGGACGACTAGGGGAGAATGTACATCAGTGGTCTGCACATTTTTTTCATTAATGGATAGATTTAAAATATTCTTTTACTTTTCAAACAGTAACTAATGTAAAGCCATTATTAGCTCACAGGGTCTTACAGAAACAGGCAATGGAACAGATTTGATTTATGAGTCATAGTGTGCTGGCATGGACCTTTCTTAAAACCCTCTTGCCACTGTTTGAGTAATACCTGGCAAATGGTGGAGAGTGCATTCTTTTTTCTTAGATGTGACCATGTGTAGCATTCTTACAGGGATATTAGAGTTGGTAAAATGTCAAAAAATATATACATATTTAGAGAAGGATATTCCCTGTACTCCACTCCTTTCCATAATTTTTTCCAAAAGTGTAAAAACTTTCATAAAATAGAATTATTCCCCATATCTAAACTCAACACATTATACTAGCGATAAGTAAGGCTTTGTCACCAAAATGAGACCAAACCCTAAACACTAATGCTTGTGAATTGCTTGTAAAATTCAATGGCATGGTAAGGGCTTAACTGTAGCTATGGATTATTAATAGGAGGTCAGTTTCTGCAGCCTGGGTTTAGATGAATGCAGCCCATCTAAATGGACATCAACATATGAGAATTATTGTTATCACTTGAAATTACCTTTGTCAAATTTAGAGCCCATCTTATACCAAGGTCTGTTGTTGGACTGAACTACTTCCAGAGACAGTGAATTTTGCAGCCTAGAAACAAGATATGAGTATTATGAACTCATCGATTAATTTTTATGGGCATATTCTTTAAACAGACTTGCGTGTCATGGCAATAATAAATGCATTTGGTCTGAATTAAAAGCTAATGTAAAATGTATATTCTTCTGAAGGTTAAGTTTTCTTTTAATAGTTTTGGTTTAGAATTCTAAGAATGGCTAGAGAAGATGAGCTTAAATGTCTGCTTTATATAATTCAGGTACTAAAACAACTATCAAAAATTATAAACAGAGTGAAATTTAGTAACTGTTTCTGAAATTCAAAATACTTTGAGAAAAAAATGTAGGTACTATACTTTTGTTTAAGGAGATAGTTTCATTAATATAATTCTACTTAAATACTTAACTATCCAGCTACCTACCATAAAAAAGTAAATGTTTTGGAATAATTTATTTTAAAAACTGAAGATTAATGCGAAGTATCATTAGAAAATTGCCAACATTCAGCATAGATTGTAACAGAAGAAAAGCATTCTTTCAGTGGTGTTTAAGACTGATTACTAAGTCAACCTAAATGGACAGTTCCATGGTTGCATGTAAGTTCAAACTTCAAAAGGCTTTTCCCCACAGTGATATATGCTTTAAGCTGGAAATAATTTGTTATAGATACACAAGTAATATTTGATATATCTGAGCTGCCTGCTAAATATTAATGGTATAGTAAGTAGTATGTTGTCACTAATAATAGGTATTGTCTATTGAGCATTCCTCATGTACCAGGAATGTTAGAAATGGTAATGTTAAATGATCCTTGAAATCTTGGGGTAAAGTCCCTTTTTTCATTTTTGTTAAATAAGGTATATTCAATTTTCTACATGTTATTGGGAAATTTTGCATAAATATTTATGAGGGGATATTCTAATTTTCCCTTAGTATTCTTTAGTATTCTTTACTTATAAAATCTTTGTCTAGTGTTAATGTAAATGATCTGTGAGAGTGTGCACCCTTTAAAATTAGTTGAAAAATATCCCCTTTTCTTTAAATACAGAAAGCTTTGAGGGATGCCTGGGTGGCTCAATCATATAAGTGACCAACTTCGGCTCAGGTCATGATATCACAGCTCATGAGTTCGAGCTCCACATCGGACTCTGCTGACAGCTCAGATTTTTGTGTCTTCACTACTCTCTACCCCTCCCCCACTTGCACTCTGTCTCTCTAAAAAATAAATAAACATTAAGAAAAGAAATGTTTGCATTAATTTTTCCTTAAATGTTTATGGAATTAATGAATAAAGCCATCCATGCCTAGATTTTTTGTAGAAATGTTTGCAAATAAAAGATCAATTTCTTTACAGATATGCATTTATTTAGTTAATCTATTTCATCTGAATCAATTTTGCAGTTTGTCTTTCAATATTTTTTATTTATGTTGTCAAAATTGGCAAAAGTTCTTCATAATATTATATTTTTATCATATATAATATCTATAGAATATGTAGTGATGACATCTACTTATTGATATGGTAATTTACATCTTATTTCACTTATTATGGTAAGTCTGAATAGACTTATCTCAAATAAACACAAGTTACATTACATTGATTTTCATCATTTTTTAAATTTCAATTTTTATATTCCTGTCTTCTATTTTATTAATTGTTACTCTCATATTTATTATTTCCTAATTTTACAGTTTGGGTTTAGTTTATTCTTCTTTGTTCAGTTTATTATAATGGAGGCAGAGCTTATTAATTTCAAACATTTTTTTCTTCTGATATAAGGATGTAGTGCTCTATGTTTTCCTATAAAAATTTTTCAAACAGCATTTCAGATATTCTAAAATGCTGTGTTTTCAGTTTAATATAGTTAAAATATTTTTCATGGTTTCTAGTTTATATATAAATTACAGTTAGTTTACATTATATAATATTACTTTCAGCAGTAGAATTTAGTGATTCGTCACTTACATACAACATCCAGCGCTCATTACAACTGCCCTCCTTAATTCCCATCACACATTTAACCCATTCCCCCACTGACTTTCTGACCAGCACTACTCAGTTTATTCTTTCTGGTTAAGAGTATGTTTTATGGTTTGCCTCTCTCTCATCTTTTTTTCCCTTATGTTCATGTGTTTCATTTCTTAAATTCCACATATAAGTGAAATCATTTGGTATTTGTCCTTCTCTGACTGATTTATTTTACTTAGCATAGTACAATCTACCTTCATCTGTGTATTTATGAAGAGCAAGATTTCCTTCTAAATGATGGCTGAGTAATATTCCAGTGTGTGCATGTGTGTGTGTGTGTGTGTGTGTGTGTGTGTGTGTGTGTGTGTAGCACAACTTCTTTACCATTCATCAGTTGATTGACATTTGGGTTCTTTCCATATTTTAGCTATTGTTGAAAATGGTGCTATAAGCATCAGCGTACATATGTCCCTTCAAATCAGATTTTTGTATCCTTTCAGTAAATGTCTAGTAGTGCAATGGCTAGATTGTAGGGTAGTTCTATTTTTCCCTTTTGGAGGAAACTCCATACTGTTTCCATAGTGGCTGCACCAGTTTGGATTCCCACCAACTGTGTAAGAGACTTCCCCTTTCTCTGCATTCCTGGCAACATCTGTTGTTTCATGTGTTGTTAATTTTAGGCATTCTGACAGGTTTGAAGTGATAGCTCATTGTAGTTTTGATTTGCATTTCCCTTATGATGAGTGGTGTTAAGCATTTTTCACATGTCTGTTAGCCATTCGGAGGAAAAAAAAATCTATTCATGTCTTCTTCCATGTCTTAATTTGGTTATTTGTTTTTGGGTGGTGAGTTTGATAAGCTCTTTATAGATTTTGTATACTAATCCTTTATCAAATATGTCATTTTCAAATGTCATCTTCTTCCATTACAAAGTTTACCTTTTAGTTTTCTGATTGTTTTCTTAACTGTGCAGAAGCTTTTATTTTAATGAAGTCCCAATAGTTTATTTTTGCTTTTGCTTCCCTTGCCTCTAGATACATGTCTAGTAAGAATTTGCTATGGCCAATGTCAGAGACATTGTTGCCTGTGTTTTCCATTCGGATTTTGATGGTTTAATCTCTCACGCTTAGGTTTTTCATCTATTTTGAATTTATTTTTGTGTATGGTGTAAGAAAGTGGTCCAGTTTCATTTTTCTGTATGTTGATGTCCAGGTTTCCCAGCACCATTTGCTGAAGAGACTGTCATTTTTCCATTGGATATTCCTTTCTGCTTATTAGAAGATTAGTTGGTCATAAATTTTTAGGTCAATTTCTGGGTTCTGTATTCTGTTCCATTGGTCTATGGATCTATTTTTTATGCCAGTACAATACTGCCTTGGTGATTACACCTTTGTAATACAGCTTAAAGTCTGGAATTGTGATGTGTCCAGCTCTGCTTTTCTTTTTCATCAGTACTTTGGCTGTTGTGGTTCTTTCCTTGTTCCATACAAATTTTAGGATTCTTTGTTCTAGCTCTGTGGAGAATGTTGATGTTATTTTGATAGTGATTGCAATGAATGTGTAGATTGTTTTGGGTAGTATAGACATTTTAACACTATGTGTTCTTCTAATCCATGAAGATAGAATGTTTTTTCATTCCTTTGTGTCTTTTTCAAGTACTTTCATAAGCTTTCTATAGTATTCAGTGTAGAGATCTTTTAGCTCTTTGGTTAACTTTATTCGTAGGTATGCTGTGGTGTTAGGTACAATTGTAAATGGGATCAATTCCTTGATTTCTCTTTCTTCTGCTTCCTTATTGGTTGATAGAAATGCAACCAATTCCTGTACATTGATTTTATATCATTTAACTTTGCTGAATTCATATATCAGTTGTAGTAGTTTTGGGGAGAGTCTTTTTTTTCCATTTAGAATAGTGAAATTTTGACTTCTTCGCCAATTTGTATGCCTTTTATTTCGATTTGCTCTATGATTGCTGAGGCCAGTAATATGTTGAATAGCAGTGGTGAGAGTGGACATCCTTGTTGTTTTCCTGACCTTTTGGGAAAAGCTCTTAGTTTTTCACAATTGGGAATGATATTAGCTGTGAGCCTTTCATATGTGGCAGTGATTATGCTGAGCTATGATCCTTCTATCCCTACTTTCTAGAGGATTTTTATTAGCAATACTGTATTTTGTAAAATGCTTTCTCTGCATCTATTGAAAGCAACATATGGTTCTTCTTTATTTTTTTAATGAGGTGTATCACATTGATTGATTTGTGAATATTGAACCAGCCCTGCATCTCAAGTGTAAATTCCATTTGATCGTAGTGAATATTTTTTAAATGCACCAGTGAATTCAATTCATTAGTATTTTGTTGAGTATATTTGCATTCAGATTCTTTAAGGATATTGTCCTGTAATTCTCCTTTTTGTGGGATCTTTGTCTGATTTTAGAATCAAGGTAATGATGGCTCAATTGAATGAGTATGGAAGCTTACCTTCCATTTCTATTTTTTTGGAACAATTTGAGAATAGGCATTAACTCTTCTTTAAGTGTCTGGTAGAATTCTTCTGGGAAGCCATCTCTCCTGAGACTCTTTTTTGTTGGATGATTTTTGATTATTGATTTAATTTCTTTGCTGGTTATGGCCGTGTTCAAATATTTTGTTTCTTCCTTTTTGAGTTTTGGTAGTATGTGAATTTCTAGGAATTTTTCTATTTCTCCCAGATTGTACAGTTTGTTAGAATATAATTTTTCATAGTTTTCTCTGATAATCATTTGTATTTCTGTGGTGTTGGTTGTGATCTCTCCTCTTCATTCGTGATTTTATCTATTTGAGTCTTCTTTCTTTTCTTTTTGAGAAGTTTGGCAAGGGCTTTATCGTTCTTATTCTTTTAGAATTTATTTTATCTTATTCTTTTAGAAAAACAACTCAATTTCATTGGTCTGTTCTACTGTGTGTGTCCGTTTTGTTTTTTGTGTTTTTGTTTGTTTGTTTTGTTTTGTTTGGATTCTATATTGTTTATTTCTGCTCTAATATTTATTATTTACCTTCTTCTGCTGCCTTTGGGGTTTATTTACTGCTTCTTTCTAGCTCCTTTAGATTTAAGGTTAGATTGTTTATTTGAGATTTTTCTGGTTTCCTGAAGTAGGACTGTATTGGTATATATTTTCCTCTTAGGACTGTGTTGCTGTATCCTAAATGTTTTGAAACGTCATCTTTTCTTTCCTTTTCTTTCATTTAATTTTATTTTCTTTCTTTTCCGTTCCTCTTTTTTTCCCATGTATATTTTAATTTCATCCTTAATTCCCTGTTTGACCCATTCATTCGTTAGTAGGATGTTCTGTAAGCTTTATGTATTTGTGGTCTTTCTAATTTTTTTTTCTTTTGTCTGACTTCAATTTTTGTAGCCTTATAGTCTGAAAATATACATGGTATGGTCTCAATCTTTTGTAGTTGTTCAAAGCTGTTTCGTGACATAGTATATGATCTGTTCTGGAGAAGTCCCATGTGCAATTGAAAAGAATGGGTATTCTGTTGCTTTAAGATGAAATGTTCCTAATATATCTGGTAAGTCCATCTGGCCCAGTGTGTCATTCAAAGTCATTGTTTCCTTTTTTATTTTCTGCATAGATGATCTGACCATTGAGGTAAGTAGAGTGTTAAAGCGTTCTACTATTATTTTGCTTTTATCACTGAGACTCTTTATGTTTGTTAGTGTTTTATATATTTGGGTCTTCCCATGTTCAGTACATAAATATTTACAATTTTTAGATATTGCTGGATTGTCACCTTTATGATTACCCATGTCCTTTTACATGCTGTTTTACAGTCTTTTTGTAAAGTCTAATTTGTCTGATAGAAATATTTCTACTCTGACTTTCTTTTGGCCTCCATTAGAGTGATCAGTGGTTGCACATCCCCTCGCTTACAATGTACAGTGGTCTTTAGGTCTAAAATGAGTCTCTGGCATGCAGCATGTAGACGGTTCTTGTTTTTTATCCAATCTGCCACCCTATGTCTTTTGATCGGAGCAGTTAGTCCATTTATGTTCAAAGTAGTTATTCGTAGATATGCATTTAGTGCCATTTTGTTACTTACTTTTTGTTGTTTTGTATTTTCTCTGATATTTTCTTGTCTTTGTAGCTTTTCATCTTTTCTTTCCACCCAAATAGTCCCCTTTAATTTCTTTCAGGGATGTTTTAGTGGTCATGAACTCCTCCAGTTTATTGTTTGTCTAGGAAACTGTTCCCTCTCCTATTCTGAATGTTAACCTAGCTGGATAGAAAATTATTGGCTGCAGATTGTCCTATTCAGCACCATGAATATATCATGCCACTTTCTTCTTGCTTCCAATGTTTCTGTTATGAAATCTGCTATAATCTTTATGGTTTGCTTTTGTTTTGTTTTGTTGCAAGTTACGCGCTTCTGTTATATTTCTACTTTTAGGATTTTTTATCACTATATTTTGCAAATTTAATTACATCTCTTGGTGTGTGTCTGCTTTTGTTCATTGACATTGTAGTTTTCTTGGGATCCTGGATCTGAATGTCTCTGTCCTTCTCCAGATGAGGTAAATTTTCTGCTACTCTTTGTAGAAATAAATTTTCTGCCACCTTTCTCTCTCCTCTTTTGGGATTTCTATAAATGTGTGCTATGCGTTTGATGGAGTCAATGTATTCCCTAAGTTTGCCCTCATGTTGCATGATTCTTTTTTCTCTCTTTTGCTCAGATTCATTGTTTTCCAATATTTTTTCTTATAGATCACTAATTTGTCCCTCTGCTTCTTCCAACCTGTGGTCCATTGTATTAAGCCAGTTTCCAATCTTGTTTCTCGTACTCTTCATCTCTGATTGATTGTTTTATTAACTCTTATATCTGTAGTAAGAGTCTTAGTGATGTCTTCTAATCTTTTCTCAAACTCAGCGAGTGTCTTTAAGATTGATGCTTTAAATTCTCCATCAGACATGCCATATTTGTTTACCTTAGATTTCTGAGTGTGGTTTTATCTTGTTCTCTCATTTGAGATAAATTCCTCTGTATTCACATTTTGTCTAAGTCCCTGTATTATTCTATGTGTTAGAAAAGCCAGTTATGCTTCCTGCTCCTGGATGTATTGGGTTTATGAAGAAGAGGTCATGTAGTGCTCTGGACCTGGTGCTTCAGGGAATGTCTCCAGTGTGTGCTGCTCTGCTGTTGTGTTTTGGCTTCTCCATCCTTCAGGGAAGTTGTCTGTAGAGTCCCTCCTTGCCTGAGGTGGACAGTGTTTGGTTCTTGACCTGAATGTGTCAAATTTTAATGAGATTATCCTTGGTCTGCTTGTTAAATGAGACCTGACAGCACCTCCGCTGGAACTAAAGACTTGCAGAAGTCTCTGAACAAAAGACTTAGTTCAGGCAGGAATTTGTGTTGGTCTTCTGGGGGAGGTACCTGACCCCTGGGACTGAGCAAAGTTTGACTTATAGAGGAAGTTCTTCCAGAGCACAGGAAGATAGTGTTTGGTGTAAGCAAGTTAAGCAGTCTTTTTTTCTATACTGGACTGCTTCCTGTTGGTGGCTTTGTCCTTTTGCTGGAGTGGCAAGTGTGGGAAATGGTGTCAGCCGTCTTCTTTTTTCCTGGATAGGCATCTCCATGAGAGATACCTGCAAGGGATGCACTCCAAGAAGGGTGAATATTCTCCATCCTATGTGCCTCAGGTGTTTTTCAGTTTGCTATTTCATTTCCAAACTTTCTGCCCCTGGGTTTTTTGCTTGTGTTCTGTCTAGGAGCAGCACAGGGCCCTCTATGTTCTAGACCAACAAAGCTTAAATATGGTGGTTAAGAAGTCATGATATCTGTAGTCAAAAAGATGGAGACCAAGATGTCCCAATGGTGTAATTCCAGTGTGAGTCCAAGGGACTGAGCTCCAAGGGAATCAGTGGTATAAGCTACAATAAAAGGCCTGCACCTATCTTCATTTTTGTAATATATTTTCACTGGGCAAAGAATTTTGGGGTGACAATTTTATTCAGTATTTTAAGTATTTTGCTCCAACTTTCTAAAGATTGCACTGTTTTTTTTGTGAACAATTCTGTTATCATCTTATCATTGATCCTCTACACATAACATGTGTTTCCTTATGGTTGCTTTTCAAATCATCTCTTTTTACTGGCTGTTAGCAACTTGATTATAATGTACCTTGGCAAAGTTTTATTTATGATTCTAATGCTTGGGTTTATGGGACACTTTTATGGATTTATAGTTTTTGTCAAATTTGGAAAATGTCTATCCTTTATATCATCAGTTTTCTTTTTCTGCCACCTCTCTCTTCTCTCCAAGACTCTAAATGCATACATATTTGCATTTATATTTACGTGTACATTTATATTTACATTTACATTTAATATGGTCACCTGAAATTGTTCCAGAGATTAATGTTGTTCTGTTCATAATTTTTATCAGCCTTATTTTCTGTGTGTTTCATTTTGGGTAGTGTCTTTTGTTTGTTTGAATATCAGTAAAAATTTTTCCACAAAGCCTAACCTGTTATTAATGAAAGTGTATTTTCAATATCAATATATTTTATTTTTCATCTCTAGAAGTTCAATTTGGCATTTTACATTCACACACACACACACAAACACACACTTTTTAAAATCTCCACTTAACATGTTAATTATTTCCTCTCCCTTCTCAAACATATGTTTTTGTTTCTTCGTTAATTTTATTATTTGAATGTAATTTCTGCACCAGTCTCAGTTGATCTTTCTCTCTATCTCTCTCTCTCATTCACTCACTGTGAGTTGTATTTTCCTGCTTCTTCAAAGGCATGCTAGTTTTTCATTGGGTGTCAGACAGTATGAATTTTAACTTTTAGGCTCTGCATATATTACATTCTTATTTATCAGCTTAAACTATTTTTGTGGGACATGACGAAATAATCTGGAAACAACTTTATCTTTTTAGATCTTTCTTTTAAACCTTGTTAGGCAGAATCAGAATTGCATTTATTTTTTTATTATTTTTTTAAAGATTTACATCCGAATTAGTTAGCATACAGTGCAACAATGATTTCAAGAGTAGATTCCTTGATGCACCTTACCCATTTAACTCATCCCACCTCCCACAAACCCTCCCATAATCCTCTGTTTGTTCTCCATATTGAAGAGTCTCTTAGGCTTTTGTCCACCTCCCTGTTTTTATATTATTTTTACTTCTATTCCCTTATGTTCATTTACTTTGTATCTTAAAGTCCTCATATGATTGAAGTCATATATTTGTTTTTCTCTGACTGACTAATTTCACTTAGCATGATACCTTCTAGTTCCATCCACGAAGTTGCAAATGACAAATTTTGTTCTTTTTGATTGCCGAGTAATAATCCATTGTGTGTGTGTGTGTGTATATATACATATATATATGTGTGTGTGTGTGTATATATACATATATATATACATGTGGTACATACATACCACATCTTTATCCATTCATCCATCGATGGACATTTGGGGTCTTTCCATACTTTGGCTATTGTTGATAGTGCTGCTATAAACATTGGGGTGCATGTGTCCCTTCGCAACAGCATACCTGTATCCCTTGGATAAATCCTTAATAGTGCAATTGCTGGGTCCTAGAGTAGTTCTATTTTTAATTTTTTGAGGAACCTCCATACTGTTTTCCAGAGTGACTGCACCAGTTTGCATTCCTACCAGCAGTGTAAAAGAGATCTTCTTTCTCCACATCCTCACCAGCATCTCTTGTTGCCTGAGTTTTTAATGTTAGCCATTCTGACTAGTGTGAGGTGATATCTCAGTGTGGTTTTGATTTGTATTTCCCTGATGATGAGCAATGTTGAGCATCGTTTCATGTGTTTGTTGGCCATCTGGATGTCTTCTTTGGAGAAGTATCTGTTCATATCTTTGGTCCATTTCTTCACTGTGCTATTTGTTTTTTGGGTGTTGAGTTTGATAAGTTTTTTATAGATTTTGGATACTAACCCTTTATCTGATATTTTGTTTGCAAATATCTTCTCCCATTCTGTCGGTTGCCTTTTAGTTTTGCTGATTGTATCTCTCCCTGTGCAGAAGATTTCTTTTCTTTTCTTTTCTTTTTTTTTTTTTCCTTTGGTCAGGAAAAGTCTTTATCTCTCTTTCTATTCTGAATGATATATTTGCTGGATAGCATATTTTTAGCTATAGACTTTTTTCTCATTCAGTATGTTGAATATATCATGCCATTTCCTTACTAGCTTGCCAAATGTCCATGGAGAGATCAGATGCTACCTTATTTGTCTTCCTTTGTAAGTTAGGGACTTTTTGGTCTTGTTGTTTTCAGGATTTTTTTTTCTCTATTTTGCACATTTAACTCCAGTATGTCTTGGTGTTGGCCTGATTTTGTTGATTATGATATGAGATCCCTGTGACGCCTTGATTGGGATGTCTGTTTTCTTCTTCCAATTAAGGAATTTTTCAGCTTTATTTCCTCAAATAATCCTTCTGCTCCCTTTTCTTTCTCTTCTTTATCTGGGAATCCTATATTATAAATGTATTATGTTTTATGAAATCACCATGTTCTCTAAGTCTCCATTCATGTTCCAAGGTTTTTCTTTCCCTCTTTTGATCAGTTTTACTATTTTTTCATAATTATATCTTCTATATCACTTATTCATTTCAATGATTCTTCTATCTTTGTGGTCATGACCTCCAGTCACTTTTGAATCTTGGTTATCATATTTGCCATTTTAGCCTGATTGGTTTTAAGCTCTTTTATATCTGCAGTAAGCAATCATTGGTATCTTCTATGCTTTTCTCAAGCCTGGTTAGTATCCTTCTGATTGTTGCTTTATTTATTTTCCTTATTTTTCTTTATTTTTTTGAAAACAATCATACCCAAGTTAGTTAGCATACAGTGCAACAATGATTTCAAGAGTAGATTCCTTAATGCCCCTTAACCATTTAACTCATCCCCCTCCCACAACCTCTCCTGTAACCCTCTGTTTGTTCTCCATATTTAAGTCTCTTATGCTTTTGTCCCCCTTCCTGTTTTTATGTTATTTTTGCTTCCCTTCCCTTATGTTCATCTGCTTTGTATCTTAAAGTCTTCATATGATTGAGGTCATGTGATATTCATCTTTCTCTGACTAATTTCACTTAGCATAATACCCTCTAGTTCCATCTACGTAGTTGCAAATGACAAGATTCTGTTCTTTTTGATTGCCGAGTAATACTCCATGGTGTGTGTGTGTGTGTGTGTGTGTGTGTGTGTGTGTGTGTGTTGCCTTTTAGTTTTTCTCATTTTTTCCTTTGCTGTGCAGAAGCTTTTTATTTTGATGAGGTCCCAATAGTTGATTTTTGCTTTTGTATCCCTTGCCTCTGGAGTCATGTTGAGTAAGAAGTTGCTGGTTTCTCCTCGAGGATTTTGATGGCTTCCTGTCTTACATTTAGGTCTTTCATCCATTTTGAATTTATTTTTGTACATGGTGTATGAAAGTGGTCCATGTTCATTTTTCTGCATGTCGCTGTCCAGTTTATCCAGCACCAGTTGATGAAGAGACTCTCTTTATTCCATTGGATATTCTTTCCTGCAGTTAGAGTTGGCTCTACATTTTGGGATCAATTTCTGGGTTCTCTATTCTGTTCCGTTGATCTGAATGTCTGTTTTTGTGCCACAGAATTGCATTTAATCTAAGGTTAATTCTTCAAAACTAGTAAAAGGACTTTCATAGTACTTTACTTGATGTCTCCTGAATTATTACATTTTCTACTCTGGCTATTGGTAACAGGCTGTATTTTAAGACATGTTAGAGCTCCATGCAGCTGTTGCTCTAATCCTTTCAAGTGATTATTTCCTTGCCTTTGGATTGGTCGGTATTCAACTAATATTTAATGAGGGGATGTCTGTATATATCTAGATTTCTCTCTGTGTAAACATCTCTTAATATTCTTGTCAGTCAAATCTAGCTACTTTGTTTTACACAGACTCCTATATTTTTTGCCTTCATCTCAGAGAGACTACCACTATTTGTCTGGTATTTTTCTCCCTGTGCAGTGGACCAAAAACTTTCTTCAGGGGCACCTGGGTGGCTCACTCGCTTGAGTGTCCAACTTCTGCTCAGATCTTGATCTCACAGTTCATGACTTCAAGCCCCACATCAAGCTCACTGCTGTCAGCATGGAACCTGCTTCTGATCCTCTGTCCCCCTCTCTCTCTGCCCCTCTCCTGCTTTTGTTTTCTCAAAAACAAAAACACTTTCTCCAGATGGTAGTCTTGTGCGTTCATGGTGTTATTTTTTCTGCTTTTATTATGTTTCTAGGTAGAAGAATGGTCCTGTTACTCCATCTTGGTCAGAAGCAAGAGCCCTATACATTTTAATAAACTGTCTTCTGCTTTCTTAAGATAATGAATGAGTAAAATGATAGGTGGTTCCTGAGGAGTGCGGGAACTGGAAATATTCTACATAAAGGTGATAAAACAGTGAGATAAACATTTAGATTATTGACAAAATTATTAAACCAAAATTTCAACTTTCCAAACTTTTGGTTATATTTTGTCCATGTGAAATACCTCATTATGTTAATAATATTTCACTTGTTATGCATAAATTATTATCATAAGTTTGTTGGAAAATACAGACTTTCAAAGGTTGATATTATTTAGCACAATGTTAATTACCTGACCATAGGAGTTGTGGAATGCCCTCAGTCAATATCGTCAAGTAGTTATTGCTGGCAAGTTATTAAAGATATTTTGTTCACCATCTGCTTAGAAAGGTAAGGTTAATATCATTGCATTTTTGCAGTTTGAATATATATACATTATAAAACAGTTTTCTGTGTTCCGGGTATCAATCATGTAAAATCATGTATAAAAGATACTAAAATAATCATTGCTGGGGCACTCTGTGCTGTTTGCATAAATTTTCTTTAATAGAGAGAAACTACAGGGTTTTCTTAATCATAAATGATATTGCAGTTCACTTTTATTTAGACACACAGATAGTATCAAGGTATATAGCCTTCTTTAGACTAATTTTGGTAAAACTAAGTTTAAAACATATTCCAACATATTTGACATTTCAACCTGCTGTGACGTAAGTCCATGTTTTAAAATATCAGGATATCTTCCAATTCAACAATTAACTGGTAACATATGCCACTGCTGCCAAGAGGATTTTTAATCCTTTTAAACACTAATGTAGCATTTTTTTGCTTCTGCTACAATAAGGCAGCCATCTGTGTTTGAATCTGCTGGAAAACTGGAGATATGTTTACAGGAGAAGAGAGAAAGAAAGACAAACAGACAGGAAATTGAGTTTTAGAGAGCTGGCACCTAAAGTAAAAGATGTTTAAAAACATGAAGGTGCTTGATGGCCATATGAGCAGTTTTGATCTGCAGATGCTCAACTGCAGCAGTTTTTTTTTAAGTTTTACATAATTAAATATTCTTTGATTGTACTAAAATATTTTGTTTATCCATCTAAGTCTAAAGAGTAAAAAGAAATGTCTCATTGTATTTTATAAAACAAAATTTTCAATACTTGCTTAATACTGACATTCACATATTCAAAAGGACGTAGTGTGTTTTTTTCAAAAGTTGATAAAATTCAAATATAGTGTAACCACATTTTATTCTTATTTGAAAAGCCAGTGATCCAAAATATGGAAATGAGGTGGTAGTTAACTCTTAAGTATTTGCCAGTTACAAATGGTCACTAGAACTCTAAAACGCTGCATTGGTGGTTTTAGGACTGTTACTAATATGTGTGTATTTATATACTGCATGAAGAAACTCTTATATTTCACTTGAATTTCTTTTACTTTATTGAAGCCAATGTGCTCTATTAAAAGAAATATGGTACAGAATTAGAAAGTTACAAGACCTAGGTTCTAGACCTTAGCTTTTATATGAAAATATAAAATTATTTAATTACCCTGAGGCTTTTTAGCATTTAAGAAAGTAAGAAAATAGAGCAAGTAGTTCACTTTCCAACTTACGTTTTCTTTCACTAATTGAATTCTTCAAAGAATATCTTATACACCAGCAATAACTATTAAGGGGATAAACTATCAAAGGGATAAAAAAATTACTAATAATTCCAAGAGGGAAAATAATGAGTAGAAATTGTTTAAAACTTGAAAATACATATAAAATGGAAGAAAAAAGGAAACAACAAAACTAATAAATTATGAAAGGAGAAAAATTAAATACTCTTCCTAGTAATATGACAGACATCAGTATCTCCACAACAATCATCCACAATGTCCATCACATAATATAAATTATGTAATATGTCAGTCTTCATAAAATGTGACTTACAATTAAGAGAAGTTAATAATAGAATCAATCAATAAGCTAGATGTTGTGATTAGCAAAGACTTTAAAATTCTATTATAACTAAGTTTAAATATTATAGGGAAAGGTGAATGCAATGCAAAAGAGATGGGAAATTTTGGAAGATATAAGGAAATGTTATAATGGTAACTTCAGAATTGAAAAATAAAATATGTGAAATAAGAAAAAAATAGATAGATGGACTTAGGAATGTTAGGATGCCACACAAGGGACATTTAATAAACATAAATACAGATCATTAGAAATTAACCAAACTGAAAGACAATTAAAAATAGATGTGAAAAATTTAATTAAGACAAAATAATCTGTGGAACATTCTCAAATGGTCTAAAATGGCTGTAATTAAAATCTCAAAAAGAGAGGAAAGAAAAATAAGGTAAGAAAAATTGAGGAAATAATGGAAAAAAAATCTAAATTACATTCAAAACTGCAAAATTCCCCACAGAATCCAAGATTAATCTGGGCACATGCTAGTCAAACACATAAAAATCAAATATAAATATAAAAATCTTAAAACCAGCTGGTGGAGGGATTAGAATAATTTATAATCCAAAATATAATTCAACTATAAAAATAATAAAATATTTTCATATGCAACAACACAGATAGATTTAGAGATATAATGCTAATTGATATGTCAGTCAAAGAAAGACAAATACCAAATTATTTCACTCACATGTGTAATTCAAATAATAACACTAATGAACAAAGGGGGAAAAAAGACAAACAAAAAAATGACTCGTAACTATATAGAACAAACAGATGTTTACCAGAGGGAGTTTGGTGAAAGGATGGGTAAAATAGGTGAAAGGGATTAAGAGTACACTTACCTTGATGAGCAGGTTAATATATAGAATCGCTGCATCACTATCCTGTATATCTGAAATTAATTTAACACTGTATTTGAAGTGTACTGGGATAAAACAAAACAAAACAAAACAAAACAAAACAAAAAAACATTGGACTTAGCATTGGTAGAGTCAGAGGTCAATAACAAACTGAGTCCCTGTCCTTTACCAACCAACATAACAAACAACTCCATCTGTCTACAGCATGAAGGCTGCCATCGGAAAAGTACCTGAGATATCCTTGAGGTTGATTTATTTACTAATATCAGAATGTTCTGGGGAGGCAGAGATCTTCAAGAGACTTTTCCAAGAGCAAAAGAGATGGCAGTGTTCATTTTATCCACCACCGCCCCCCACACACACTGCCTAGAGAGCAAGATACTTGCAGGAAACAGCTTGAATACGCTATGCCTACCTTGCTTACACTGTGCCCTGCCAGAATTCTCCTTCGTGTCTGCGCTATTCAGTATATTCCAGTCTGTAGGAGTCCCCCCAAAAGTGGTCTCTGCCATTGAACGTATTTCAAGGAGGCCCAGAAGGGAATGAATCCAACTATATTTAAACAAATACTTCTCCACAATAAAGTGATATTTATTCCAGGGTTGTATGGTGGTTCAGTATTCATAAACCAATCAATGTGATACATTATATTAACAAAATAAAAAATAAAAAACACATGACCACCTCAATAGAACCAGAAACATTGTTTGATAATTACAACATCCATTCTTGATAAAAACTCTCAACAATTAGGTTTATAAGTAATATACTTTATCATAAGAAAGACCATACATGAAAAACCAACAGCTATCATCATAGGTAATTGTGACAAACTGAGAGTTCTTCCTCTAATATCAGGAGGAAAACAAGGATATCCACTCTCACCACTTTTATCCAACATAGTACTTGAAGTCCTAGCTGCAGCAAACAGACAACAAAAATAAGTAAAAAAAAAAAGTTACTATTGACATGTGATATAATATTACACATAGAAAACCCAAAGACTCCACCAAAATACTAACAGACTTGATAAATAAAATTAGTAAGTAAGTAGGATAAAAAATATAGAGATTGGTTGCATATTTATACAATAATAATGAAGTATCAGAAAGAAAATTTAAGAAGATACCACTTAAAATTTTATCAAAAAAGAATAAAATACATGGAAATAAAGTTAACCAAAGTGGTGAAAGACTTGTACACTGAAAACTATAAAAAACTTTTGGAAGAAATTGAAGATGACACAAACAAATAGAAAGACCTTCCATGCTCATGGATTGGAGAAACCTGTATTGTTAAAATGTCTATACTATCCGAAGCAATCTACAGATTTAATGCATATACATATCAAAATACCAACATTTTTAATAAAACTAGAATAAACAATCCTAGTATTTGTATGGAACTACAAAAGACTCTGAATAAAAAAAAGTGATCTTGAGAAAGATTAACAAAGCCAGAGACATCCCAACCCAGATTTCAAGGTATGCTACTAAGCCACGGTAACCAAAACTATATGGTACTATCACAAAAATAGACACATAGATTAATGGAACAGAAGAGAGAGTTCAGAATTATACCCACACTTAATGAACGATTAATATAAGACAAGGCAAAAAATTACAATGGGGAAAAGACATTCTCTTCAACAAAATGGTGTTGGAAAAACTAGGCAGCTACATGCAAAACAATGGAGCTGGACCACATTGTTACATCATATACAAAAATAAACTTAAGATAGATAAAAGACATAAATGTGACACCTGAAACAATAAAATTCCTAGAAGAAAACATAGGCAGTGATTTCTTTGATATCTCTGTAGAAATATTTTTCTAGTTTAGTCTTTTCTGACAAGAGAAACAAAGCATAGTTAAAACTATTGGGATTACACCAAAGTAAAAAGTTTTGCACAGTAAAGGGTACCATCAATAAAACAGAAGGCAACCTATTGAATAGGAGATTTTGCAAATGATATATCCAATAAGGGTTTAAAATACAAAATATATAATGAACTTATGTAACTCAACACCCCCACCCAAATAATATAATTAAATAATTGGCAGAGAACCTGAATAGATATTTTTCCAAAGAAGATATAGCGATGGCCAATGAACACGAAAAGAGGTTTAACATCATTAATCATCAAAGATATTCAAATGAAAACACACCTATCTGAATGGCTAAAATAAAAAGTAAAAGAAATAACAAGTATTTGTGAGCATGTGGAGAAAAAGACACCCTCGTGCACTGTAGGTGGAAATGCAAGCTGGTACAGCCACTGTGAAAAATAGAATGGAGACTCTTCAAAATATTTAAAACAGAATTATTATATTATTCAGTAATTCCACTACTGGTTATTTACCCACAGAATAGGAAAACAAATTTTGAAAGATATATGCACCCCTATATTTATTACAACATTATTAACAAAAGCTCAGATATGGGAGCAAACCTAAGTGTGCATCAATAGATGGATGGAGAAAGAATATTATATATATTATATAATAATATATATTACTCAACAATGAAATAGATGAAATTGTTGAAGTATTGCTATTTACAAGAACATAAATGGAAGTTGAGGGTATAATAGTAAGTGAAATAAATCAGTCAGAGAAAAAATAATACCACACGATTTCACTTATCTGTGTAATTTTAAAAAAGAAAACAAAAGGTAAAACAGAAAAATGTGACAGACTCTTTAATACCAAGAACAAACTGGTCATTGTCATGAGGGGGGGGGGAGTTAGGGATGAGTGAAATAGAAAAAGTGTATCAAGAGTACACTTTTCTTGATGAGCACTGACAAATGTATTGAATTGTTGAAACATTATACTGTATATCTGAAACTAATATAATATTGTAGCTGACTGAATTTGAGTAAAGAAGCAAATATTAATAATATTGAAGGAGAAGTAGCAATACTGTATTAAAATGGACCTTTATTACCTCCACTTTAAACAATGGATAGATTATGCAGACAGAAAATCATGACGGAAAACCTTGTCTTTATTTTATATTTCATACAAGATGGACCTGACAGACATATAAAAAAGAGTCCATCCAACAGCAGCACAATGCATTCTTTTCAAACATACACAGATCATTCTCCAGGATAGATCCTATGTTAGTCCACAGTGGAAAATTTAATAAATTAGGAAGACTTTTATCATATCAAGCATGTATTGTAACTAAAATAGTATGAAACTAGAAATCATTTACAAGATTAAAACTGGAAATTTTACAAATATATGCAGATAAAACAAGAAGCTCCTGAATAAATAATGGGTCAGACAAGAAATCAAAAGTAAAATTAAAAAAAAAATCTTGGGACAAATAAAAATAGAAATAAAATATACCAAAACTTATGGAATGTAGCAAATCATTTCTAACAGGGAAGTTTATAGAGATAAATGCCTACATTGAGAAAAATCAAAAATGCCAGAAAAGCAGCCTAATTTTAAAACTCAATGAACTAGAAAACAATAACAAACTAAGCCCACAGTGAAAATAAGGAAGTAAATAAGAAAGATGACAGGAGGAATAAATGAAAGAGACAAAAAGACAATACAAAAGGTCAATAAGCTAAGAGGTTTTTGAAAAGATAAACAGAATTGACACAACTTTTTTAGACTAAAATAAATAAAATTAGAGGAGACATTAAAATTGATAACACAGAAATCTAAAGAATCTTAGAAACTACTCTGAAAAATAATACATGAACAAATTAGATAACCTAGAAGAAACAGATAATTGTTAAAAACATACAACCTGTTGTGACTGAGTCATGAAGAAATAAGAAATCTGAACAGACCTATTACTAGTTGGTGGATTGAATCAGTAACTGACAACATCCCAACAAAGAAAATCCAGCATCAGATAGATTCACATGTGAATTTTATCAAACATTTATAAAAATTGAGACCAATCTTTCTCAAGCTCTTTTAAAAAAAAGAAGTAAAATTGTCAATGTAATTTTTATGCCATTATTACCCTGATTCCAAAGCCTGACAAGGATTCTACAACAGAGAAAATTACAGGTCAAAATACCTGATGAATATAGAGGCAAATCCTCAACAAAATATTAGCAAACTAAATTCATCAGTATATAATTGATTTCTGGGAAGCAAGGGTGGTCAACATATATAAATCAAAGTTATATGCATAATAAAACATTGAAGGAAAAGTGCGATCATCTCAATAGATGGAGAAAAAGCATTTGACAAAGTTCAAAATACTATCATGATAAGACTCTCAACAAATTGTATATAAGAAAGGTACCTAAACATAATAAAGGCCATATATGCCAATCTGAGAGCTAACATCACACTGAATTATGAAATGCTGAAAGCTTTTCCTCTAAGGTCAGTAATAAGACAAAGATGCTCAATCTTATGACTTTTATACAACCCAACCAGATTAATTAGGCAATAAAAAT
Organism: Paguma larvata; assembly: GCA_030068075.1. Classification (NCBI taxonomy): domain Eukaryota; kingdom Metazoa; phylum Chordata; class Mammalia; order Carnivora; family Viverridae; genus Paguma; species Paguma larvata. The sequence continues at coordinate 67,826,451 of CM057830.1, forward strand.
ATATAAAAGTAATTTGAATCAGAAATTAAAAAATAAAATTTTACTTGTTTGCATATGACATATTATGCATTAAAAATTCTAAAGTTTCCACCAAAACTGTAAGAATTAATTAAAATTCAGTACTGCTGTAGTATACAAACCAAAATACAAAAATCAGTTTCATTTCTACACACTAGCAACAATCTGAAAAAGAAATAAAATAAATGAAAAAATTCCACCTACAATAGCATCAAACAGAATATAAAATCTTTAGGAATAAATTTAATCAAGACTATAAAAATATGTACACTTAAAATTATAAAACATTGATGAAAGAAATTGAGGAAGATTCATATAATGGAAATATAGTCGATGTTCATGGATTGAAAGAATTAATATTGTTAAAATGTCCATACCCAAAGTGATAAACAGATTTAGTGCAATTCATGTTAAAATTCCAATGACATTGGCATTAATGTGAACGGTAATTAAAAATTTTCCCAATACTTGCCAGGCTACTCTCATTCAGATGTAATCCATCAAAGCATCGTGCTCCAGGTCCTTCCTTTTTATTTAAAGGCCATAAAACAAAAGATCATTGCATTCCTTGGGGCAACGAGAGTAGCTCAAGAAATCCAAGCCTGGAAACTACTTAGAAGGAGGTAAGACTGGATGCCATTTGATTGGCAGGAGACTTGCAAAATCTGCTTTTCCACACAGGGAGGTGGCCCAACCTGTGTGCTCAGGATGGCTCACAACAGCAATGGATTGAAGACGTTAACATAATATTTGAAACAATTAAGATTTTAAAAGTTTCTTTTGAATATATGAAAGGAATTCCTTGACTTCAGTTTTGAATTTTGAAAAATTTGAAAAGAAGGAGGAGCTCAGGAACAGAGAACTAGGGGGATCCTGAGCTTTCCTTGTCCTTCAAACGCTGACTTCAGTAGAAGTCAAATTACTTGGAATACACAGGAAATCGATCTGTGGAGTGGCAGAAAGATTTCCATAGTGGAGAGAGACAACCTGAAAGGAGTGAGGTGTGTGGATGTGAATTGGGGGAGATAAAACGGCATAGTCTTTCTGTGGAGAGAGAAAAGGAAGAGAAAGAGAGAGGGACTGTGAAAGTGCAGCACCAAGTTAGCACAAGAAGAAAAACTCTTTGGAGATTTTCTCTGTCTGGGCAAGAAGTATGGAGTGTGCCAGTAATTTTTTGCAAACAGCCTTTGGAGCTGAAAATCTGAGGTTTTGGAAGTGTGTGACTTTCTCCAGAGTGGAGCCATGGTGCATGCTCTTGGGTAAAAAGGAACTGGCCCCAGAGTACATAGGATGGTGTAGTAGTCTCTAACATGAACTGAAAGAGAACAGTCCCCTTCCTGAAGTACTTTGGGAAGAGGGTTTGTTGTCTCCCCAGTGACAAAAATCCCTCCAGGTGCCAGCCAAATGCCTTTAATTAGCAGGGTGGAGAAGCTGTACTCCAGAGGAGGGGAGAGGATCTGTGCTGGATCCTTTAAGACTTCAGGTTTTGAATCCCAATTGAATGCACAGAAAACACACAGGAGAGTTTTGAAGGAGGGTGAGCTATCGCCGTCCCTCTTCTGTGAGGGCTTCCTGAACAGCGTGGATCAACATTTCCAGTTCAAGAAGGAAAGATTGGGTGATACCATTCCCCCCCACTCCGACATCAACACCGTGGAAATTCAGAGAGCAGCACAGTGGCACCCAGTGGAATCAAGACCCACTTACACTCAACCCTGCCCCTATGTGCCTGTCCACTGCTTATTTACTGAGGCAAGACTGAGTGTGACCCAGGAAAGCCTGCTTCTCTTCCAGAACAGTGGAGCCACCACCCACAGGCGCTGATAGACAAGTTCTCTGTCTTTCTCAATCCCTCTCTCTCTCTCTCTCTCCATCTCTCTTTTACTTTTGCTTCTTTATCCTCCTTGTTTTAATCTTTGGGGCTCAGACCCATAGTTTCTGATTTGTGTTTGTCATTTATATATATATATATATATATATATATATATATAAAATATATTATATATATATAAAATTTATATATAATATATATTATTTATATATTTTTATATATTTATTTATATAATATTATATATTAAATAAAATATATTTTTTATATATTTTATAAATACATAAATTTTTAAATATATATTTAATATATATGTTTATGAATAATATATATTTATAATAATATAAATAATATATATGAATAATATAAATATTTAATATATTATAATATATTAAACAAAAATATTATTTATATATTTATTTATATAATTTATTTATATATATAATTATATATATGTAATAATATATATATAAATTATATACATATGATTTTTAAATCAGGCTTTTTTTTTAAATATAATTTCTTGTCAAATGGGTTTCCATACAACACCCAGTGCTCATCCCAACAAGTGACCTCTTCAATGCCTATCACCCACTCTCCCCTCTCCCACACCCTCATCAACACTCAGTTTGTTCTCAATACCTAAGAGTCTCTTATGTTTTGCCTCCCTCCTTCTCTGTGACTTTTTTTCCCCCTCTTCCCCTCCCACATGGTCTTCTGCTAAGTCTCTCAAAATTCACCTATGCATGGAAACATATGGTATATGTCTTTCTCTGCCTGACTTATTTCACTTAGCATAATACCTTCCAGATCCATCCATGTTGCTACAAATGGCCAGATTTCATTCTTTCTCATTGCCATGTAGTATTCCATTGTATATATAAACCACATCTTCTTTATCCATTCATTGGCTAATGGACACTTAGTCTCTTTCCATGATTTGGCTGCTCTAAACATTGGGGTACATGTGCCCCTATGCATCTGCACTCCTATATCTCTTGGGTAAATTCCTAACAGTGCTATCTATTGCTGGGTCAAAGGGTAGTTATATTTCCTTTTTTTTTTGAGGAACCTTCACACTGTTTTCCAGAACAGCTGCACCAGTTTGCATTCCCACCAGCAGTGTAAGAGGGTGCCTGTTTCTCCACATCCTCGCCAGCATATATAGTCTCCCGATTTGTTCATTTTAGCCATAATCAGGTCTTTTTTAATTCTTTTTTTCCATTATTTTCTCTTTTCTTCTACTTTTTTTTTCATTTTTTCTTTCTCTTTCCGTGAAATCAAACTTATAGTTTTATAATTATCTGTGTTTTTTTTCTCCCCTTTACTGATAATATGTTAATATCCAAAACATATAATTCAATAACACACACACACACACAGATAATTTAAAAAATATGCTAAGGTCTTGAATAGGTATTTCTCCAAAGAAGACATACAGAAGGTCAACAGTTATCTTGAAAGATTGTGTTATTTTCTCTTCTTTTCTTTTTTAATGTTAATTAATTTTGAGAGCAGGGGAGGAGCAGTGAGAGAGGGAGAGAAAGAATCCCCTTAATGTGGTGCTCCATCTCACAAACCAAGTTGTGTTGGACGCTTAAGCAACTGAGCTACCCAGGTACCCCATGAAAGATCATGTTCTTTTCTTATCAATTACTTTTAACCTAAATACTTTGGAAGGTTTGGTTTCAGCTGATATTATAATGTAGCAAAATGTGGAATTACACATTAAGTTTAGATATCAGAAAATTTGGTCCTGTGCTAAAGGAGAAAGAGTACTTTGGTCATAAAAAGTCCTAGGGCTTTAATGACTGCCTTGAACTTAGAATTTAATAATTTGAGCTTGCTATTTCTTTTTCTTTAATTGAGAGCTCACATAATTTATGAGATATTAGAGAACCAGATTCAGGAAATTGGTAGACAACAAAGGCAACAAGAATTAAGAAACACACAATATTAATATTGTTAGAATAGCACCATTGTTGGACAATAACGCTGCTGGACACGCAACCTCACTCCAGTGAAATCTTAAGGCAATTTATACCACTATGAACAATTTCTCAATTGATCCTGCCTTTGCATCTCCACCTGAAAGTAACAGATCCCAGATGGGAATTTCCAGTGAGCTGAGCCTGGGAAAAATGCTCATATGTCATCAAAAGTGATCAGGATGATCCAGTTAGTTTCTGTGTTGAGAAGTGGGACTTACTTAATGCTAAGGTTCACATAATGAAATTCTCCCAATTATTAAGTAGATTTGAATCCTGGAATTCCAAAAAAATTTAAAAAATTAAAAAAACACCAAAATTTTAATAAATGCCCATCCCAAGCAAACTGTCAATCAATTAAATTAAAAATAAGTTGGATAGACAGAATACAAATTTTGTAATGCAATAACCTTTTTTTTTTAGTTTTCCAGTATGAAAAATTCAGTTTCTCACCTAACATTTTATCTTATTTTTTCAAATAATTTCACAATGAAAATAATTTATCATAATTTAAAAGTAAATGGAATGTCATTCTCATTAATATAAAATACTGTTACTTCAAATGGGCAATGTCATTAAATTACTTAGTTGAATGAATGGACTTAATGGCAATATTCAGTACAATAAATGCACATAAACTTTTTGTATGTCTTTCAGTTTACTGAAGTTTACCTTTTAGAAAACCACAGGCAAGAAGGAATGCCAGAGTCCAGCTCTGGTGAATCCAAGTGTCCCTGAAGGATGGACGGTTGGCGAAAGGAATGAGAGAGCCATGAAATATGGTCTGATCACAAAGCAGGCATATCTGGCAATTCTGGCATCTCTGCTCTGCTGGTCTCAGTGTCTTTATTTATAGGTAGTAAGTGACATTACATCAATGAGTGACATTCCATCAGTGAGCATAGTTTGCTATCTTTAACAACAATGTGTTTTTATCAGCAAAGGGACAATTTTGTCAATATTGCATGTTGTTTTCATGTTAATTAGCATGCAAATTTAAGGCAGGGGGAGAAAACAGGGTGTTACCTAGGCCTATGTTAATTATTCATAAACAGGAGAAAACAGGGTGTTTCCTTGAGACCTATGTTGATTATCTATAAACAGGAGAAAACAGAGTGTTACCTTGAGGCCTATTCTTCCAACTACAATGGGGGAAGGTACAAACCATCTGGCAAAGGTGGAATTCCCAATGCTTGTCCTTTGTTTATGAATGAGTGCATTTACATAGTCTCCTTTAGATGTTATCCATCAATGCATCACATTCCAAATTCCCTTTTTATTTGAATGCCATAAAACAAGAGCATTACATCCTTTGAGGTCAACAAGGGCAATTCAAGAAATTCAGGCCTGAAAGGTTATTTAGAAGGAGGTAAGATGGGGTGCCATTTGATTGGCCAGGAGCTTTGCTGCTACTGCCTTTCCACACAGTGAGGTGTCTCAACCTGTGGGCCCAAGATGGCTCCCAACAAAGGAACAACAGGGTGGCTCAGTTGGTTGAATGTCCGACTTCAGCTCAGGTCATGCTCTCACAGTTCGTGGGTTCGAGCCCTATGTCCATGTCAGACTCTGTGCTGACAGCTAAGAGCCTGGAGGCTGCTTCACATTCTGTCTCCCTTTCTCTCTGCTGCTCCCCTGCTCATACTATATCTCTCTCTGTCTCAAAAATAAATATTAAAAAAATTAAAAAAAGAAGGAACAATAGAGATATCTCATGGTGCAAATGATTGACAGTAAGACATCCCTTCTTTATTCACAGAAATATTGCATCAATATGTGACCAGAGATTTACTCAGAGCTGTAATTTGGGAAAGGGTGTTAGAAACACTAATAAAATATTAATGGTGTTGTATTTAATTTAATATGATTTTCCCTTTATGTGATTGTGTGTGTGTGTTTGTTTTCGCATATGTGTCAGATCTTCAAGTGGGTAGCAGAGAAAATATATGAGGAAATAAAGAAGCATGTAAGATTAAAAATGAAAATTTCCATAAATTTCAAGTGATTTTTAATTTTTAAAAAATATGAATATGAGCGCCTGGGTGGCTCAGTCCATTAAACATCTGACTTCGGCTCAAGTCATAATCTCACAGTTCATGAGTTTGAGCCCTGCATCGGGCTCTGTGCTGACAGCTCAGAGCCTGGAGCCTGCTTTAGATTCTGTGTCTCCCTCTCTTTCTGCCTGTCCCCTGCTCGTGCTCTGTCTCTCTCTCTCTCAAAAATGAACATTAAAAATTTTTTAAATATTTTTTTAAAAAATCTAAATATAGTTGATATGCAATGTTACATTAATTTCAGGTGTATACCAGTGATTCAGCTTTTCAATATGGTATGCTATTCCCACCACAAGTGTAGCTATATGTCACCATACAATCCGATTACAATGTCATTGATTATATTCCTTATGCTGTGCTTTTATTCTTGTGATTTATTCATTCTATAACTGCTATGTACTTTTTAGACAAATAAACTTTTTGAGTGTTTTTGCTAAATTTACCTTATAAAAATGATAAAGTAAGAATTATAGCCAGTGAATCAAGTTATCCAATTTCAAAACAAAAATAATATTACAGTATGAAAAACCAAATAACAACAACAACAACAACAACAACAACAACAACAATATGGTATTGACCTAGAGAAATTGGGGAAAAAAAGATTTAATATGGATAATCCAGGCTAGTTATATTCTTTGAAGTCCTGAACAGTTTTTAGTTTATATCCATACAATCCCAAATACAAGATTCTTGGGAACTTCCTCTTACTTTTCTGCAGTGTAATCCTGGTATAATTGACTTACATTAGTTTTAGAATAGAAAACAGTATAAAATATTGCTAAAAGAATTAAAGCAAGATAAATAGTTCGACAAGTGCAATGCCACACAACAAACTATGATAGTAAGGACATTAAATCTATGGAAGGAAAATATTAACACGCTTTAAATAGTTTAAATTGAATTACAGGTGAAACAAAGCTTCTTGAGAGGAAATAAATCTACTGGTCATAAAGTGTTTTTACCCTGTAATATAAATTTTTCAAATGATGGTTATATTAAAGTAAATGCATAATTTTCTAAGAATAAACTTTTCTGTAGTCAATACAACAAATAACATTGATTATTTAAACTATAAAAAGATTTACTCATAGTTTCATATAATTTTATATTTTTTACTTTTTGAACTTATATACACTTTTCACTTTTTGAACTCATATACACTATGTCATTTCTAAAATAGAAATACTTAAAATTTTACTATTACTGTATTTGAATTTCCACTATCAGTAGTACTATCCACTCTTACAATGACTGGCAACATTTGAATCTCTCAACTTGTGCATATATCTTTTATTAATTTTATAAATATTCTTTGATATTTGTTATAATAATCTCATTTATTGTTTTCTTCCATTGTTATCTATCAAATAATGCTGCATATTAAATCATAAATTAAGAATACTTTATATTACTATAAAATATATTTTCTTAGATTTTCGTGTTTCAGTACGAAATGCAAGATTACATCCATGAAATGTTTGAATTATGGGAGGTACTTGTGTCTTTCCTCTGCCTATCAGGAACCTAGGTTGTGTGATGCTTCTTGCATGTGTGATATAATACCTTGACCTCTGAAGCTTACTCTGCTTATAAATTTGAGCTAAGAATTTATCTTTGATAGTGGAATCAGATTTTAGAGAAATTATGTTTACCATGTCCAACTTCTTGCCTGATATTATTAACAAATAGTCATTCAATCTGTGCTTAAACATTTTTAGTGACAGAAAACTAGTCATTCCATTCATTTCTTTGGATATAATATTTTATATAAAAGTCAGAAAATATTGGCCTTCTTATAAATTACTTTCCTAGTTCTACTTGTGGGAAAAATGTAAGTTTTCTCTTTTTTTTTAATTTTTTTAACGTTTATTTATTTTTGAGAGACACAGAGACAGAGTATGAGCAGGGCAGAGAGAGAGGGAGACATAGAATCCGAAGCAGGCTCCAGGCTCCGAGCTGTCAGCACAGAGCCCGATGCGGGACTCGAACCCACAGACTATGAGATCATGACCTGAGCCGAAGCCAGCCGCTTAACCGACTGAGCCACCCAGGCTCCCCTCTTTTATCAATATTATACATCAGCAAATATTTGAAAATAATTCTATGTCTCCCCTGAGTAAGTAATCTTGTTTTTGTTTTTTGCACTGTTCCTGTAAAGTATGGTTTCCAGATCCCTCAGAATTCTAATTATTATACTCGATGTCTTCTCTAGAATAACAATGTCTACCTTAAAATTTTAAATGTAGAATTTAATACAATTCTACAGATATACTTTTGGTAGAAATAGGAATTTCGACCTGATCTCCTCAATGATATCATCTGTAGTTATCTGTTTAACATTGGTAAGTATCATAGGGGGATAGATAATAAAGACAACAAAGATAGATATTTATTGTTTCCTATATGCTAAGATATGTGATGGGCTTTTCATACACTGAGATAATTTTCACATAGTAAAACACTTGAGTATTTGTCAACTCTCACTTCTTCAGGTGAGGAAATCGAGATTCAGAAAGGTTAAATAATTTGCAGAACGTTGTTGTGGATTTGAATTAAAATCTCACTTAGGGATGTTTGGGTGACTCAGTCAGTTAACCATCCTACTCTTGATCTTGGCACAGGTCATGATCTCACTGTTTGTGTGGTTGAGCTCTGTGTCAGGCCCTATGCTGACAGTGTAGAGCCTGCTTGGATTCTCTCTCTCCCTCTCCCTCTCTGCCCCTTCCTGGTCATTCATGTATGCCCTTTCTCTCTCTCTGTCCAAAGAAATAAATATACTTAAAAATTATCTCACTCCAAAGAATTTGTTCTTTTTCCTACTTTAAATAGTTATCAGATGAGAAAATTATATATATATATATAACATATGGTTGCTTAGTTTTTGCTATATTATAAAGAGGCAAACCATAAAAGAGACACTTTTAATTATAGAGAATAAACTGCGTTGCTGGAGGCGGGGTGGGCAAGGGGATGGGTTAAATGTGTGATGGATATTAAGGAGGGCACTTATTGTGATGAGCACTGGGTGTTGTATGCAAGTGGTGATGAATCACCAAATCCTACACCTGAAACTAATATTCCACTGTATGTTACTTAACTGGAATTTAAATAAAAACTTGGAAGAAAAACTAAATAATGAAAATGTTATGGAAGCAAATGATGAAGGAGAATCTATGAGGTCAAGTAGGCTTTGAAGGGGCAAAACTTGAGTTGGATTTTGCAGAATAAATATACTGAGAAAATAGAACAAAGTTTTTCATATAATGAGAATACTTTCATAGTTCTAGGTGTAATTGTTCTAGTATTTATTTCATTTGTTTGACTTCATTAGTTAGACTCCCCCCCACTCCCTCTTAGTCTTTCCAGCCAGATAGTTCCCACCTGTACTGAAATAGATTTTTAGATTGCTCAAATAAGACATGAAATGTGCTATACATAGTTTAAAATAGTCGTCAAATTTCAAGATGACAGAAATATAATGTGATTTCCTTTTAGAAGAAATGGTTGCTTCCTAAGTAATCAAAAACGACTGGTGGTGTCTAGTAGTTAAATTTTATTTTAAAGGAAAGAGAACTAGAATTTTACAAACCTTGGGGTGCCTGGGTGGCTTGGTCTGGTAAGCGACCAACTTCGGATCAGATCATGGTTGGTCGATTCAAGCTCCGCATTGGGCTCTGTGTTGACAGTTCAGAGCCTAGAACCTGCTTCTCCCTCTCTCTCTCTGCTCCTTCCCTGCTCATGCTCAGTCTCCCTCTCTCTCTCAAAAATTAATAAACATGATTTTTTTTAATTTTAGAAACCTTAATAAGGATATATTATTCTTAACCTTGTACTAAATATTTTAATCCAAAAATAATTACAGTGCTAGAAAAAATCCATTCTTCTTAAATAAATGTATAAATTCTACATCTGATCATAGAACAATAAATCTCAGTACAATTATCTACATTAAATTGTGTGATTGTTTGGTGTTAGTAGATTTGAAAATAAAAATGCATTTTTCTTACTGCCAATAAATGTTGCTTCGATGATAATTGTCCTCCGTTTTTTTTTAACTCTCACTTTTGGAAAGATCTTCAATACACTAACCAAAGATTACTAGTCAAAACTGAGAGAGAGACTACTAATTTTGAAATGATTATAAATGATTCATTTCTGAGATAAGACACTCTTGAATAGGAGCAACCCTGCAGTACTGTTTTTATTCATACTGAGTCATTTTATACTCATGGCTATTAAAATTGGAAAAAAATACACTTTAATTTACAAATATTGATCTCCTTTCAAATTAAGCAGAGACAGATGTTCTCTAATTGTAAGTATACTCTAATTTCTAAAGTGTATATTACAAAATCCTATTTATATTCTTTAATGTTTGAAAGGACCAAAAAGTAAAAGGATTAATAAGACAAAAAAATTTTACCATTGATAAGAGTGAAACTTGTCAAGTTTCTAATTCTGAAGTTGACTTGGTGATAAGAAATCTGTTATTAATGAAGGCTTTGAAGATATTTCAATACAAAAAACTGATTTATGTTTTTTCGACATGATGCCAAATTTTATTCCTTTTGTGAATGTTTCATAAAGAATCTAATTCCTTTGAAAAATCTCCACAGACAATAGTTATGAAAGTCTGCATTTAAAAAAAAAACAGAAATTTAAAGCATGATAAACAAAATAATATATATTTTTGCATTAAGTAGTTGGGCAAGGCATTCTGTTTAACCATTTGGAGATTTCCAAGACATAAAAGTTACACATGAATATCCAATGGAAGGTTATGGCATCTCCTATCCCAAAAACACACAACTAGATTTCTTATGAGGATTTTTTTAATTTCTAATTCCCCTAATTCATAATAATAATAATAATACCAAGCTTGTGGTTTCAATTCTATATTTCTTTTGAATTTTAATTGAAAGTCAATTGAAAGGAACATATTAATGTGAGTACTAAAAATATAATATGTATATATTATGTAACTTTATTACATATAATATATTATAAATTTATGTACAATACTTATATTCTTTAAACAATTTATGTATAGTGTACAATTTTATATAATATGTATATATTGGTATATTTATATTTAAACTTCATATTTATATTATATATACATGCACATCCAATTCTATCTATATATTTAAAATCAATGTGAAGTTTAAGTATATCCACTATGATCATTGTTGAATCAATTTGTTTTGAAAAATTTGTAATTAATTCTTATATAACTAAATATTATTTAATAGTAATCTCTTCCACTCTGTGTAGTTATATATTACTCACCCTTCAAGTCTTAGTTTAAATGTCATTTCCTTTGATAATTATTCCATGGCAACAAATCTAATATTGATGCCACCTAATTTTTTTTTTTAATTCTCAAGTTAGTTAACATACAGTTTAGTCTTGGCTTCAGGAGTAGAACCCAGTGATTCATGTCTTACATATGACACCCAGGGCTCATCCCAGAAAAGGCCTTCCTTAATGCCTATCATCCATTTAATCCATCCCCCCACCAACCTCCCCTCAAGTGACCCTCAGCAATTGTCTGTATTTAAGAGTCTCTTATGGTTTTTATCCGTCTCTGTTTTTATCTTATTTTTCCTTCCCTTCCCCTATGTTCATCTGTTGTGTTTCTTAAATTCCACATATGAGTGAAATAATAAGGTGTTTGTATTTCTCTGACATACTTGTTTCACTTAGCATAATACCCTCCAGTTTCACCCATGTTATTGCAAACAGCAAGATTTCATCACCGAGTAGTATTCCATTGTAAATATATGTACCACATCTTCTTAATCCATTCATCAGTTAATGGACGGACATCAGTTAATAATGGACATTTGGGCTCTTTCCATAATTTGACTATTGTTAATATTGCTGCTATAAACATTGGGTTGCATGTGCCCCTTCGAATTAGTATGCTGGTATCCTTTTGATAAATTCCTAGTAGTGTAATTGCTGGGTCATAGAGGAGTTCTATTTTTAATTTTTTTGAGTAACCTCTATACTGTTTCCAGACTGGGTACACCAGTTTGCATTCCCATCAAAAGTGCAAAAAAGTTTCTTGAGTTGTTAATTTTTGCCATTCTGACCAGTATGAGGTGGTACCTCATTGGGGTTTTGATTTCTATTTCCTTGATGATGAGCGATGGTGAGCATTGTTTTATGTGTCTGACATTCAGATGTCTTTTTTGGAAATCTGTCTATTCTTCTTTCCATTTCTTCACTGGATTATTTCTTTTTTGGGTGATGACTTTGGTAAGTTCTTTATAGATTTGGATACTTAACCTTTTATCTGATATGCCATTTGCAAATATATTCTCCCATTCTGTCAGTTGCCTTTTAGTTTTGTTGATTGTTTCCTTTACTGTGGATAAGATTTTTCGCCTGATGAAGTCCCAATAGTTCATTTTTGTTTTTATTTCCCTTGCATTTGGTGATGTGTCTAGTAAGAATTTGCTGCTACTGAGGTCAAAGAGGTTGCTCCCTGTTTTTTCCTGTAGGATTTTGATGGTTTCCTGTCTTACATTTAGGTCCTTAATCCATTTTGAATTTACTTTTGTGTATGGTGTAAGAAAGTGGTCCAGTATCATTCTTCTGCAAGTTTCTGTCTAGTTCTCCCAGTACCATTTGCTAAAGAGATAGTCTTTTTTTTTTCCCCATTGGATACCTTATCCTGCTTTGTTTAATATTAGTTGGCCATATACTTGTGGGTCCATTTTTGGGTTCTCTCTTCTATCCATTGATCTATGTATCTGGTTTTATGCCAATACCATACTGTCTGATGATTACATCTTTGTAATACAGCTTAAAATCTAGAATTGTGATGCCTCCAGCTTTGGTTTTCTTTTTCGACAAAAGAAAAATAATACTTTGATTATTCAGAGTTCTTTTGTATTTCCTTACAAATTTTAGGATTATTTGTTCTAGCTCTGCGAGGAAAGGTGGTATTATTTTGATAGGGATTGCATTTAATGTGTAGATTGTTTTGTGTAGTATCTACGTTTTAACAATATTTGTTATTCCATTCCGTGAAGATGGAATGATTTTCCATTTCTTTGTGTCTTCTTCAATTTCTTTCATAAGCTTTCTATAGTTGTAAGCATACAGATCTTTTACATTTTCGCTAGGTTTATACATAAATATTTTATGAGTTTTGGTGTAATTATAAATGGGATTGATTCCCTGATATCCCGTTTTGTTGCTTCATTATTGGTGTGTAGAAATGCAACCAATTTCTTTATATTGATTTTATACCCTGCAACTTTGTTGAATTCATATGTCAGCTCTAGCAGTTTTTAGGTGGAGTTTTTGGGGTTTCCATGTAAAGTATCAAGTCATTGGGGAAGAGTGAAAGTTTGATTCCTTCTTTGCCAATTTGGTTACTTTTTATTACATTTTGTTGTATGATTGCTGAGGCTAGGACTTCCAACACGATGTTGAACAGCAGTAGTGAGAGTGGACATCCCTGTCTTGTTCCTGATGTCAGGGAGAAAGCTCTCTGTTTTCCCCCATTGAGGATGATATTACCTGTGGCCTTTTCATATATGTCTTTTAAAATGTTAAGGTTTGTTTCTTCTATCCAACTTTCTCGAGCGTTTCTATCAAGAAAGGATGCTGTATATTTCCAAATGCTTTTTCTGTATCTATTCACAGGATCTTATAGTTCTTATCCTTACTTCTGTTAATGTGGTTTATCATGTTGATTGATTTGGGAATATTAAACCAGCCCTGCAGCTTAGGAATTAATCATACATAATCATGGTGAATAATTCTTTTTTATATACTGTTGAATTAGATTTGTTGCTATCTTGTCGAGAATTTTTGCATCCATATTCATCAGGGATATTGGCCTGTAATTCTCCATTTTAGGGGACTCTGTAGTTATGGAATCAAAGTAATGCTGGCCTCATAGAAAGAGTTTGGAAGCTTTCCTTCTATTTTTAGAACATTTGTAGAAGAATAGGTATTAACTCTACTTTAAACATCCGGTAGAGATCCCTTGAGAAGCCATCTGGCCAAGGACTCTTGTTTGTTGGGAAATTTTGGTTAACCGATTCAATTTCTTTCCTGGTTGTGGGTCTGTTTAAAGTTTCTATTTCTTCCTGTTTGAGTTTTGGTAGTGTGTGAGTGTTTAATAATTTTTCCATTTCTTCCATGGTGTCCAGTTTGTTAGCTTATAATTCTTCATAATTGTTTGCATTTCTGTGGTGTTGGTTGTGACCTCTCCTCTTTCTTTCATGATATGATCTATTTTGGTCTGCTCTCTTTTCTTTCTGAGAAATGTGTCTGGGGGGAAGTTATAAATTTTGTTTATTCTTCAAAAAAAAGGAAAAAAAAAACTTATAGATTCATTGACCTCTTCTGCTTTTTAAAAATTGATATAATTTATTTCTTCTCTAATCGTTATTATTTTCTTTCTTCTTTTGGCTTTGGATTTTATGTGTTGGTGCTTTTCTAGCTCTTTTAGGTGTAAATTTAGGCTGTGCATTTGGGACCTTTCTTGCTTCTTGAGATAGGCCTGAATTGCAATGTACTTTCCTCTTAGGACTGCCTTTGTTGCATCTCAAAGGGTCTGGTTTTCATTTTCTTTTGCTTCCATGTATTTATTAATTTTTTTCTTTAATTTCCTGGTTAATCCATTCATTTTTTAGTAGGATGTTTTTTAACCTCCATTATTTGGGGACTTTCCAAAATTTTTCTTGTGATTTCAATTTTCATAGCTTTGTGATCTAAAAAAATGCCTGTTATGATCTCAATTTGTTTGTATCTGTTAAGGGCTATTTTTTGAGCCATTATATAATACATTTTGAAGAATGTTCTATGTACAATAGAGAAGAATGTGTATTCTGCTGCTTTAGGATGAAATGTTGTGAATACATCAGTTAAACCCATCTCATCCATTGTGTCATTCAGAGTAGTTGTTTCCTTTTTTATTTTATGTCTAGATGTTCTGTCAATTGTTGTAAGTGGAGTATTGAAGTCTCATACAATTACAGTATTATTATAAAGAAGTTTGCTTATGTTCATGATTTATATATTTGGGTGTTACCACGTTGGTTGCATAAATATTTATAATTGTTTATATTTGTTAGCTCTTCTTGATGGATAGACCCCTTAATTATGATATAATTCCCCTCTTCATCTCTTGTTACAGTTTTTGTTTTAAGTTCTAGGTGTCTGATATAAGCATGGCTACTCCAGCTTTCTTTTGACATCGAGTAGCATGATAGATGGTTCTCCATTCCCTCACTTTCAATATGCATGTGCCCTCAGGTCTAAAATGAGTGTCTTGTAGGGAGCATATAGATGGATTTTTTTAATTCATTCTGATACCCTATGTCTTTTCATTGGGGTATTTATTCCATTTACATTCAGAGTGATTATCGAAAGATATAGATTTAGTGCCATTGTGTTATTTGTAGGTTTCATGTTTGTGGTGATGTCTCTGGTCCTTTGTAGTCTTTGCTGCTTTCTTCTCACTGAGTCCCATTTAGGATCTCTCGCAGGGCTGGTTTAGTGGTTACGAATTCCTTTAGTTTTTGTTTGTCTGGGAAAGCCATTATTTCTCCTTCTATTCTGACACCCTTGCTGGATAAATTATTTGTGGCTGCATATTTTTCTTATTCAACACATTGAATATTCCCTGCCACTCTCTTCTGGCCTGCCAAACTTTAGTGGAAAGGTCTTCTACTCACTTTATGTGTCTAGGTTAAGGGCCATTTGTTGGTTAAGGGTCGTTTGTCCTCTATCTGCTTTCAGATTTCTCTTTATCTTTGTATTTTGCCAGTTTCAGTACGATATGTCATGATTTTGACTTATTTTTGGTTAACTTTGTAGGGAGTTGTCTGTGCCTCTTGGGGTTTGGATACCTGTTTCCCTCCACAGATAGGGAAGTTCTAAGCTATACTTTGTACAAATAAACCTTCTTCACATTTCTCTCTCTCTTCCCCTCTGGGACTCCTTTGAAACAGTTATTATTTCATTTCATGGAATCACATAGTTCTATAATTCTCTCCTCATGATCTAGTAGTTTCTTTTCTCTCTTTTTCCCCCGTTACCTTCTCCTATGGTCTTCCGTTAAGTTTCTCAAGATTCACATATGAGTGAAAGCATATGATACCTGTCTTTCTCTGACTGACTTATTTCACTCAGCATAATACCTTCCAGTTCCATCCACATTGTTGCAAATGGCATGATTTAATTCTTTCTCATTGCCAAGTAGTATTCCATGTATAAATAAATCATATCTTCTTTATCCATTCATCATTTGATGGAGATTTGGGCTCTTTCCATAATTTGGGTATTGTTTAAAGCACTGCTGTAAACATTGGGGTACATGTGCCCCTTTGAATCAGAACTTCTGGATCCTTTGGATAAATTCCTAGTAACGCCAGTGCTGAGTCGTAGGGTATTTCTATTTTTGATTTTTTGAGGAACCTCCACACTGTTTTCCAGAGCATCTGCACCAGTTTACATTCAGTGCAACAGATTTCCTGTTTCTCCACATCAATGCCAATATCTGTTGTTTCCTGAGTTGTTAATTTTAGCCACTCTGACTGGTGTGAGGTGGTATCTCAATGTGGATTTGATTTGTATTTCTGTGATGATGAGTGATGTTGAGCATTTTTTTTATGTGTTTGCCATCCAAATGTCTTCTTTGGAAAAGTATCTATTCATGTCTTCTGTTCATTTTTTTCGCTGGATTATTTCTTTTTCAGGTGTTGAGTTTGGTAAGTTCTTTACACATTTTAAATACTAACCTTTTATCTGATATGTCACTTACAAATATCTTCCCCCATTCTGTCAGTTGTCTTTTAGTTTTGTTGACTGTTTCCTTTGCAGTTCATAAGGTTTTTATCTTGATGAGGTTCCAATAGTTCATTTTTGCTTTTATTTCCCTTGCTTTTGGAGACGCGTGGAGCAAGAAATTGCTGTGGCTGAGGTCAAAGAGGTTGTTGCCTGTTTTCGCCTCTAAGGTTTTTTTCCTGTCTCACATTTAGGTCTTTCATCCATTTGAGTTTATGTTTTTGTATGGTGTAAGAAAGTGGTCCAGTTTCATTTTTCTGCATGTTGCTGTCCAGTTCTCTTAGCACAATTTGCTGAAGAGACTGTCTTTTTTCTATTGGATACTCATTACCGTTTTGTCAATAATTAGTTGGCCATACATTTGGGGGGCCAATTCTGGATTCTTCATTCTATTCCATTTGTCTATGTCTCTGTTCTTGTGCCAGTACCATACTGTCTCTATGATTAATTAAACAAAATTGTTAACTCCCTAGGCAGACTTCTCAGAAAGAAAAGAGAGAGGACTCAAATGGATAAAATCATGAAGGAAAGAGGAAATATCATAACCAACATCACAGAAATACAAATAATTATTGGAGAATACTATGAAAAATTATATGCCAAAAAACCGGACAACCGGGAGGAAATGACATACTCCTAAACAGCCACACACTACCAAAACTGAAATGGGAAGAAATAGAAAATTTGAACAGACCCATAACCAGCATATAAATGGAATCAGTTAACAAAAATCTCCCAAGAAATAAGAGTCCTGGGCCAGATGGCTTCCCAGGAAAATTCTACAAGACATTTAAAGCAGAGTTAATAACTATTCTTCTCAAGCTGTTTCAAAAATATATAAATGGAAGGAGAGCTTCCAGACTCATTCTATGAAGCCAGCATCACTTTGATTCCCAAACCAGATAGAGACCCAGCAAAGAAAGGAAATTACAGGCCAATATCCCTGATGAAAATGGATGCAAAAATTCTCAACAAGATACTAGTAAATCGAATTCAATAGTATATTAAAAGAATTATTCACCAGGATTAAGTGGGATTCATTCCTTTTCTGCAGGGCTGGTTCAATATTCACAAATCAATCAATGTGATACATCACATTAATAAAAGAAAAGATAAGAACCATATGATCCTGTCAATAGATGAAGAAAAAGCATTTGACAAATACAGCATCCTTTCTTAATAAAAACCCTCAAGAAAGTTGGGAGAGAAGGAACATACCTTAACATCATAAAAGCCATATATGAAAAGCCCACAGCTAACATCATCCTCAATGGGGAAAAAGCTAGAGAGCTTTTCCCCTGAGATCAGGAACAGGATAGCGTTGTCCACTCTCACCATGGTTTCATTCTTTTAAATATAGTATCCTTAACTTCATGGCACAACTAGAAGAAGGATAGTTTGTGCATAGTTAGGAAGATACATGATACTTTTAGCTTCAAAATACCATATTTGATATATAAGCTGTGATCTCCTTTGCGATCTAGATAAGGCTTTTAAACGGTAAACTGAGGAAGTCCAAGATACTTGCTAATATTGTTGCACATTTTAGGATTTACTTTTTCAGGTTCATCTCAAACTCAGAATTCATTTGTGTGGAGAAATTTAAGAGAAAGGGATTTACATTACAGAGATTAAAAAATAACCTGTACTCTATGTTTTCCTTGACACCACAAACTTTTTACTAGCCCTTTTAAATCTTCAAAGGCCCAAGTTTCAATCTATTCAGCTTTACTTTCCACTCTCACTTTTCTACTCCCCTACCAATCTTTATTTGTTTTAAGTGCACAGAAATTGAGTTATCATCTTTACAACCTCTGCTGCTAATCCATGTCCTCAATGTTTCACTCTCCCTTAAAGCAGCATAGAAAGCTATTTGTGGAATAAATGCAGTTTCTTCTAGGGGGAAAGTTGATGCCAATAGTTTAAATAAAAGAATTTCATCTTGCAACATTTTTTAAAATTTGTTTTTACAGTTTACTTTTGAAAGAGAAAGAGACAGAGAGTGTGTGAGTGGGGAAGGGAGAGAGAGAGGAGGGAGAGAGAATCCCAAGCAGGCTCTGTACTGTCAGCACAGAACCCAATGTGGGGTTCCAACTCACGAACTGTGAGATCAAGATCTCAGCCGAAACCAAGAGTCAGACACCTAACCGCCTAAGCCACCCATATGCCCTGACCTTGCAACATTTTAAACGCTAGTTCTCATTTCTAGGCATTATACAAGATAACCCTATCTTGCATGTCTGAAAAAGTGTCTGTTAGAATTTTAAGTCTTCCCCCCATCACAGAAATATTTTATTTCAAATAAAGCTAATAAATATTCATCTGTTTCTCAAATAAAAACCGCTTTCTGTACTTTTGCCCTCCAAGTATTTATGTAAGGCTTTTATTTTTATTATTTATTTATTTTTTCCTTCACATGGAATTTTATTTTTCATTGATTTATTTTTATTTTTTAACTTTTTTTTATTGTCAGATTGGTTTCCATACTAGAACACCCAGTGCTCATCCCAATCCATGCCCTGCTCAGTGCCCATCACCCACTCTCCCCCGTCCCATTCCACCTCATCCCTTGGTTTGTTCTTAGTATTCAAGAGTCTCTTATGCTTTGTTCCACTCCCTCTCTGTGGCTTTTTTCCTTCCCCTCTTCCACTCCCCCCTGTTTTTCTGTTAAGTCTTGCAAAGTCCACCTATGCATGGAAACATATGGTATCTGTCATTCTATGCCTGACTTATTTCACTCAGCATAACACCCTCCAGTTCCATCCATGTTGCCGTACAAGGCCAGATTTCATTCTTTCTCATTGCCACGTAGTATTCCATTGTGTGTGTGTATATATATATATATATATATACACACACACCACTTCTTCTTTATCCATTCATCAGTTGATGGACACTTAGTCTCTTTCCATGATTTGACTATTGTTGAAAGTGCTGCTATAAACATCGGGGTACATATGCCCCTTTGCATCAGCACTCCTGTATCTCTTGGGTAGATTCCTAACAGTGCTATTGCTGAGTCATAGGGTAGTTCTATTTGCATTTTTATGAGGAACCTCCACGCCATTCTCCAGAGTGGCTGCACCAATTGGCATTCCCACCAAGAGTGCAAGAGGGTGCCTGTTTCTCCACATCCTCACCAGCATCTAGTTTCCTGATTTGTTCATTTTAGCCACTCTAACCGCTGTGAGGTGGTATCTCAGTGTTGTTTTGACTTGTATTTCCCTGATGACGAGTGACATTGAGCATCGTTTCATGTGTCTGTTAGCCACTTGGATGTCTTCTTTGGAGAAGTGTCTATTCATATCTTCCACCCATTTCTTCACAGCATTATTCATTTTTCGGATGTGGAGTTTGGTAAGTTCTTCATAGATTTTAGATATTAGTCCTTTATCTGATATGTCATTTGCAAATTATCTTTTCCCATTCCATTGGTTGCCTATTAGGTTTGATGGTTGTTCCCTTTGCCATGCAGAAGCTTTTTATCTTGATGAGGTCCCAGTAGTTCATTTTTTGCTTTTAATCCCCTTGCCTTTGGAGATGTGTCAAGTAAGAAATTGGTGCGGCTTAGGTAAAAGAGGTTTTTTCCTGGTTTCTCCTTTACGGTTTTGAAGGTTTCCTGTCTCACATTCAGATCCTTCATCCATTTAGAATTTCTTTTTGTGAGTGGTGTATGGAAGTGGTCTAGTTTCATTTTTTTGCATGTTGCTGTTCAGTTGTCCTAGCACCATTTATTAAAGAGGATGTCTTTTATTCCATTGAATACTCTTTCCTGCTTTGTCAAAGATTAGTTGGCCATATACTTGTGGGTCCATTTCTAAGTTTTCTATTCTATTCCATTGGTCTATGTGTCTGCTTTTGTGACAAAACCATACTGTCTTGATGATTACCAATTTGTAGTAGAGGTTAAACTATGGGATTGTGATTCCTCCCACCTTGGTTTTATTCTTCAGTATTACTTCGGCTATTCGGGATATTTTGTGGTTCCATACAAATTTTAGGATTGTTTGCTCTATTTGAGAAGAATTCTGGTGCGGTTTTGATTGGTATTGCATTGAATGTGTAGATTGCTTTGGGTAGTATTGCCATTTTAAATATATTTATTCTTCTGATCCATGAGCATGGGATGCTTTTCCATTTCCTTGTGTCTTCCTCAATTTCCTTCATAAGTTTTTCATAGTTTTCAGCATAGAGATTTTTACTTCTTTGGTTACGATTCTTCCTAGGTATATTATGGTTTTTGGTGCAGTTGTGAATGGGATTAGCTTCTTTATTTCTCTTTCTATTGCTTCATTGTTGGTGTTTAGAAATACCACCGATTTCTGTACATTGATTTTGTACCCTGCAACTTTACCGAATTCATGGATCAGTTCTAGCAGACTTCTGGTGGATTCCGTTGGGTTTTCCACGTAAACTATCATGTTGTGTGCGAAAAGTGAAAGTTTGACTTCATCCTTGCCTATCCTGATGCATTTTATTTTGCTTTGTTGTCTGATTGCTGATGCTAAGACCTCCAACACTATGCCAAATAGCAGTGGCGAGAGTGGACATCCCTGTCGTGTTCCTGATCTCAGGGATAGGCTCTCAGTTTTTCCCCATTGAGGATGATATTAGCTGTGGGATTTTCATATATGGCTTTTATGATGCCTAAGTATGTTCTATCTATCCAGACTTTCTCGAGAGTTTATATTAAGAAAGATACTGTATTTTGTCAAATGCTTTATCTGCATCTATTGACAGTATCCTATGGTTCTTTTCTTTTGTTAATGTGATGTATCACATTGATTGATTTGCAAATATTGAACCATCCCTGCAACCCAGGGATGAATCCTACTTGATCATGGTGAATTATTCTTTTTATATGCCATTGGATTCGATTTGCTAATACCTTGTCAAGAATTTTTGCATACATATTCATCAGGGATATTGGCCTGTAATTCTTTTTTTTTTTTTCTGTGTCTTTATCAGGTTTGGGAATCAAAGTGATGCTGGCTTCATAGAATGAGTCTGGGAGTTTTCCTTCCATTTCAATTTTTTTGGAACAGCTTGAGGAGGATAGGAATTAACTCTGTTTTAAAAGTCTGGTAAAATTCCTCAGGGAAGCCATCTGGTCCAAGGCTTTTATTTGTTGGGAGATTGTTGATAACTGATTCAATTCCTTCACTAGTTATGGGTCTGTTCAAATTTTCTATTTCTTCCCGTTTGAGTTTTGGTAGTGAGTGGCTGTTTAGGATTTGTGCATTTCTTCCATGTTGCCAAGTTTGGTGGCATATAATTTTTCATAGTATACTCTGACAATGGCTTGTATTTCAGAGGGATTGGTTTTGATTACTCACTTTTCGTTCGTGATTTTATCTATTTGGGTTCTCTCTCTTTTCTTTTTGAGAAGCCTGGCTAGAGGTTTGTCTCTTTTGTTTATTTTTTCAAAGAACCAGCTCTTGGTTTCATTGATCTGTTCCACTACTTTTACTGTTTCCATTTGATTAATTTGTGCCCTGATCTTTGTTTTTTCTCTCTTTCTGCTGGTTTTGGGGTGTCTTAGCTGTTCTGCTTCTAGTGCCTTTAGACATGGTCTTAGAATTTTTGTTAGTGATTTTTCTTGTTTTTTCGAAATGGGCATGGATTGCAATATATTTCCCTCTCAGGACTGCCTTTGCCACATCCCTTAGCCTTTGGATTGTTGTATTTTCATTTTCATTTGTTTCCGTGTATTTTTTAATTTCTTCTCTTTTTGCTTGGTGACCCACTTGTCTTTTCTTTTCTTTTTTTTAATTTTTTTAATGTTTATTTATTTTTGAGAGACATAGAGACAGAGTATGAGCAGGGGAAAGGCAGAGAGAGAGGGAGACATAGAATCTGAAGCAGGTTCCAGGCTCCGAGCAGCCAGCACAGAGCCCGACGCGGGGCTCTAACTCACAGACTGTGAGATCATGACCTGAGCCGAAGTCGGCCGCTTAACCAAGTGAGCCACCCAGGCGCCCCTCACTTGTCTTTTCATAGGTTGTTCTTTAGCCTCTATGTTTTGGGGGATTTTCCAGACTTTTTCCTGTGGTTGATTTCAAGTTTCAAAGCATTGTGGCCTAAAAGTGTGCATGGTATGATCTCAGTTCTTTTATATTTATTCAGAGCTTTCCAGTGCCCCAGAATGTGGTCTATCTTGGAAAATGTACCATGTGCAATTTAGAAGTATGTAAATTCCTTTGCTTCTGGATGAAGGACCCTGAAGATGTCTGTTAGGCCCATTTGTTCCAATGTGTCATTCGGGGCCATTGTTTCTGTGGTAATATTCTGTTTAGTGGATCCATCCAATGTGGAGAGTGGAGTGTTAAGGTCCCCTACAATTAGGACATTTTTATTGATAAGGTTGCTTATGTTTTTAATTAATTGTTTTACAAATTTGGGTGCCCCTGTATTCGGCACACAGATATTTATAATTGTTAGCTCTTCCTGCTAGACGGTCCTTGTGATTATTATATAATGCCCTTCTTCATCTCTTATTACATCGTTCATTTTATTTTATTTTTTTAACGTTTATTTATTTTTGAGAGACATAGAGACAGAGCGTGAACATGGGAAGGGCAGAAAGAGAGGGAGATACAGAATCTGAAGCAGGCTCCAGGCTTCGATGAGCTGTCAGCACAGAGCCCGATGTGGGGCTCAAACTCACAGACTGTGAGATCATGACCTGAGCTGAAGTCGGCCGCTTAGCCGACTGAGCCACCCAGGCGCCCCTACATCATTCATTTTAAAGTCTAGTTTGTTTGATATAAGTGTGGCTACTCCAGCTTTTTCTGACTTCCAGTAGCACGGTACATAGTTCTCCATCCCTTCACTCTCAATCTGAAGGTGTCCTCAGGTCTAAAATGAGTCCCTTCAACACAGAAAGTAAATGGGTCTTGTTTTTTAATCCATTCTGTTAACCTACTTTGGATTGGAGCATTTAATCCATTTATATTCAATGTTAATATTCAAAAGTATGGGTTTAGGATCACTGTCTTATCTGTAGATTTCATGCTTGTGTGGATGTCTCTGGTAGTTTGTGTTCTTTGCAACCTTCCCTTCATAGAGTGCCCCTCAGGACATCTTGCAATGCTGGTTTATTTGTGATGGATTCCTTCAGTTTTTATCTGTTTGGGAAAACCTTGATCTCTCCTTCTATTCTGAATGACAAGCTGTCCGGATAAAGGATTCTTGGTTGCATATCCTTCCTTTTCATCACATTGAAGATATCCTTCCATTCTTTCTGGCTTGCCAAGTTTCTGTAGATAAGTCTGCTACAACCCTTATGTGTCCACCTTTGTATGTTAAGGCCCGTTTTTCCCTAGCTGCTTTCAGAATTCTCTCTCTATCCTTATATTTTGCCAGTTTCACTTTAATGTGTTGTGCAGATGTTCAAGTTAAATCCAAGGAGAGTTCTCTGAGCCTCTTGGATTTCCATGCCCGTTTCCTTCCTAATGTTGGGGAAGTTCTCAGCAATGATTTGTTCAAGTACCTTTTCAACTCCTTTCTCTCTCCCTTCTTCCTCTGGAATTCCTATGGTACGTATATTGTTCCATTTGAGTGCATTGGTCAGCTCTCGAATTCTCCTTTCTTGTTCCTGAATCGGCTTCTCTCTTTTTCTCTGCTTCCTCTTTTTCCATAATTTTATCTTCCTCTTCACCTATTCTCTCTTCTGCCTCTTCAATCCACACAGTGTCTGCCTCCAATTTGTTTTGCAACTCATTTAAAGCATTTTTTAATTCCTCCTGCCTGTTATTAAGGTCCTTGATCTCTGCAGCGAGGGAACCCTTGCATTCTTCTATGCTTTTTTCAAGTCCAGGGATTAGTTTTATGTTTATCATTCTATATTCATGTTCTGTTATGTTGCTTATATCTGTTTTCATCAATTATTGAGCTGTCACTATTTCCTGTAGTTTCTTTTGAGGAGAATTCTTCCATTTCGTCATTTTGGCTAGGTGTGTTTTGGATTGTTTCTTGAGGTCGCCCTGGAAAGGAAAACAGACTGACAGACAAACAGAAAACAGAAACACTCAAACATACCGACAAATGATACAGACAAGTGCTTCATAACAGAATGAAGAATAACAAATGACTTCTGAGTGCATATGACCTGAAGTACCAGCTACACGTTAAGGACAAGGTGAGCAGCGTTTTGATGGCAGAGCATATACAGAGAGAATAATGACCAGTGCCGGGGCGGGGCGGAGAAGAAAATGAACTTTGACCAGGTAGAGAGACTGAAGGGCTTAATCCAGAAAAAGAGAAATCAGAATAAGGATGGATGCAAGGTAAAAGTAATGAAGATAGATGTTGCCCAGATGAACTATGTGGCCTGGTTATTCCAGAGAGAGAGATAGGAAAGTACAGAAGGTGGTGTAGAACATGCCTTGAAAGAGTGGGTTAAAAGTCTATTTAAACCAGCCAATACCCTGGATGGCCAGCTCAGGAGTGGGGATCAGTAAGAACGAGAAAGGGGACCACATATTTAAAAAAGAAGAAATGACCTGGAGTTATTCCAGTCAGCAGTCTGAACCTTGCATCTGTAGCACCTGCAGAACGGGGTCTCTCGTATGAGTAGGGGCATGGTTTGGTGTATGCGGGTCCCACCTCCACTGCAGCAGGGATGGCTTCCTTTGGCTGGTTTTTGTAAGCTTGGGAGACTACCTGGCTTCCCCCAGTCCCTTCTTCCCGGTCCCGGAGTCTCTAATTGCCCCTTTGTTTCAGTCCTTGCTCTGCAAAGGGCGCCTAGGTAGTGCGGTTTGTTGGGCACTCAGGTGCCCCATGCTTATCTGAGATTTTGACTCTCTTTGGCTGCCACATCCAATTCCACTGTAAATTGTGTCCCTGGGTTATAAGCTATCCTCAGGCAGTTCAGCATCTCTGCATGAGGCAGGCTACCTGGGCTGCCTCTGCTGGCCCCAGCATGAGGAGAGTTTTGCTGAGAGTTCTGCTGTTAGCAACGGAACTTCTCTTCAAAAGCCCTGTAGTTTGGGACTGGATGGTGGTGGTCTCTCCCTCTCTGTCCATTTTTTCTCTTGTTCGGATGTGGCCCGCTCTGCACTTTCCTGAATTTCTCCAAAGAAGGCTTTCCCTCCCCTCAGCTCCGTACCCTGCAGTTCATTTTATCCACCCCAGATTACACTCATGTTAACTGGAGCGTTTTCCGGGTTTCACTTTCCATTCCTTGTAGACTGCAACACCTTTCTTCCCAGACACTTGGGGTTGAGAGTCCTTTGGTTTCAGTCCTTCTTAGTTTGAAAGACATAGGGAATACTGGGTCCCCCTACTCCTCTGCCATGTTGGCTGCTGTCCTCAAGTAAGGCTTTTAAATATTGATGCATAGGCTGAAATATTAACAGTATTAAAGCACTAACAATTTTCATCAAGTCACTATGCTGTACACTTGAAACTAATATAACATTAGTGATTCCAGTATCTGTGGCCTTTCTTCTTGGAGTGACAGGCTCATTTAATCTCTTGCCTGAAATGTAAAGGCATAGTTTCCAGTATTTTAGGAGAAGAAGGATGAGAATCTCAGTATTCAAATTGTATATGTTGCTTGTTATTTTTAATATGAGGATAATTTGAAGAAAATCAACATCCAGTCTTTACCAGGAAGAAGAACAGTCCTCCACCTGCTCATTATGAAATTGCTTTTAACCAGATTTTGTATCAAGCCATGCTATCATTCAGTTCTATTTTGAGAGGTAACTGATGTTACTAATTCTTGATCTTTTCTTGTACAAAGCCAGGCTGATTTTCAGTTTTTCACTGCTAGTTGAGGATTTGAGTCTTATGGATCTTCAAAATATATTTATTTTATTTTTTTAAATGTTCATTTATTTTGAGAGAGAGCATGAACGAGGGCTGGATAGACAGAGGGGGAGACACATAATCTGAAGCAGGCTTCAGGCTCTGAGCTGCCAGCCCAGAACCTGGTGCGAGGCTCGAACCCACAAACCGTGAGTTCATGACCTGATCCAAAGTTGGACACTTAACCAACTGAGCAACACAGGCACCCCTGGATCTTCAAATTATTTAATAATTACCCATTTTCTTTCTTACTTGTGAAACTTTGTCTGTTATAATCTTACTTTGTTTGCATATTCATAGTTTAAAATAAATATCTTCGAAACATTTTATATAGGTCCCAACAGGGAGCAAAAGTATATGCATTTGTTCAATCTGTCATTTTGTTTTCTACTGGAGGTGACTGAATCTTTTAGAAAACTCTGTTTTCATCACACACCAACCGAGATATAGAAGTGAGCCCTTCTTGTAATCTATCAAAAGGAACCTAACCATTTAATATAATTAATTAAGAGTATAGAGATAAAGGAAAGATTTTATGTCATGAATTCCACAACACAATACTTTAATATCCCCATTAGCTACGTATATTGTCTCAAATAACTGGTCCCCAGCAGCCTCTTTTCTGCCAACATTGCTCAACATTTGCTTATTATTTTTTTTTATTTCCTGAAGTTTCCCTAAAATCTTTTAATTTGTTTCCTTTTTTCAGGTAAGGTAGTTTTATTTTTAATAATGCTACTTCATGGACACCCAAGGATGAAATCATCTCAAGGATCAAATGTGAAAGATTTGTGAAGTTCAGTACCTTTCGGGTTGTTGAGATGAAGGCCTCAGTTTCTTACTATCTGTTTGCCGGATGCTACTCTCATTTCCTTGACATGTGAACCTCTCCATAGGGAAACTTATAATATGGAAGCTTCCTTAGAGTGAGCGAGAAGACCCATGGAAAAAGAGAGAAAGACAGTGAGAGAAGAAAATGAGAGATAGAGGAAGAGGAAGGAAAAAGAAAAATGGAACTTACAGTCTTTTGTTACTTAATCATTAAAGTGATGTCCCATCATCTTTGTTATATTCTATTCATTTCAAACAAGTCATATGGTCCAGTGTATAGTGAAGATAAGAGGATTACACAACAGAGTTAATATTAAGGGGTTGATATCACTGAGAGTCATTCTAGAAACTATCTACCACAGTCTGCTTTCTAAACATAAATGATTTATGTTCCTTCCTAATGCAAAATATATTCATCCTTTCCAAGGTCCCTAAAGTTCTTATCTCATAACACCATGAGCTCGAAATCCAGAATCTCATAATCTAAATCAAGTCTAGATGTGTATGAAGCTTCTAATTACTGTAATTACTGAAAATCAAGCAGAATAGTGATCTATTCTATTTGAGTTATAAAGGAAAGACTTAGAACTAAGGACATATGAATATAAATGTAAGCATGTAGTATGGTTACTGCTGTCATATTGAGGCTATGTGAATGGCACAATAGGTCAGAAAAGAGATATATGACTTAGAAACAATTCAAAGAATTCCATATATAATGTTTTTAATACATAGTACAATTTAATTTAGTTAAACACATATAGTTTTACAGTCAGCATTAGGGAAGATCACTGGCCAACACCAGGAAAATGTTTCAGAAACCTGGAAGAACATCGAATAAATCCAGCTGTAGACTGAAATTAGATATATAGACAGGTCAATATCAGGGAAGTCTAATATCATGTAGTGTTTATTTAGCTTCAGGATTGGTTTTTAGAGATAAGATTCTAGTCAAAAGTACTACAGAGAACAAGGAAATAATTCATTCCAGCACAGAAGGGGTGTTTGCCAGAAAATCAAGATCAAGGCTTAAGAATGGGAATAAAAGGAGTAGGTTTCAGTTATTATAACTACAATTAGGTGGTAATAGGTTTCAGGAAAAAAAGAACAATAATTCATATATTAATGGAATACAAAACTATGACAGAATCAGCACACATTCTAACTATGAACTTTGGTTCCAGAGTTTAATCTTGTTTTTACATTCTCTTTTTCAGTGGTCAGCCATATTATTTCCAGAACTTGGGGTAGTAGACCAATAGAAATAAATTGGAGAATTTGTGGAATAGAGAGCCAAAGACTCCAGTGATTAGTTATATCTCTCCTCTGTGTTTTCCACTTCTCTGCATCTAATCTTAAAATAATTTACCATAAAATTCTTCAAATTTCTTTCAGACTTATTTTGCTCCTTGATTAAGTCTTTACAACTTATCATAATCTAATTACTGATATCGTCTCGGATTTTTTAAACAATTTATTAGATTATAAAAAGCCAGAAACCACAAATCTTGCTATAATGAAGCTCCAAATAAACAGGTTCTGATTAGGGAAATTCTACTGTAATTTTAAATTTAAGTGAAATTTGAACTTCAAGAGGTAATCTCCAAGTTGAGTATTCTACATAATGATACTATCAAAATTAACAGTTTCTAGAATTTAAGTTAATAACCCAAATATGTAAAAATAACATATACAAATTCATATCTAAAATGTATATTAAAATAGGGGCGCCTGGGTGGTTCAGTCAGCGCCCAACTTCGGCTCAGGTCATGATCTCACAGTTCATGAGTTCGAGTTCTGTGTCGGGCTCTCTGCTGTCAATGCAGAGCCTGCTTCAGATCCTCTTTCTCCCTCACTCTACTCCTCCTCCAGCCTCTTTCTGTCTCTCAAAAAGAAATAAACATTAAAAATAATGTATTTATTAAATATTAAATATTGTATATTGTATATTATGTATTAATATATATTAAAATATAGGTGCCTGAGTGGCTCAGTCGGTTAAGTGTCCAACTTTTGCTCAGGTCATGATCTCATGGTTCATGAGTTTGAGCCCTGCATCACGCTCTGTGCTGACAGCTCAGAGCCAGGATCCTGCTTTGAATGTTGTGTCTCCCTCTCTGCCTCTCTCCTGCTCACGCTCTGTCTCTCTCTCTCAAAAATAAACATTTAAAGTTTTTTATAAAAAATGTTTATTAAAATGTAATTGTCCTAAAATTAACAAATCAATAGAGGAAATTTGGGCTATCTTTAGCACTCAGATATTTAAATCACACAGGTATCCTCTAAGAATTTAGTCTCTCATTTAAAGAAAACTGTTAAATAACTCCCAACACGCACTCTTTTGTTTTAAATTAAACAATAAAACCATCATGTTGCAATGAAAACAATTAAATAGTTCTTTTCCTATCATTAAGTCATATTAAAGAAGCAAATTCGTTATATTACACATTCCCACTATTATAAACCTTCAATTTCCAACAGTCTAGAAGGCTTGCTTATAATATAATTGTTTTTGATATAATTGTTGGGAATACTTATTTATTTCCCTTTCTATTACTAGTGGTTGATATTTAGTCCTTTAGTCATCATCTGGTTTTGTAAGTTCAAAAAATAATTAATACCAGTAATATTCAAACCAAGATAAAAAGTTAATTCTATCAATATACCATATTCAATTCACAATGCAATACTAAGAACATTTGTCTTTGCTTTTGTTTTACTTGAAGTATTGTTGACACACAATGTTACATTAGTTTCAGGTGTAACAAGTAATTTGACAATTCAATACATTATGCTATGCTTACCACAAGTGTAGCTACCATCTGCCCCCTTACCACACTATTACAACATTGATCAAAATGCTGTACCTTTCATCCCTGTGACTTATTTATTCCACAAATGAAAGCCTGCACCTCCCACTCCTCTTCATGCATTTTGCTCATTCCCCCACCTTCTCCCATTTGGCAACCACTAGTTTTTTTCTCTATATTTATCGCTTTGTTTCTGCCTCTTCTTCATTTGTTTTGTTTTTTAGATTTACATATAAAAGAAATCATATGGTATTTCTCTTTCTCTGACTGACTTATCTCACTTAGCATGTACCATCTAGGGTCATCCACATTGTCACAAATGGAGAGATATCATTATTTTTTTTATGGGTAAGTAATATTCTTGTGTGTGTGTGTATGTATATACATATACATATATCTTTTTCAGTGGATAAAATATATTTTTATCCATTCTTCCATTGATAGACACTTCAGTTTTTCCACATATTAGTTATTGTCAATAATGCTTCATCCATAATAAGGGTGCATATATCTTTTCAAATTAGTTCTTTAATTTTATTTATGTAAATATACAGTAGTGGAATTTCTGGATTGTGTGATATTTCTACTTTTAATTTTCTAAGGAACTTCCATACTGTTTTCCATAGCGGCTTCACCAATTCCTTTTTCTCCACATCCTTGCCAACACTTGTTATTTCTTGTCTTTTTTATTCTAGTCACTCCAACCGATGTGAAGTGATATCTCATTATGGCTTTGACTTGTGTTTCTCTGATGAGTAGTGTTGTTGAGCATTTTTTCTATTGGTCATTCATAGTATTCCCTGATAATTGCTTGTATTTCTGAGGGATTGGTTGTAATCACTCCCTTTTCATTTGCAATTTTATCTATTTGGATTATCTCTCTTTTCTTTTTGAGAAGCCTGACTAGAGGTTTATCAATTTTTTTTTATTATTTTTTTAAACCGACTCTTGGTTTCATTGATCTGTTCTACTGGTTTTTTTTTTTTTGATTCTATATTGTTTATTTCTGCCACGATTTATATTATTTTTCTTCTTCTGTTAGGTTTGAGGTGTCTTTGCTGTTCTGCTTCTACTTCTTGTAGGCGTGCTGTTAGATTTTGTATTTCAGATTTTTCTTGTTTTTGAGATAGGCCTGGATTGCAGTGTATTTTCCTCTTAGGACTGCCTTTGTTGCATCTGAAAGGATTTGGTTTATTATATTTTCATTTTTGTTTGTTTCCATATATTTTAAAATTTATTCTCTACTTACTTGGCTTACACATTCATTCTTTAGTAGGATGTTCTTTAGTCTCCATGCTTTTATGGATTTTCCAGACATTTTCCTTTGGTTGAATTCAAATGACCTTGAAATCTTGTGATTTGAAAGTATGCATGGTATGATCTCAATTGTTTTATATTTATTGAGGGCTTCTTTTTGACCCAATATGTGATATATCTTGGAGAATTTACCATGTGAACTTGAGAAGAAAGTGAATTCCATTGTTTCTGGTTGTAGAGTTCTAACTATATCTGTCAAGTGCATCTGATCCAATGTGTCATTCAGGGCCATTGTTTCTTCACAGATTCTCTGTCC
This sequence comes from Paguma larvata, assembly GCA_030068075.1. Lineage (NCBI taxonomy): Eukaryota > Metazoa > Chordata > Mammalia > Carnivora > Viverridae > Paguma > Paguma larvata. The sequence goes on from CM057830.1 coordinate 67,858,181, forward strand.
AGTTGATCTATCTATTGCCATACATGGAATATTAATGTCCCCTGACATTTACACATACTTATCAATACGATTCCTTATGTTTTTGATAAATTGTCTTATATATTTTGTTGCTTCTGAATTTGGTGCATAGGCATATATATTTGTTAGCTCTTCTTGATGGATATACCTTGTAATTATTATATAATGCCCTTTTTCATCTCTTATTACAGGCTTTAATTTAAAGTCTAGTTTGTCTAATGTAAGTATGGCTACATCAGCTTTGTTTCGATTTCAAGTAGCATGATACTCACTCCTCATACTCTCACTTTCAGTCTGAAGGTGTCCTCAGGTCTAAAATGAGTATCTTGTAGAAAGCAAATAGATGGGTCTTGTCTTTTATCCATTCTGATACCCAATGTCTTTTGGTTGGAGCATTTAGTCCATTTACATCCAATGTTATGTATTGAAAATATTGGGTTTAGAGTCATTGTGTTATCCCTAGGTTTCATGCTTGTAGTGATGTTTCTGGTACTTTGTGTTTTTTGCAACATTTCCCTCAAAGAGTCCCCCTTAGGATCTCTTGTAGGACTGGTTTAGTGGTGATGAACTCCTTCAGTTTCTGTTTTTCTGGGAGAGCTTTTATCTCTCTTTCTATTCTGAATGACATGCTTTCTGGATAAATAATTCTTGGCTGCATAATTTTCCTGTTCATCACATTGAAGATTTCTTGCCATTCCTTTCTGGTCTGCCATGTTTCAGTAGATAGATCTGCTACTACCTTTACGTGTTTACATTTGTATGTTAAGGCCACTTTATCCTTAGCTGCTTTCATAATTCTCTCTTTATCCCTGCATTTTGCCAGTTTCACTATGATATGTTGTGCAGAAGATAGATTCAAGTTATGTCTGAGCAGAGTTCTCTATGTCTCTTGGATTTCAATGTCTGTTTCCTTCCCCAGGTTGGGGAAGTTCTCAGCTATGATTAGTTCAAGTTCTCCTTCAGCCCCTTTATCACTCTTTTCTTCTTCTGGAATTCCTATGATATGGAATTGCATGTTCGGTTGCATCACTGAGTTCTTGAATTCTTCGTGGTCATGGATCATTTTGTCTCTCGTTTTCTTGGCTTCCTCTTTTTTGATAATTTTATCTTCTAATTCACCTTTTCTCCCCTCTGCCTCTTCAATCCATGATGTGGGTGCCTCCATTTTATTTTGCACCTCATTTATAGCATTTTTTAATTCTTCATGTCTATTTTTAAGCTCCTTAATCTCTGTAACAATGGAGTCTCTGCTGTCTTCTATGCTTTTTTCAAGCCCAGCGATTAATTTTATGACTGTTATTCTAAATTCTTGTTCAATTATGTTGCTTATATCTGTTTTGATCTATTGTTTAGCTGTCACTTTTTCCTGAAATTTCTCTTGAGGAGAATTCTTCCATTTCATCATTTTAGCTAGTGTTCTGTCACTTGTAAGTTTTAAAAGCTTGTTATATACTCTGCACCTGTGAGCACTTATCTATTAAAGGGGGTTCATATATGTCCTGGGCCTGGTCATTCAGGAGGTGTTTTTTGGATAGTGTTACTTGCTCTCTGGTGATGTGACTTTGGTTATTTTATTTCCCAACTAGTACTACTGTTTTGGATCCTCCACCAGTTGTACTTTGGTTTGTTCCTTGAATTAGCCCTGGAAAAAAAAACAAACAGACAAACAAATAAGGAACAAAAACAGGCAAATACATAAACAAATAAAACAAGCAGACAAACAAAAACAAAAAAAAGGAAAAATCAATCTAAAAGCAAAAAAAAAAAAAAAAAAAAAAAACACCAGCTACAAGTAAAGAACAGGGTGGAGACGGTGCTCATGGAAGAGCATATACAAAGAGAGAAATGACAGGGGTGGGGAAAAAGAGAAAATGAACATTGACCAGGCAGAGAGACAAAAGGTTTAATCCAGAGAGAGAAAAAGGAGAATAAGGAATGAGGCTAAGAGAAAGAAAACAAGAAAAGTAAAGTTACCTAGAGGAACTATATGACCTGATTATTCCCATGAGAGAGAAAGTAAAGTAAAGAAGGAGGTGTAGAACATGCATCAAGAGAATGGATTAAATATGTCTGTTAAGAAAACCAATAACCAGAGTATCTAGCCTAGAGGAGGGAGGAAAAGGAGAATATATCTAAATAACAAAAATTGACTTAGAGTTAATCCAGGCAATATGGAAGTGCTGGTTCCACAGCATCTATCCAGCTCCAATAGATAAGTGGCTATCTAGCCTGGGGGGAGAAGGGGTGGTGGTTCAGTGTAGGTGGGTCCCACCTCCACTGTGGGCCCCAAGGACTGATTCCCAAGGCCCCGCCTTGGTGGTTGTGGGGAGAAAAATGGCGACCCCCAGTCCCTTCTTCATGGACCAGGGGTCCTAAGTCACTCCTTTAGATTGTCCTCACTGTGCTATGGGCACAGACAGGGTGGGCTTTCTCATTCCACCATCCTCTGTGTCCCATGCTTATCTGAGTTTTAAACTCCTGCTCCATGAGCATTAATGATGCAGGGATATGTGATCTGGTGGCTGTGCTGCAGCACTTTAGGGGACGAGACCAGTTTCTCCTGCTGTAGACTGTGCCCCTATCTTTGTCATTTTAATTTTTTGACGTAAGATTTTTTTTCTTTTTTTATCTGAAGTATTTTAACATATTTCAAAATTTGAGATAAATAACCCAGTTTACAATTTGAACCTTACTACTAACGATGTGTGGCAGATTGCTTAAATTACAGGTCAAGTTCATTGAGAGGAAATAATTGATTAGGAAGCTTATTCCGCAATAGAACTGTGATGAAACATTAGCTCTGTCACAGCTTTGCTACATTTTTTTTTCATTTATAATAGTTTATTTTCAAATTGGTTTACATAAAACACCCAGTGTTCATCCCAACATGTGCCCTTTTCTAATGCCCATCACCCCCTCACCCCCCCATCCTCCTCACCCTCAGTTAGTTCTTAGTCTTTGAGAGTCTCTTATGTTTTATCTCCCTCCCTCTCTGTGTCTTTTTTTTCTTTCCCCTATTCCCCTCCCCCTGGTTTTTGCTTAGTCTCACAAAGTCCACCTATTCGTGGAAACATATGGTATCTGTCTTTTTCTGATTGACTTATTTCACTTAACATAATACCCTCCAGTTCCATCCATGTTGCTACACATGGCCAGATTTCATTTTTTCTCATTGCCACATAGTAGTCCATTGTATATATGTACCACATCTTCTTTATCCATTCGTCAGTTGATGGGCACTTGGTCTCTTTCCATGATTTGGCTATTGTCGAAAGTGCTGCTATGAACATTGGGGTACAGGTGCTCCTATGCATCAGCATTCCTGTGTCTCTTGGGTAGATTCCTAGCAGTGCTATTGCTGGATCATAGGGTAGCTCTATTTTCATTTTTTGAGGAACCTCCACACCGTTTTCCAGAGTGGTTGCACCAGTTTGCATTCCCACCAACAGTGTAGGAGGGTGCCTACTTCTCCACATCCTCGACAGCATCTATAGTTTCCTCATTTGTTTATTTTAGCCACTCTGACTAGTGTGAGGTGGTATCACAGTGTGGTTCTGATTTGTATTTCCCTGATGCTGAGTGACATTGAACATCGTTTCAAGTGTCTATTGGCCATCTGAATGTCCTCTTTGGAGAAGTGTCTATTCATATCTTCCGCCCATTTCTTTACTGGGTTGTTTGTTTTTCGGGTGTGGAGTTTGGTAAGTTCTTTATAGATTTTAGATATTAGTCCTTTATCTGATATGTCATTTGCGATGATCTTTTCCCATTCCGTTGGTTGCCTATTCGTTTTGTTGGTTGTTTCTCTTGCTGTGCAGAAGCTTTTTATCTTGATGAAGTCCCAATACTTCATCTTTGCTTTTAATTCCCTTGCCTTTGGAGACGTGTCGAGTAAGAAATTGGTGCGTCTTAGGTCAAAGAGGCTTTTTCCTGCTTTTTTCTCTAGGATTTTGACGGTTTCCTTTCTCATATTCAGATCTTTTATCCATTTAGAATTTATTTTTGTGAGTGGTGTAAGAAAGTGGTCTAGTTTCATTCTTTTGCAAGTTGCTGTCCAATTCTCCCAGCACCATTTATTAAAGAGGCTGTCTTTTTTCCATTGGATACATTTTCCCGCTTTGTCAAAGATTAGTTGGCCACATACTTGCGGGTCCATTTCTAAGTTTTCTATTCTATTCCATTGGTCTATGTGTCTGTTTTTGTGCCAATACCATACAGTCTTGATGACCACCGATTTGTAGTAGAGGTTAAAGTCTGGGATTGTGATGCCTCCCACCTTGGTTTTATTCTTCAGTATTATTTTGGCTATTCGAGGTCTTTTGTGGTTCCATACAAATTTTAGGATGGTTTGCTCTAGCTTTGAGAAGAATGCTGGTGCAATTTTGATTGGGATTGCATTGAATGTGTAGATTGCTTTGGGTAGTATTGCCATTCTTCCAATTCATGAGCATGGGACGTTTTTCCATTTCCTTGTGTCTTCCTCAATTTCCTTCATAAGTTTTTTATAGTTTTCAGTGTAGAGGTCTTTCACACCTTTGGTTAGGTTTATTCCTAAGTATTTTATGGGTTTTGGTGCAATTGTGAAAGGGATTAGCTTCTTTATTTCTCTTTCTGCTGCTTCATTGTTGGTGTATAGAAATGCCACCGATTTCTGTACATTGATTTTGTATCCTGCAACTTTGCTGAAATCATGGATCATTTCTAGTAGGCTTTTGGTAGATTCCGTCGGGTTTTCCATATAAAGTATCATGTCATCTGCAAAAAGTGAAAGTTTGACCTCCTCCTTGCCTATCTTGATGCCTTTTATTTTGTTTTTTGTCTGATTGCTGATGCTAAGACTTCCAACACTATGTTGAATAGCAGTGGCGAGAGTGGACACCCCTGTCGTGTTCCTGATCTCAGGGGGAAGGCTTTCAGTTTTTCCCCATTGAGGATGATATTAGCTGTGGGCTTTTCATATATGGCTTTTATGATGTTTAAGTATGTTCCTTCTATCCCGACTTTCTCGAGCGTTTTTATTAAGAAAGGGTGCTGTATTTTGTCAAATGCTTTTTCTGCACCTATCGACAGGATCATATGGTTCTTATCTTTTCTTTTGTTGATGTGATGTATCACGTTGATTGATTTGCGAATATTGAACCAGCTCTGCAACCCAGGGATGAATCCTACTAGATCATGGTGGATAATTCTCTTTATATGTTGTTGGATTCGATTTTGTAGTATCATAGTGAAAATTTTTGCATCCATATTCATCAGGGATATTGGCCTGTAATTCTCCTTCTTTGCTGGATCTCTATCTGGTTTGGGAATCAGAGTGATGCTGGCTTCATAGAATGAGTCCGGGAGTTTCCCTTCTGTTTCAGTTTTTCAGAACAGCTTGAGGAGGATAGGAATTAACTCTGTTTTAAATGTCTGGTAAAATTCCGCAGGAAAGCCGTCTGGTCCAGGGCTTTTATTTGCTGGGAGATTTTTGATAACTGATTCTATTTCTTCACTAGTTATGGGTCTGTTCAATTTTTCTATTTCTTCCCGTTTGAGTTTTGGTAGCGTGTGGCTATTTAGGAAGCTGTCCATTTCTTCCAGATTGCCAAGTTTGGTGGCATATAATTTTTCATAGTATTCTCTGATGATTGCTTGTATCTCTGAGGGATTGGTTGTAATTTCTCCCTTTTCATTCACGATTTTATCTATTTGAGTTCTCTCTCTTTTCTTTTTGAGAAGCCTGGCTAGAGGTTTGTCTATTTTGTTTATTTTTTCAAAGAACCAGCTTTTGGTTTCATTGATCTGTTCCACTACCTTTTCTGTCTCCACATGGTTAATTTGTGCCCTGATCTTTGTTATTTCTCTCTTTCTGCTGGGCTTGGGTTGTTTTAGTTGATCTGCTTCTAGTTCCTTTAGGCGTGCTGTTAGAATTTGTGTTATTGTTGTTTCTTGTTTCTTGAGATGGGCCTGGATTGCAATACATTTCCCTCTCAGGACTGCCTTTCCTGTGTCCCAGAGCGTTTGGATTGTTGTATTTTCATTTTCATTTGTTTCCATGTATTTTTTAATTTCTTCTCTGATGGCTTGGTTGACCCACTCATCTTTTAGTAGGTTATTTCTTAGCCGCCATGTTCTTGGATATGTTCCAGACTTGATCCTGTGGTTGATTTCAAGTTTCAAAGCATTGTGGTCTGACAGTGTACACGGTATGATCTCAATTCTTTTATATTTATTCAGAGCTTCCCTGTGCCCCAGAATGTGGTCTATCTTGGAAAATGTACCGTGTGCAGTTGAGAAGAACGTAAATTCCTTTGCTTCTGGATGAAGGGGCCTGAAGATGTCTGTGAGGCCCATCTGTTCTAATGTGTCGTTCAGGGCTATTGTTTCTGCGGAGATTTTCTGATTTGTGGATCTATCCAATGCTGAGAGTGGAGTGTTGAGATCCCCTACTATTAGGACATTTTTGTCGATGAGGTTGCTAATGTTTGTAATTAGTAGTTTTACAAATTTGGGTGCCCCCGAATTTGGTGCGTAGATATTTACAATTGTTAGCTCTTCCTGCTGGATGGTCCCTGAGACTATTATATAATGTCCTTCTTCATCTCTTATTACATCGTTCATTTTAAAGTCTAATTTGTCTGATATAAGTGTGGCTACTCCGGCTTTCTTCTGCCTTCCAGTAGCATGGTAGATAGTTTTCCATCCCCTCACTTTCAATCTGAAGGTGTCTTCAGGTTTAAGATGAGTTTCTTGAAGACAGCAAATAGATGGGTCTTGTTTTTTAATCCATTCTGTTATCCTGTGTCTTTTGATTGGCACATTTAGTCCATTTACATTCAGTGTTAATATTGAAAAATATGGGCTTACAGTCACTGTATTATCTGTAGGTTTCATGATTGTAAGGCTGTCCCTGGCAGTTTGTGTTCTTTGTAGGTTTGCCTTCATAGAATGCCCCTCAGGATCTCTTGCAGTGCCGGCTTATTTGTGATAAATTCTTTCAGTTTTTGTTTGTTGGGAAAAACCTTGATCTCTCCTTCTATTCTGAACGACAGGCTAGCCGGATACAGAATTCTTGGTTGCATGTCCTTCTTGCTCATCACATTGAAGATATCCTGCCATTCCTTTCTGGCTTGCCAAGTTTCTGTAGATAAGTCTGCTACTACCCTTATATGTCTGCCTTTGTATGTTAGGGTTCTTTTGTCCCTAGCTGCTTTCAGGATTCTCTCCCTATCTTTGTATTTTGCCAGCTTCACTATGATGTGCCGTGCAGAAGGTCTATTCAAGTTACGTCTGAGGGGAGTTCTCTGTGCCTCTTGGATTTCCATGCCCTTTTCCTTCCTCATGTTGGTGAAGTTCTCAGCAATGATTTGTTCAAGAACCCCTTCGACTCCTTTCTCTCTCTCTTCTTCCTCTGGAACTCCTATGATACGGATATTGTTTCTTTTGAGTTCATCGCTCAGCTCTCGAATTCTCCTTTCCTGTTCCTGGATCAGCTTCTCTCTCTTTTTATCTGCTTCCTCTTTTTCAATGATTTTGTCTTCTAAGGCACTAACTCTTTCCTCTACCTCTTCAATCCGTGCTCTGGCTGCTTCCAGTTTCCCCCGTATATCTTCCAATGTCTTCTTTAATTCTTCCTGACCGTTTTTAAGGTCCTTGAACTCTGCCGCGCGGGACCCCTTGCATTCATCTAAGCTTTTTTCAAGGCCAGCGATTAGTTTTATGATTATCATTCTATATTCATGTTCTGTTATGTTGCTTATATCTGTTTTCATTAATTCTTGTGCTGTCACTGCTTCTTGTGGATTCTTTTGAGGAGAATTCTTCCGTCTCGTCATTTTGGCCGGATGTGTTTTGGGTTGTTTCTTGAAGTTGCCCTGAAAAGGAAAACAGACTGACAGACAAACAGAAAACAGAAATAATCAAACGTACTAACAAATGATACAGACAAGCGGTTCACAACAGAAAAAAGAATAACAAATGACACTCTGAGGACAATGTCCTGAAATACCAGCTACAAGGTAAGGACAGGGTGTGTACTGTGCTGGTGGCAGAGCGTCTACAGAGAGAATAATGACAGTTCCAGGGGAAAGAAGGAAATGGTCTTTGCCCGGGTAGAGTGACTAAAGAGCTTAATCCAGACTGAGAGAAATCAGAATAAGGACGGTTACAAGGAAAAAGGAATGAAGACAGCAATTGCTCGGGTGAGATTATGTGGCCTGGTTATTCCAGAGAGAGAAATAGGGAAGTACAGAAGGAGATGAAAAACATGCCTTTAGAGAGTGGATTAAGATTTTGTTTAAGTCAGCCAGGCCCCTGGATAGTCAGCTCAGGAGTGGGGATCAGAAGGAAGAATAACGGGGAGCATCTATTTTAAAAAGAAATGACCTGGAGTTACTCCAGGCAGTGGTCTGGACTTGGCCTCTGTAGCTCCCGCAGCGAAGTGTCACTCCTGTGCAGGTGGGCGTGGTTTAGTGTAGGAGGGAGTTCTCCACTGAGGCAGGGATGGCTCAGGGAGTGACTTCCTGGGGCTGGTGCTTGTGGGCCCGTAAGACAACAATGGCGTCCCTTCCGTCCTTTGTTCCCAGTCCCAGGGCTTCCACTCGCCCCCTTGTTTGTGTCCTTACTCCGCTATGGGCACCGGAGCAGTGCGGTCCACCGGAAGGTGGGCGCCTGCCTGCTTGCCACCCCCCAACCTTCTGCAAATGTGTCAGGGTTAGAGGTGCTCCGCAGGCGACTGGGGCCCCCCTTGCCGCCGGTCGCCTGGCCGGGGCGACTTGTGCACTCTCCGCACTCAGGCGACGGTGGTAGCGGCAGTCCCAACAATTGATCACACCCCACAGGGCCCTCCGCGGCGACTAGCGCCTGATCCCAGTTCAGACGGGCAGTGGCAATGGTCCCAGGTCGCCAGCTCTCCACGGGATGGTGGCGCGACTGGCGCACAATCCCTGTTGAGGTGGTCCCAGCGATGCAGCGGTCCCAGCGGTTTTTCGCTTTCCACGGGGCGCCCCAGCTGCGACTAGCGCGCACTCACCGCTCCGCCGGCAGCCGCATGGCGGTCCCAGCGGTTTTTCGCCTTCCCCGGGGCGCAGCGGCGACTAGCGCACACTCCCCGCTCCGCGGGCAGCAGCCGGCGGTCCAGCGGTTTTTTGCTCCCCACCGAGTGCTGTGGCTACTAGCGCGCACTCCCCGCTCCCGGCAGCAGCCCAAGATCCCGCGGTTGTTCGCTCAGGGGGCCGGAGGCGGCAGCGGTGCCTGCGCCGCACTCCCCGCTCCAGCGATAGCAGCAGCAGCAGTCCCGAGGTCGGTCCTTCCCCACGCTGCTGGCAGCTAAGCGACTCTGGGCCGGGTGGGCTGACTGTGCCTCCGTCCGTGGTCCTGCACAAGGAGAGTTCTGCTGGGTTCTGCTGTTAGACACAGAGGTTCTCCTCCTAAGCCCTGTCTTTAGGGGCTGGATGGTGGTGGACTCCCCCTCTGTCGCTCTCCTTCGGATGTTGGGCACTTTCCCGCTGTCTCTGGCTCACCCTCCCCCCAGCTCAGTTTCCCGAGTTCGTTTTGTCCGTTCTCGATTAGACTCATGGTCTTAGGGCGTTGTCTATGTTTCTTGCGTTCCTTGTAAGCTGCTACATCTTTTCTGCCAGGTTCTTGGAGTTGAGAATCTCTCTATTTCGGTCCCTCTCAATTCAAAAAAACAAGGGAAACTTTGGTCCTCCCTACTCCTCCGCCATCTTGGTCACTCCCCCTTTGCTACATTTTTAATTGTGTCTAAAAAAATCCACGTCTCGTGGTTATATTATCTTTTATGTATATCCACACAACCTGAAGAAGGTTGTAGTAGTAATGGTACTTATGGGCAGAGCAGGCTACAATGTTACCAATAAACCTATCTATTGTATTTTTCTTTAAAATATAGTGTTGTCATAATAGTCAATATTCATGTAATACCTTATGTTATAAATTTATTATGTTATTAAATTCTTTGGATTGTTTACAGTTTTTCTGTGAAAACATTCCTTTGTCATTCTAAAACTTGATTTAGTAAAAATAAAATCTTAGCTTATTACATCATATAGTAAATTTTATGGTTGAAATTTTGTTCTCTATAATTTCTGCAATTCATTTATCTTGTTTATGGGCTTACTTTATTTGTATATTTGTAGTTATTTACGATTTAATCTTCAAGTGTTATGTTTATTTTGCGAATCACACTTAGAGCTTTCATATGGATTCCGGGATGTAATAAACAGTGGCTTTTTGTCAAAGAGTATGTAAAACTTACTAAAGTTACATTCTACCACTAAATATCAGGGTCTCTTTTTTGTAGGACACGAAATTATACACACATACATGCACACACACACACATATACATACCTGCACATATGTGTGTACCTCTATTTTATCCTTGGTCTTCAGGTGCTCTTCTGCATCTGTGTGTATCTCTCCTGTGTGTGTGTGTGTGTATTTGTGAGTGTGTATACATATTAGTGACAGGAAAATACCATATTCTTTCCTATGAAGCTATCTGCTGTTTTTAAAATTCTAAAGCTTCATTTAATTTTGACACTCTTATGTCTTGAAATAGGAATTGGGGAGTTTGTATGATGAACACCAGGAATACAGATCTTAATGAATAGACTATAGTGGGAAACAAAAAGGAGCACAAAAACTTAGTCAACCTAAATAATTGAGCCCCAGTGAATTACCTAAGATGTAAATATCAAGGCCAATGTTTACTTCTAGTCCATACCCAGTCTTGTTGTGAGACTCAATAAATATAAGCCAATCATATCATGTGTATTCCATTAATGCAGATTACTCGAAAACTGGCCACTGGCTCATAAAATTATGCATTCTGATCACCAAGGAATTGGAAAGGAAATTCGATAGTACAAATAACCTTAAAAGTTGATTAAAAGAAAGACTAATATTGAATAAATTGCTTCACTGTTGTTTATGAAAAATATTATGTGAAAATAATTGAAAAATTAAAAACATTTTTGTTTTCATTATTATCTAGAATAATTAGACATATTTTTGTCTTTCCATAGAAAGCTCTCCAATTTCCAATACAGGTTTAAATATACCACTATATGATAAAACAGAAAAAATAATTGATAAATTATGATAATGTTAATAATAAAAAGTCAGGGGAACCTTAATGGCTCAGTTGTTTAAGCATCCAACTCTTGATTTCAGCTCAGGTCATGATCTCATGGTTTGTTAGTTCGAGTCCCATATCAGGCTCTGTGTTGACAGTGTGGAGCTGCTTGGGATTCTTTCTTTCTTTCACCCTCTCTTTCTGCTCCTCCCCTGCTCATGCTTTCTCTCTTTCTCTATGTCTCTCTCTCTCTCTCTCTCTCGATCTCTCTCTCCCTCTCTCTCTCTCTCTTTCTTTCTCAAAATAAATAAACTTTAAAAAAGAATATAAAAGAAAAACAAGAAAAAAGCCATTAATTTTATCAATTTTATTTGTAGATATTCAGCATAATAGGAAATGTTTCCATTTCCCTAATACATATACCAAATAAGTATGCCTCATATAAACTTTTGTTTATAGTTTAAATATATATCTTAAATATATTATATATATATAATATAGATAGATATATATTATATATAAATATATCTTATGTATATCTTAAATACATTATATATATAATAAATATGAATATTAAACCCATTGTGCTATTCAATTAAGAGCCTTTATTTTTAATACATGACCTCTAATACCATACTAACATATGCCTGCTTATTTTCTTTTTCAGTTGGTGCCTTACTGCCACTCGGTGCCTATTTTTCTTTTTAATTTTTTAATGTTTATTAATTTTTGAAAGGGGGAGAGAGAGAGCATGAGCAGGGGAGGGCAGAGAGAACACACGCAGGACTCAAATTGGGCTCCGAGCTCCATGCTTTCAGCACAGAACCCGACACAGGGCTTGGGCTCACAAACTGTGATATCATGATTTGACCCAAAGTCAGATGCTTAAACAACTGAGCCATCCAGGTGTCCCAGGAATAGCTTCTTAACACAGTCAGTTGTTCTTATTTATTTAGCTAATTGACCGTGGTTTAATAAATTCTTTAATTACAGCTGCCAACATATTGTTACAGGGGACAAAATAGGTAGAAAAGCTTTTATAAAAGTTATCTCTTTTAAAGGTTGTAAATGTTTTTAAGGGTAGAAAATCTGATAATGTTGATACTCTATTATCACATTATTATTATAATATTTGAATAAGGTATAGAGATGTGAAAAATAATGAAACTATTCAATGACTAAAATAATATTTGTTTTGAAATTTTCCTTCAATGATTTGATTGTCCATTGAAATACTGAGAAATTAACATGTATTATGTATCTGTGGACTGGCTACGCAATAACTACAAAAATTTATAGACATTATATTTGTTTATATAACTATCAATAACATATTTTTAAAACTTTTTCTCAAGTGGAATTTACCTTGAATATTTTAAAAAGGGCTCTTAGATATTTTTATTGAAAGTATTTAGTGATGAATAATAACTTAAAATACTTATTATAGTTGCAGCATATCAAATCTATGCTTCACTTGCAGATATCAACTATCCTTTGTCTCTACAACTGAATGGGGAATGTAGAAATTAAACAGAACTTTCTTTGAAATTAATAGTTTATTACATTGAAAACATTCTATACTTTGCTCAAAGTGTTTATATGGCTTCCTTCAAAAAATGTTGTTTGTAACTATAATTCTGCAATAAAGAAAACAGGATTGGTGATGAAAGGAAATGAACTTTCAGAACTCGCCACAAAATTATTAAATATTTAACCATAAAAAGCTTAAACAAATGCAATTTCTCAATTACAAGTAGAAAAAGAAAGTGTAGATTACATTCATAAAAAATAAAAATAAGAATAAAAGTTTATTGTTGTGGTGTAAACTAATGGATATTAAATTGATATTCAGAATCCTTTGCAAAGGCTATTTCTTAGACTGTTTGTCAAATTTCCATTTTGTTTCCATATCACCAAAAATACTGAGGGTCACATGAATTTTGGGATATTATAACCACATTTATAATCCTTCATAGTAGTGTTTTAAATTTATCTTTCTATGCTAATTTTCATTATTAATGTATTATGTTTTAAAATGGTATCTATTTTCTACTAAAAAATAATAAAGCAGGTATTACATTACTGCACTGGAAGGAGAAAAAACTGATTTTCTGAAGCTTCGGATTCTGGAAGTATATAAAAATGATATCTCTCTCTTAATTATAAATACAAATTTAAAAATATATAGTGTAAATATATTAATATGTAATATACTACATTAATATATTAAGTATTTAATATTATATATTAAACTATATAATATAATATATTAAACAAAAATACATTAAAAATTTATGAAACACCCAATCACTGTTGATATTAACTGATTATGAAAAAAATCAAATATAATGCATTATGAAGTATACTAATAGTCTTCTTAATTATTGTCTGTAATAAATGAAATATCAGTTTCAAATACTAATTAATGAAGTAAAGAAATGCCAATCTCATTTTGTTACATCCTAACATACCTTTTTATAGTTCAACAATTTAATGATATATTTCAAAAAAATACTAAAGAGATTTATTTTTAAACTAATTATAAGATATATATACAACAAAGCAGTTTACAAATAAGAAAGTACAAGAACTAGATAAAGAAATTAAAGAAAGAAATATCGTTTTAAAAAACATTTATTTACTTCGAGAGAGAGAGAGCATGCAGCATGAGCATGAGTAGGAGTGTGGCGGAGAGAAAGGAAGAGACAGAATCTCAGTCTCTGTGCTGTCAACACTGAGCTCAATATGGGACTCAGTCTCATGAACTAATCCATGAGGTCATGACTTGAGCTAAAATCAAGAGTCTGATGCCTAACCAACTGAGCCACCCAGGCACCCCAGAAATGCTTTTTTTTTAAATGTTCGTTTATTTTTGAGAGAGAGAGAGCGCAAAAGCAGGGGAGGGGCAGAGAGAGATGGAGAAAGAGGACCTGAGTTGGACCCTGTGCTGACAGCAGAGAGCCTGATGTGGGGCTCAAAGTCACAAATTGTGAGATCATTACATGAACCGAAGTTGGACACATAACTAAGTGAGCCCCTCCACAGCCCCAAATTGCTTTTTAAAATATGTGTCATTTAAATTATTTTCTTTAGTTCACTCAGACAAGGAATGTATAACTGAAAGTAGGTGGAAAATTAAGTTTTGTAGTTGAATTACCAGAATTCTTATCAGAACACAATTTCATTTTTGTCTAAAATAGATTTTTACTTGACTCCTTTATTTTTACTTGACTTAAGTAAGAACTATACTCTCTAGCCTTTTCCTTCAAGGGTTTATGTAATAGTACCAAGAAAGCCCACCCAGCACAATAAATTTCTATTATTTTACTAAAATTGGAAAATATGTTTTCAAAGCTACAGACCAAGTTAGCAGTTTCTTTTTTTTTTTTTTTTTTTTTTGATTCATATAGCTTAGAACATTGATCATAAATGTTGGGTTTGTTATTCAGTGTAGCTATTAACACCATAATTTAGTGGACTTTTTGTCTCTAACTTTGGTAGTAGAATATCTGTATTGGCTCACATGAGGATACTTATATATCAGATCCCTGATAACTACCAACATCTTTTGAATGAAAATATCTTAATGGTACTACTCAGTAACATGCAATTTTAACAAGGTTCCTGGGTAAGTATAATGTATACTAAGCATTGAGAACCAGATGAATAGGATTAGATATCTCATCTTATGGAGAACACAATACCTGAGTTCTATATTTACAATGTGTGGGACTCCTTTTTTCCTTTTTTTTTTTTCTCATACCCATAGTTCCTAATGATTTGCTGAAAAAATACATATCCAATGTTTCTCAAAGAGTGGTCCATTGACACTTGGAACAGAAGAGTGTCTAGTGCTGTATTTGGTTGAAGTCTCATTCCTCAAAGTACTTAAAATCTAATAGGAGGGTTCAGACTAACATAAACTTACCTATAAAAGATTATAGAGGGTGGTAAGTGCTAAACTATATGGTGTAAAACACAAATGTTATCACTATGTCAGAAGAGAAGGAAATTAATAAGTGGAAAGAAAAAAATAATAGTATTTGCAGAGGGAGAAGTGAAAGTATATTTGTTGAAGTAAAACCGTAAGCTAAGGGACAATTTTGAACAAAAGAAAATCCATCTTTGTAGAACATCAAGATCACCTTAACTAGAAGCAAGGTAAATGGTCAGAAATATGCTGATAAATTTGATAGAAAAGTGGATGGTGTCATATAACACACCCAGAAAGTACAAGAAAATCCACATTGATGTTTTAGGCAAATACATATTTTTTCAGTATAGTTTACACAAAATGTTATATTAGTTTCAGTTGTAAAACACAAGGATTCAACAAGTATATACTTTATGCCATGTTCACCACAAGTATAGCTACCACCTGTCACCATAATTTTATTTTGCAAATGTAGAAACAAATATAGTGTTAATTAATGACCTAGAAGACAGAGTAAATGTATGCAATCAAAATGAACAAATGAGAATAAAGAATACACCAAATAAGAGTGTACTTATGAAACTTAATGACTGTAACAAGTGTAATAAAATTTTCATAATAAGGATCCCAGAAGAAGAGAGAGAAAAGGGGGCAGAAAATTCATTTTAAGAAATAATAGCTGAAAACTTTCCTAATCTGTGGAAGGAAACAAATATCCAGATGCAGGGCACACATGGATTCCACCAAAAAATCCCAAGGAGGTTCACATCAAGACATTTAGCAATTAAAAAAGCAAAAAGTAGTGACAAAGAAAAAATTGTAAAAGTAGCAAGAGAAAAGAAGACAGTTATATACAAGGGAAACCCCATAAAGCTATCAGCAGATTTTTCAGCAACTTTGCAAGCCATAAGGGAGTGGCATGATATGTTCAAAGGACTGAAAGGGAAAACTTGACGCCAAGAATACTCTATTCGGCAAGGCTATAATTCAGAATAGATGGACAAATAAAGGGTTTCTCATATGAACAAAAACTATACAAGGTCATGACCACTAAACCTGACCTACAAGAGATATTAAAGGAGGATTTTGAGTGGAAAGAGAGGCCAAAAATAAGAGGATAGAGGTAAAAACGCAAAAGCAATAAAAATAAATACATTTGTAAAAATAAGTAAAGGGATCAACAAAATAAAAATATATAAAATATGGCAACATATACCTAAAACATGGCAGGGAGAGAGGAGTAAAGAAGGGATTTAAATGTAGGGATCATCAAATTAGTATGGACAATTATATGCAGATGTTATATACAAACTGAATGGTAACCACAAATCAAAAACAAGTAACATGGGGTGCCTGGGTGGCTCAGTCAGTTAAGTGCCCAACTTTTGCTCAGGTCATGATCTCATGATTTATGAGTTCGAGCCCTGCATCAGGCTTTGTGCTGATAGCTCGGAGTCTGGAGGCTGCTTCGGATTCTGTGTCTCCCTCTCCCTTTCTCTGCCCCTCCCCTTGCTTGCACTCTCTCTCTCAAAAATAAATAAACACTTAAAAAAATAAAAAAAACAACAATTGACAAATATGCAAAGAATGAAAAGAAACCAAGTATATCACTAAAGAAAGTGAACAAACCATGTAAGAGAGCAAGAGAAGAAAGGATGAGAGTAAAACAAAAACAGCCAGAAAACAGTAACAAAATGTCAATAACTACATATCTATCAATAATTACTTTGAGTGGAAATGTACTAAACACCACAATCAAAATATGTAGGATGAAAAAATGGTTAAAAAAATGGGATCCATTTACATGTTACCACAAAGACTCATTTTAGATTCAAGGAAACCTGCAGATCACGAGTGAGTGATGCAGAAATATTTATTATACAAATGAATGTCTAAAGAAAGTCAGAGTAGCAATAATTATATCAGACAAAATAGATTTATTTATTTATTTATTTATTTATTTATTTATTTTAAATTTTAGTTAGTTAATGTTAGAATTTAGAATGGCACGGAAATGGAGAGAGAGACAAAAAATGGAGATGAAGATCAAGTGAAGGGAACAGGAAGAGATTTTATTGGGGGGACCAAAGTTCCCGGGCGAGGTTCCATGACTCGGAGGTAGAGGAGTCAAGGAAGTCGCGCCAGAGGAGGGCGAGGGCAGGTCTTTTAAGTCGTGGCAGTTCCGGGTTGGATTCCAGCTGGGGTTGGTGCCAAATATGGTGTTTAGCTGAGTTGGATCCTTGTGATTGGCTAGTGATGGTTCCTCTTGGGGTGCTGGATCCTCTTGATTGGCTAGGGGTTGTTCTTCGCGGGGTTTTTCTTGTTGAGACATTTTGTGGTGTAATGATGCAATCAGCAGGTAGGGGGTGGTGATTTGGGGCAAAGGCGGGGAAAAAAACTTCTGGGGCCAGGAGGAGGCTAACAGTTAACAAACATGGCAATATTGTTTCCGGAGTAGAATTCAGGGATTCACCACTTACATACAATACAAGTGCCCTCCTTAGTACCTAGCACCCATCTAGCCCATCTTCCACCCACCTACCTTTGTCAACCCATAGTTGCTCTCTACCTTTAAGAGTCTCTTGGAGGAGATTCAACATGGTGGAGAAGTAGGGAGGCCCAACATTCCCTTATCTCTCAAACACAGCAGTGTTGAGGGCAAAGGACTTTGAATTCCAAGATTCTGGGCTGCAGAGTGACAGGGGTGTCTCCAGGGTTCAATGGGGAGAACATAGTGGGCAATAGGTGTATGATTGTGAATAAGGAGAATTAAAACAGGTGACATAGGCATGGATGGGAGGGATCCCCTTCTGCGGAGACACAAAGGGAAGAGAAAGAGAAGCTGTGGAAGCATAGGACTGTATATGGACAAGAGAAAACTGTGGACTGGGACAGAGAAAGATCCAATCTCTAACTGCAGGGCTTTCTCCGGACTGGGACCAGCTGCTCTGTTCTCACACCTGAGGAGGAAGGAACCCAGTCCCAGGCTCCTTAATTAGTTCAGAGGTGCAGTCTGCAGTGGGAGAAAGCCATCCCCTCCCTGGAGTGCTGTGGGAAGGAGTATAGAATCATTCAAAAGATAAAGACTGCCTGCACCCTCCCGCCAGAGACCATATATAGGCTGCAGGGAGTGACACTTCCCTGGAACTGGGATGGAAGGAGACAGACCCTTCAAGGCATACGGGTTTAAATCCCAGCCAAGTTCCAGGGAGGCAGGGGAGTCAATGGAGCAGGACAAACCACCTCCTTTGTGCCTGTGGCACTGTGAGGATGGCCTGAACAGAGTGGTTTGGACATCTGGTTCAAGGAGGGGAGACTGGGGTGTCGCCATTTTTCTTACCATCACCAACAAAGTGGGGCTTCAGGGAACCCACAGTGGAGACAGGACCCCGCCTATACACAACCCTGTCCCTCTGCACCTGGTAACTGTGTATCTACTGGAGCAGAATTGAGGCTGATGAACCAGACAGTCCCTCTTCCAGACCAGCGCTGCCACCTGTTCCATATATATATATATATATATATATATTCTTCTTTTTCTCCTTCTTATTTCTTCCCTCCTCTAGTCTGGTTATTCTGGTTGCTGGTTTCTTTAAGCAGACATATTTAATCTATTCTCTTTACACTTGTTCTATATGTTTTACTTTCCTCTCTCTCTTTCTGGATGAAGCCCTATAATTTCTCTGCCTGGCCAATTTTCTTTTCTTTTCTTTTTCCCTACCCTTGTCATTTCTCTATTTGTATGAGATAAAGCCCCTTCCATTAACACTACTCTCACCCCATTGTTTGTTGTTGTCGTTGTTGTTGTTGTTGATGTTGTTACTGGTGGTTTTGGTTTTTTTATTTATTTTGTTTTTTTGTTTGTTTTCTTTTCCAGGGCCACTTCAAGGAAGAAATCAAAGCACACCTGGTGGAGGGTCCAAGACATCACTACAAGTAGGGAGATGAAGCAACCAGATTCACAACAACAGAGAGCAAGTGACACACTCTAAAAAATACCTCCTGAAGGGCCAGGCCCTGGACAGTGTGTGACTCCTCTTTAATACAGTAGTACTTGCAGGAGCAGGACACGTAGCAAGTTTTTAAAACACATAAGGGACAGAAAACCAGCCAAACTGACAAAATGGAAGAATTCGCCTCAAAAAAAGTTCCAGGAAGAAATGACAGTTGAAGAATTGATCAGAACGGATCAATATAACTGATCAAGGATTTAGAATAGTAGTCATAAGATTAATCACTGGGCTTGAAAAAAGCATAGAAGACAGCAGAGAATCTATTGCCTCAGAGATCAAAAAAATGAAAAATAGCTACGATAAATTAAAAAATTCTGTAAATGAGGTGCAAAATAAACTAGAGATCGTGACACTGATGACTGAAGAGACACTATAGACATAGAAGATGAAATTATGGAAAAATATGAAGCTGAGAAAAAAAAGAGGTAAAAAAGATCTAGACCACAAGGGAAGAATTAGAGAACTAAGTGATTCAATAAAATGTAATAATATCCATATCATAGAAGATCCAGAAGAAGAGAGAGAGAGAAAGAGGCTGAAGGTATACTTGAACAAATCATAGCTGAGAACTTTCCCAATCTGGGGAAGGAAACAGACATTGAAATCCAGTAGGTACAGAGAGTTCTCTTTAGACATAACAGGAACCTATCTTCTATATGTCATATCAGAGTGAAATTTGTAAAATACAAAGGTAAAGAGAGAATTCTTAAAGAAGTTAGGGATAAATTGACCTTATTCTACAGGTATAGACAAATAAAGGTAGTAACCAATCTATCTACAGAAACTTGGCAGGCCAGAAGGCAGTGGCAGAAAATACTCAATGTACTAATAGGAAAAATATCCAGCCAAGAATCCTTTATCCTGCAAACCTGTCATTCAAAATAAGAGAAATAAAGGTTTTCCCAGAAAAACAAAAATTGAAGGAGTTCATCACCACTAACCCAGCCCTACAGGAGATCACTGTGAGATCACTGTGAGTGTCCTAAGGAGGACACTGTGAGTGGAATGTTGCAAAGACCACAAAGAAACAGAGACATCACTACAAGCATGTAAGCTACAGATAACACAATAACACTAAATCCATATCATTCAATAATAACAATGAATGTAAATAGACTAAATGCTCCAATCAAAAGACATAGGGTATCAGAATGGATAAACACACACACACACACACACACACACACACACACACACACACGACCCATCTTTTTGCTGTCTGCAAGAGATCCATTTTCGACCTGAGGACACCTTCAGATTGAAAGTGAGAGGATGGAAAAGCATTTGTCATGTTACTGGAAGACAAAAGAAAGACAGAGTTGCCATACTTATATCAGACAAACTAGATTTTAAACTAAAGGCTGTAACAGAGATGAAGAAGAGCATTATATGATAATTACTATGTCTATCCCTCAAGAAGAGCTAACAACTATAAATGTTTATGGACCCAATTCAAAACACCCAAATATATAAAACAATCGCAAACATAAGCAATCTTATATACTCCACTTACATCAATGTACAGATCATCTAGGAAGAAAACCAATAAAGAAACAATGGCCCTGAATGATTCACTGAGTCAGACGGACTTGACAGATAAATTCACAACTTTTTATCCAAAAGCAGCAGAATACACACTCTTCTCGAGTGCACATGGAACATTCTCCAAGAGGATTACATATTGGGTCACAAAACATCCCGCAGTAAATATAAAAGAATTTAAGTCATACCATGCATATTTTCAGATCATAATGCTATGAAACTCGAAATCAACAACATGAAAAAGTTGTGAAAACCTCCAAAGGCATGAAGGTTAAATAACATCATATAAAAAATGAATGGGTCAAGCAGGCAATTAAAGAAGAAATTATAAAATATATGGAAGCAAATGAAAATGAAAACAGTCCAAACCATTTGGGATGCAGCAAAGGCAGTCCTAAGAAGAAAATACATTGCCATCCAGGCCTATCTCAAGAAACAAGAAAAATCCCAAATACAAAAACTAACAGCACACCTGAAGGAACTAGAAGCAGAACAACAAAGAAACCTCAAGACCTGCAGAGGAAGAGAAACAATGAATATCAGAGCATAAATAAACAATATAGAATCAAAACAAAAAACAAAAACAGTAGAACAGATCAATGAAACTAGAGCTGGCTTCTCGAAAAAAATACACAAAATTGATAAGCCCATAGCCAGACTTCTTCAAAAGTAAAGAGAGAGGACCCAAATAGATAAAATCGCTGATGGAAATGAAATTGTCACAAGCAACCCCTCAGAAATACAAATAATTATCAGAGAATACTATGAAAAATTATATGCCAATGATCTGGACAACCTGGAAAAAATGGACAAATTCCTAGACACACACACACTACCAAAACTCAAACAGGAAGAAACAGAAAATTTGGACAGACCCATAACCAGCAAAGAAATTGAATCAGTCATCAAAAATCTCCCAATAAATAAGAGTCCTGAGCCACACGGCTTACCAGGGGAATTCTACCAGACATTTAAAGGAGAGTTAATTCCTATCCTTTTCAAATTGTTCCAAATGGAAGGAAAGCTTCTGGACTCATTCTATGAACTCAGCATTACCTTGATTCCCAAACCAGACAGAGACCCCACTAAAAAGGAGAATTACAGGCCAATATCCCCGATGAACATGGATGCAAAAATTCTCAACATGATACTAGCAAATCAAATTCAAAAGTATATAATTATTCACCATGATCAAGTGGGTTTCATTCCTGGGCTACATGGCTGGTTGAATATTCACAACTCAATCAATGTGATATAGCACATTAATAAAAGAAAGGTAAAGAACCATATGATACTATGCTAAAAAGCATTTGACAAATTACAGCATCCTTTCTTAATAAAAACCATCAAGAAACTTTGGATAGAAGGAACATACTTAAACATCATAAAAGCCATATATTAAAATACCACAGGTAACATCATCCTCAATGGAGAAAAATTGAGAGCCTTACCCTTGAGATCAGGAACATGACAGGAATGTCCACTCTCACCATTGTTGCTTAACATAGTGTTGGAGGTCCTAGCATCAGCAATCAAGCAACAAAATGAAATAAAAGGCATCAGAATTGGAAAGAAGAGGTCAAACTTTCACTTTTCTCAAACGACACTATACTCTACATGGAAAACCCGACAGACTCCACCAAAAGTCTGCTAGGACTGATACATGAATTCAGCAAAGTCACAGAGTACAAAAGCAATGCACAGAAATAGAGTGCATTTCTATACACCGATAATGAAGCAACAGAAATAGAAATCAAGAAATTGATCCCATTTACAATTGCACAAACTACCATAAAATACCTAGGGATAAACCTAACCAAAGATGTAAAATATCTCTATGCTGAAAACTATAAAAAACTTAGGAAGGAAATTGAAGAAGACACAAAGAAATGGAAAAACATTCCATCTTCATGGATTGGATGAATATTGTTAAAATGTCAATACTACCCAAAGCAATCTACACATTCAATGCAATCCTAATCAAAATTGTACAGCATTCTTATCAAAGCTAGAACAAACAATCCGAAAATTTGTATGGAACCATGAAAGACCCTGAATAGTCAAACTAATGTTGAAGAAGAAAACCAAAGTGGGAGTCATCACAATCTCAGAATTTAGCCTCTACTACAAAACTGTAATCACCAAGACAGTATGGTATTGGAACAGAAAAAGACACATGGACCAATGAAACAGAATAGAGAACCCAGAATTGGATCCACAAGTCTATGGCCAACTAATCTTTGACAAAGCAGGAAAGAGAATCCAATGGGGGAAAAAAAAAGAAACAATCTCTTTGGCAAATGGTGCTAGGCGAACTGGACAACAACATGCAGAAGAATGAAATTATACCCCTTTCTTACACCACACAAAAATAAACTCAAAATATATAAAAGACCTAAATATGAGACACGAAACCTTCAAAAGCCTAAAGGAGAAACCAGTCAATAACCTCTTTGACCTCAGCCACATCAATTTCTTGCTTGACACATCTCCAAAGTCAAGTGAATTAAAAGAAAAAATGAACTACTGGAAACCATCTTCAATGTATTTAATAAGTTTTTTATAGTTTTTGGAGTCCAGATATTTTATCACTTTGGTTAGGTTTATTCCTAGGTTTCTTATTATTTTTGGTGAAATTGTAAATGGGATCAATTCAGTGATTAATCTTTCTGATGCTTTATTGCTTTATAGAAATATAACAGATTCCTATAAATTGATTTTGTATCTTGCAACTTTACAGAATTCATGTATCAGTCCTAGCAATTTTTTTCAAGAAGTTTTTCAGGTTTTCTACATAGAGTATCACTTTGTCTGCAAAAAGTGCAACTTTGAATAATTCCTTGCCAGTTCGGCTTCTTTTTATTTCTTTTAGTTGTCTGATTGTTGAAGCTAGGACTTCCACTACTATGTTAAATAAAAATGGTGAGCATAGACATTCCCATCTTGCTTCTGACCATAGAGGAAAAGTTTTCAGTTTTTCCACATTGAGGATGAAATCATCTGTAGATATTTCATATATCACCTTTATGATGGTGAGGTATGTCCTCTGCATCCCCACCTTGTTGAGGGTTTTTATAAAGAATGGATGCTGTACTTTCTCAAATGCTTTTTCTGCATCTGTCGAGAGGATCATATGGTTCTTACCCTTTCTTTTACTCATGCAGTGTATCATATTAATTGATTGTGAATATTGAAACACTCTTGTAACTCAGGAATAAATCTCACTTAATTAAGGTGAATGATTCTTTTTTAATGTACCATTGGATTCAATTTGGTAGTATCATCTTGAGAAATTTTGCATACACGTTCATCAGATTATTGGCCTCTTTTTTTAGTGGGGTCTGAAATTAGAATTAAAGTAATGCTAGTGTTATAGAGTGAGTTTGGAAGTTTTTCTTCCATTTAAATTTTTTGAAGTCATTTGAGAAAAATAGGTATTAACTCTTCTTTCAAGGTTTGTCAAAATTCCCTCTGAAGGCATCTGCCCCTGGACCTTTGTTTGTTGGGAGATTTTCATTATTGATTCAATTTCTTCACTGGTTTTTGGTCTGCTCTTTTATATTTCTTCCTGTTTCAGTTTTGGCAATTCATATGTTTCTAGAAATTTATCCATTTATTCCATATTACTCAATTTGTTGGAATATAATTTTTCCTATTATATTATACTTGTTTGTATTTCTGTGGTATTGTTCGTAATATCTTCTCTTCCATTTATGAGTTTATTTATTTGGTCCCTTCTGTTTTCTTTTTGATAAGTCTGGCTAAAGGTTTATAAATTTTCTTAATTCTTTCTAAAAAACAGCTCTTATTTTCATTGATCTGTTCTACTCTTTTTTGTTTGTTTCTATATCATTTATTTCTGCTCTAATATTTATTATTTTATTAACTTCTGTATATTTAAGATTAGATTCTGTATTTGAGATTTTTCTTACTTCTTGAGTAGGCCTGTATTGCTATATACTTCCCTCTAGTGACTGCCTTTGCTTCATCCCAGAAGTTTTATACCATTGTGTTTTCATTTTCATTTGTTTCCATGTAATTTTTATTCCTCCTTTACTTACTAGTTGACACAGTCATTCTTTGTAAAATTATTTTTAATGTTTATTTATTTTTGAGACAGTGAGTGAAAGAGAGAGAGACAGAGCACCAGCAGGGGAGGGGCAGAGAGGGAGACACCAAATCCGAAGCAGGCTCTAGGCTCCGAGCTCTCAGCACAGAGCCCAACACAGGACTCAAATTCACAAACCACAGGATCATGACCTGGGCTGAAGTCCGATGCTCAACCAACTGAGCCACCCAGGTGCCCCAACACATTTATTCTTTAGTACCATTTTGTTTAACCTCAATGTATTTGTAGTCTTTCCAACTTTTTTTTTTCTTGTGGTTCACTTCAAGTTTAATAGTGTTATGTTCAGTAAATATGCATTGTATCGTCTCAATGTTTTTGTATTTGTTGAGGCCTTATTGTCACCTACTATGTGACCTATTCTGGAGAAGGTTCCATGTGCACTTGAAAAGAATGTGTATTTTGCTGCTTTAGGAAGAAATTTCCTGAATAAATCTGTTTAGTCCTTCTGGTCCAGTGAGTGGGTCATTCAAAGCCATTATTTCCTTGTCAGTTTTTATCTTAGATGATCTGCCTTTTCACTTAAGTGGGGTGTTAAAGTCCTCTAGTATTACTACATTGTAATCAATGAGTTACTTATGTTTGTTATGAATAGCTTTATACATTTGGGTATTTCCAAGTTCAGGTCATAAATATTTGCAATTGTTAGATCTTCTTGATGGTTAGGCCCCTTAATTATGATATATTGTTCTTCACCTCTTGTGACAGTCTTTGGTTTAAAATCTAGTTTGTGTAAGTATGGGTACTCTATCTCTATTTGACAACCATTTGCATGATAAACATTTCTTCATCCTCTCACTTTCATTCTGCAGGTGTCTTTAGGTCCAAAATCAGTTTCTTGCAGGCAGCATATAGATGTGTTTTGTTTTTAATCTATTCTGACACGTATTTCATTTAATTGTAGCATTTAATTATTTTACATTAAGAGTAATTATTGATAGATATGAATTTCGTGCAATTTTATTACTTCTTTTGCCATTGTTTCTTGAGACTTCCTCAGTTCCTGTCTAGTTTTTGTTGCTTTTGGTCTTTCTTTAGTTCTCAAAGACCCCATTTTAATATTTCTTGCAGAGCTGTCTTAGTGGTCTCAAACTCCTTTAGTTTTTTTGGGGGGAGTGTCTGGAAAAATCTTTATCTTTCTTTCTATTCTGAATGATATATTTGCTGGATAACATATTTTTGGCTATAGATTTTTTCTCATTCAGCATGTTGAATATATCATGCCATTCCCTTACTAGCTTGCTAAATGTCCGTGGAGAGATCAGATGCTACCTTATTTGCCTTCTCTTGTAAGTTAGGGACTTCTTTGGTCTTGTTGTTTTTAGGATTTTTTTTCTCTATTTTGCAAATTTAACTCCAGTATATCTTGGTGTTGGCCTGATTTTGTTATGATGTGAGATCCTTGTGACGACTTGATCAGGATGTCTGTTTTCTTCTTTGAATTAAGGAATTTTTCAGCTTTATTTCCTCAAATAAATCTTCTACTCCTTTTTCTTTCTCTTCTTCCTTTGGGAAACCTATATTATAAATACTATTATGTTTTATGAAATCCCCATGTTCCCTAAGTCTCCATTCATGATCCAAGGTTTTTCTTTCCCTCTTTTGATCAGCTTCACTATTTTTCATAATTCTATCTTCTATAACATTTATTCATTTCAACGATTCTTCTATCTTTGTGGTCATGACTTCCAGTCATTTTTGAATCTTGGTTATCATATTTGTCATTTTAGTCTGATTGGTTTTAAGCTCCTTTATATCGGCAATAAGGAATCATTGGTATCTTCTATGCTTTTCTCAAGCCTGGTTAGTATCCTTATGATTGTTGCTTTATTTATTTTTCTTTTTTTTTCTTTATTTTTAAAAAAAGTTATACCCAAGTTAGTTAGCATACTGTGCAACAATGATTTCAAGAGTAGATTCCTTAATGCCCCTTAACCATTTAACTCATCTCCTCTCCCACAACCTCTCCTGTAATCCTCTGTTTTCCATATTTAAGAGTCTCTTATGTTTTGTCCCCCTCCCTGTTTTTATATTATTTTTGCTTCACTTCCCTTATGTTCATCTGCTTTGTATATTAAAGTCCTCATATGATTGAAGTCAGATGATATTTGTCTTTCTCTAACTGACTAATTTCACTTAGCATAATACCCTCTAGTTCCATCCATGTAGTTGCAAATGACAATATTTTGTTCTTTTTCATTGTCATGGTGTGTGTGTGTGTGTGGGGGGGGTGGGTGTGTGTGTGTATACACCTCATCTTCTTTATCCATTCATCCATCAATGGACATTTGAGCTCTTTCCATACTTTGGCTATTGTTGACAGTGCTGCTATAAACATTGGGGTGCATGTGTCCCTTCGAAACAGCATATCTGTATCCCTTGGATAAGTCCCTAATAATGCAATTGCTGTGTCGTAAGGTAGTTTTACTTTTAATTTTTCGAGGGACCTCCATACTGTTTTCCAGAGCGACTGCACCAGTTTGCATTCCCAGCAGCAGTATAAAACAGATCCTCTTTATCCACATCCTCACCAGCATCTGTTGTTGCCTGAGTCGTTAATGTTGTCCATTCTGACTGGTGTGAGGTGATATCTCATTGTGGTTTTGGTTTGCATTTATCTGATGATGAGTGACGTTGACCATCATTTCATGTGTCTGTTGGCCATCTGGATGTCTTTGGAGAAGTGTCTATTTATTTTGCCCATTTCTTCATTGGGTTATTTGATTTTTGGGTGTTGAGTTTGGTAAGTTCTTTATAGATTTGGATACTAACCCTTTATCTGATATGTTATTTGCAAATATCTTCTCCCATTCCGTTGGTTGCTTTTTAGTTTTGCTGATTGTTTCCTTTGTTGTGCAGAAGCTTTTTATTTTGATGAGGTCCCAATAGATCATTTTTGCTTTTGTATCCCTTGCCTCTGGAGACATGTTGAGTAAGAAATGCTGCGTCCGAGGTCAAAGAGGTTCTCGCCTGCTTTCTCTTTGAGGATTTTGATGACTTCCTATCTTACATTTCGGTCTTTCTTCCATTTTGAGTTTATTTTTGTGTATGGTGTAAGAAAGTGGTCCAGGTTCATTTTTCTGCATGTAGCTGTCCAGTTTTCCCAGCACCACTTGCTGAAGAGACTGTCTTTATTCCATTGGATATTCTTTCCTGCTTTGTCAAAGATGACTTGGCTGTATGATTCAAGGTCTATTTCTGTGTTCTCTATTCTGTTACATTGATCTGAGTGTTTGTTCTTGTGTCAGTACCATACTGTCTTAATAATTACAGTTTTTTAATAAAGCTTGAAATCTGGGATTGTGATGCCTTCTGCTTTGGCTTTCTTTTTCAGGATTGCTTTGGCTATTCAGCATCTTCTCTGATTCCATACAAATTTTAGGACAGTTTCTTCTAGCTCTGTGAAGAATGCTGGTGTCATTTTGATAAGTATTGCTTTGAATATATAGATTGTTTTGGGTAGTATTGACATATTAACAATATTTGTTCTTCCTATCCAGGAGTATGGAATATTTTTCCATTTTTTTCTGTCTTCTTCAATTCCTTTCATAAGCTTTCCATAGTATTCAGTGTATAGATTTTTCACCTCTTTTGTTGCATTTATTCTTAGATATTTTATGGTTTTAGGTGTAATTGTAAATTGGATTGATTCCTTGATTTCTCTTTCTGTTGCTTCATTGTCAGTGTACAAGAATGCAACTGATTTCTGTGCATTGATTTTATATCTTGCCACTTTGCTGAATTCATGGATCAGTTCTAGAAGTTTTTTGGTGGAACCTTTTGGGTTTTCCATATAGAGTATCATATCATCTGCAAAGAGTGAAAGTTTGTCCTCCTCCTGGCCGATTTGGATGCTTTTTCTTTCTTTGTGTTATATGATTGCCGAGGCTAAGACTTCCAATACTATGTTGAATAACAGTGACAAGAGTGGACATCCCTGTCTTCTTTCTGACCTTAGCGGTAAGCTCTGTTTTTCCCCATTGAGGAAGATATTAGTGTTGGGTCTTTCATGTACTGCTTTTAGGATCTCGTGGTATAATCCTTCTATCCCTACTTTCTTAAGGGTTTTTTTTTTTTCCAAGAAAGGATGCTGTATTTTGTCAAATACTTTCTCTGCATCTATTGAGAGGGTTATATGGTTCTTGTCCTTTCTTTTATTGTTGTGATGTGTCACATTGATTGTTTTGTGGATATTGAACCAGCCCTGCATCCCCGGTATAAATCCCACTTGGTCTTGGTGAATATATTTTTTTTGATGTATTGTTGGATCTGGTTGGCTAATATCTTGTTGAGGATTTTTGCATCCATGTTCATCAGGGATATTGGTCTATAGTTCTCTTTTTTAGTGTGGTCTTTGTCTGGTTTGGGAATCAAGGTGATGCTGGCTTCATAGAAAGAGTTTAGAAATTTTCCTTCCACTTCTTTTTTTGGAACAGCTTCAAGAGAATACTATTCTTGTTTTTTGGGAAGTTTTTGATGACTAATTTGATTACTTTACTGGTCATGGTTCTGTTCAAATTTTCTATTTCTTCCTGTTTCAGTTTTGGTAGTTTATATGTTTCTAGCAATTTGTTGTTTTCTTCCAGATTGCCCATTTTATTGGCATATAGTTGCTCATAATATTCTCTTATTATTGTTTTTATTTCTGCTGTGTTGGTTATGATCTCTCCTCTTTCTTCGTTTTATTGATTTGGGTCCTTTCCTTTTTCTTTTTGATCAAATCGTCTAGTGGTTTATGAATTTTATTAATTCTTTCAAAGAACCAGATCTTTGTTACATTGATCTGTTCTACTGTTTTTCTGGTTTCAGTAGCAATGATTTCTTCTCTAATCTTTATTATTTCCTATCTTCTACTGCTTTGTTTTTTTTTTCTGTTCTTTTTCCAATTCTTCGAGGTGTAAAGTTAGGTTGTGTATCTGAGACCTTCCTTCCTTATTCAGGATTGCCTGGATTGCTATATATTTCCCTCTTATGACTGCCTTTGCTGTGTCCCAGAAGTTTTGGGCTGTGGTGTTATCATTTTCATTGGCTTCCATGTACTTTTTAATTTCATCCTTAACTTCCTGGTTAGCCCATTCATTCTTTAATAGGATGTTCTTTAGTCTCCATTTATTTGTTATCTTTCCAAATTTTTTCTTGTGGATGATTTCGAGTTTCATAGCATTGTGGTCTGAAAACCCGCATGGTATGGTATCAATCTTTTTGTACTTGTTGAGGACTGATTTGTGTCCAATATGTGGTCTGTTCTGGAGAATGTCCCATGTACACTGGAGAAGAATGTATGTTCTGCTGCTATAGGATGAAATGTTCTAAATATATCTGTTAATTCCATCTGGTCCACTGTGTCATTCAAAGCCATTGTTTTCTTGTTATTTTTTAGTTTAGATGATCTGTCCGTTGCTACTGTAAGTGGGGTGTTGAAGTTCCCTACTATTATGTTATTCTTATCAATGAGTTTATTTTTGGGAGTAATTGATTTATATATTTGTGTACTGCCATATTTGGAGCATAAATGTTTACAATTGTTATGTCTTCTTTGTGGATAGACCCCTTAATTATGATACAATGCCCTTCTTCATCTCTTGTTACAGTTTTTGTTTTAAAGTCTACATTGTCTGATACAGTATGGTTACTCTGACTTTCTTTTGGTGACCATTAGCATGATAGATAGTTCTCCATCCCTTTACTTTCAATATGAAGGTGTCTTTAGCTCTAAAGTGTGTCTCTTGTAAATAGCATATAAGTGGATCTCATTTTCTAATCTATTCTGTTACCCTATATCTTTTGATTGGAGCATTTACTCCACTGACGTTTAGGGTGAGTGCTGAAAGATATGAGTTTATACCATTATGTTTCTTGCAGAGTTGGAGCTTCTGGGGGTGTTCTCTGGTCATTTCTAGTCTTTGTTGCTTTAGGTCTTCCCCCCACTCCCTCCGTCTTTTCTCCCCTTAGACAGGCCCTCTTAAAATTTCTTGCAAGGCTAGTTTAGTGGTCATGAACTCCTTTAATTTTTGTTTGTCTGGGAAACTTTTTATCTCTTTTTCTATTTTGAATGAAAGCCTTGCTGAATACAGAATTCTTGGCTGCATATATATCCAATTCAACAAATTAAATATGTCCTGCCACTCCTTTCTGGTCTGCCAAGTGTGAGTGGATAGGTCTGCTGCAAAAATAATCTGTCTTCCTTTGTAGGTTAAGGACTTCTTTTCCCTTGGCACTTTCATGATTCTTTCCTTGCCTGAGTATTTTGTGAATTTGACTATGATATGCCTTGTTGATGGTCGGTGTCTGTTGAATCTTGTGGGAGTTCTCTGTGCTTCTGGGATTTTGATGTCTGTGTTTCTCCCCAGGTTAAGAAAGTTTTCCTCTATGATTTGCTCACATAACCCTTCTACCCAATTTTCCTCTCTCTTCATCTTCTGGGACCCCTATGATTCTGATGTTGTTTCTTTTTAATGAGTCACTGATTTCTCTTATTCTTAAATTGTGCTCTTTTTCTTTACTCTCCCTCTTTTTTTCTGCTTCATTATTCTCAGAAGTTCATCCTCTATATTGCTGATTCTCTGCTCTACCTCATCCATCCTTACCACCGTGCTATCCATTCGAGATTGCAGCTCATTTATGGCATTTTTTTATTTCACCCTGACTAGCTTTTACTTCTTTTATCTCCATAAAGAGGGATCCTAATCCTTTTTCGACCCCAGCTACTATTCTTATCATCGTGATTCTGAATTCTGGTTCAGACGTCTTGCCTATATCTGTGTTGGTTAAGTCCCTGGCTGTCAGTTTTCCTGCTCTTTCTTTTTGGGTGAATTCCTTCATTCTTCATTTTGAAGGCAGAAAAGGAATTAATAAGTTAAAAAAATTAAATGAAAAAATTGGAAACTACACACACACACACACACAAATAAAATAAAAATAAATGATGCTAGATCTTAGTTGTGTTTTTGTCTGGTTATTGAAAGGAGCTTGATTGATTAGAGAAAAAAGGGGAAAAGTTGCAATTAAAAATTAAACACACACACACACACACACACACACACACAAAATCAAATAAATGATGGTAGATCCTAGGTGCGTTTTGGTCTGGTTATTGAATGGAGCTTGATTGATTGGAGAAAAAAAGGGAAAAATAAAATTAAAAATTAAAAAAAACAGCAGACACATACACATACACAAACATCCAATAAATGGTACTAGATCTTAGGTGTGTTTACGTTTGGTTATTGAAAGGAGCTTGATTGATTGGAGGAAAAAGGGAAAAAAATTAAAATTAAAGAATTGAAAACAAAACACACACACACACACACACACACAAATCAAATCAATGATGCTAGGTCCTAGGTGTGTTTTGGCCTGGTTATTGAAAGGAGCTTTCTCAAAACAATAGTTTAGAGAAAAAAAAGGAAAAGAGAAGAAAAAGAAGAAAGAAAAAGGAAAAGAAGAAATAACCTATTTGAAATTTTGAGAAAATGAAATAGGTCAATGGAGATGAGATTGACTGATTAGAGAAAAAAGGGAAAAATTACAATTAAAAAATTAAACACACACACACAAAATCAAATAAATGATGGAAATATAACAGAATTTGAAAAATGTACAAAAAAGTGAATACTTTAGTAGGAAAATATAATAAATGAAATGTTGGAAGTATAATAGAATTTGAAGTATTTACAAAAAAAAGTGTAAAATTCAGTAGAAAAATATAAAGGAAAATAGTTTTAATAAAAATTGAAAAGAAAAATATTTTTTCTCTTTCTGTATTCAAGTAAAAGAAAAGAAAAAGGAAAGAAGAAAGGAAAAGAAAAAAAGAAAAAAGAAAAAAAAGGAAAAAAAAAGAAAAAGGAAATTGAATAGCTAGAACAGTAAACAGTATGAAATAGGATTGATATTACATCTTTTTCCCCTATACGTCAAACTATGAAGCACTTTATAGTCTGTAAACTAAGCAGAAAGGGAGATTTGTGCTGTTCCTGAAGCAGGAGGCTGGCCCATTTAGTGTAACGGCTCCATTCTTCACTAGATGGTGCTGCTTGGCTTACTGCGGTGGATCCTTGTGGTGCCTATATGTGTGTGTGCGCATACATGGGCAGAGTGAAAATGGCGTCACCCAGTTACCCAGTCTTGCATGGGAAGTCTGCGTTCTCCCCAACCAGCAATCCTGCACCAGTCTTTTGTCTCCAGTTTTTGGCCACTCCCTGCTTTTACTCTGTTCTTGATCTCACCATCAGGTTGCCTGGTGGCAACTCCCTCCTGAGTTTTTTCTGAGATGAGGCTGTGCTTTCTGACCCTTCACTTCTGAGGACTGCAGCTTTGACTTACTCAGATCCCCTGGATTGGGGTCTCACCAACAATGGCCGGTTGCCATCCGCACCCAGAAATGTTCATGGGACCTCGCTACTGCCAATGTCCACAGACTTGCGTCTGGGTACAAGCCCAAGCCAGAAAAAGCTCACGCTATCTTGTAGTGGGAGCGTTTCCGACATTATGGAAAATTACACATGGCATGAGGACCTCCTGGACCCACTTTTCTCCTGGGAATTTGTCCTTCCTACCAGAACACTGCTGTGTATTTTGAACTGCAGAGTTTCAGACTTTGCACTCACCCTGTTTATAGAGTTTCATTCAGTGGAATTTAAACACTTTCTTTTCTCCTTTGTCCCCTTTTAGTTTAGTCCCTGTGGCTGTTTCCACTGTTCCACTTTCTCTCCAGCTGATTTTGTGGGGTATGCTTTTCCTATACTCTCCCCCCGTCTCTGTCCTCTCTCCTTAAGGCAACTCACCTCCCTGCCATCTGCCACTCCTCTCTCCCCCAGTTCACCTTCCCATGCTGAGTACCTAATGAGTTCTGTGATTCAGGTTGTGTAGATGGTTGTGTTATTCCTCAAATCCATTTTCTGGGTGTGCAGGATGGTTTACTGTTGATCTGGCTGTATTTCATGTATGCAAGACAGAAAAAAGACTTCCATGCTGTTCTGCCATCTTGGCTCCTACTGATTGTTACTTTAAATTCTAGTTAAGGCATATTTATATTTGTTTAGATTAGATCCCTGGCCATGACCTTTTCTTGTTTTTTCTTTTGGGATGAATTCCTCTGTATTGGCATTTTGTCTAGGTCTTTGTCTTTTCTCTGTGTTCGGAAAGCCTGTTATGTTTCCTGCTTCTGAGAGTAATGGCTTGATGAAGAAGAGGACATATTATGTCCAGATCCTGGCACTTAAGGAAGTATCTCTGGTGTATACTACATGTATTCTGCTTCTATGTTATGGATGATCTACCCCTCAGGTCAGTCTTCTGCAGTGTTTCTCGCTGCCTGCAGTGGGGAGTGTTTAGACCTTGACCAGTATGACAAGTATTTTTTTTTTTTTACATTTATTTAATTTTGAGAGACAGAGACACAGCATGAGTGGGGGAGGGGCAGAGAGAGATGGAGACAGAATCTAGTGGGCTCTAGGCTCTGAGCTGTCAGCACAGAGCCCAATACGGGGCTTGAACTCACAAACCATGAGATCATGACCTGAGAGGAAGTCAGGACGATTAACCAACTGAGCCACCCAGGCGCCCCACGGTGTGGTGAGTTTTAACTAGGTGTGCTCTGGTCTGCTTGTTAGAGGAGACCTGATGGTATTTAAACTAACACTGAAGCTTTGCAGAAGTTTATGGTCAGTAGAAGTGGTGCATGTCGGGGAATTTGTGCCAATTTTCTGGTGGATGAGCCCACTGTGCTGGTTCTCAGGACACTTGCTCAAGAAAAGCAATTATAGCAGAGTACATGGGAGCAGTGTTTGGTGTAAGCAATTTAGTCACTCAGTGTTGGCACTGCTATTTTACTGAGGTTAGTTTATGGTGAGGCGTGGGGGAGAAAAATGGTGTCAGGCAACTCCTTGGTCCCTGGAGATGAGAATTTGTGCTTGCCATTCTGAGGGAATCCACCCACAGAAGAGCAAATGGATTGCAATTGTGTATCCTAGGTATTTTTCAATTGACTAATTACATATTGTCTGTGTCCAGGTTGCTTACCTACTAGAGAAATGCAGTGCACTTTGGGCTTTCTCTCTGCCAGGCCAGCTCACTTTTCAGACTCCAAATTTTAGGTATGTGGTGTGGCGGGAACCTGTACTGATTTTCTAGGGGTGGGTCTCACCCTGCTGGGATTAATGTGGTTTTGACCCAGAAAGGTAGTCGCATCAGAGCTCAGGAGCACGGAATTTGGAGCAGAGCACTCTAAATGGTCAATGTCTGGGTTAGCCTCCCTCAGCAGGTGTCTGTGCCTATTCTGAGGGGTGGTGAGGGAAATGTCACCTGCTAGTCTCCTTTACCCTAGGCAGGCAATGCAACCTCTCTCAGATGCACTCCAAAAATAGGGAACTGTCTCTTCCAGTGCATCTCATGAAATCTTCAGATCCTGCTATCTGCTCCCCAGGTTACTTGCCCGCATTCTCTACAGTACCACTAAAGCATCCTAAAAGTTCTATACTAGCCATTCCACGGACCTCTATGTCTCCAGTTTTAGAACCCTACTGGTTGAAAACGTTCATGAAAATCAATGTCTCTCATTTTCCCAGTCATATGCTTTGGAGAAGTGTCTTTCTTGTGGGATCTTCTGTGTGCTCTTTTTTTCTCTCTCTCTTGCTTCTCTCTGGGACCTGGGCTCCCTCCCCTCCACTGGCCCAAGATCCATTTCTTTCCTAAACCATATCTCTGTGCCCCCTACCTTCAGTAATGTAGCCTCCTCTCTCTTTCTCTCTCTCTAGTTGTGAAGTTTGTTCTGTCAGTCCTCAGGTAAATTTCTTGTGTAATAAGAATCATTTAATATTTATCTAGTTGTGTTTGAGGAGTGAGGCAAGCCTAGGGTCTTCCTGCTACTCTGCCATCTTAGCTCTGTTTCCCCTTTCCCCATTTTGAATCTTGTTTTTGTTGTTGTTGTTGTTGTTGGGATTATTTATATATTCTGAATGTTATTTCTTAATCAGAGACATGGTTTGTGAATATTTTCTCCTAGTCGGTAAGTTTTTGTTCACTTTCTTTTTAATTTTTTTTCAATTTGACACACAATGTTACATTTGTTTCAGGTGTACAACATAGTTTTTTAAGAACTCTATATGATGTGCTTACCACGGGTGTAGCTACCATATGTCACCATACACACTACTACAACATCACCCATTTTGTCTATCCCCTCTCCCTCTATATAAAAATAAAAACTTTTGTACAGCTCAAGGAAGCATCAAAACAACAGAAAGACAACCTACTGAATAGAATATATGGTAAATGATATATCTGATAACGGTTTTAATATCCAAGTATATGAAGAACTTATACAACTCAACACCAAGCAACCAAACAAACCAACAACAACAACAACAACAAAAACCCAAACAATTTGATTAAAAGATGAGCAGATGCCTTGAATAGACATTTTTTCTAAAGAAGTTATACGAATGGCCAACAGACACATGAAAAGATGCTCAAAATCACTAATCATCAAGGAAATGCAAATCAAAACCACAATGAAATATCACCTTATGTCTGTCAAAATGGCTAAAATAAAGATAATATATAAGAAGTGTTTGTCTTTCCTGTAGAATCTTTTGATACACACGGTTTTTTTTTTTAATTTATTTAAAAGTTAGTTATTTTTGAGAGGAAGATAGAGACAGAGCATGAGTGGGGAAGAGGCAGAGAGAGAGGGAGACACAGAATCTAAAGCAGGTTCCAGTCTCTGAGTTATCAGCACAGAGCCGAATGCGAGGCTTAAACCCACAAACCATGAGACCATGACCTGCACTGAAGTTGGAGGCTTAACCAACTGAGCCACCCAGGTGCCCTGATACACAAAAGTTCTTTTGTTTCCTCATTATTTGTTGTCTTAATTCTAGGTATTATTCAGTCCTCCTTACTGAGCCCTAGGTTGAAATAAACAATTTTTCATAGCCTCTTGACTGTACACATAGATTCATTTTATCTAACCTTGATCGAATTTCTCTTTTCCAGGACTTACTTTGGAGTTCCACCTAGGCTCTATCTAGGATGTCTTTATTTCTGAAATACCTTGTTCTCCCTTTGTGATTCTCCAGTTTTTATCCTGTATTCAAATAAACAATATTTTCTAAAAACTGGACAAGTAATAAATCAATGGATCTCACTCAAATGTTCTCCTTTTTTTTCTCAAACCAGAGGACCTTGGAGGACATTCTTAGAATGGTCCTCATCCTCTCTCTGGAGGCTGTTTTCGGTAGTCTTTTCAGCTTCAAGAGCTAGTGAGTCATCAAGTACTATGTTATGCATCATAGGGTTATAGAAACAAATAAGACTTATATCTCAAGCAAAATAAAACTTCCACTTTTCTACAGATTATCTCATGTTGTATGCCTTTTTGTATCAAAGAAAGGTCAATCCTATGTGTCATATTTATGTCTTTGTAGAAGATTCATATAATTTTCCAAAGGCTGCATTTACAACTAAGGTAATAGGCTTATTATTTGAAAAATTCAGGATGAATACAAATTCAGGGTTGTTCCTCTATAAGTGACTTGGTATCTTATTAGGAAAGAGAAACAATATTTATGACAAAGATGGGAAGCTGTCCTCAAATCTCCAAGATGTCCAAATTAGGCACTACTGATAGGGATTGGAGGACTTCTATACTACATAACCCTGTCTATACTAGGAGGTACCCAAAGAAGTATGGGGAAGGTGAGGACTTACCTTGTGCCACTAGTAAAACAGATTTCAGTGGTGTTATATAGTGGGAAGTATCACATTGTTTTGATTCCTAAACACTCTGGAAGGATCAGTGCAATAAACCTCATTAAAATTTTGCAAAACTAAAAACAAAAAAAACGTAAAACAAACCTAAAGCCCTGTAGGGACCTTGAAGCTAGCTAAAATTCTCAGGACATTCAATCCCTGAACAGTCTGGGAGTGACAATGGAAGCTTTTGACAGTGAAGGCTTTAGTCGAGATGAGAGATATTCCTGGGGATATACCATGGTAGTTGCCATTGAGGATTATGAAATTATGAACAATTTACAATACATATCATTGAGCATAAAATCTGGTCAGATTGAAATTTCAAAAATACAATTTTTTTAGGACACATAAATATCCAGCAAGAAGAATATGAACATAAGAATTTTATCACACATTGGCACACCTAGGTGACTCAGTCAGTTGATCGTCTGACTTCAGCTCAGGTCATGATCTCGTGGTTAGTGAGTTCAACCCCCTTGTCAGGCTCTGTGCTGACAGCTCAGAGCCTGGAACCTGCTTCCAATTTTATATCTTCTTCTCTCTCTCTCTCTCTCTCTCTCTCTGCCCCTTCCTTGCTAACCTGCTCCCTCTCTTGAGAATAACGAAATATTAAAAAATTAAAAAAAGAACTATATCACACAAAATGATAAAAAAATTTAATAACTTTCTAACCTAGACTTACTGTAGAAAATTTAACTAATTTTATTGTACCATCTAATTTATCTAGTTTATTCACCAATGGGAAATACTTGTCAAAGAACAATTTATTTTGTGTTTTATTTGTTTTCATTTTGAGGGGATACATTTGATATTTGATAGAGAATTTTATAATATAAAATTTGTTTTATTTAAAGAGGATATTTTCTGAAAAAAATTTTGACAGTAAAATGAGTTTTTTCTATGGTTTTAATTTGCTTATTTATTTTTAATTAAATGATTTCTATGTCATAATGAATACTGTGAAGAAAGGAAAATATTTTAAAGAATTGAATTACTTTCTTTGTCAGAACATAATGGGATAATTTGACATATTTTCTAGATGTAGAATGCATGACTGGAATTTAAGAGGGAATTTTTAAGGTCTAACAAAATTTTTGAAATATGTAATTTATTCAGTAGATATAACGGATTGAAAATATCAGTTGAATATTTTATTATAATGTCATTATCTTATCAGTTAAAATACAAATTGATGCTGAATCCACACTACTAAATCATTTTATTTATTAAAGCATAACATTCAAATAGAAAACTTTATAAAACATTATTTATGTTGAATCTAAAGCAAATTCAAAAGGAAAGGCAGAGAACTTGAAGTAGTTTCAAGTAACTCAATTATATTCACGTATTTAGTCATATTTTTAGTCATTATACATTTGCCATATTGGAAGTTCATAAAATAAGAAAGTCTTCTGTTCATTTTCTATCTTTTGATACAAAGGATCATCTACTCTTTTAGATTCTTATCAGGCGATAGCCTTAATTTTATTTCTATGTAAGATGATGGAAGAAATGATTTACTATATTCTGTAATTCTTTCTAGAGAAGAATCATCTTCCTTAGTATTAAAGTGGCTTTTAGGCAAATCAATCAACCATAGATCGTATTCTAAGTCTGTCTTTTGCTGTTAAAAAAGCATTCTATAAGGAGTATGCATTGTATTTATAGACAGAGCTGCTTAAAAGGAATATAGTACCTATAACTTCTGATAATATTAAAATTTATAATTATTAGTTGTATGGTTTCCTTTGTAGATAACAGATATTTGAATATACCAACATATTTTTTCTCACATTTTTAGAAAATAACTTAAGAAGCTTTAAAAGTACATTTCATTAAAAGAAAATCCCTATATTTGGAAAACAGAAACAAATGGCTATGCAGTATCTTGGGGACTTTCTTATAGATAATACAGTGTCTTTATTTATTCATTTGATTCTTTCTGGGATATGTTTACACAAGACTCATATTACCTTGAATAAGAAATTATTTTTTTTTAATTTACAGGAAGAAATCATTCTACTTTGTACTTATCACATAAAAGCAATTTCTCTTTAATTTCATGGAATATAATGGTAGAGCATTGAAAAAAATTCCAAGGAAAGAAATTACAACATACAGATTTCTAAAATCATAAAACTCTATTTCAAATGGAGACATTTTTGTGGCTAGGTATCCAGTAAAAAAGAGTAATAAAACTTATTTATGAATACTTTCAGGCCAACTATGATTCATTGCCTCTGCATTACCAATGATAAGAAAATAATGACATTTACTACAGAATTAAAATATTTGGGAGTATGGCTGAATAATGATTTACCTTACAGTCATCATATTTAGTTTGATAATTTAACAATGCATGTCTTAAGCCAATAAAAATAAAAACATTAAGACTATTTTAGGAAATAAATAAGAAACTCCCTTTTATTTGGGTCTCTAGTAATAGCTATTTGATTTTATTTGTCAAATACTTAATTTGTGCTGGAATTTTATAGATGTGTTTAATGGTATTTAATATTTATTTATTTTTTAAAGTTTATTTTTAATGTTTATTTTTGAAAGAGAGAGAGAGACAGAGAGGGAGAGAGACAGAGTGTGAGTGGGAGAAGGGTAGAGAGACAAGGAGACACAGAATCCAAAGCAGTCTCCAGGCTCCGAGCTGTCAGCACAGAGCCTGATATGGTGCTTGAACTCACAAACTGTGAGATCATGACTTGAGCTGAAGTAGGATGCTTAACTGACTGAGCCACTCAAGTGCCCCAATATTTAGTTATTTTGATAGTTCAAAAGTGAGTAGAGAAGAATTGGGATCCTTGCTTCAAAAAATAATGAAAGGAGGAAACTTTGCAAAAATGTTATTTTATGAAAGTAGAAAACATAAAAGCAAAATCTGGTTTAGAACTTACATATATGTTATTTATAATAAAGTCACATCCATAAATGGCATAAAATATTGAAATGTAATATTTTTTCTGTTTTTGTTAATATCTATGTTTTTATTACTAAGACCAAAAGGAAAACCTAAAATTATCTGACTACAACTCACTTATTTTTTTTTAATGTTTTGTTTTTTTAATTTAGTTTTTAGAAAGAGAGAGACAGCATGAGCAGGAGAGGGGCAGAGAGAGATGGAAACACAGAATCTGAAGCAGGTTACAGCTCACTTATTAAATAATAATTTTAAATCATCAGTAAGAGCACTGTACCTAATAATAACCCAAATATTTTAAAATCTCATTTACTGTAGAAACTTTAGAAAATATCGTTACTTTGATGCATTGTTTAATACTATGAGATTTATAGATATCTCTATGGATGTTATAATACACAGTTCACTGGGTTATTTTTTAATTTTAGCTTATTTATCTTTTCAAATGCCACAAAAGCATTCTTTTTTAAAAATATTTAATTTTTTAACATGTTTATTTTTCAGAGAGAGAGAGACAGACAGAGCATGAGTGGGGAAGGGGCAAAGAGAGATGCAGATACAGAATCCAAAAGCAGGCTCCAAGCTGTGAGCTGAAAGCACAGGGCCTGATCACAGTTTGAACCCACAAGCCATGAGATCATGACCTAAGTTGAAGTCTAACGCTTAACTGACTGAGCCACCCAGGCTCCCCTTAAATTTTTATTTAAATCAGAGTTACTTAACATATAGGGTCAAATAGCATTCTTGGTCTAAGAGAGTCATCCAACAGGGGTTGGATTTTTTTTAAGTCAGGTAGTTAATTTACTTCGTAGGATATACTGGTGAGTTAATTCATGCCCTTATGGCACTGTATTATATTGCTAAAGTACCATCTTTACAATCTATCACTTTTTTAAGATCTTTTAAGATCAGTGATGCCACTGATATCATTCTGGGGATTTCAGTAACTGCAATGAGGATTGGCTTTGAGAATTATTGATGTTTTATAATATGGTGATTTTGTCAAGGCAACAATGTTATTTTTGTGTGGCTTTCAGTTTGTGTAGGTATTAAAGAAAATGAAATAGGAGATAAGGCAGTCAAAAAGTCTTTGAAATTTGTTCACGAATATCAAATATTTATTGATTTTTAAGAAAATATAATTTATTACAAAACAAAGAACAGATGCCAAATGATTAAAACTAACTTAGGAGGTTTAAACAGTTTTGCATAAATACAAAAATATATAAATTTATTTTATTTGTCAGTCTATTTCTTAAAATATCAAGAAATATTTTATTGGGATACAAATATTTTAAGTACCTTATGAATTTTTATTCAATAATCACATTTTTTCCTAATTGATTTTGCATTGACTTATGATCAGACAGCATATCATTTTCTTTTTTCAGTAGTTGAAAATGTAATCTTGATCTCATACCAGGATTTAATAAAATAAATAGTAGCCATAAACAATAAATGGTTTATAAATGTAATTACTAAATGTCATTATTTTTAATTAGCTTCCAAACTATTATTGACTTAGCAAAGCTAATAATTTGAACAATGTATACCTACTTACAAACTAAAGAATAATTCAAATATAGCTCTTTTGTTTCCCTATAATCCTAAAATTAGTAGAATGATGTAAATTAAATTGTATAATCTGCTCTATTAAATAATGATTAGGTTATTAAAGTCAAGAAATGTAGGTTTTCCTAAGTAAAACAGTGGGGTTTGTTTCAACTGATTGTTTTTGCACCTTTTATATATCCATTCTTAGTTATTTACCACATTTGTGCTTATGTTTCCATAATAAATTACAGTGTATCATCCTATAGTCAATAAAGATAGCAAAATTTCCCTCAGCCTGATAGTCTCTTGAGGGGGAGCAATAAGATTTACAGGACCACCCATCAAATATTCCCCACTCCTCAGTCCAAGGTGAGAGTTTTCTAGGAAACAAAATAGCAAAACAAATTAGTGCTTTGATTCAATGGCTGGCAGAAAGGCACAAAAGCAAGACCATGATAAACCATTGACATAAATTTCTTCTTGAGTATCTTAATTTAAAAAAAAATTCTTGGGTATAACTAGTCACAAATAAAATTGTGTGAATATCACAAAAGTCAGTAATAACTTATTTGTATGCATATGTCCTCCTGAGATAGGTTTACCTTTCATAACTTGCAATCTGTTGATAACCTTCTTTTTTCAGTTGTATATTTGTTTTCAGTCCTTGAAATTTAAAATTCCCCAAACAGGGTTAAGGAGTGCACTTGTTGTGATGACTACCAAGTGATGTATGGAATTGTTGAATCACTATATCATACACCTGAAACTAATATTACACTCTGTTTTAATTAACTGGAATCAAAATAAAAACTTAAAAAAAAGAGAATTCCCACAAACATACTATTGCTACTTCACTTTCTCTATGCCTCTTCCACTCTCTATCTTCCTTCTTTCATGCATCTATCAATCTATCATACCAGGGTCTGTGATTTACACTCCACTGAAATTCTTTGTAGTGCCTTCCTGGAACTCAACAGCAAAAAGAAGAGAAAATACTAACTAGTATTAATTTAGATTTATCACATGTCAAGAAATGTTCTAAATGTTGTAATGTATTCTGTTATTACCTTCATTTTATTGTTGAAGAGATTGAAGAATGGTGATGTTAATTAACTTAATGATACATAAATAAAATTGAATTTGTAGCTTAACAAATGCACTAAACTGTCTCTCAAGTAATAGACACATTTCTTCTTTTAGTAGGCATTAATTAAATAGCGTATTATTAGGTCTTGGAGTGAGTGAAAACAAGAATATAGGCCTTCTATATGACAGGAAAGGTGTGAATGTAGCAGCAAATGTATCACCTGTATATTTGATGACCTGCTATGATGGATCTGATCTTCTTGACTCCCAACTTTTTGAGTGG
Source organism: Paguma larvata (assembly GCA_030068075.1). Lineage (NCBI taxonomy): Eukaryota > Metazoa > Chordata > Mammalia > Carnivora > Viverridae > Paguma > Paguma larvata. The sequence continues at coordinate 67,901,498 of CM057830.1, forward strand.
CAATATTTAAAATAAATAAATAAAACTTTGCACTTGTCAGGTTACCATATTCTGATATTCTTCAGTGAAGGATTTTGACACTTTTTTTTCTATAAATATTTACTTTCAGCCTCCCCTTTCCATGAATTTCTTCACAAGAAGGCACTTAGGTAAATGCGAGTGGTGTTTACATGACTTCATGGTAATGGAGGTGTGTATGTAAGTGGGGATTCTGCATCAAAGATAAAATCTTAGCAATTGAGCAGTTGATTTGGTCTTGTCCCTGAATCAATGGTCAAACTCCACTCCTACCGTTAATCTAAGGCATTTTCATCCTGAGGTAGGCCTCTGCTTGTTGCTTTGCTTTACACATTCTTCCACATCTCTCTATTTATCACTAGAAATAAGAAAATTCTGCACACCATGTGAAGGCCTTGCTAAATCAGGAGCACTGATTTATCCTTGCAAAATTTTTGTTCATTTATTTATCCTTGAAAAATTTTCGTTATCGCTACTGCTGCTATCACCAACATCACTACCCACCACATCAGTGCTCTCTATTCAGATTTCCAAGTAGAGTGAGTCAGAAACCCTGCTTACACCTGTAAAGGAATAAATCTCATATGTCAACACTGGCTTATCATATTCATATGACTATATCCATATTACTGCAATTATTTGGGTTAGAGGTTCTTTTTACCTTTAGGGAGACTTCCTCTTGGTCATGTTTTTTTCTTTTGAAAAGTAATTTTATATTGCCTCATTCCCTGGAACATAATAATAAATTTTGTACAGTAAGAGAAAACACAGTTGGGGAAGTATTTAAAAAAATATATTAAATATTCTAACCACTTAACTATATCACTTTCTTCTAATTTCTGTCAGTTATCATAAGAATTTTTGCCGTATACATACACATGGTCTTAAATGACTGAATAATACACAGTCAACTAATTTTAACTCTACTACACCTATTCACTTAACCCAATTAATTAAAATTTCAAATTTGACTTTTCTTTAGAAATAACTTTGCAGTGGAGATTATTTTTCTGAAAATGTATTTTTTCTGAAGTTAGGTATTTCTGTAGGATGTATGGCCAGGACAGAACAAAAAATAAGAATATCATTTATCCATCCTCTTTAAAATGTGTATCATTAGAAATACAGAAATAAGAAAATATAGAAAAACACAAAGGAAAAAAATAAAATCAGCCCTAATTAATGTCAGTTTAGTGTATTTTTTGCCATTTTAACTTTCTAAATTTGAAGACAATTACTTATGTTGTCATAAAAATACATATTTTTCATTATCTTAAGTCCTTCTTCATCTACCATTAATATATTTGAGTAGTATTCTGCTAGTCTTTACACACACACACACACACACACACACACACACCACAATATGGTTCTTGATTTCCAGTTATATGCCACTGGTTTTTATTTACTTTAGTAATATGTGAAAGTATCCCTTTTTTTTTTACCATCTCTGTCATTATGTTTTCTCATTTAATAAAACTACAGTTAATTAATAATTTTAAATGACTTCAAATTGTTTAGAAACTTCAGTTATTTGATTAGTAGTGAAGTTAAACTCTCCTTTCAAAATTTCATTTACATTTAAATTTCCACTTTAGTGGAAAGTAAAATTTAAACTTTTCACATTATTTCTTTAATTTTACTGGTTTTTATCTTATATAATTTTTTCTGTATACAAAACAAAGATTATTTGATGAGTTTGTGATATATTTTTTATGATTTGTTAAATAATTTTGAATTTTATAAAGTCCAATGATATGAAGGATAATTTATTTTTTGAACTATGTTTGTATTAGGTAAATGAGAAAATTTCTAAGGATAAATTAAAATATTTTATATTTCATGAGCCATTCTTGATTATTATAAACATGCTTTATTCCAGTTTTGTATCTATGGACTTAAACATTTGCTTACTCTAATTTCAGTACAAAATTGAAATTAAACTGTAGACAGTTTCTGTACATTTTTCCATGAGAATTAAATTTATCTTTAAATTTTGATACATTTATTTTGAAAACATTTATTAGTACTTACTACATGTCAGGCTCTGTGCTAGTTGTTGAGGAATTTAATAAAAATGTGAACAAAGTGCTAAGTGGGGCCAAAGATGGCAAAACAGTATGAAAGTTTTTTTGCATCTATCACGCCTGAAATACAGACAGATCAACACTAAACTCTCCTGAATACCTAGAAAACAATTTTGAGGATTAACACAACAATCTGCACAACTTGAACCAAAGAACTCAGCAGGTACCCAACACAGAGAGGTGAACTGGGAGAGAAATCTGTGGAGGGCAGATAGCTGTGTTTGTTTGCTGAGAGAGGACAGAGATGGGGGGGGAGTGGGAGTGTATGGAAAGCATCCACACCCCACCCAAAAGCAGCTGGGGAGAAAAGAAAGAGTACGCAATGGACTGAGCAAAAAAGGGAGAAAGAAGAAAAGAGAGTGTTTAAATTCCATTAAGACTCTATAAACAGGGGGAGTGCAGAGTCTGAAACTCAGCAGTTCCATAATTGGCAGTGCTCTTGTGGGAAGGGCAACTCCCCAGAAGCAGAGAGCGAGGTCCGAGGGGTCCTCAGGCCACACAGGGAGGGGTTGTTCTTCTGCTGGGAGGACATTTGGTAGAGGCTGTACAGCCTCTCCACAGGCAAAGGTCCCAGCAGACACTGGAGAACAGCCACATTCACTGGTGCTGGAACAAGGATGTTAAAGAGGAAGTTGAGGCCAGATGTGTGTTGTAATTTTCCATAATTCCTGAAATGCTGCTGCTACATGATCCTATGAACTTTTTCTGGGGTGGACTGGCACCCAGCTGCAGTCTCTGGGCATCAGCAACAGCACGGTCTCCCGGATGTTCCTGGGGGTGGCAGGCACCTCACCATTGCTCGGTGAGACCCTCCTCAAGGAGGTCTGAGTGGGTCAAAGTTGCAGTCTCTCAGAAGTGAGAGGTTGGGAAACACAGCCACATCTGAGATAAAACTCAGGAGGGAAATGCCACTTGGTAACCTGAGGGATTGGTCAAAGACAGTGTAAACTCGGGAAGTGGACAGAAGCCAGAGACAAAGGAGGGGTGTGAGATTGATGCTGGGGGGACCACAGAGTTCTGATACTAGAGACTGGGTAGCTGGGAGATGCCATTTTCACACCTCCCACACATGCACATACACACCTACAGGCGCTACAACGATCCACCCCAGTAAGCTAAGCAGTGCCATCTAGAGACGAAACAAAGCTGTTACACTAAGTCCTGTCAAACTGGACCAACCTTGCACTTCAGGAACAGCACAAATCTCTTCAACTACTTTGTTTACGGACTATAAAGTGCTCATAGTTTGACTTCTAGAGGAAACCAATGTAATTTCAATTGTACTTCAGTCTATTTTCTGGTCCATCATATTCAATTTTTTCATTCTTTCTTTTCTTATTCTTGAATACAGAAAGAGAAAAAATTAATTATTTTCCATTTCTATTAAAATATTTCTTTATTTTTTTCTACTCTATTTTTTACTTTTTTTGTAAAGTTTTCAAATTCTATTTTTTTACTTCCATCATTGCATTTTATTCTATTTCATTGTATTCATTTTTTCAAATTTTAAAACATTTTCCTTTTTTTTCTTTTCTTATATTTCTCCTTTTTCTCTAATCTATCAAGCTCCTTTCTACAACCAGACAAGAACACATCTAGTATCATTTATTTGATTTTCTTTATGTGTGTTGTTTTTAAGTTTTTATTTTTATTTTTTTACCTAATTAATTCCTTTCTTCCTTAAAAATAACAAAATGAAGATATTCACCCCAAAAGAAAGAAAAGGAACAAAGGACAGCCAAGGACATAATCAACAAAGATACAATCAAGATGTCAGAACCACAATTTAGAATCAAGATAATAAGAATACGAGCTGGGGTTGGAAATAGATTAGAATCCCTTTTTTTAGAGATAAAAGCTGGTCAGGATGAAATAAACAATGCTATAACTAAGCTGCAATCACAAATATATGCCACAGTGTCAAAGGTGGATGAAGCAGAGCAGTGAAACAGCAATATAGAGGACAAATTTATGGAGAACAATAAAGCAGAAAAACACAGGGAGATTAAGGCAAAAAACATGATTTAAGAATTAGAGAAAGCAATGATTCATTAAAAAGGAACATCAGAATCATAGGGGTCCCAGAAGATGAAGAGAGAGAAAAAGGGGCACACAGATTATGTAAGCAAATGATAGCAGAAAACTTTCATAACCTGGGGAGAGACAAAGACATCAAAATCCAGGAAGCACAGAGGACTCCCATTTGATTGAACAAAAACTGCCCATAATTAAGACATATCATGGTCAAATTCACAAAATATTCTGGCAAGGAAAGAAGCATGAAAACGGGGGGGGGGGGGAATGTCCTTAAGCAACAAGACAAGACAGATCAGGTTTGCAGCAAACTGATCCACAGAAATTTGGCAGGCCAGAAAAGAGTGGCAGGATATGTTCAATGTGCTAAATTGGAAAAATATGCAGCCAAGAATTCTTTATCTAGCAAGGCTGTCATTAAAAATAGAAGGAGAGATAAAGAGTTTCCCAGACAAAAAAAAAAAAAAAAGATTGTGACCAGTAAACCATCCCTGCAAGAAATTTTAAGGGGGACTCTCAGGGTAGAAAAGATGAGGAAAAAAAAAAAAAGATCAAAAACAACAAAGACTAGAAAGGACCAGAGAACACCACCAGAAACTCCAACTCTATAGGCAAATTAATGGCAATAAATTCATATATTTCAGGACACACTCTAAATGTCAATGGACTAAATGCTATATTCAAAAGACATAGGGTAAGAGAATGGATAAGAAAACAAGATCCGTTTATATGCTATTTACAAGAGACCCGCTTTAGAGCTAAAGACACCTTCAGATTGAGGAAGTAAGGGGATGGAGAACCGTCCCTCATGCTAATGGTCACCAAAAGAAAGCCAAAGTAACCAAACTTATATCAGACAATCTAGACTTTAAAATAAAGACTGTAACAAGAGATGAAGAAGGGCATTATATTATAATTAAGGGGTCTAGCCACCAAGAAGATATAACAATTATAAACATTTATGCTCCAAATGTGGCAGCACCCAAATATATAAATCAATTACTTACAAAAATAAAGAAACTCACTGATACTAATACCATAATAGTAAAGGATTTCATCACCCCACTTATAGCAATGGACAGATCATCTAAACAGAAAATCAACAAGGAAGCAATGGTTTTGGATGACACACCGGACTGAATGGACTTGACATATGTATTCAGAACTTTTCATCCTAAAGGGGCAGAATACATATTCTTCTCCAGTGCACATGGAATGTTCTCCACAATAGATCACATACTGGGACACAAATCATTCCTCACCAAGTTCAAAAAGATTGAGATCATATGGTGCATATTTTCAGACCACAACACTATGAAACTTGAAATCGACCACAAGAAAAAATGTGGAAAGATAACAAATACTTTGAGAATAAAGACCATTCTACTAAAGGATGAACGAGCTAATCAAGAAATTAAAGAGGAAATTAAAAAGTACATAAAAGTCAATGAAAATAATAACACCACAGCCCAAAACCTCTGGGACGCAGCAAAAGCAGTCATAAGAAGGATGTATACAGCAATATAGGCCTTCCTAATCAAGAAAGGTCACAGATACACAACCTAACCTTACACCTTAAAGAGCTGGAAAAAGAACAGGCAATTAAATCCCAAACCAGCAGAAGACAAGAAATAATAAAGATTAGAGAAGAAATCAATGCTATCAAAACAAACAAACAAACAAAAAAAACAGAACAGATCAATGGAACCAGAGGCTGGTTCTTTGAAACAATTAACAAAATTGATAAACCCCTAGCCAGTTTGATCAAAAAGAAAAAGGAAATGACCCAAATAAATAAAACCCGGAATGAAAGAGGGGAGATAACAACCAACAGAGCTGAAATACAAACAATAATAAAAGAATACTACAATCAATTATATGCCAATAAAATGGGCAATCTGGAAGAAATAGACAAATTTCTAGAAGTATATAAACTACCAAAACTGAAACAAAAAGAAATAGAAAATTTGAACAGACCAATAACCAGTAAATAAATAAAAATAGTAATCAAAAATCTCCCAAAAACAAGAGTCCAGGGCCAGACGGCTTTCCAGGGGAATTCTGTCGTACGCTTAAGGAAGAGTTAACACCTCTTCTCTTGAAGCTATTCCAAAAAATAGAAATGGAAAGAAAACTTCCAAACTCTTTCTATGAAACCAACATTACCTTGATTCTAAAACTAGACAAAGATCCCACTAAAAAGGTAAACCATAGACAAATTTCCTTGATGAACATGGATGAAACATTCCTCAGCAAGATATTAGCCAACCGGATCCAACAATACAATAAAATATATATATATATATATTCACCACAACCACATGGAATTTATACCTGGGATGCAGGACTGGTTCAATATCCTCAAATAATCAATGTGATTCATCACATCAATAAAAGAAATGACGAGAACTACATGATCTTCTCAATAGATGACAAAATATTTGACAAAATACAGTATTCTTTCTTGATAAAAAACCTTAAGTAGAGAGAGGATGATACCTCGAGATCATAAAAGCCATAAATGAAAGACCCTACACTAGTATCATCCTCAATGGGGGAAAAAAAAAAAAAAACAACTGAGAGCTTTCCCCCAAAGGTCAGGAACAAGACAAGTATGTCCACTCTCGCCACTGTTATTCAAGATAGTATTGGAAGTCTTAACCTCATCAATCAGACAACACAAAGAAATAAAAGGCATCCAAATCAGCCAGGAGGAGGTCAAACTTTCACTCTTCACAGATGACATGATTCTCTATATAGAAACCCCAAAAGATTCTACCAAAAGACTGCTATAACCAGATTCATGAATTCAGCAAAGTTGCAACATATAAATTCAATGCACAGAAATCAGTTGCATTCCTATAGACCAACAATGAAGCAATAGAAAGAGAAATCAAGGATTTGATCCCATTTATAATTGCACCAAAAACCATTAAATATCTAGGAAGAAATCTAACGGAAGACGTGAAAAATCTACACACTGAAACCTATAGAAAGCTTACGATAGAAATTGAAGAAGATGCAAAAAAACGGAAAAATATTCCGTGGTCTTAGACAGGAAGAACAGATATTGTTAAAGCAATCTCTATATTCAATGCAATCGCTATCAAAAAACACCAGCATTCTTCACAGAGGTAGAAAAAGCAATTCTAAAATATGTATGGAACCAGAAAAGAACCCGACTAGCCAAAGCAATCTTGAAAGAGAAAGCAGGAGGCATAACAATCCCAGACTTCAAGCTGTATTACAAAGCTGTAATCATCAAGACAGAATTGCACTGGCACAAAAACAGACACTCAGATCAATGGAATACAATAGAGAACCCAGAAATGGACCCACAAACTTATGGCCAAGTCACCTTTGACAAATAGGAAAGAATATCCAATGGAATAAAGACAGTTGCTTCAGCAAGTTGTGCTGGGAAAAGTAGACAGTGACATGCAGAAAAATGATACTGGACCACTTTCTTACACCATACACAAAGATAAATTCAAAACGGATGATAAACCAAAATGTAAGACAGGAAGTCATCAAAATCTTCGAGAAGAAAGCAGGCAAGAACCTCTTTGACCCTGGCTGAAGCAACTTCTTACTCAACATGTCTCTGGAGGTAAGTGAAACAAAAGCAAAAATGAACTATTGGGACCTCATCAAAATAAAAAGATTCTGCACAGTGAAAGAAACAATCAGCAAAACTAAAAGGCAACCGATGGCAGCCACTCTGAAAAACAGTATGGAAGTTAATTTCTCAAAAATTAAAAATAGAACTACCCTAAGACCCAGCAATTGCACTATTAGGTATTTATCCAAGGGATACAGGTGTGAGGTTTTGAAGGGACACATGCACCTCAATGTTTATAGCAGCACTGTCAACAATAGCCAAAGTATGGAAAGAGCTCAAATGTCCATTGATGGATGAATGGATAAAGAAGATGTGGTGTATACACACACACACACACACACCCCACACACACACCATGACAATGAAAAAGAACAAAATATTGTCATTTGCAACTACATGGATGGAACTAGAGGGTATTATGCTAAGTGAAATTAGTCAGTTAGAGAAAGACAAATATCATCTGACTTCAATCATATGAGGACTTTAATATACAAAGCAGATGAACATAAGGGAAGAGAAGCAAAAATAATATAAAAAAAGGGAGGAGGACAAAACATAAGAGCCTCATAAATACAGAGAACAAACAGAGGGTTGCTGGAGGGGTTGTGGGAAGGGGGGATGAGCTAAAAGGGGAATGAGATTAAGGAATCTACTCCTTAAATCATTGCTGCATCATGTGCTAACTTGGATGTAAATTATTAAAAAAATAAATAAATTATGGAAAATAAATAAATTAATTAATTAAATGAAAGAAAATGAGACAAAGTATATAAAATAGAATCTCTGGAGTATATTTAGTGGGGAAGCAAAACACATAATGGGGCAATTGCAATTTATTGTTTTTTTTAAATATATTTTTTGTGTGTCTGTTGTAATATTCTATCCTAGAAATAAACTTTTTTTTATTGAGGCTTTATATGTGCATTTATAAGATTCTTTTTTTTATTTTTTTAAAAGAGAGAGAGGGGGGGATTGCAAGCAGGAGAGAGGGAGAGAGAGACAAGACACAGAATCTGAAGCAGGCTCCAGGCTCTGAGCTGTCAGCAGAGAGCCCGAGGTACAGCTGAAACTCAGGAACTATGGAATCACGACCTGAGCCCAAGTCTGACGTTTAACCAAATGAACCACCCAGCTGCCCCTATAATTCTTTTCTTTTTTAAGTTTTATTTATTTTGAGAGAGAGCACAAGCAGGGAAGGGGCAGAGTGAGAAGGAGAGAGATAACTTGAAGCAGGCTCCATACTCAAAGTAGAGTTCAATACAGGGGTCAATCCCATGACTATGAGATCATAACCTAAGCCAAAATCTAGAGTTGGTCGCTTAACTGATTGGGCCACTGAAGCACCCCTATAAGATTCTTAATGCATGTGGTAATTCAATCTTGTAGAAAGACAGAATTAATTAATAATTACATAAGCAGCATTTTTAAATGAGTTAGCAAGATTGGACATTATACTCTAAAACATCTCACTAACATGGTGGAAAATTGCATCTCATCAATATTTTAATTTTTGTTGTTCGCTAATGACTAAATATTTTTCACAAGCCCATGACCATTTATTTTTCCTCTGTGATAATTCTTTTTATGTCCCTTGCTTATTTTTTATTAGAATCTTTCCCCTTCCGTATTATCTTGTTAGAACACTATATTAATTCTATTGATTTTTTTCTTTCTTCAATAAGTTCTCCATTTTTCCATTTGTCATTTCTTTTTTAATTTTGCTCATGAGTTTGCTTCTTTTTTTATTTACATTGAGAATATTTAAATATCTATGAGCTGAAATTTAGCAATCTTTTCTTTTATGCCTTCTGTCTTTGTACTTAAAAAAATTAATTCAAAGCCCCAAATCATATAAATATTCACTGACATTTTCTTCTAAAACATTTTGTTGTATATTAAAACATTTGATATTTTATCCCATTAAAATTTTCTTTTTGTATCTTATGTGACATAAAGAATTAGTCCACCACTTAATTCTTATCACTGTTATTAACCTAGTAATTAATCATTTACACTGACAGTTTCATATTGACTTGAAATGCCATTGTCATCATATGCTGTGTTTATTCTTCAGTCTGTTTGTGAGCTTCATATTTTATTACACACAGTACACTGGTTAGAAGTGCAGCCTTTGGAGTCATATAGGCCATTAATTACTAGCTGTTTACTTTTTAATAATTATTTTTTAAGTTTATTTTGAGAGAGAGCAATGATGAGCTGGGGAGAGCCAGGAGAAAGGGAGAAGGAGAATACCAAGCAGAATTGTGCTGTCAGCACGGAGTCCAATGTGGGACTCAATCCCATGCACAGTGAGATCATGGCCTGAGGCAAAATCAAGAGTCATATGCTTAATCAAGTGAGCTACCCAGGCACCCCACTAGCTATGTGCTTTTTGAAAGTTACTTATTTGTGTCATAATACTCCCATTTATAAAATCAGGATAATAATAATGACTAATTGTAAGTTTGTGGAAGGAATAAATGAGATAAAAAGTGTAAATTTCTTTAAATGAAATATTTATAAACTGTTTTTTTTCTTTTTTAAAATGTTTATTTAAATACCACTTAGATAACATAAACTCTAATATTACATTCAGGTGTACGATTTAGTGATTCAACACTTATACACAACACACAGTACTCATTGCAAGTGCACCTCTTAATCTCCATCACTTATTTAACCCATCCCCCATCAACTTCCTCTTCTGGCAATGATCAGTTTGTTCTCTATAGTTAAGAGTCTGTTTTCTGTTTGCCTCTCTTTTTTTTCCTCCCATGATAATTTGTTTTGTTTTTTAAATTCCACATATGAATGAAATCATATGGTATTTTCTTTCTTTAACTGACTTATTTTACTTAGCCCAATACTCTTTAGCCCTATGCATATCATTGCACATGGCAATGTTTCATTATTTTGATTATTTATTATTATTTTCAGTATTTTCTGGCTATTTCATTATATACATATAGTGTATATATATATGGACATCATATGTGTATTCGTGTATATATATATATATATATACATCACATCTTATTAATCCATTTGTCAGTTGTAGATTGACATTTGGGCTCTTTCCATAATTTGGCTATTATATATAATGCTGCTGTAACATTGAGGGGCATATTTATGCCTTCATATTATTATTTTTTTTTGGATAAATACCTAGTAGTGCAAACTGCTAGATCATAGGGTAAGTTCTATTATTATCTTTTTGAGGAACCTCTATACTGTTTTCAGGAGCAGCTGCACCAGTTTGCATTCCCACCAAAACTGCAAGAGGGTTCTCTTTTCTCCAGTTCCTCACCAACACCAGTCGTTTCTTGTGTTCTTTATTTTAGCCATTAAGACAACTATGAGGTAAAATCTCATTGTAGTTTTGATTTGTATTTCACTGATGATGAGTGATGTTGATCACTTGATCTCCTTTTCATTAGTCTGTTAGCTATCTGTATTTCTGCCTTGGAAAAGTGTCCATTTGTTAACTGGATTATATGTTTTGGGGGTGAGTTTAATAACTTCTTTGTATATTTTGGATAGTAACACTTTATCATATATGAAGCCCAGAATTGTGGTGCCTCCAACATTGTTTTTCTTTTACAAGGATGCTTTAGCTATGAAAAATGCTTTTGGTATTTTGAATGGGATTGCATTAAATGAGTACATTGCTTCGGGTTATATAACATTTTAACAATATTTGTTCTTCTAATTCATGAGCATTAGAGGTTATCAATTTCTTTGTGTCATCTTCAATTTCATTCATCGGTGTTTTATACTTTTCAGAGTATAGGTCTTTATCTTTTTGTTTAGGTTTATTCCTAGATATCTTATGGATTTTGGTGCAATTGTAAATGAAATTGATTCCTTGACTTCTCTTTATGTTGCTTTATTATTGGTGTATAGAAATGTAACAGATTGCCAGAGTCCTGCTCCGGCTGAACCCAGGATTTTCCGAAGGACGAACGGCCGGCAAAATGAAGAGTCACAAGATGTAGCCTGATCACCAAGCAGGCAGTTTTGGCAATTCTGGCATCTCTGGCTATTCTGGCATCTCTGTTCTGCTGGTCTCAGTGTCTTTATTTAAAAACAGTATATGACTTTACAGCAATGAATGACATTTCATCAGTAAGCATGGTTTGAACAATAATGTGTTTTTATCAGCAAAGCGGAGATTTCCTCAATCTTGCAAGTTGTTTTCAAGTTAATTAGCATATAAATTTAAGGCAGGGGGAAGATAATAGGATGTTACCTAGGCCTGCCTATGTTAATTATCTATAAACAGGCCAGGAGTCATTCTGCCTATTCTTCCAACTACAATGGGGGAGGTGCAACCCATCCAGCAAGGACAGAATTCCCAATGCTTGTCCTTTGCTTGTGAATGAGTGAATTTACATAATAGAGGCCCAACGTTTACACAAGTCACACCAATATCCAGCCAGTTTATCAATCTGTGCAACCCATCCCCAAGATGCAACTTTAAAATTACTTCTGGTCAAGCTACTCTCATTCAGATGTAATCCATCAAAGCATCATGCTCCAGGTCCTTCCTTTTTATTTAAATGCCATAAAACAAAAGAGTATTACATTCCTTGAGGCCACTGAGAGCAACTCAAGAAATCCAAGCCTGAAAAATTCTTTAGAAGGAGGTAAGACTGGGCGCCATTTGATTGGCAGGAGCTTTGCAAATCATCTGCCTTTCCACACAGGGAGATGTCTCAATCTGTGAGCCCAAGATGGCTCCCAACGACAGATTTCTGTGCATTGACTTTTGTATCCAAGACTACTGAATTCATTCATCAGTTCTAGCAGTTTTCTGGTGGAGTCTTTTGTATCTTCTACATATAGTATCATGTCATCTGCAAGTAATGAAAGTTTTATTTTCTCTTTCCAATTTGTATACCTTTTATTTATTTTGTTGTCTGATTGCTGTGGCTAGGACTTCCAGTGGTATGTTAAATAAGAAAAGTGAGAGTGGATATTCCTGTTTTGTTCCTAACCATGAAGGAAGAGCTCTCAATTTTTCCCCATTAAGTATGAGATTTGCTGTGGGTTTTTCATATATGGCTTTTATTGTGTTGAGGTGTACTCCTTCTAGCTCTACTTTTTTGAGTGTTTGTATCATGAATGGATGTTCAACTTTGTCAAGTGATTTTTCTGAATTTTCGAATCATATGATTCTTATTCTTTCTTTAATAATGTAGTACATCACATTGATTAATTTATGAATATTGATCCATCCCTGTGGCCCAGGAATAAATCACACTTGATTATGTCAAATAATTTGTTTTGTGTGTGAATGATTCTTTTAATGTACTGTTGGATTCAGTTTGCTAGTATTTTATTGAGAATTTTTGCATCCATGTTCATCAGAAATAATCACCTATAATTTTCTTTATTTAGTTGACTAATTTTGTGATTTTGATATCAGGGTAATGTTGGCCTTATAGAATAAGTTTGGAAATTTTCTTTCTTTTTCTACTTTTTGGAGTAGTTTGAGAAGTATAGGTATTAACTCTCCTTTATATGTGTTTTGTCTTAATTTATTTTTGCCTGAACAGAGAGGTTTTTTTTTAGTGTTTATTTATTTTTAAGACAGAGAGAGAGAGAAAGAGAGAGCAGGAGGGGGGAGGGGCAGAGCGAGGAGGATGGAGGATCTGAAGCAGGCTCTGTGCTGACAGCAGATAGCCAGATGCAGGGCTCGAACTCACAAGCCAGGAGATCATGACATGAGCTGAAGTTGGACACTGAAACAACTGAGCCACCCAGACATCCCTATCCTTTAAATGTTTGTTGAAATTTGCCTATGAAGCTGTCTGGCTCTGGACTTTTGTTCATTAGGAGGTTTTTTGTTTTTTATTATTACTGATTCAATGTCTTTGCTGGTTTTTGATCTGTCCAAATTGTCTATTTGTTCTTGTTTCAGTTTTGGTTGTTTATGTTTCCAAGAATCTATCCATCTCTTCCCTGTTGTCAATTTGTTGGCATATAGTTTTTCATAATACTTCCTATAATTGTTTGCATTTCCATGGTGTCGGTTGTTATTTCTCCACTCTCACTTGTTATTTTATTTGGGTCCTTGTCTTTTCTTTTTGATAAGTCTGCATAATGATTTATCAATTTTATTATCTTTTTTCAAAGAACCAACTCCTGTTTTCATTAATCTGTTTTTTCTTTTGAATTTCTATATCACTTATTTCTGCTCTAGTCTTTATTATTTCCTTCTTTACTAGCTTAAGACTTTGTTTGTTGTTCTTTTTTCTAGCTCCTTTAGGTGTAAGATTAGGTTTTTTATTTGAGATTTTTCTTGCATCTTAAGTTTAGCCTATATTGCTATATTCTTCCCTCTCCTGACCACTTTGGCTGCATCCCAAAAGTTTTGAAACACTGTGTTTTCATTTTCATTTGTTTCTATGTATTTTTTTTTCATTTCTTTTTTTGAGTTCCTGGTTGACTCATTCATTGCTCAGTAGTATGTGTGTAGCCTCCTCATATTTGTGGTCTTCTAATTATGGTATTTACTTTTCAGTTGATTCTCTTGAATTTTCTGTGCAGTAACCATATTGTCTGTCACAAAGTTGTTCTTCACTTCTCATGCCTGTAAATCATATTTCTTTAAATGTTTTATACCAATGCTAGAAATTCCATAATGTTTTAAGTAATAATAGCAATAGTTTATACATTTATGTCTTTTTCTTTTCTTTAACTGAGCAAAGTGAATCATAGTCGTGGCTGTTTGAGACAGATGTACATTATCATACAGGAAAAAATAGTGTATATTCCTATTTTACTATGAGTTTTGCCAAAAACTGATAGTTCATTTTCTCAAATGTCACTCCAACATTTAGAGAAAAATTTTGTGCATGTGTGTGTGTGTTTTCTTATTTGATCTATTAAGGAAAACTGTTATAACAATAGATTTCATAATTTGTAACCATCCTTACATTTGTGCAATTGTTTTTGATTATTGTGTATGAGTCTTAATATACTCATGAATTTAATTATTTAACATTTAATGTTATCGTGTCTACCTCCATGAATCACCTAAATTTTTAGATTTAATCATTGTGCTTTTTTTTCAAGTTTGGTACCTAGATAGTTATATATGTTTCATAGAATGAAAATGAAATTGTCCTTACTTATCTTCTGAATGAAATTAAATTACACAAATCATATGTCCCTTGTATCTTTTTCTTTTTTTTAAGTTTTTATTCAAATCCCAGTTGCTTAATATACAGTGCAATATTAATTTCAGGTGTGCAATATGGTGATTCAAGTCTTATATACAACACTCGGTGCTTATCATTACAGGCGCACTTCTTAATCCCCATCACCTGTTTAACCCATCACCTCACCCATCTCTGCTCTGGTAAACAACAGTTTGTTCTCTATATTAAGAATCTTCTTCTTGGTTTGCCTCACTCTTTCTTTTCCTATGATTGTTTTGTTTCTTAAATTCCATGTATGAGTGAAATCATATGGTATTTGTCTTTCTGGGACTAACTTATTTTGCTTAGCATTATACTCTTTAGGGCCATCCACATCATTGCAAAACACAAAATTTCATTCTTTTTTATGGCTCAGTACTATTTCACTGTATATATGTATCACCTCTTTATCCATTCATCAGTCAGTCTACATTTGGGCTGTTTCTTTAATTTGGCTATTGTAGTTAATGTTGCTATAAACATTGGGGTGCATGTAACGTTTGAATTAGAGTTTTTTTTCTTTGGGTAAATATTTAGTAGAGCAATTTCTGAATTGTAAGGTAGTTCTATTTTTAACTTTTTGAGGAATCTCCATACTGTTTTCCAGAGTGGTGGCACAAGTTTGCATTCCCACCAACACTGCAAGAGGGTCTCCCCCTTTCTTCACATTTATACCAACATTAATTTTTGTTTTGTTTTTGCCTTGTTGATTTTAACCATACTGACAGGTATGAGGCGGTATCTTATTGTAGTTTTGATTTTTAGTTTGCTCATGATGAGTGAGGTTGAGCATCTTTCATGTGTCTGTTGACTCTCTGTATGTCTGCTTCAGAAAAATGTCTGTTAATGTTTTCTGCTCATTTTTAATTTTATTATTTATCTTTTGTGTCCCTTTTTTTGAGGGACATTACCTATAAAGTCATATGAAACAGGTACTTGGAGGAGAAGATTTTGACTTTAAAAAAATTTTTTTTTCTGTTTTTGTGTCTACTTATTTTAAGACAAGTTGATAACAAACTTCTGCTCTAATCCACGTACTAAAAGGGTAGAATCTATTAAGCCAAATTTATACTTAGAATGAAAAAAAAAATCCCTTCTATATCTTTGGTTATAGCTTCTCTCCCATTTCTAATATTGAAGGTCCAAGATCCCCATCAGAATGTAAATTCTCAGAGAACACTGCAGTCTTGGTAGTAAGATGGGACTTACATGGACAGCTTAAAATTTTGATGAACATACTACAGTTGGAGATACTAGAGACTACTGGGAAAATAGGCTTCATTTATCCTACATGTCAACAAATGCACATACTTACAAGTTCCCTCATCTGAATTTCAATGTTTGTGGGCTTGAAGAGTCATGGCTAGGAATTAAGCCTCGCCTTTTCCCCTAGATCCTGTGGGACATTTCAACTGGGGAGGAGTATGACAAGAAAGTTAAATGCATGTTTATTTTCAATTGCTTTTGCATTAAACTTATTTCTGACAGAATTTCCCTTAGTTTATGCAAGATATTTCTATATGAAAGAATATGGTGACAAAAGTCATATTTTTGTCTTATTTTGTGCTTTCACTGTAAAAATCCTTTACACTTTATGTTCATATATATATATATATAATATACATAAGTATATTTCTACACATCACAAATCTTTCAAATGAAACAGAAATAATCAAAATTTGAAATATTTCCATCTTTATCCTAAATCTTTCTTATAAGATTTCATTGTGATATTTTAGTTTCATATTGACATAATTCTAGTGCATTTTTTCCAGTATGTTAATTTTCCTTGATTTTCGGGCCCTGCTACCAATTACTCACTTTGGCTTCTTTCAACAGAATAAATTATGTGAAAACAAGATTTAGTTCTTACTGCAGTAAAGGATAGCTATTAAATTAGTTTTTCTAATACTTTCATAATCTGGAAGCATATAGATATTGTAAAATTGTGTAAAAAAAACAAGATAATAGAAAAGTTGAAAACTTGTGTTACTAAAATTTTCCTGAATATGTCTTGTAATATTAATGCAGAAATAAATGGAACTTTTTCTTAGAACAGTAGATAACCATGTCATCCTTTTAAAAAATATTTTCTATCTTAAGAAAATATTTTAGCACATTTTAGTGGCATACTCTGTAATGTATGCATAAGACTTTAAAATAAAGTCCTGTTGCTTATAATAAATTAGACTAATATGTTATGCATATAAATGTTTTATCACATAGTTATAAGATAGAAGTGTTCTCCAGAAATAAAGATTTGCCACAATTATTTGTGTTTTGTAATTCGTTGCTATTTTCTGTTAATTTCTATGAGATTTATCTAGTATTTAATAACTTACTGAAGCATTGTTTTTTTACATTTGAAAAATAGTCTGACTCCATTTACACTGTTGTTTTTTATATTTTTGATATGGAAATCATCAACAAATGCTAATATTTTGATATGGATGGAATTATTTAATACATGCTGTCTTTTTCTCCAAATCAGAAGTGACTACATTGAAGTTTAACTAAATTAAATTTCTGGAGTTAGCCAAATTGTGATGACTGTGCAGTTCTCTAAATAGCCAAGTCCACCCAAAATTTCTGGCCCTAAACAAAATCGTTTAGTTTCAATTACAAAGTTAAAGTGAAGAAGACCCTCCCACACAAGACCACTATCACTTCTGACATTAACTACAAGTTCAGAAGTTTCCAAAAACTACTTTCAGTTTGATAACTTGCTAGAAAGGATCACAGAACATATTGCAACCCTATTATGGTTTATCACAGATATAAGTAGCTAAAAGAAGAGACACACAAGGCAGAATCAGGAAGAGTCCCAAATGCAAAGCTACTATTGTTCTCAGAACATATCATTTTATCATAGCTCAGGTTGATATAACAAAAATACCATAGACTGGATAGTTTATGAATGACAGAATTTATTTCTCCCTGTTCTGGAGACTGAGGAGTCCAAGATCAAGGTCTTAGCAGCTTTGGTGTCTGGAAAGGATCCACTTCCTGATTCATAGACTATCATCTTCTCACTATAACATTACAAGAGAAAAGACAAGAGAGATCTCTGGGATCTATTTTATAAAAGACATAATTTCATTTCTGGGTGCTCCACTTTTGGACCTAATCACTTCTCAAAGGACCCACTTTTTAATAACATCAAGTGGGTATTTAGTTTCAACATGTGAATTTCAGGGAGACATAAGCGTTCAGTATATAATACTCTCTTGTCATTATGGTGTGACAACACACTGAGAATACCGACAACCTGAGAAATTTATCTGAACTTTAGAGTTCAGAGTTTTTTATTAAAACTTCAGAAGGTAAAAATGATTAATTTATTGATTGCCCATGTGGTTGAACTCAGTCCCCAGTCTCCTTGATCCGTGGAGGTCTGACTGATATCAGGTGGTCCAATGGGCCTACGGTGAATCATCTCTTTAGTATAAATTATTAGATGTCCACAGGGTCCACAATGAATAAAAAAGACAACTTCATCTTTGGACTATTCCAAATACTTAGAAATTACTCACTAGGAGCTGAGAATAAAGTCCACACGACTCTCTGAGAAAAGCCAAAAAAGAAATAACAGAGTAAAGAATGATCAAAGGGAAGAACTATTTGATACCTCTATAGCAGAAACTTTCAAGAATGACTTTATTCACTAACACTTTCCAGTAATTGCCATGCCAACTTCAGGAAAAATATCTGGCTAGACTAGATCCACACTACTACAGTTTTTCTACGGTTACAGCCATAGAAAATAAATGAACTTTACTGATTATTTTTCTTTTCAGACGTCTTCAGCTTGCAAATAAGGAAAATGTCACCTCTAATAACGAAAAGTCAAGATCCTAAGCACTTTACCCAGACCTTCCCTTTTCTGCAAGGGTTTTGGATTTTGAAAGAACCTTATTCAAATCCTGACACTGCCACTTATTATCTGTGTGACCTTGGACAGATTAAACAACCTCTCTGAAGATTAGTTTTCTCCTTTGCAAAATAGAAATAATAAAAATAAACTCAAATGGTTGTATTGGTAATTAAAGAAGGTTATATATCTTAAAACTGTAAATAGTCCCCACGTTTTTTGATCACCTGCATGAAAGGGAAAAATTATGTCCAATTAATAGGTCAGATATTGATACTGGCACTTATTTGCAATGTAGAATTTACAGAAGAAATTTATACATAAAGCATGGCAGGCACAAGCTGGTTTGGAAAGGCAAGAGCAGAGCAGAGAGATGGTTTGGCTTTGGTAATGGCTAAAGAGTGGGGTTGGAGAAGAGATCTCATTTGCAGGCTGGGGTTGTGGGATTCACATTCCCATAGGAAACAAGATCTCAAGAGACATACAGGTATCCTTATCTATAGTATCAGATATGTGGTAGTAGCAAAGAGAGGGTAGATCCTAAATGCTGTTCATAGTCAAATATCAAACATTGAGTCAGATTACCATGAAGAACAGCAGATATCCAATAAACATTAGCAGTGTTCTCATTCTCTCCATGAAAATCTTCATTTTTTAATGGCTATTCTTTTAATATTATTTTTTTATTTTAATTGCAATGTACTTAACATGCAGTGTTATATTAGTTTCAGGTGAACAATATAGTGATTCAACAATTAAATACATTACTCAGTGCTAATCATGCTAAGTATACTCGTTTTTTTTAACATTATTTTTATTTTTGAAAAACAGGGAGAGGCAGAGCATGAGCAGGAGAGGGGCAGAGAGAGAGGAGACGCAGAATCTGAAGCAGGCTCCAGGCTCTGAGCTGTCAGCACACAGCCCGATGCAGGGCTCGAACCCACGGACTGCAAGATCATCACCTGAGCCGAAACCAGATGCTCAACCGACTGAGCCACCCAGGCAACCCTGCTAGGTGTGCTCTTAATCCCCATCAACACTATCACTCATCCCCCACCAACCTCCCTTCAGGTAAACATCAACTTGTTATCTGTAGTTAAGTGTCCATTTCTTGTTTTTTTTTTCTTAAGTTCCATATGAGTGAAATCTTATGGTATTTGTCTTTCTCTGACTATTTTGCTTAGCATTATACTCTTTAGTTCCATTCATGTTGCTGCACGTGGCAATATTTCATTGTTTTTTATGGCTGAATAATATGCCACTATATATATTTATTTATTTTGAGAGATAAAGAGGGAGTGAGCAGGGGAGAGGCAGAGAGAGAGAGAAAGAGAGAGAATTTTAAGTAGGCGCTTCACTGTCAGCACAGAGCCCTATTGGGGCTGAAACTTCACCACCAACCATGAGATCATGACCTAGGCTGAATTCGAGAGTTGGACGCTTAACTGACTGGGTCACCCAGGTGCCCCTGAAGAGTTGCATGCTCTTCTGTCTGAGCCAGTCATGTGCCCAGACATCTTAACTTTTTATAAACAATGCAAAGCCCTTTATGACCTTAATCCTATGTATCTTTTTTACCTTTATATATCCCATTGTTGCTTTCTTCTTCACACCCTATGTTCTAGCCATAGACAACTATTTGCATGTTCCTGAATGTGCCACAAGTTGTCAAGACTCTGAATAGATTACGAACTAGGGTATACATAGCAGCCTACCTTCCTTTGCCTCCTTAAATCCTAATTGTCCTTCAATACTAACGTTGAGAACAATCTCAGTTAAGAGGCCTTGCCTGACCCTGTTCTCATCTCTGAAAAGTCCCAGTGTACTACTACCACCACTACTACTACTACTACTACTACTAGTACTACACACACACACACACATACATTTTTAAAAATATATTTATATTTATATTTTGAGAGAGAGAGCACAAGTAGAAGAGAGGGAGAGAGACTCCCATGCCGGCTCCATGCCGTCAGTACAGAGACCAATGCAGGGCTCGATGTCACAAATTATGAGATCATGACCTGAGCTGAAATCAAGAGTTGGACACTTAACCAACTGACCCACTCAGGTGCCCCCTCCACACACACACACACACACACACAATGGACAATGTGTGCGTTTTCATGACATCTACATATTATCATATATTTTGTCTATTTTTGCCTATTTCCTACATTGGACATTGATATCTTTGAGGGCAAAGAATGCATCTTATCCATCTTTTTATCGCTGGCCCTAGCATCATTTCAGACATAGTAGGTATTCAGTAAATGTTTCAATAAGTGTAATTGCTTAGATCAAAATATACCATGCAATAACTTTAACGACTTATAATATTCCTAGATATATTTTTTAAATATTTTTAAACGTTTATTTATTTTTGAGAGACATAGAGACAGAGCATGAGCAGGGGAGGGGCAGAGAGAGAGGGAGACACAGAATCCGAAGCAGGCTTCAGGCTCTGAGACATCAGCACAGAGCCTGATGTGGGACTCGAACTCATGATGCGACACGAGATCATGACCTGAGCTGAAGTCGGACGCTTAACCGACTGAGCCACCCAGACGCCCCTCCTAGATATTTTTAAATGAGATAAATTTTCCCCTCCGTGAATCACTTCTTAGAAGTATAGATAGTAAAACAAACTTAAATGGACAATTTGTAAAATAAATTGTAAGAATTACTGCTGAATAGTATTCCATTGTATGACTGTACCATGATGTGTATATTCATTTGCTTATTGATAAATGTGTGTATTAGTTTCAGTTTTTGACTACTGAAAAAAAGTATAAATGTTCATGTTCAAGTCTGTATATTGGCATATAATTTCATTTTATGTGTGGGGGAGTAAATGCCTACGTGTAGAATAGCTGGGTCATGTGGTAGGTGAAGCCTTAAATTTATATGAAATCACTAAATTACTTTCCTAAATGATTATAACATTTTATGTTACTACCAGCATTTTATCAGTGTTCCATTTGTTCCATAAAATAATCCTTTTTATACTCAGGCCTCCACTGGTAAATGACTTGTATAACCAAAAGGAACAATTAAAACCATCACTTAGAACATGAATTCTATTGTTGGTTGATGGAATGCTCTACAGGTGTTAATTATATCCTGTTCGTTGATTGTCTTATTCAAGTTTACTATATCATGGATGATTTTATGTTTATGGTTCTATCAATGATCAAGAAAGAGTTGTTGATACCTTTAACTATAAATGTAGCTTTGTATTTTTTTAATTTTTTTGCATTTCGTGTTTTCTTTCTTTTGTTGCTGTAACAAATTATCACAAACGTAGGGGCTTAAAGAAAACAATAATAAATTATCGCATAGTTCTGTCTGATCAGTGGTCCAGTTTGTCTTGGATAGTTTCTCTGCTCCAGGTTTCACAATGTAGAAATTAAGGTATTAGCTACACTGGTCTCTGCTTGAAAGATTTTGGAAAGAATCCACATCAAGCACCATTAACTTGTTGGTCAAATTCAGTTCTTTCTGTTTGTAGCATTAGGGTTCCCATTTTCTTGTTGCCTATCAACCAGGGGATAGTCATTGCACCCAGAGGCTGCCCACCTTCCCTCTTATGTTTTCCATGCAACCTACCTCCATCAGTGGTAGATCAAGTCCCTCCTATGTTTTCCATTCTGTCATCTCTCTCTGACTCTTTTGTTTCCTGTACTGCTTTTAAGGACTCATGTGACTACACTGAAATCACCTGGATAATTCACAATAATCTTCCTTTTTATATTGGACTGTTTTTCATTTTGAATATTTTCTATTTCTGTGGCTTCAAATTCACTGAATTTTCTTTATTACTGTCCAATCCAATGTAACTTTTCACCTTAGACATTTGAATCTCTAAAAGTTAGATTTGGGTCATTTTCTTCCTATTTTCCAGGTGTCCACTTAACATGCCCAATCTTTCCTATACCTCATTGGGTTGTTGTGGGGGATAGACTAAGGAATCCCCCAGGCTTACATCAATGGGTTAACAAGGCATAAAGAAATAAAAAGCCATAATATGCTCACACGCAAGTTTGTGCGAACATCATTGGCACCCAAAGAATAGGACAGGGCAAAGGCCCGAGAATAGATCGTGCAAAGGCACCCCAAGAATAGGGGGGTGCTGAACCCCCAAATTAGAAAGGGATGGGCAAAGTCCCAAAAATAGGAACGGGTGCAAAGTCTCCCAATAAAAAGTTATATGAGGTAAGCCAAAATAGGCATGCAGGGCAAAAGTGTTCCCCCAATTCAGTGTTATAGCAAAAAGCTCCTTTCACTGGAAGGAGGGACCGAATTATGTAAGCTACACTTTGCTACTGGACAGCTGCAGATAATACTGCCCAGTGCCGAGCTAATTTTCTCAGGAAAAGCTGCCTTGTTAGCCTTGAAATGTTTTGCACTATCTGTCTTATCCCCTAGGCTAGCTAGGATACACAGACAAGGTGCCTCCTTTCGGCCATTATCAACCACCTGCCCAATGCCAGAATTTTGTTCTGTATTAACCCAAATTCCAAACACTGTATATCTTCAAAAACTCCCCCTTTTTTCTCATGCCCATAAGCTGATGTTCACAGTTTCTTTGTCTCTTTGTGCAGGCCCATCACATTTGTAAGCCTTCTGATCTTAATAAATACAGGGCAAGGACCCTTTTTCGAGGATCTTGTCTTTTTCTGGACATTAACCATTTCTTTCCTATTTTAATCCTGTGTCTGCTCTCTCGCTGGCCAAGAGAGAACTTTAGACTTAGAGTCTACGACACGTGGTAGTTATTTTTGTATTTTATAAGTCTTCTTGACATTGTTCTGTGATATAGTTAATTTTTTCGGAAATGTTTGATGCTTTTGGGTCTTGCTTTGGAAACTTTTTTTGGAGTATATATCTCCAAAGGTGGGTGGTCTAAATAGGTGATGGCATTAGGGAAGGCACTTGTGGGGATAAGTACTGGGTCTTATACATAAGTGATGAATTACTGGGTTTTACTCCTGAAACCAATACTATGATGTATGTTAACTAACTTGAATTTAAATAAATAAATTTTAAAATATTGAACCAATAATTAAGGAAGAGAAACAAGAAACACCAAAGAATGCAAAGTATTGTAAGAAAATATTATGAAAAATCATATGACAACAAATTGGGCAACCTAGAAGAAAGTGATTTATTCCTGGAAACATATAACCTATCAAAACAAAATAAGGAATAAATAGAAAAATTGAACATACTGATGCTAGTAATGAAATTAAATCAGTAGTCAAACTGGTCTCCTAAGTCTAGGACCAGATGGATTTACAAATAAATCATAACAAATATTTAAAGATTTACTACTTTTCTTCCCAAAGTATTCTGACAAAAGGTAGAGGAATGGAAGATTCTAAATTCATTCCATGAGGCCAGCCTTATCCTGATACCAAAAACAGACACTACCAAAACAAAACGAAACAAAAAACAAACAAAAAACCCCCTACAAGCCTATATTTCTGATGAAAATAGATGCAAAATCCTCAACAAAGTATTAGCAAATTGAATACTACAATACATTTTAAAAGTTATTCACTGCAATCAAGTGGTAGTTATTTCAATGATGTAAGGGTGGTTCAACATTTGAAAATCAATCAATGTGATACATCACATAACAAGAAAAAATGTAAAATACATATGATCATTTCAGTAGGTGCAGAGAAAGATTTGAGAAACTACAACACTCATTCATGATAAAAAATCAACCAAGTATATTTAAAGGGAACATACCTAAACATTAGGAAGAACATATATTAAAAACTCATAGATAACATCATACTCATTGGTGAAAAATTAAAGCACTTTCTCTAAGATCAGGAAGAAGACAAGGATGTTCACCGTTGCCACTTTTATTCAACATAGTACTGACAGTCCTAACTGTCTAATCAGAGAAGAAAAAGAAATAAAAGACATTCAAATTGGTAAGAAAAAATAAAATGCTCACCATTTATAAAAGACATGATACTATGCATAGAAAAACACTAAGGACTCCACCAAAAACTAGAACAGATAAATCATTTATGTGTGTATGCATGCATGAATGTATGTTTGTACATATACATGTATTGTACCATGTTTTTATTTAAATTCAAGTTAGTTAACACATACTGTAGTATTGGTTTCAGGAGCAGAATTTAGTGATTCATCACTTATATATAACACCCAGTGCTCATCACAACAAGTGCCGTCCTTAATGTTCATCACCCATTTACCACATCCACCCCAACATTCCCTCCAGCAACCCTCACTTTGTTCTCTATTGTTGTCTCTTATGTTTTGCCTCCCCATATATTTTTCTTATGTTTTTTTCCCTTCCCCTATGTTCATCTGTTTTGCTTCTCAAATTCCACGTATAAGCAAAATCATATGGTATTTGTTGTTCTGTGATTGATTTTTTTTTTTTTGCTTAGACTCTTATATGCTAGTTCCATCTATTTCATTGCAAATACAAATATTTTCTCCTTTTTGATGGCTGAGTAATATTCCATTGCATATATATACCACTTCTTTCTCCATTCATCAGTTGATGGACATTTGGGCTCTTTTCATAATTTGGCTAGTGTTGATAGTGCCACTATTAACATTGGTGTTAAAGTGCCCTGTTGAATCAGTAATTTTGCATAATTTGAATACTACTTATCAGTGCAGTTGCTTGGTCATAGGATAGTTCTATTTGTAACTAACTGTGGAAACTTCATACCCATTTCTGGGTTTTTTAATCTGTTCCATTGATTTATGCATCTATTTTTGTGCCAGTACCACACTGACTTGATGACTATAGCTTTATAATACAGCTTGAAATCCAGAATTGCGTTGCCTCCCACTATGCATTTATTTTTCAATATTACTTTGGGTATTCAACTTCTTTTCTGGCTCCATACAAATTTTAGAGTTGTTTTCCACAGCTCTATGAGAAATGCTGCTGTTACGTTGATGGGGATTACACTGAACGTGTAAAATTGTTCTGGGTAGTATATGTTCAAATCATTGTTTTCCCAGTCCATGAACATGGAATGTTTTTCCACTTTTTGCATCTCCTTCAATATCTTTCATAAGTGTTCTATAGTTCTCCGAATATACAGTTCTTTTACCTCTTTGGTTAGATTTATTCCTAGGTATCTTATAGTTTTTGGTGCAAGTACCTGGGATTGATTCCTGATTTCTTTTTCTGTCGCTTCATTATTGGTGTTTAGAAATGCAACAGATTTCTGTATGTCTATTTTATATCCTTCAATTTTACTGAACTTATGTATCAGTTCTAGAGATTTTTTTGGTGGAGTTTCTCTACTTCCTATACAAAGTAGCATGTTTTCTGTAATTAGTGAAAGTTTGAATTATTCCTTGCTAATTCGTGTGCCTTTTATTTATTTTTGTTGTCTTATTGCTAAGGCTAAGACTTCCAGTACTATGTTGAACAACATTGAACAGTGGACATCCCTGTCGTGTTCCTGACCTCAGGGGAAAAATGTCAGTTTTCCCCCATTGAGGATGATATTAGCTTTGGCTTTTGTATATGGATTTTCTGATGTTGAGGTATGTTCCTTCCCTACTTTCTTGAGACTTATATCAAGAAATCATGGGGAGGAAGAGACAACATGACAGAGGAGTAGGGAGCTCTTCTGTTGGGAGCAGTTTTGGGCTCACAGGTTGAGACCCTTCCCTGTGTAGAAAAGTGGTTGAAGCAAACCTCCAGCTAGCCAAACTGGCAGCTTGGATTTCTTGAGCTACTCTCCTTGGCCCCAAAGAATGTAATGCTCTTTTGTTTTATGGCATTTAGATAAAAGGGAAGGACCTGGAGCTCATACTTTGATGGATTACATCTGAATGAGAGTAGCCTGGCATTCCTGGCCTGTTTGTAGATAATTAACATTAAGGCCTTAAGGAAACACTCTGTTCTCTCTCCCCACCCTAAATTTATATGTTAATTATCCTGTAACCAACATACAAGATTAAGGAAGTTGCCACCTTGCTGGTAGAAAGCATTATTGTTAAAGAGATCAAACTATGGAATGTCACTCATTGATGTAATGTCACTCACTACCTTTAAAAATAAAGACACTGAGACCAGAAGGGCGGAGATGCCAGAATTGGCGGGGCTGCCTGCTTGGTCATCAGACTACACCTCTCTCCTGGCTCTCTCATTTCCTTTTGCCCTACCATCCATCCTTTGGGGACGCCTAGATTCACCAGAACTGGACCCCAGCACTCTCCCATGTCTTTCGAACTAAGACGGACTGAAACCGAGGGACTCTCAATCCCAGATATCTGCAGGAAGAGGAGTTGGAAGCTATGGAGAAGAGAACACAAAATCCAGAAAATCCTGGGAGATGGAGTGAGTGCAATCTGGGAGAAAGAAAGCGAGCCGTGAAGTTGCGGAGTGGTGGGGAGCGGGCCCCTTCTGCGGAAAGGCACAGGGAAGAGAAAGAGCAGCAGGGAAAGTACCTCAGACCGGGGGCGGAGAGAGAGCTTATCATCCAGTCTCTAATCGCGAGGCTTTTGGAGAGAAGGTCTGTTGATACCAGTGAAGCTGGCAGAACTCCCTTCACTCCAGAGTCAGTGACAGTGATCCTGCCCACGACACAGAGAGGCACTGCACCATCATTGGATCGGTGCTGAGTCAGTGACAAAATTTACATGGGAGAATCTGGGCATAGCTGTGGGAGCAAGCTAAGAAAAATCAGATAAGCAAGGGGCGTGCAACCGCCCAGCAGATCGCACTGTGCCTGCACCCTGGGCAGAGTAAAGACAGAAATGACGGGGTGATTTGAGACTCTGGGTCTGTGAAGAAGAGGCTGGGGGATGCCATTGTGGCCCTGCCAGTGCTGAGTCAGAGACATAATTTAAATAAGGGAAACCGGGCTTTGGGGTTGGAGCGAGATAAAGGAACTCAGACGAGCATGGGACACCTAACCACCCAGAAAATCACACTATGCCTGCAACCCCGACAGAGTTGAGGAGGGAAACAGAGGGGTGATTTGAGATTACGGTCCGTGAAGCAGGGGCTGGGGAGGCACCACTGTGGTCATGCATAACCACAAAGCCAAATCCTAGGACTCCATCCACCAGTGGTAGAGGCGGAACCCGCCTACACCAGGCCATATCCATCCTCATAGGCTACATGCCTTTCAGCAGGAGTGATAGCCACAGAGACACAAATACTGCAGCATTGCCTGGATTAGTTTCAGGTCAATTCTTCTGTTTTAGATATATTCTCCCTCTTCTCCTTCCTATCTCTCCCCACCTCTAAACCAGTCACCCATGGGTTTTGGCTTGTTTAAACAGACACTTAACCCACTGTCTCGATGCAAGTTCTACACCTCCCTCTTTACTTCCCTATCTCTCTCTCTGGAATAATCAGGCCACATAGTGCATCTGGGTAACATCTAACTTCATTTCTTTTTCCTCACATCCTTTCTTATTCTGATTTCTCTCTTTCTGGATCAAGTCTTCTAATCTCTCCACCTGGTCAAAGTTCAATTTCTTCTTCTCCCCTGACCTGTCACTACTCTCTCTATGTATGCTCTGACATCAGCAAAGCACACATCCTATTCTTAACGTGTAGCTGGTACATCAGGTGGCATGCTTCCAGAGTGTCCTTCATTATTCTTTTTTATGTTGTGATGTGTTTGCCTGTATTATTGGTCGATACAGCTGTGGATCTGTGTTTACTGCTTGTTGGTCTGACCCTTTTCCTTTCCAGGGAGACCTAGGAAATAAACCAATACATACCCAGCCAAAGTGATGAAATGGAGGAACTCCCCTCAAAAGAATGTACATGAAATAATGACAGCGCAAGAAATGATGAAAGTGGATATAAGCAACTTAACAGAAAAAGACTATAGAACGATAAACATAAAAATACTCGCTGGGCTTGAAAAAGGAATAGAAGAAAGCAGGGGGTGCCCTCGAGATAGAGATCAAGGTCCTAGAAAATGGTCAGGAGGAATTAAATAATGCATTAAATGAGGTGCAAAACAAATTGGAGGTGGCCACAGCACGAGCAGAAGAGGCAGAAGAAGGAGTAGATGAATTAGAAGATAAAATTATGTAAAAAGAGGAAGCAGAGAAAAAGAGGGAGAAATGGATTCAGGAACAGAAAAGGAGAATTCAAGAGCTGAGCGATGCAATCAAACAGAGTAATATCTGTATTAAAGGAATTCCAAAGGAAGAAAAGAGAGAAAGGAGTCGAAGGGGTACTTGAATGAATCATGGCTGAGAACTTCCCCAACATGAAGAAGGAAACAGGCACTGAATCCAAGAGGCACAGAGAACTCCCCTCAGACTTAAACTGAATGGACCCTCAGCACGGCACATCGTAGTGAAGCTAGAAAAATACAAAGACAAAGAGAGAATTCTGAAAGCAGCTATGGATAAATGGGCCTTGATGAACAAAGGCAGACACATTAGGGTAGTAGCAAACTTATTTACAGAAACTTGGCAAGCCAGAAAGGAATGGCAAGAAACCTTCAATGTGATGAACAAGAAGGATATGCAGCCAAGAATCCTTCATCCAGCCAGGTTGTCATTCAGAATGGAAGGAGAGATAATGGTCTTCCCAACCAAACAAAACTGAAGGAATACATCAAAAATAAACCAGTCTTACAAGATATCCTGAGGGGAACTCTATGAAGGAAAGGTCGCAAGGAAAAAAGAGTACCAGAAACATCCTTACAAGCAGGAAACCTACAGATAACACACTGACTCTAAGCCCATATTTTTCAATATTAACACTGAATGTACTATGACTAAATGCCCCAATCAAAAGACATAGGGTAACAGAATAGATTTAAAAAAAAAAGACCCATCTATTTGCTGTCTTCAAAAGACCAATTTTAGACCTGAGGACGCCTTCAGATTGAAAGTAAGGAGATGGAGAACTATTTACCACACTACCGGAAGACAGAAGAAAGCTGGAGTAGCCACACTTGTATCAGACAAACTAGATTTTAAAGTAAAAGATGTAATAAGAGATGAAGAAGGACATTATATAATAATCACAAGGACTATCCAGCAGGAAGAGCTATAAATTATAAATATCTATATGCTGAAATCAGGGGCACCCAAATTTATAAAACAATTAATTACAAGCATAAGCCGCCTTATCAATAAAAATGTCATAATTGTAGGGGAACTTAACACTCCACTCTCAGCACTGAAGAAATCCACTAAACAGAGAATCACCATAGAAACAATGGACCTGAACAACACATTGGAACAGAGGGGCCTAACTGACATCTTCAGGGACCTTCATCCAGAAGCAAAAGAATTTACATTCTTCTCAATCTCAAACGGTACATTTTCCAAGATAGACCACATTCTGGGGCACAGGAAAGCTCTGAATAAATATTTAAAAAATGAAATAATACCATGCACACTGTCAGACCACAATGCTTCGAAACTTGAAATCGACCACAGTAAAAATTCTGGATGAAAATGAAAATACAATGATCCAAATGCTTTGGGATATGGCAAAGGCAATCCTGAGAGGGAAATATATTGCAATCCAGGCCCACCTCAAGCAACAAGAAAAATTCCTTACACAAATTCTAATGGCACGCCTAAAGGAAATAGAAGCAGAACAGCTAAGACAACCAAAACCTAACAGAAAGAGAGAAATAACAAAGATCAGGACAAAAATTTATAACGTGGAAACCAAAAAAGTAGTGGAACAGAGCAATGAAATCAAGTGCTGGTTCTTTGAAAAAATAAACGAAATTGATAAACCTCCAGCCAGGTTTCTCAAAAATAAAAGAGAGAGAACTCAAATAGATAAAATTGTGAACGAAAAGGGAGTGATTACAACCAATCCTTCAGAAATACAAGCAATTATCAGGGAATACTATGAAAAATTATATGCCATCAAATTGGACAAACTGCAAGAAATGGACAAATTCCGAAACAGTCACATGCTACCAAAACTGAAACGGGAAGAAATACAAAACCTGAACAGACCCATAACTAGTGAAGAAATTGAATCAGTTATCAAAATCTCCCAACAAATAAAAGCCCTAGACCAGATGGCTTCCCTGGGAAATTTTACCAAACATTGAAAACATAATTAATACCTATCCTCCTCAAGCTCTTCCAAAAATTTGAGATGGAAGGAAAACTCCCAGACTCATTCTATGAAGCCAGCATCTCTTTGATTCCCAAACCACATAGGGACCCAGCAAAAAAAAAAGAGAACTACAGGCAAATATCTTTGATGAACATGGATGCAAAAATTCTTAATAAGATATTAGCAAATTGAATACAACAGCATATACAAAGAATCATTCACCATGATCAAGTAGGATTCATTCCTGG
This sequence comes from Paguma larvata, assembly GCA_030068075.1. Lineage (NCBI taxonomy): Eukaryota > Metazoa > Chordata > Mammalia > Carnivora > Viverridae > Paguma > Paguma larvata. The sequence goes on from CM057830.1 coordinate 67,932,671, forward strand.
GTTGCAGGGTTGGTTCAATATTGGGAAATCAATCAATGTGATACATCATATTAACAAAAGAAAAGGTAAGAACCATATGATCCTGTCAATAGATGCAGAGAATATATTTGAAAAAATACAGCATCCTTTCCTAATAAAAACTCTCAAGAAAGTCAGGATAGATGGAACATACTTAGACATCATAAAAGCCATTTATGAAAAGCCCACAGCTAATACCATCCTCAATGGGGAAAAACTGAGAACCTTTCCCCTGAGATCAGAACACGACAGGGATGTCCACTCTCACCACTGCTATTTAACATAGTGTTGGATGTCCTAGCATCAGCAATCAGACAACAAAGCAAAATAAAAGGCATTGGGATAGGCAAGGGTGAAGTCATACTTTCACTGTTCACAGACAACATGATACTTTACAAGGAAAACCCTACAGAATCCACCAAAAGCCTACTAGAACTGATCCATGAATTCAGCAAAGTTGCAGGATACAAAATCAATGTACAGAAATCAGTTGCATTCCTATACGTCAACAATGAAGCAATAGAAAGAGAAATAAAGAAGCGAGTCCCACTCATGGTTGCACCAAAACCCATAAAATACCTAGGAATAAACCTAACCAAATATGTAAAAGAACTCTACAATGAAAACGATAAAAGAACTTATGAAAGAAACTGAGGAAGACACAAGGAAATGTAATAACATCCCATGCTCATGGATTGGAGAATAAATATTGTTAAAATGTCAATACGACCCAAAGCAATCTATACATTCAATGCAATCCCAATCAAAATTGCACCAGCATTCTTCTCAACGCTAGAGCAAACAATCCTAAAATTTGTATGGAAACACAAAAGACCCCGAATAGCCAAAGTAATATAGAGAAGTAAACCAAAGCGGGAAGCATCACAATTCCAGACTTTAATCTCTTCCACAAAGCAGTAGTCATCAAGACAGTATGGTATTGTCACAAAAACAGACACACAGACCAATGCAATAGAATAGAGAGCCAGAAATGGACCCACAAGCATATGGCCAACTAATCTTTGACAAAGCAGGAAAGAGTATCCAATGGAAAAAAGACAGCCTCTTTAACAAATGGTGCTGGGAGAACTGGACAGCAACATGCAGAAGAATGAAACTAGACCACTTTCTTATACCACTCACAAAAATAAACTCTAAATGGATGAAGGACCGGAATGTGAGACAAGAAAGGATCAAAATCCTAGAGGAGAAAGCAGGAAAAAACCTTTTTGACCTGAGCCACAGCTATTTCCTATGCAACACATCTCCAAAGGCGAGGGAATTAAAAGCAAAATTGATCTACTGGGACCTCATCAAGATAAAAAGTTTCTGCACAGCAATGGAAACAACCAACAAAACTAATAGAAAACCAATTTAATGGGAAAGGATAATTGCAAATGACATACCAGATAATGGGCTAGTATCTAAAAATCTATAAAGAACTTACCAAACTCCTTACCCGAAAAACGAATAATCCAGTGAAGAAATGGGAGGAAGATATGAATAGACACTTCTACAAAGACGACATCCAGATGGCCAACAGACACATGAAACGATGCTCAATGTCACTCATCATCAGGGAAATACAAATCAAAACCACACTGAGATACCCCTCATATCAGTCAGAGTGGCTGAAATGAATAAATTCGGAAACTATAGATGCTGGCAAAGATGTGGAGAAACAGGCACCCTTTTGCACTGTTGGTGGCAATGCAAACTAGTGCAGCCGCTCTGGAAAATGGTGTGGAGATTCCTCAAAAAAATGCAAATAGAACTACCCTATAGCCCAGCAATAGCACTGCTAGGAATCTACCTAAGAGACACAGGAGTGCTGATGCATAGGAGCATGTGTACCCCAATGTTCATAGCAGCACTTTCGACAATAGCCAAATCATGGAAAGAGACTGTGTTCATCAACTGACAAATGGATAAAGAAGATGTGGTATATATGCACAATGGAAAACTATGCAGCAATGAAGAATAATGAAATTTGGCCATGTGTAGCAATAATGGAACTGGAGGGTATTATGATAAGTGAAATAAGTCAGTCAGAGAAAGACAGATACCATATGTTTCCAAGCTTGGTTGGATTTTGAGAGACTTAGCAGAAAACCATGGGGGAGGGAAGAGGGGAAAAAAAAAAGACAGAGAGAGAGAGAAAACATAAGGGACTCTGAAAAGCTAAGAACAAACTGAGGGGTGAGGGGTTTGTGGGAGGGGGAAGAGTGGGTGACAGGCACAGAGGAGGGCAATGTTGGGATGAGCATTGGGTGTTTATGGAAACCAAGTTGGCAATAAATTATTAAAAAAAAAAAAAAAGAAATCAGGGGCGCCTGGGTGGCTCAGTCGATTGAGCGTCTGACTTCGGCTCAGGTCATGGTCTCGCGGTCTGTGAGTTCGAGCCCCATGTCGGGCTCTGTGCTGACAGCTCAGAGCCTGGAGCCTGCTTCAGATTCTGTGTCTCCCTCTCTCTCTGCCCCTTCCCCACTCATGATCTGTCTCTCCCTGTCTCAAAAATAAATAAACATTAAAAAATAAAAGAAATCATGATATTTTTGTCAAATGCTTTTTCTTCTTCAGTTTAGAGTATCATATAGTTATTAGCCTTTCTTTTATTCATGTGGTTTATCACTTTGATTGATCAGTAGATATTGAGCCACCCCTGAAGCCCAGAAATAATTCCCAGTCAATTGTGGTGAACAATTTGTTTAACGTACTGTTGGAATTAATTTGATAATGTCGTTGAGAATTTTTGTATGCAGGTTCATCATTGTTATTGGCCTGTGATAGTCCTTTTTAGTGGTATCTTTGGCGGGTTTTGGAATCAAGATAATTATGACTTCATAGAATGACTTTGGGATCTTTCTCTTCATTTCTGTTTTTTATAACAGCTTGAGAAGGGCAGATATTAACTCTTCTTTAAATGTCTGGGAGAATTCCCTTGGAAGCAATCTAGCCCAGAACTCTTGTTTGTTGGGAGATATTTGATTACTGATTGAATAGTTTGTTGGTTATGGGTCTGTTCAAATTTTTATTTCTTCCTGTTTCCACTTAGGTAGTTTGTGTGCTTCTAGGGATTTATCCATTTCTTCCAAATTGCCCGGTTTGTTGGCATATAATTTTTCATAGTATTCTCTGACAATTGTTTGTATTTATGTGGTATTGGTTGTGATCTCTCCTTTTTCATTTGTGATTTTATATATTCGGGTCCTCTCTCCCTCACTCCCTCTCTCTCTCTCTCTCTCTGTTTCTTTCTTTCTTTGACTAGTCTGACTAGGGAGTTATCAAGTTTGTTAGTTCTTTCAATGAACCAGCTTTTATTTTCATTGATCTATTCTACCGTTTTGTTGTTGTTGTTGTTGTTATTGTTTGTACATCATTTACTTCTGGCCTAATCTTTATTATTTCCCTCATTTTGCTGACTTTAGGCTTTATTTGCTGCAACATGTCTTTCAAAATATTACCCTCGTTTTTTTTGTAGATTGTATATTTTACTGATTGACTTTGGAGTTGTTCTCCCTTTCAAAGATATATCCCCTCTGTGTGTTTATTTTCTCTCCCTAGTCAGTCTTCTTACTTTTTGTTACATTTTTTAGTGTTCTGTGAATGCATATTGTTAGGATTCTGCTCCCTTTGTTTGCAAAAATCATTTCTCAGTAGAAGCCGGAGTTTAAAATAGATAATTTTGGTTAGCAACTGCAATGCTCATATACCTGTGATAGGAATAATAAAATGATAAAATCATTAGGAAAGTAATTTGGATATTTCTTATAAATTTAAGTATCCACATACCTCATGGCTCAACCATTTTCTATTAGCCCTTAACCTGATATAAATGCTTCCACATAGATCAACATATGTGCCCATATGTTTCAAATACATGTATTTCAGTTATATCTCATGGAAGTTGTAATTAAAAAAATAACTGAACAAGTGACCAAATAAATGGATCCTTCATTGAACAGAAACATAATAAGATGCCCTCTGCAACACCATGAACAAAAGCATATTTCTCACACTTTGCAACAGCAACTACAGGTAAAAGTCCATATGTATAACTCAATTACAACTGCATCCTTGTGGGTGGAGCCTCTGTTATCACTCCATTCTCATTCTCAACCTATACCAAATAATTCTTTCTAAAGAAAATTATCCAATTCTATAATTTATTAGAAAAATATCATATTAAACAAAGACAGGGATTATCTCACAGAATAACTCCCTTAAAATTTTCATTATATATATAATGGAATACTATTTGGCAATGAAAAATAATGAAATCATGCCATTTGCAAAAATGTGGATGGAATTAGAGTGTATTATGCTAAATGAAATAAGTCAGAGAAAGAAAGATATCCTATGATTTTACTCATGTAAGGAATTTGAGAAACACAACAGTGAACATAGGGGAAGGGAAGAAAAACTAAGGTTAAAAGCAGAGGGAGGTAAACTATAAGAGGCTCTTAAAATACAGAGAACAAACTGAGGGGTGCTGGGGTTTGGGTTAAATGGCTGATGAGCATTAATGAGGGCAATTTTTGGGAAGAGCACCGGGTCATATATAAGAGATGAATCACTGGATTCTACTCCTGAAGTCAAGATTACACTGTATGTTAACTAACTTGAATTTAAATAGATTATATGTATATAAATATATAAATATATATATATATATATATATATATATATATATACTCATTAAATGCATTATTTTTCCCCTAATGTGTCTTACAATAGGTCAGCTTCTTCATTACACATTCTATTTCTCCGCATGCCTCTATGATTTTTTTAAACAATTAAACAAATGAGTCTTAGATTGCATTAAAAAGCTCATAAAGCAATAAAAAATAAAAATAAAATCTTCCACTTGGATTAATTTACCTTTTCTTAAAAAAAAAGTTTATCCATACCGTCAACAGTTCCTCCAAAGTTTTCTTTGGGCATTTAATTCAATTTACTACATACTTATTCCCAACTCCAAAATACATCTCTTCATAGAGATATGATTCCTACACTAGGAAATGAGATTTTCATTACATTCCATTTACTTTTTGCCAACTCCATCTTTGTAATTATCTAGTGGCAGTTGTTTGTTTTACTTGTAATTTTTTTTGTACACATATTAAAGCTTATTCTCTTTTATTTTCTAAACTAGCCAATTGCTTTAGCTAGTCTTATTCTTTTATTACTTGGAGTAACAAACGAAACTAGTACAATGAAAAACGATGAACTTATTTGAGGGGAATGGGCACCATGTAATTTTTTTTCATGTAATAGTAGTATTATTCTTGGACAATAGCTGTTATTTAAAGGTTTTTGTTTATGTTTCAATATTTCTTAGAAATTTCTTTTAAAATGGGTGCATTATTTTTCTGCTGTCCCATATCTGTTAAATAACTACTGGAATCAAAACCCTTGCGGTCTCATGGCTCCCTTTCACAATATGTTTCTCTTAATCACAAGTATAGTTTCACAGTGAAAAACTATGTAATCTATAAAAAGACATGTGATTAGGGTTCATGAGTTCGAGCCCTGCATCGGGCTCTGCACTGACAGTGGTGAGTCTGCTTGAGATTTTCTCTCTCTCCCTCTCTCTCTGCTCTTCCAGATTTTATCTTTCAAAACAAAACAAAAAAAAATAGATAAAACTTTAAATAGTAAAATGAAAAAGAAAAAGACACGTGACTATGATCTTGGAAGAATTTAAGACAATTAGAGTCTATTTTTATAGCAATAATCTGTCCACTATGTTTTCTCTACTTAATCCATTTGTCCAAGTGAAAATCATATCTACTTTCTATTTCTTTCAGCAGAGACAAAAATGCTTTCTAAAGTTTAAAAATTTCATCTTCTCTTCAAGATAAACTTTTCACTGATCATACATTATTTTAAACTCAATTTTTTTAATGTAAATTACTTGCTAAATGTAAATTTCAGTAGTGAACTATATGATTTAGAACTATAATCTTATTAAACTATTTCCTGATGCAGTGTTCAAAGACCTTTTAGGTGTAGGGCAAGATAATAATCCATGGGGATTAGAGTGTTATTCTTGAACACAGAAAATTTAACAAAATTATGTACTATAAAACTATCATTTAGACATTTGATCAGTGTTAGATCTTGCTATTATGCTGAAAAGTGACAAAGAAAAACTCCGATATATACCATCTTATATCTCTAGCATGTTTTAAAATTGTTGTCTAGCCACAAATAAAACTTTGGCATATGGAGTTTTCTCATGAGTTTTGCCAGCTACTTCTCATTTACATAATCTTTATTGCTTTGTAAAGTCACCAAAGATGAGATGAATGCTGGTTCAGGAATATTTGAAATTTGAAAGCTTCAAGCAAACCATGATAATATATTTAAGGTCTTTTCATTAATCTGCCATTCTCTCACTAGTCAGTGTAAAGATTCAATATTCAAATCAAATACTTACTAGTGACCTAGAGTAATATTGTATTAAATAACTAGGGATACTTCCTATTTTCCAACATTGTGTACCTATTTTATTTTGCTTTGGCTTTTGAAAATTATATGAAGCTCAATGAAGAAGAATAAGAAAACACTCCACCACCACACATCCCTGAGCCACTATAATGGCATGGTGACTAGAAGGTCATTAGTGATGTCTGAATAAATACATACAGTAGAAAAATGAGATCATCAATTAGTTCAAATGGGATTTTTTTATTCTCATTGAATTCATCACTTCCTCTTTCCCTCTTATCAACATTACAAAATGTACCCATTCTTACAATTTCAAAACTCATCTTTTATATAGATTACTGCTAATTCTCTCATCAATCTCCAGAGAAATAGTTATACTTATCTAAAAGACAGTTCTACTCGGATGTTTTTAAATTTAAACTCAACATGACTAATAATTGAATTTACCTTTTCTTTACTTCCCAATTGGCACATTTTTTAATGTTGTCCATGTGACTATCATTCTTAACTTTTGGGAGCCATCTTGGGCTCACAGGTTGAGATGTCTCCCTGTGTGGATAAGGCAGATGTTGCAAAGTCTCCTGCTGACTAAAATGACATCCCAATATTATCTCTTTCTATTAATAACCTATCAGCCCTGGATTTCTTGAACTGCTCTCCTTGGCCTCAAGGAATATAATGTTCTTTGTTTTTATGGCATATGAAAAAGGGGACCTGGAGTGTGATGCCTTGGATAATATCTGAATGAGAGTAACCTGGCCAGAAGTAACCTCAAAGTTGCCTCTTGCGGATAGGTTACACAAATTGATTACACGATAGCAGCTATGAGTTGGCTAAATATTAGTATACATTAGGCCCCAAGACTCCTTGAACCAAACTAGATTTCTCTGCAGGTATTGCATTGTGTTAAACATCCCCTCAATAAAACCCCTATGCACATCGCTGTAAAGCTTCTCTCAGTATTTGCTCAACAGACTGAAAGGAGAGGTTGTAAAGAGACTTAGGACATTCTCCGGAGGTTAGCTTAGCCCAAAAGTTAGAAACAGTTTATAGATAAGGCACAAACAGAAGCCAATCAAAAGTAACTACACATACCTTCACTGATCAACAACAAATATTGAGCACCTCCCTGAGGTTAACATCCCAGAATCCTTTTGCAGTTTCTATCCCCACACTCCCTTATAATGAAAAGGTAATAACAAAATACTTTTACAGAAACTACCATTTGTACAAAGAACAGATAGACATGAGCCCTTATGGTATAGGCTCACTCACTCACAAAGGAAAAGAACTTAGACAAGTACTAGAGATTATGTCTCTACCAAGTGAGTTATACCTCCTCCATTATGGTTAAAGATTATGGATAGAATGACTCCTAATTTGTCTATAGATGGTTAACATAGGTCTTAAGGCAACAATGTATGTGCTCTCTGTTTACTGAGGGCTACGACAAAAATCCTGCTCTCTCTCTTTTTTTTTTTTTAATTTTTTAACGTTTATTTACCCTTGAGAGACATAGAAACAGAGTATGAGCAGCGGAAGGGCAGAGAGAGAGAGGGAGACACAGAATCCAAAGCAGGCTCCATGCTCTGAGCTGCCAGCACAGAGCCCGACGCGGGGCTCAAACTCACAGACCGCGAGATCATGACCTGAGCCGCAGTCGGTCGCTCAACCAACTGAGCCACCCAGACGCCCTCCTGCTCTCTTCTTAAAAACATCTTGTTATTTCCTCTGCTTTGCCTCAAAAACAATGCGCAATCTTGGAACAAAGTCATAAAAATGGTTACCGCCTAATCTAAGATAAGACTGCCTCCTTCGAAGTCTGAGGGATTCACAAATATGCCAACCTTAGAAAAATTGTCACTGATGTAATGTCATTCACTGCCTTTAAATAAGTCATATCACGTCATTCATCGTGCTGACACCGTTCATTCTTCAGAAATCCCTGGACATGCTGGAGAGATACTCTGGCACTTAACCTACAAAGCTAGTTAGAGAATCCTTTCTTCTCTACAAGGTAAATATATAACCTATCTCAAAGTGTTATTGGTGATTCAATCAATGACTTAACTATCCATATCTTTTTACACATCCTGTAAAAGTTCCAGATGAAATCACAGCATATACCTTGAGATATTGAACTCTAGTAGTATTAGGATGGCTGATAAACTCCAAATTCCACACTAGTGGAATTTGTGCCTAATAAAAAAAAATCATAGAAAGTCTTTTGTACAATAGCAGACATGTGTTTAAGGCGAAAGATGTAGAGCAATCATACATTATAAAATGAACTCAACTTTTTTTTCTCTCTCTCTGGAGGCTAAAATTTTTCCTCAACCAATGGTGATGGAAAAAAAAAATTCTTTAGGTCCCCTTTACACAAATGAGTGATTATAGCACATCTGTTCTCCTTTTAGTATAAAATAAAACATCTTTGGTGTGGCTGCATTGCTCAGTTGGTTAAGGATCTGGCCTGCTCAGGTCATGATCTTATGGTTCCTGGATTTGAGCCCTGCATTGTGCTCCACTCTGATAGTGTGGAGCCTACTTGGGGTTATTTCTCTCATTCCCCTTTCCCTCTCCCTCTCCATCTCCTTCTGCCCCTTTCCTGCTTGTGATTTCTTTCTCTCTCAAAATGAATAAATAAAATAATGCAAAATAGAACATTCTGTACACATTAATTAATGAGAATGTGAGAATTTAAAACTGGGAAACTTTTCTTTCCTGCAGAAGGGTTACCTATATTATATCTTCATGTTGTATGAAAGGAACCGTTGAAGACTCAACTGTCCCCTAAATGCAGCCAATTCTTAAACTTATACTAAATGCAATTTAGGATCACAGTTGTGATTTGATATATACCGAAAAAAAGCTTTAGTAAAGAAGTCATTCTTCCTTCACCATGAAACTAATTGATTACCCCCCTACTTAATCCTGCCTTCCTAGCAGATTTAAATACTAAAGCCATTTAATAAGACTATCATACACACTCCAAACATTGGAATATCAATGTTTGAAAAGCAAAATTAACAAAAAATGTTAAGGACTTTACTAGTGGACTAGCCAAGGCAAAATTATATGAATGTCAAAAAGAAATGTATTTCTAAAACAATAGTCACTAAGTTTATCTTCTAAACAAAATGTTTTTATAATTAATTGTGGATTTCTTTTACTAAACTATGAAAGGCCTTAGAGCTTGTCCCATGAGTATAAATAGCCTTTCGAATATTCATAAATTTTAAAAAATGTAGGTAATTATTTTATTTATTGCTTGAGGGTAAGGGTGTTTAAGACATGATAACAAAAGGTTAAACCATAATAAATTGATACATGTGACTACACAAAATTTCAAATATATGTACAGAAAAAACCCACAATGTTAAAAACCAATCAGGAAGATAAAAAAGAAAAAAAGAAAAGCTAGAGAGTAAGTTAATATACTTACTAAAAAATAGCTCGTTAAAGTTTTTCCCCATTGAAGAAGATATTAGCTGTGGGTCTTTAATATATGGTCTTTATAACATTGAGGTATATTCCATCTATCCCTATTTTGCTAAGGGTTTTTATCAAGAATGCGTGCATTATTTTGTCAAATGTTTTTTTTCTGCATCTATTGACAGTATCACATGGTTCTTATCTTTTCTTTTATTAATGGGGTGTATCAAGTTGATTGATTTGTGAATATTGAGCCATCTCTGCAGTCCAGAAATAAATCTCATTTGATTATGATGATTAATTCTCTTAATGTAATGTTGAATTTGAGTTGCTAGTATCTTATTGAGAATTTTTGCAACAGGGAAAAACCGAGAGCCTTTTCCCCATGGTCAGGAACAAGATGAGTATGACCATCTCACCATTACTATTAAACATAGTACTGGAAGTTTTGGCCTCACAGTCAGAAAACAAAAAGAAATAAAAGGCATCGAAATTGGTAAGAAATAAGTTAAACATTCACTATTTGAGGACAACATAATAGTTTATGTAGAAAGCCCAAAAGACTCCGCCAAAAAAATTGCTAAAACTAGTACATGAATTCAGCGAATTTACAGGATAGGAAATCAACATTCAGAAATCCATTGCATAGTTATACGCCAATAATGAAACAGCAGAAAAAGAAATCAAGGAATTGATCCAATTTGCAATTGCACCAAAAACAATAAAATATCTAGAAATCAACCTAAGCAAAGAGGTAAAAGATGTTTACTCTGAAAAATATAGAATACTTATAAAAGAAATTAAGAAGGATACAAAGAATTGGAAAATTATTGCCTACTCATCGATTGGAAGAACCAACATTAATAAAATGTCTACACTATCCAAAGCAACCTATCCCTCTAATGCAATCTCTATCAAAATACAATCAGCATTTTTCACAGAGCTAAAACAAACAATTTTAACATTTGCATAGAACCAGAAAAAAAAAAACCTCAAAATAGCCAAAGCAATTCTGAAAAAGAAATACCAAAGCTGGAAGCATTGTAATTCCAGACTTTAAGCTGTATTACAAAGCTGCGGTCATCAAGATAATATAGTACTGGCACAAAAAACAGACACATAGATCAATGGAACAGAATAGAAAACCCAGAAATGGACCCACCCATATGGTCAACTAATGTTCAACAAACCAGCAAAGAATGAATATCCATTGGAAAAAATCTCTCCTGTATGGTAAATCTAGACTTTCCCCCCTCCCTTGATTGTCCTCATGATAGGTATGTCACCAGTGCATGATTTAAACTGAGCACTGATGCTAGACTTAAATAATTTTTATTCTTCCCTCTTTTTGGCAAAGCTTTGTACTAATGTATAGTTTAGTTTGATGATAGCTTAAGCCTTTCTCCCCATCTTGAACTGTCATTTATGTCTGTTGCAACCAATAAGTTTATTGCTGTAAAATGACTTCTGATGATAGAACACGTGTTTTATAACTTCATTTTGTTTTTGTTGGAAAATTTCCTGTTGTGTAGGTGGCTTTTGTTTTTCTCATGAAGGTTTACTCCTGTCTTAGTCTTGCACAGGGAAAATATGCACTTATTGTTTCTCTTGTGCTTTGTTAATAATTTCATTTTTTACACCATTTTATCATTTTCTTTTTAGCAAAAAGTAAATATGAATAAAATTTTATGGAACCAAACTAACAATACATTCTGTATACATTATTTTAATGAAGAAAATAAATTAATTACTGGCATTGGAACAGTGCAGAATACCAGTTTGTACTGTATGACCTATATTATGACCGTGATATTCCCTTCCATTTCATACAAGGAAATAGACACAACTGCAATTCACAGGTAATACTGACTTCACCCTCTGGTGTTGTCAGTGTTCGGGGACATGATACTGCAAAGACCTTCTTGCATGAGAGGATTAACGCTAAAAGATTCCATTCCATCTTTGCACTGTGGCTTACCTGCTGATTTTCTTAACTGTTTTTGTGAAATCGACAACGTGCTAACCTGCTTTTCTCTCTGTAAATTTTTTTTTGCATTATAGGGTGCATTTCTTGCCTTACTATATAGAAAAAGAAAAAAAAAAGCTGGGTTTATTATTGCACATTTTAAACTTTTATGCCTTTATCTTCTTGGAATAATGAGACTGTGTACTGTACAGTCAGAACCACAGGTCTGCTCTTAAGGGATTTTAAATTGTGGATTTTTAACAGAGAAATGATTTAAGATATCCCTTATGTTGTTGGTATCAATGGCTATTTTATGTCATTTTGGCATAAATTCTTTTGTAAAAGAGAGATGGTTTCTTTTTAAAATTTTTTTTAATGTTTTATTTATTTTTGAGAAAGAGAGAAAGAGAGACAAAGCATGAACTGGGGAGGGGCAGAGAGAGAGGGAGACACAGAATCTGAAGTAGGCTCCAGGCTCTGAGCTATCAGCACAGAGCCTGAATCTGGGCTCGAACTCACAGACTGTGAGATCATGACCTGAGCTGAAGTCGGCCGCTTAACCAACTGAGCCACCCAGGTGCCCCATGACTTTCTTTAATATACAGAAACAGATACACAAAAGTAAACACAATAAGGAGACAAAGTAATATGTCCCAAATGAAAGAACAAGACAAAATCACAGAAGGAGACCTAAGCAAAACAGAAACAACTAATATGTCTGATAGAAAACTTAAAGTATGATCATAAAGATACACACTGGACTTCAGAGAAAGGGGGAATATATCAGTAAGACCTTTGATAAAGAGGTAAAAAATGAGGTATCAGAGATGAAGAATTCAATAAAGGAAATTAAAAATAAAATAAATGGGATATATAGTAGGTTACAAGAAGGAGAAGAATGTATCAATGACCTGGAGAATGGAGTAATGGAAAGCCATCAAGCTAAACAAGTGAGAGACAAGTGCTACATAATGAGAATAGACTTAGAGAACTCAGCGATACTATTAAGAGTAATAATATTTGCATTATAGGAATTCCAGAAGGACAAGAGACAGAAAGGGGGCAAAAAATGTACTTGAAGAAATAATAGCTGAAAACTTCCCAAATATGGGGAGGGAAACAGTAATCCAGATTCAGAATTCAGAGATCCCCCAACATTTCAATCCAAAGAAGGCCACACCAAGACATAAAGTAATTAAAATAACAAAATATAGTGATTAAGCAATAATTGTAAAGGTCGCAAGAGAAAAGAAGATACACACACACACACACACACACACACACACACACACACACACACACAATCCCAAGCCTATCAGCTTATTTTTCAGCACAGATTTTGCAGGCTACAGAGGAGTGGCATGAAAGGGGGAAAAAATCTGCCTCAAAAAATACTTTATCCAGCAAGACAATCATTCAGAATAAAAGAAGAGGAAAATAGTTTCCCAGACAAACAAAAGTTAAAAGAATTCATAACTACTAAACCAGTCTTGCAAAAAGTGTTAAGGGGGACTCTCTAAGTGCAAAACTAATACCATAACTTAATGTAAGAAAAATAAGAGGCATAAAAGCAAAAACAAAAACAAAAACAGGGGCGCCTGGGTGGCTCAGTTGGTTAAGCGTCCGACTTCAGCTCAGGTCATGATCTTGTGGTCTGTGAGTTCGAGCCCCGTGTCGGGCTCCGTGCTGACAGCTCAGAGCCTAAAAGCTGCTTCCGATTCTGTGTCTCCCTCTCTCTCTGCCCCTCTCCTGCTCACGTTTTGTCTCTATGTCTCTCAAAAATAAATAAACGTTAAAAAAATTTAAAAAAAACAAAAAAAAAAAAACAAACAAACAAAAAAAGGAAACAAACAAACAAACCAAAAAACCATTAAGTATACCCGTATAATTCAGTCAAGGAAAGCACAAAATAAAAGAATGTAAAACATGATACAAAATATCTGAACCATGGAGAAGAGAGGAGTAAAGAATTAGTTCAAATTTAATAAGCTTAATATAGACTGCTATATGCAGAGGATATACATAAACCAAATGGTAACCACAAAAAAAAAACAGTAATAAAGAAGGAATGTAAGATGGCAGCAGAGTGGGAGGACCCTAGGCTCACCTCATCCCATGAATACAACTAGAGAATGATCAAACTAGACAATGATTAAGTTACCTAAATACTCCAGAAATCAATTTGAAGACTGGCAGAACAAATGCCACAACAAAAGATAAAGAAGAGGCCACATTGAAGAATATAGGAAGTGCAGAGATTCACTTTGAGAGAGAAATGGATCATGGCCAATGCACTGGGGAGGGACCACAGTTGCATAAGAGCGAAGAGACAGACTAGCACACAGGGAAGTACACAGGGAAAAGGAATAACCATAACAATTAGCTTTAAAAGTGAGAAGGTCTGAATTTTGTGCATTCCTGCAATGAAGGGGCTTAAAGCCTGGAGTTGTAAAGATCAGTGGGCTTGGCCCCATTAGAATCTGGAAGGCATTGAAGCTGCTTTTGGAAAAAAAAGCAGGGCAAACAGCATACTGACATCAATATGGAAACAGCCATCTGAAGAGTGCATGAGAAGCTGTCAGGAGATTATTTGCTAAACTTGGAGCTTATCCTAGACAGGCAGTATTTATAGGGAGATCCCTCTAGAAACAAGAGGAACTGGAGGCACCATTTCCCTCCCTTACACCTCAGCATAAAACAGGACTACCCGTGGAAACCAGTGTAGAACACACACTCTCTATCTAACTTACTTTCACAAGCCACACCCACTAGTGCTCTGGTAGAATCACTTCTGCTAGTCTCCTTTGCCTCAGGCATAGCATTGCAGGCTCCCTCCCCCAGAAGACCACCCAAAAACCTCCCCTTCCTGTGTCTCCCAAAACAGAAGTTTTTCAAGGCCTCTGTTCTGGTGGTGGTGTCAGCAGGTTTCATTTCCCAGACAAGAGAACACTTAGTTAAAAGTGGCTGCATTTAGGTGAGAGACCAAACACTGCCCACAATGGACAAACAGAGCCTCCACAGATGACTGGCTTGAAGTATAATGTGGCCAGGCCACAGAAGGAGAAAGCACTCAGCACACCATATTGGAGACACTCCTTGAAGTGTCTGGGGAACACAAGATACTACATAGCAGGGCATTACGAGACCTTTTCTTCATAAGAAGCTTACCCTCAAGAACCAGAGACATAGCCGACTTTCCTAACAAACATGAGCAAGCACAGAAACTTAGACAAAATGAGAAAACAGAGAATTTTTTCCCAAACGAAAGAATAGGACAAGGTCATGTCCACAGACCTAAGGGGAACAGATATAATAAACATGCCTGATAGAGAATTTAAAGCAATGATCATAAATACACTCATTATACTTAAGAAAACAGTGGAAGGCATCAGTGAGACTCTTAACACAGAGATAAGGAATAACATGGCAGAGATAAAGGGCTCTGTGAACAAAATAAGAAATATGTTTGAATAAAGAGTAGGCTAGAAGAAGCAGAAGAATGAATTAACGACCTAGATGACAGGGTAGTAGGAAATAATCAAGCTGAACAAAAGAGAGAAAAAAAGATTTATGAAAAGCAAAAATAGACTTAGGGAACTCAGTGACTCGATCAAATAAAACAAAACTAGAATTATAGAACTCGCAGAGGAAGGGAAAGAAAAGGGGGAAGAAAATTTATTTGAAAAAATAATTACCAAAATTTCCCTAATCTGGGGAAGGAATAGATACCCCAACTCAGGAGGCACAGAGAACACCCAACAAAATCAACAAAAGAAGATCCACACCAAGACACATTATAATTAAAATGAGAAAATACAGTGATGAAGAAAAAAAATTTAAGACAACAAGATAGGAATGACTGGGCGGCTCAATCGGTTAAGCATCTGCCTTCAGCTCAGATCATCATCTCGCAGTTTGTAAGTCAGAGCCTGGAGGCTGCTTTGGAATCTGTAAATCCCTCTCTTTCTGCCCTTTCCCTGCTCAGGCTCTGTCTCTCTCTGTCTCTCAAAAAATAAATAAAATGTTAAAAAAAAAACTAAGAAATAAAAGCAGCAAGACAATAGAAGGCACTTACGTACAAGCGAAAACCCATTGGGATTTTACAGCACACACATTCCAAGCCAGAAAAGAGTGTCATGATATATTCAAAGTGCTAAATGGGAAAAATCTGCAAACAAGAAAAATCAATCCAACAAGGCTGTCATTCAGAATAGGAGAGAAAAAGAATTTCTCAAACAAACAAAAACCAAAGGAGTTCATGACCACTAAACCAGCCTTGCAAGAAATATCAAGGGAACACTTTGATTGGAAAAGAAAGACCAAAAGTGACAGTCAATATACAGGAAACACAAAACCAGTAACAATGAATATTTCTGTAGAAAATTAGACAAGGAACTCACAAAATAAAAGGATGTGAAATATGACACCATATATCCAAAATGAGGGGAAGAGAGGAGTTAAAAATGGTTTCAAACTGAAATGACTATGAGCTTAATGCCAACTGCTATATACAGAGGTTACTTACAATCAGAATGGTAACCACAAATCGAAAACAACTAATAAATATGCAAAAGATACATTTTTATTCAAATATATTATTAAAGCAAATGAGAAAACCTGAAACAGAGAAAGACAAGAAACGATCTTCAGAAATAGCCACAATAATAAAGTGACAATAAATACATATCTATCGATAATTACTTTGAATGTGAATTAACTAAATGCTCAAATGAAAAGACATAAGGGACATAATGGAATAAAAATCAAGACTTATTTGTATGCTTCCTTTAAGAAATTCATTTTAGATCCAAAGACACCTGTAGATTGAAAGTGAGGGGATGGAAAAACATATATCATGCGAATGGATGTCAAAGGAAGGCTGAAGTAGGAATACTTATATCAGACAAAAATAGACATTAAAACAAACTATAACAAGAGGGGGGAAAAGGATAAGTCCCCAAAAATGTATAACAATTGTAAATATGCACCCACCATGGAAGAAAGAAAATACATAAGATAGTTAATAACAAACATAAAAGATTAATCAATAATAACACAATAATAGTAGGGGACTTTACCACTTCACATACATCAATGGACTGATCATCTAAACAGATAATCAACAAAGGAAGAATGCTTTTAAATGACACACTGGATCAGATGGATTTAACAGATATACTCAGAACATTCCATCCTAAAAGAGCTGAGTATACATTACTTTCAAGTGCACATGAAACATTCTCCAATATTGGTTACATATTAGGCCACAAAACAAACCTTATCAAATTCAAAAGATGTAAATCATACCATGCATCTCTTCTCACTACAATGCCATAAAAATAGAAATCAACCACAAGAAAAACTCTTAAAAGAACAGAAAGATATGGAGGTTAAATAACATGCTACTAAACAATGGATGGGCCAAATAAGACATAAAAAATACATGAAAATAAAGACAAAATGGTCCAAAATCTTTGGGATGCAGCAACAGTAGTTCTATGAGGGAAGTTGCAGCAACACAAGCCTATGTCAAGAGGCAAGAAAAATCTCAAATGAACAACTTAACCGCACATCTAAAGGACCCAGAAAAGAAAGGCAAACAAAACTCAAAAACAGCAGAAAAAGGAAATAACAAATAACAAATATTAGAGCATAAATACATTATATATAAATATAGAAAACAATAGACAATAGAAAAGATCAATGAAACAAGGACCCAGTTTCTTATGATCAAAAAAAATTGTTAATGCTGTAGCCAAAATTCAAATAAACAGAATCACAAGTGAAAGAGAAGAAATAACAACGACTACTACAGAAATATAATTTTAAGAAAATATTATAAAAAATTATATGCCAACACATTACACAACCTAAAAGAAATGGATCCATATTTAGAAACATATAGCCTACAAAAACTGAGGCAGGAAGAAATAAAAAAAAATGAAAACATCAATTACCAGCAAAGAGATTGAATCAGTAATTAAAAAACTCCCCCAAAAAGAGATTGAATCAGTAAGTAAAAAACTCCCCCTAAAACAAACTGGTCCGACAAGGCAAATTTTAAGAAGAATTAATATATAATATAAGTTAAATTGATTAAAAAGAAGAGCTAATATTTAATATTAATTAAAATAGTTAAAAAGATTAATATTGATTCTTCTCAAAGAAACAGATGAAAGAAAACTTCCAACATCATTCTATAAAGCTACTATTACCCTGGTACTAAAACAATTAAAGATGCCACAAAATGAATCTCTGATGAACAGACACAAAAATCATCAACAAAATACAACCACACTGAACCCAATGTGAATACGTTAAAAAAATTATTCACCACAATCAAGTGGGATTTATTCCAGGGATGTAAGGGTGGTTCAGTATTTGCAAATCAATCAACATGATACTTCACATCAGTAAGAGAAACGATAAAAAAAGTATGATCATTTCAACATATACAAAAAATATTTAACAAAATACAACATCCAGTTATGATGAAAGCTCTCAACAGAGTAGGTCTAGAGGGAACATACCTCAACATAATAAAGGCTACATATAAAAAACACACAGGGAACATCATACTCTATGGGGAAAAACTTACAGCTTTTCCCCTAAGGTCAGGAACAAGATGAGGATGTCTACTCTCACCACTTTTATTCAACGAAGTACTGGAGGATCCACCCACAGGAATTAAACAAGAAAAATACATAAAAGTTATCTAAATAAGTTAGAAAGAAGGAAAATTTTTGACTATTTGCATATGATATGATACTATATAAACAAAACACACGAGAAACCACCAAAACATTGCTCAAACTGATAAGTTAATTCAGGAAAGTATGGGATATAAATCAATGTGCAGAAGCCTGTTGCAATTATATATACTAATAATATAACAGCAGAAAAACAGATTAAGAAAGAATCCCACTTACAACTGCACCAAAAAGAATAAGATACCTATGAATAAACTTAACCACAGAGGTAAAAGATCTGTACTCTGGAAACTATAAAAAACTGGTTGAAAAATTTGAAGATGACACAAAGAAATGGAAAGACATTCCATGATCAAGCATTGGAGAACAAATATTGTTAAAATTTCTATACTACCCAAAACAATTTACAGTTTTAATGTAATTTCTATCATACTACAAAGAGAATTTTGCATAGAACTTGAACAATCATTCCTAAAATTTATAGGAATCATAAAATGTTTTGAGTAGTCAAAGAAATTTTTTAAAAAGCAGGGACTCCTGGGTGGCTCAGTTGGTTAAGTGTCTGAGTCTTGATTTCAGCTCAGGTCATGATGTCTTGATTCATGAAATTAAGCCCCACGTTAGGCTCCATGCTGACAATACAGAGCCTGATTGGCATTTTCTCTTCCTCTCTCTCTCTTCCTCTCCCCTGTTCATTCATGTGCACAATTCTCTTTCTCTTTCTCTCTCTCTCTCAAATAAATGAATAGACTTAAAAAATAAATAAAAAGCAAAACAAAGCTGGAAGTATAATCCTGCAGACATCAATTTATATTTTAAAGCTGTAGTGATGAAAAAAGCATGGTCCTGGAACAAAAATAGACACACAGAAAAATAGAACCGAATAGGAAACTCAGAAATGAACTCACAACTATATGACCAACTAATCTTCCACAAAGGAAAAAAGAAAATACAGAGGGAGGAGAAAACAGTCCCTTTGAAAAATGGTGTTGGTAAAACTGGACAACTAACATAGAAAGGAATGAAACTGGACGACTTTCATAGACCATACACAAAAATAAATTCCAAATGGATGAAATACTTAAATGTGAGAGAGGAAACCATCAAAATCCTAGATGAGAACACGGGCAGCAACCACTTTGACATCAGCCATAGCAACTTCCTACTAGATATGTCTCCCGAGGCAAGGAGGAAAAAAAGGAAACCTGAACTATTGGGACATCACCAAGATAAAAACCTTCTGCACAGCAACGGAAACAATCAGCAAGACTACGGAATGGGATAAGATATTTGCAAATGACATATCTGATAAAGTGCTAGTATCCAAAATATATAAATAACTTATGAAAGTAAACAGCCAAAAACAATCCAATTAAGAAATTGAGAGAAAAATTGAATATTTTTCCAAAGAAGACATACAGTTGGCTAACAGATACGAGAAAAGGTGCTCAACATCACTCATCAGGGAAATCAAAACTAAAATGAAATATCACCTCATACTTGTCAGAATGACTAAAATTAACAATACAGGAAACACATATTAGCAAGGATGTGGAGAAAAAGGAACCATCTTACAGTATTGCTGGGAATGCAAACTGGTGCAGCCACTCTAGAAAACAGTATGGAGGTTCCTCAAAAAGTTAAAGTTAGAAGTATCCTATATTCCAGCAACTGCACTACTAGGTCTTTACCCAAAGGATAAAATGATACTGGTTTGAAGGATTACATGCACCCTGATGCTGTAGCATACTTTTCAACTATAGCAAAATTATGGAAAGAGCACAAATGTCTATCAACTGATGAATAGATAATGAAGATGTTGTATATGTACAATATGTAAAATTATTCAGCCGTGTGAAAGAATAAAATCATGCCATTGCAGTGATGTGGGTGGAACTAGAGACTATAATATTACATGAAATCATTCAGTAAGAGAAAGACAAATATGATTTCACTCATATGTAAATTTGAAGAAAAAAAGCACATGAACATTGTAGGAAAAGAGAGACAAACTATAAAACAGACTCAACTGTAGAGAACAAACTGAGGGTTGCTGGAGGAGAGGTGGATGGTGGGATGAATTAAATGGGTGATGGATATTAAGAGAGTCACTTGTAATGAGACTGCGTGTTGTATGTGATAAATCACTCAATTCTACACCTGAAACTAATATTACACAGTATGTTAAAAAATTGGAATTTAAATAAAAACTTGAAATTACAATAAAAGTAAAAAGCTTCTTCAAAGCAAAGGAAACAATCAACCAAACTAAAAGGCAACCTTTGGAATTCGAGAAGATATTTGCAAATGATATATTTGATAAAGGGTTGGTACACAAAATATATAAAAACCTGAAACAACCCCAAAAGAAATAATAACCCAATTTAAAAAGGGGCAGAAGACATGCACAGACATTTCTCCAAAGAAGACATACACGTTGCAACAGGCACCTGAAAAGATGTATATGATAAGTAACCATCAGGGACACAATTCATAAATACATGAGCTATGGCTGCACTCCTGTTGGAATGGTGATAATCAACAAGAAAAGGGGTGCCTGAATGGCTCAGTTGGTTGAGCCTCTGACTTTTGATTTTGACTCAGGTCATGATCCTAGAATGCGGGATTGAGCCCCACGTCTGGCTTCCACTAACTGTGGAACCTGCTTAAGATTCTCTATCTCTGGGGTGCCTGAGTGGCTGAGTCAGTTGATCATCGACTTTGGTTCAGGTCTGACCTCACCGTTCGTGAGTTCAAGCCCCGCTTCAGGCTCTGTGCTGACAGCTCAGAGCCTGAAGTCCGCTTCAGATTCTGTGACTCTCTCTCTCTCTGATCATCCCCCGCTCATGCTCTGTGTGTGTCTCTCTCTCAAAAATAAATAAAACATTTAAAAATTTAAAGATTCTCTATATCTCCAGCTGGACCTCTTTCAAACTTACACTTGCTCTCTTTCTTGGTCTCTAAAATTAAACAACAACAACAACAACAACAACAATACAAGAAGCAATAGGTGTTGGTGAGGATGTGGAGGAAAAGGAACACTCATATGCTGTTGGTGGGAATGTTAACTGGTGGAGACACTTTGGAAAACAGTATGGAGTTTCCTCAAAAGTTGAAAATAACTACCCTATGATCTAACAATCACAGCAGTGGGTATTACCCAAAGAATACCAAAAGAAAAAAAAAACAGTACTTCAAAATGACACTTGCACCCCTATGTTTATTGCAGCAATATTTACAATATCCAAATTATGGATGAAGTCTGTGTCCATTGACTGGTGAATGGAAAAGAAGATTTGATATACGTATACACTAGGATCTTATTCAGCCATAAAAAGAACGGAATCTTTCCATTTACAATGACATGGATGGAGCTGCAGAGCATAATACTGCATGAAATAAGTAAATTACATGTCATATGTTTTAAGTCCTGTGCAATTTAAGAAATAAAATTCATAACAAAAAAAGGGAGGAGAGAGACAAATCAAGAAATAGACCCTTCACTACAGAGAACAAACTATCATTATCAGAGAGGAGGTAAGTGGATGGATGTGTTTAATCGGTGATGGAGATTAGGAAGTGACCTTGTCATGATAAGCACAAGGTCATATTGATTTATTGAATCCCTTTTGTACACTTGAAATTAATATAACTCTGTATGTTAACTAAAATTGAAATGAAATATTCAAAATTTTTTGAAAAATAAAATAAGGGGCACCTGGGTGGCTCAGTTGGTTAAGTGTTTGACTTTGACTCAGGTCATGATCTTACAGTCCATGAGTTCGAGCCCCAAGTCAGGATCTGTGCTGACAGCTCAGAGCCTGGAGCCTGCTTCGGATTCTACGGCTCCTTTTCTCTCTGCCCCTCCCCTGCTGACACTTTGTCTCTCTCTCTCTCAAAAATAAAATTAAAAAAAAATCATTAAAAAAGGTAAAAGAAAATTGTTATCAAACTTTATTATTTTATGTCATTTATGATTTCTGTTTTATATTTTTTTAAAAAGTTTATTATTGAATGTAGTCAACGTAAAATGATATATTAGTCTTTTATTTTAATTTTAACTTTTTTATTATTTCAATTAAATCCCAATAAGTTAACATATAATGTAATAATGATTTCAGGAGTAGTGATCCATCACCTACATACAACTCCCAATGCTCATCCAAAGTGCCCTCCCAAATGCCCATTATTCATTTACCCCCAGCCAATATCCCTCCAGCAACTCTCAGTTTGTTCTCTGTATTTAAGAGTCTTTTATGATTTGCCTGTCTCTTTCTCAGTTTTTATCTAGTTTTTGTTTCCCTTTCCCCTATGTTCATCTGTTTTGATTCTTAAATTACACACTAGTGAAATTATATGATATTGGCTTTCTCTGACTGATTTTCCTTAACCTAATACCTTCTAGTTCCATCCATGTTGTTGCAAATGGCAAGATTTCATTCTTTTTGATTGCCGACTAATATTCCATTGTGTATATACACCATCTCTTCTTTATCCAATCATCCATCGATGGACATTGGGCTCTTTCCATACTTTAGCTATGGTAGATAGTGCTGCTATAAATATTGGGGTGCATATGCCCCTTTAAAATGGCATGCCTGTATCCCTTGGATAAATACCTAGTAGTGCAATTGCTGGATCATAGGGTAGTATTATTATTATTTTTTAGCGTTTTTATTTTATTTTTGAGAGACATAGAGACAGAGAGTGAGCAAGGGAAGGGCAGAAAGAAGGAGATACAGAATATGAAGCAGGCTCCAGGCTCTAAGCCGTCAGCACAAAGCCTGATGCGGGGCTAGAACTCACAAACTGTGAGATCATGACCTGAGCTGAAGTCGGCTGCTTAACCGACTGAGCCACCCAGGCGCCAATTGGGTTGTATTATTTTTAACTTTTTTGAGGAACTTCCATATTGTTTTCCAGTGGCTGCACCAGTTTGCATTTCCACCAGCAGTGTAAAAGAGTTGCACTTTATCCACATTCTCACTAACACCTGTCATTGCCTGAGTTATTCATTTTAGCCATTATGATAGGTGTGAGGTGGTATCTCATTGTGATTTTGATATGTATTTCCCTGGTGATGATGTTGAGCATCTTTTCATGTGTCTCTTAGACATCTGGATGTCTTCTTTGAAAAGTGAAATTCATGTTTTCTGCCCATTTCTTCACAGGATTATTTGTTTTTCTGGGTGTTGAGTTTAAAACGTTCTTCATAGATTTTGGATACTAACCAAAATGATATGTCATTTGCAAATATCTTCTCCAATTCCAGTGGTGGCCTTTTAGTTCTGCTGATTGTTTCTTTTGCAGTGCAGAAGGTTTTTATCTCAATGAGGTCCCAGTAGTTCATTTTTGCTTCTGTTTCCCTTACCTCTGTAGATGTGTTGAGTAAGAAGTTGCTGCAGCCGAGGTCCAATTATTCTGTCTGTTTTCTCCTATAGGATTTTAATGGCTTCCTGTCTTACATTTAGGTCTTTCATGCATTTTGGGTTGATTTTTGTATGTGGTGTAAGGAAGTGGTCCAGGTTCATTTGTCTGCATGTGCCTGTCTAGTTTTCCCAATACCATTTGCTGAAGAGACTCATTTTTCTATTGGATATTCTTTCCTGTTTTGTCAAAGATTAGTTGGCCATACATTTGTGGATCCATTTCTGGGTTCTCAATTCTTTTCCATTATTCTAATTTTCGTGTTTTGTGCCAGTACCATACTGTCTTGATGATTACAGCTTTGTAATACAGCTTGAAGTCCGTGATTGTGATGTCTTCAACTTGGTTTTCTTTTTGGGGATTGTTTTGGCTATTCAGGGTCTATTCTAGCGTTCTTTGCTCTAGCTCTGTGAAAAATTCTAGGGTTATTTTGATAGGGATCACATTGAATATGTAGGTTGATTTGGGTAGTATCAACATTTTAACAATATTTGTTCTTCCAATCCATGAGCATGGGAAATTTCTCCTTTTTTTTTTGCATCTTCTTCAATTCCTTTCATAAGCTTTCTATGGCTTTCAGTATATAGATTTTTCACCTCTTTGGTTATATTTATTCCTAGGTATTTTATGGTTTTTGCATGACAATTATAAATGAGATTGCTCCCATGAGTTCTCTTTCTGTTGCTTCATTATTGGTGTATACAGATGCAACCAATTTCTGTGCATTGATTTTATTTCCTGCGATTTTGCTGAATTCATGGATCAGTTCTAATAGTTTTTTGGTGGAATCTTTTGGGTTTTCCGTATAGAGTATTATGTCATCCGCAAAGAATGAAAGTTTACCTTCCTCCTGAATGATTTGGATGCCTCTTATTCCTTCATGTTGTCTGTTTGCTGAGACTAGGACTTTCAATACTATGTTGAAAAACAGTAGTTGACAATACATTTGTGGGTCCATTTCAAGGTTCTCTATTCTATTCCGATCTCTGAGTTTGCTTTTGTTTCAATACCATACTGTCTTGATGATTTTCAACTTTTTATTAAAGCTCAAATTATGGAATTCTGATGCCTCCTGATTTGGTTTTCTCATTCATGATTGCTTTGGCTAATCACAGTCTTTCCTGATTCCATACAAATTTTAGAATTGTTTTTTTCTAGCTCTGTGAAGAATTCTGGGGTTATTTTTAGGGATGGCATTGAATATGTAGACTGCTTTGGGTACTATTGACATTTTAATAATATTTGTTCTTCCAGTGAATGAGCATGGGATGTTTTCCCATTTTTTATGTGTGCATGTGTGTGTCTTCTTCACTTTGTTTCATAAGTTTTCTATAGTTTTCAGTGTATAGATCTTTCACCTCTTTGGTTAGGATTATTCTTAGGTATCTTATGGTTTTTGGTGCAATTGTAAATGGGATCAATTTCTTGATTTCTCTTTCTGCTACTTTATTATTGTTGTATAGAAATGCAACCAATTTCTGTACATGGATTTTATATCTTGCAGTTTTGCTGAATTCGTGGATCAGTTCTAGCAGTTTTTGGTGTAGTCTTTTGGATTTTCCACATAGAGTACCATGTTGTCTGAGAAGTGTGAAAGTTAGATGTCCTATTTGCTGATTTGGATGTCTTTTATTTCTTTGTCTTTTCTGATTGCTGTGGCTAGCACTTCCAACATTATGTTGAATAACATAGTGAGATTGGACACCCCTATCATATTCCTGACCTGAGGGGGAAAACCCTGTTTTTCTCCATTGAAGATGATATTATCAGTGGGTCTTTCATATATGGCCTTCATGATCTTGAGATATGTTCTTTCTGTCCCTACTTTCTTCAGGTTTTTTAAAAAGAAAGGATGCTGTATTTTGTCAAGTACATTCTGAATCTATTGAGAGGATTGTGTGGCTTTTATTCTTTTATTTATTTTATTTATTTTAATGTTTTATTTAATTTTGAGAGCAGGAGAGACAAAGCATGAGCAGGGGAGGGGCAGAGAGAGAGGGAGACACAGAATTCGAAGCAGGTTCCAGGCTCTGAGCTGTGAGCACAGAGCCCGATGCAGGGCTCGAACTCACAGACTGTGAGATCATGACCTGAGCCGAAGTTGGACACTTAACCGACTAAGCCACCCCAGCGCCCCTCTTTCTTTTATTTATGTGATGTATCACATTGATTGATTTGTGGATATTGAACCAGCCCTGCATCCCAGGAATAAATTCCACTTGATCATACAGAATAATTCTTTTAATGTATTGTTTGATATGGTTTGCTAGTATCTTTTTGAGAATTTTTGCACACATGTTCATCATGAAAATTGGTCTGTAGTTTTCTCTTCTAATGGGTTCTTTGTCTGGTTTTGGAATCAAGGTAATGCTGGCCTCGTAGAATTAGTTGGGAAGTTTCCCTTCTGTTTCTATTTTTTTGAACAGCTTGAAAATACTAGGTGTTAACTCTTCTTTAAATGTTTGGAAGAATTACCTTGGAAAAAGCATCTGGTACTAGATTTTTGTTTGTTGGCAGATTTTTTTACTGATTCAACTTCTTTACTGGTTATGGGTCTATTCACATTTTTGATTTCTTCTCTTTCAGTTTTGGTAGTTTATATGTTTCTAGAAATTTTCCCATTTTCAATATTGTTCAATTTGGGGGCATATAGTTTCTCATAATATTCTTATTATTATTTGTATTTCTGTGGTGTTAATCTTGATATATTTTATTCATTTTTTTTTATTTGCATCCTTTCTTTTTTCTTTTTGATGAATCTGGCTAGGGGTTTATCAATTGTTTTAATTCTTTCAAAGAACCAGTTCCTGGTTTCACTGATCTGCCATTTTTGTTTTGTTTGTTCGTTCGTTTGTTTTGTTTTTGTTTTTTAAATTTCAATATCATTGATTTCTGCTCTAATCTTTATTATTTCCCTTCTTCTACTAGGTTTGGGCTTTATTTCTTGTTCTTTTCCTAGCTCATTTAGGTGTACTGTCGGGTTGTGTATTTCAGACCTTTATTCCTTCTTTGGGAATTGCTATATACTTCCCTCTTAGGATCACATTTGTTGCATCCCAGAGGTTTTGGACTGTTGTGTTTTCATTTTCATTGGCTCCATGTGTTTTTAAATTTCCTCTTTAATTCCTTAGTTAAACTATTCATTATTTAGAAGGATGTTCTTTAATCTCCAAGAAATCATGGTCTTTCCAAAAGTTTGCGTTTCTTAATTCAAATTTCATAATATTGTGGTCTGAAAATATCAATGGTATGTATCAATCTTTTTACATGTTAAGGGTTGATTTGTGACCCAGTATGAAATCTGTTCTGGAGAATGTTCTATGTGTACTCAAGAATAATTTATACTCTGCTGCTTTAGGATGAAATGTTCTGAATATATGTTAAGTCCGTCTAGTCCAGCATGTCATTCAAAGGCATTGTTTCCTTTTTGATTTTCTGCTTAGATGATCTGTATTTTCTTTAAATTAAACGTTCACGTCCCCTACTATTATGGTATTACTATTGATGAGTTTCTTTGTGGTTGTTTTTGATTCATATATTTGGATGTTCTAAGTTGAGGACATAGATATTTACAATTGTTATGTCTTCTTGGTGGATAGACACTTTAATTATGATATAATGATCTTCTTCATCTCTTGTTACAGTCTTGGTTTTAAAACTTAATTTGTCGGATATAGTTATGGGTAGTACTACTTTCCTTTGAGGTCCATTAGCCTGATAGATGGTTCTCCATCCCCTCAATTTCAATCAGCAGGTGTTCCCAGGTCTAAAATGAGTCTCTTTTAAGCATCCTATAGATGGTTCTTGTTTTTTCCTCCATTCTGATGTCCAATATCTTTTGATAGGGGCATTTAGTCAATTTACATTTAGAGTGATTATCAAAAGATAAGAATTTATTGCCTTTGTGTTGCCTGTAGAGTTTATGTTTCTGGTGATGTTCACTGGACACTTCTAGTCTTTGTTGCTCTTGGTCTGTTTTATTTTGTTTTGTTTTGTCTTTGCTCCATTCGAAGAGTCCCCATTAAAATTTCTTTTAGGTTTGGTTTAGTGGTCACAAACTCCTTTAGTTTTTGATTGAGAAATTCTATCCCTCTTTTTTGAATGATAGCCTTACTAGATAAATAATTCTTAACTGCATATTTTTCTGAGTCAGCACATTGAATATAGCCTGCTACTCTTTTCTGGCCTGCCAAGTTTAGTGAACAGATATGCTGTGAACCTGGTCTGTCTTCCCTTATAGGTCAAGAACTTTTTGTTTTTTCCCCTCTGCTTTCATAATTATTTCCTTGTATGTGTATTTCATGAATTTGACTATGATATGACTTGGTGATGGTTGCTTTTTGTTGAATCTAATGCGAGTTCTCAGTGCTTCTTGGATTTTGATGTCTGTGTCCTTCCCCAGATTAAGAACATTTTCTACTATAATTTTTTTTAATTTTTTAACATTTTTATTTTATTTCTGGGAGACAGAAGAGACAACGTGAGCCTCGGGGAGAGGGGAGTGAGGAGCAGAGAGAGAGAGACACAGAATTTGAAGCAAGCTCCAGGCTTCTCTCTGTCAGCAAGAGCCCGATGCAGGGCTCAAACCCACAAACTGTGAGATCATGACCTGAGCTGAAGTTGGAGATCCAACCGACTGAGCCACCCAGGCGCCCCTTTTCCACTATAATTTGATCACATAGAACTTCTCCCCTTTTTTCTCTCTCTTCATCTCTGGGATTCATATGTTTCAAATGTTATTCCATTATAATAAGTCACCGAGTTCTCTATGTCTTCTGTCATATTCTTTTGCCTTTGTTTCCCACTTTTTTCTGTTTCATTATTTTCCATAATTTTATCTTCTGTATTCTTGATTCACTGCTCTGCTTCTTCCATCCATGCCATGACAGCATCCATTCGAGATTGCATCTCAGTTATGGCATTTTCAATTTCTGCTTGACTAGATTTTAGTTCTTTTATCTCCACAGAAATGAATTACTTGTTGTCTTCTATGTTTTTTTTCAACCCCAACTAGTATCCTTATAATCGTGATTTTAAATTCTAGTACAGATATCTCTCTTATATTTGTGTTGATTAAATCACCAACTGTCATTACTTCCTGTTCTTTCTTTTGAAGTGAATTCCTTTGTCTTTCATTTTAAAAGAATAGAAAATTAATAAAATTAAAAATTAAAAACAAAACCAAAAATTTCAAATGTAGGAAGCTAAATCTTGGGTGTGTTTCAGTTTACTTCTTCAAAGAAGGTTGATAAAATAGAGAAAAAAATAGAAAGGAAAGAAAAGTTAATAAAAAGCTTAAAAAATAAAATTCAACTAATAAAATAGAAACCATAAAGAAAATAAAAGAATAAAAATTTAAAAATCAAAATAAATATTTTTTTTTAAATTGCTCTCTCTGTATCCAAGAAAAAGAATGAAAGAAAAAAAAGAAAAGAAAAAGAAAACAATTTAAGCAAAAACAGAAGCAAAGTAAATGAACAAATACACAAACCGCAAACAAAATGAAACCCGGATAAAGTTACATCCATTTTCGCCTAGAACTGAAACTTTCAAGCACAGTGCTGTTCTGAGGACAGGCAGTTGTGTGGGGCTTGATGTAACAGCTCCGCTCTCCACTAGGTGGCGGTGCTTAGACTACTTGGGTAGATCCCTGTGTGTGCATACACGCACTTGTGCAGAAGAGTTGAAAATAGCTTCACTCATCTCCCTAGTCTGTGGTGCATGAACTTCACATTCTCACCCACTTGCGATCAAGTACCCCTCCTTTGTCTCAGGCCTCTGTCAACTCCATGTCTCTACCCTGTTCCGTTCAAGCTGTCTGTCATGTGGTGCCTCCCTCCAGTGTTTTATCTCAGATGGGATTGTTTTTCAAAACCCCACACTTCAGAGACCTCTGTGGCTTTGACACCTGTTGACTTTTTTGGGTAGGGTTTCTCTGAGCAATGGCTGGATGCTGGTTTTCCCCAGAAAATGTTTGTAAGATTACTCAGCAGCAGAGGTTCAAAGATTTTGGCAAATCACAACATACAGCAGGCACCATATTTCACCGCATTCTGGCATCTTTGTCGCAATACCAGAAAATGTGGCTGCTCTCTGGTGTATGAGAGGAAATTTGCTCACGTGGTGGCTGTATGTCTACCACCAAATGCACTCCAAGAAGGGGAACTGCTTCTCTCTGTGCAAGACATGGATCCCTCAGACCCCGCTGCCTACTCCTGGGGTTTTGCACTACTTCCCCACCAGAGCACCACCAGACACAGAGCTCTGATCCTTGAGACTCTGAATTTCACTGTTTATAGAATGCTGGTAGTATTGAAACCCTCCTTTTTCTCCCCATCAGTGCTTTTGGGGAACAGATTTCTTATTCAGTACCCTGAGAGTGTTTTCATTCTTTCTCCCCAGCTACTTTCTAGGGGAGTGATTTCCTTGCATGATCCCAGTGCACTGAACTCTTCCCCTTTCTCTTTATCTCTCTGTCCTCTCCCCATGACAATGGCTCCATATGGTCTGTGGCTCCACTGCTTATCTCTACCCAAATTCACCTCTCTGCATTGTGTACCTGCCAAGTTCTGTGGTTCAAGTTATACAGATGGTTGTGTTTTTCCTGAGATCAATTTTCTAGGTATTCAAATGTTTTGGTGCTGATCTAGCTGTGTTTCAGGAACAGGAGGACAAGCACAAGGTCTCCATGCTGCTCTGCCCTCTTAATTCCTCCTTCCTGTTATATTAGTTTCTCAATGTGAAGGTAAAACACATATGATCATCTTAATAGAAAACTATTTCATTTTATATATTAATGCATATGATTATTCAGTTATTTTCCTATCAGTTTCAAAGATTTTTTATACTACACAGTAGATTGAGATACAGATAGCAGTGAAGACATTGAGATTGAAAAATCGCATCCAATGCACACTGTAATTCATCTGTGTTTTCCAGTCAATATTATAAATGGTCTTTTGGTAGTGCTTTTAACCCAAGAATCACTCCAAAAGTACTCATTACCAGTGGTTCAACCTGTAGTCATTTTCTTAGCTATTTCTTTTATCAATTGACAATTTACTTGCCTTGTTCCTTATTAGTATTCATGCTAGAAAATCAATAAGATCAGTATACCTCTTATTTTATATTCTAACTGGGACAAAATTTCCAAAATTTCCCTACATTTCCTCCTGTTTTTTTAAGAAATCCATTGCAGGGAAGCAATTAACTTTTGTTAAAATAACTGATTCTTGGTCACTTTTCTAGTTATCTCCTCCTCCTCCTCTTCCTTCACCTCCTCCTATTTTACTTTTTGTAGAGCTTCTATCCTTCTTTATGATGGCCCTGAGTTACCACAATTTCCTACATCTCCATCTATCTTTTAGTCCAAGCTTAAATTAACCCCTTATAAAGACCTATGGTAACAACTAAGGAGTGGATGCATAACAGTAGAACCAGGAGGTACTATGTTATTTAATATTTAATGATAAATGAAAAAAATTATCAAGTAATTAAAGTAGTAAAATCTATTAGATAGGTCACTTAAATAAAGTCTGAAAATCATTAGTCATTGTAGATATTAAAAACAATAATTAGCATCACAGGCCATATTTCAAAATGTGACTATATCCTAAACCAGATTATAAAGAATAGGAGGAGAAAAGTGTTTGATTATAATCTATAATATCTCAATGCCTGTGTATAATAGAATTTTTATGTTTGGATTTCTTGCTTTATTAGTTGCCGTATGCTAATTGTTTCAGCTTTGGCATATCTTATTAAGTTTTTTAAGTGCTTTCATTTTATACATAATGAAATATATATTCTACTAGCAATAGAAAATATATTATCCCTAACATTATACAATATAATTAAAACTTTTCATAGTATTTATGAAGTGAGAGTAATGATCTTAATTTTACTAATTTTTCATTTTCACATTCTCATGTATTTAGTTTACATTTTTAACTAACATTGTTAAACAAGGGCTCTCGAAAGTCCTTGCATTACGGATTCCAATACAAGATTCAAAATTGAAAATGAATAAAGGGCCACCTGGATGTCAGTTAAGCATCCAACTCTTGATTTCAGCTCAGGTCATGATTTCAGTTTGTGGGTTTGAGTCCTTCTGGCTCTGCATTGACAGTACACAGCCTGATGCAATTCTCTCTCCCTCTCTCTCTGCCTCTCCCCCCTCATGCTCTCTGTCTCTCTATCTGTATCTCTCTATGTAAAAAAAAATAAATCTTACAAAAAGAAAAGAATATTTTTTGTCTTAAAAAAGTGAATGAAATAACAGTGTTACTACTGATGGAGTTTAAAATAAGAAACCCAAATTAATTTTAATATTGTCATAAATTTTACCTAAATGTGAGAGATTAAATACAAACTAAACTGTCTAGTTCAGGTATTTTTTTTTACTGAAAGTCAGTGTGTAAAAATGTATAATATGTATAAAGGTCAAAAAAATACTAAGTTCTAAGGAAATTTACAGCAAAATTAAAGATTAATGGTATAGTCTAAGATATTTAAATTTACTAAGAATTTTTTCAGTTTATACTCTGACCATATGGATCTCAAATTTAAGCAAAATATATTTCTTCCTTTGAAATCTATATTTCTCCAGTGCCAAAATCATAAAAATATTGTTGTCTTAAATTTTATCATTAACTTATAATTTTCATTTTATTCACTATTATTATTTATTTTCTATATATCTAGTGTTTTTTTGTTAGAAGATTTTTTGATATTGAGTTCAAATTTTATATTTCTTTTATTTCACCTTTGCTGCTTTTGTTCAAGGGATTTGTCTCTGTCATCTAAGTTTTATTTTAATTTTTTAATGTTTACTTATTTTTGAGAGAGAGAGACAGAGTACAAGTGGAAGAGGGTCAGAGAGAGAGAGAGAGATTCAGAATCCGAAGCAGGCTCCAAGATCTGAGATGTCAGCACAGAGCCTGATGTGGGCCTCAAACCCATAAGCCGTGAGATCATGAGTTGAGCCTAAGTCAGATGTTTAACCTCCTGAGCCACCCAGGTGCCCAGAGAGAGAGACAGAGACAGAAATTCCCAAGGAGGCTCCACACTTCCAGTGCAGAGCCTGATAAAGGGCTCGAACTCACAAACCTTGAGATTATGACCTGAGCTGAAATCAGGAGTCAGATGCTTAACTGACTGAGTCACCCAGGTGCTCCTGTCATCTAAGTTTTTAACTCAGCGTAAATATTTTTATAACATTATTTTTTTTAATATATTAATGATCTGCAATTATATTACTTCTTTTATTTTCAGTGATAGGAATTTGTGTTTTCTCTGTTTTTTTCTCCTTTTTTATTGGTAGCAGTGTATTAATTTTGTCCATTTTTTTAAAAAAATCAATTTGTGTGTTTAATTTTCTTTCATTATTTGTATGTTTACTATTTCATTGTTTTTATTGTTTTTTTTCCTTGTATATTTACTTTGGGCTTCTTTGTTATATTTCTATCTTCTTTTGATAAAAATTTAGTGTTAATTTTAAATCTTCCTTTATAATATAAACATCTAGTAAAAGAAAATTACAACCAGCAATGGTTATAGCTATCCTTTGCACATAAATCCTGTTTTCGTTATTACTCATGTAAAAGCATTTTTTAAAATTTTCATTGGGTTTTTTCATTTGACCAATGGATTATTTGAAATGTGTCATTTAAATTATAAATATTTAAGACACATTTAAATATTTTCTTTATGTCTGATTTTCTTGTGTCACAAAACATAACTTATAATATTTTAAATTTTGAAGTGTATTGAGATTTTTTTTTTACTTTTTTTTTTAATTTAATTTACATTCACGTTAGTTAAAATACAGGGCAGTCTTGGAGTCAGGAGTAGAAAACAGTGATTCATCTCTTACACATGACACCCTGTGCTCATTCCAAAAAGTGCCCTCCTTAATGCCCATCTTCCATTTAACCTATTCTCCCACCTGCCTCCCTTCCAGCAGCCCTTGATTTGTTCTCTGTATTTATGAGTCTCTTACGGTTTTCCTTCCTCTCTGTTCTTATCGTACTTTGCCTTCCTTTCTCCTATATTCATCTGTGGAATTTCTCAAATTCCACGTATGAATGAAATCATGATATCTCTATTTCTCTGACTGGCTTATTTCACTTAGCGTAATATCCTCTAATTCCATCCACGTTATTGCAACTGGCAAGATTTCACTCTTTCTCATCACTGAGTAGTATTCCACTGTATATATACACTTCTTTATCCATTCACCAGTTGATGGACATTTGAGGTCTTTCCAAAAGTTGGCTAATGGTTGATAGCACCTCTATGGACGTTGAAGTGCATGTGCCTCTTAAGATCAGGATTTTTGTATCCTTTGGATGAATACCTAGTAGTGAAATTGCTGGGTCATAAGGTAGTTCTATTTTTAATTTCACGAGGAACCTCTACACTGTTCTCCAGAATGACTGCACCAGTTTGCATTCCCATCAGCACTGCAAAAGGGTTCCCCATTCCCTGCATCCTCGCCAACACCTTTTGCTTACTGAGTTGTTAATTTCAGCCATTCTGACAGGTGTGAAGTAATATTTCTTTGTGGTTTTGATTTATATTTCCCTGATGATGAGTGATGATGAACATCTTTTTCATGCGTCTGTTAACCATCTGGATGTCTTATTTGGAAAAGTGTCTAATCATGCTTTCTTCCCATTTCTTCACTGGATTATTTGTTTTTTTGGCTGTTGAGTTTGATAAGTTTTTTATAGATTTTAGATACTAACCCTTTATCCGATATGCCATTTGCAAATATCTTCTCCCATTCCATCTGGTTCCATTTTAGTTTTGTTGAATGTTTCCTTTTCTATTCAGTAGCTTTTTATCTTCATGAGGTCCCAATAGTTTACTTTTGCTTTTCCCTTGCCTCTGGAGACATATCAAGTAAGAAATTGCTGTGACCTTGGACAAACAGGTTGTTGCCTGTTTTCCCCTGTAGGGCTTAATGTTTTCCTGTCTCACATTTACGTCTTTCATCCATTTTAGTTTGTGTGTGTGTGTGTGTGTGTATGTGTGTGTGTGTGTATGGTGTAAGAAGATGGCCCAGTTTCATTCTTCTGATTGTCGCCGTCCAGTTCACCCAGCACCATTTGCTAAAGAGACTGTCTTTTTTCCAGTGGACACTCTTCCCTGCTTTGTCAAAGATTAATTAGTCATATATTTGTGGGTACCTTTCAGGGTTCTCCATTCTACTGCATTGATCTATGTGTCTCTTTTTGTGCCAATACCATACCGTATTGATGATTACAACTTTGTAACATAGCTTAAAGTCCAGAATTATTATGGTTTTCTTTTTTTTTTATTTTTTTAATGTTTATTTATTTTTGAGAGAGAGAGAGAGAGAAAGACAGAGTTCAAGTGGGAGAGAGGCAGAGAGAGAATGAGACACAGAATGCGAATCAGGCTCCAGGCTCTGAGCTGTCAGCACAGAGACCGAAGTGGGGCTCGAAATAATGAACTGTGAGATCATGATCTGAGTTAAAGTACGATGCTTAACCAACTGAGCCCCTCAAGCTCAGTTTGATGGTTTTCTTTTACAACATTACTTTGGCTATTCAGGATCTTTTCTGGCTCTATAAAAATTTTACTAATGTTTATTCTAGCTCTGTGAAGAATACTGGTGTTATTTTAATAGGGATTGCATTCAATGCGTAGATTGCTTTGGGTAGTATCAATATCTTAACATTATTTGTTCTTCCTATCCATTAGCATGGAATGTTTTTCCATTTATTTGTGTCTTCTTTAGTTTCTTACATAAGCTTTCGATAGTTTTCAGCATATAGAACATTTATCTCTTTGGTTATGTTTAGCCCTAGGTATCTTATGGTTTTTGATGCAATTGAAAAAGAGAACAATTCATTGATATTTCTTTCTGCTGCTTCATTATGATGGAAGAAATGCACCTGATTTCTGTACATTGATTTTTTATGCTGTAACTTTGCTGTATTCTTGTATCAGCTCTAGAAATTTTTTTTGTAGATTCTTTTATGTTTTCCATATAGATTATCATGTCATCTGTGTAGAGGGAATGTTTGACTTCTTCTTTGCCAATTTGTATGCCTTTTAGTTCTTGTTGATTTCTGATTGCTCAGGCTAGGACTCACAGAACTTTGTTGAACAGTAGTGAGAACTGGCATCTCTGTTGTGTTCCTGATTTTAAGGAGAAAGCTCTCCATTTTTCACTATTGAGGATGATACTAGCTCTCAGCCTTTCATATATGGCTTTCATGATGTTGAGTTATGTTCCTTTTATCTTGACTTTCTTGATGGTTTTATCAACAAAGTATGCTATAATTTGTCAAGTGTTTTTTTTCTTGCATCTATTGAAAGGATCACATGGTTCTTGTGTTTTTTTATTATTATTATTAATGCGGTATATCATGTTGATTGATTTGCAAATATTGAACCAGACTTGCAGCCCAGAAATGAATCCCACTTGATCATGATCAATAATTCATTTACTGTACTGTTGAACGTGATTTGTTATTACTTTGTTGAGAATTTTTGCATCCAGTTTTATCAGGAATATTAGCCCTTAATTCTCCTTTTTAGTGAGGTCTTTGTCAGGTTTTGGGCTCAAGGTAATGCTGGATTCATAGACTGAGTTTAGAAGCTTTTCTTCCAGTTCTATTTTTTGGAACAGTTTGAGAAGAATAGGTATTAACTGTGCTTTTTGTCTGGTAAAATTCCACTGGGAAGCCATCTAGACCAGGATTCTTATTTCTTGGGAAATTTTTGATAACCAATTAAATTTCTTTGCTGTTCATGGGCCTGTTTAAATTTTCTATTTCTTCCTATTTGAGTTTTGGTAGGGTGTGAGTTTGGTAGGGTGTCTAGTAATTTGTCCTGTTCTTCCAGATTGTCCATTTTGTTGGCATATAATTTTTCATAGTATTCTCTTACAATTGTTTGTATTTCTGTGGTGTCGGTTATGATCTCTCTTATTTAATTCATGATTTTACCTCTTTGGGTCCTCTCACTTTTCTTTTTGAGGAGTCTGGCTATGGGTATATCAATTTTGTTTATTCTTTCAAAAAACCAGTGCTTAGTTTCATTGATGTGTTCTCCTGTTTGTTTGTTTATTTGTTTGTTTTGGTGGGGGTTATATCATTTATTTCTGCTCTAATCTTTATTATTTACCTTCTTCTGATGTCTTTGGGCTTTATCGTTGCTCGCTTTCTTGTTCCTTTAGGTATATGGATAGGTTGTGCATTTGAGAACTTCTTTCTTCTTGAGAAAGGCCTGAATTACAATGTGGTTTCCCCTTAGGACTGCCTTTGCTGTATCCCAAAGGATTTGTAAGGTCTTCTTTTCATTTTCATTTGAATCCATGTATATATATATTTTTATTTCTTCTTTAATTTCATGGTTGACCCAATTCATGCTTTAGTACGCTGTTCTTCAATCTCCATGTATTTGAGGGCTTTTCACTTTTTTATTGTGGTCGATTTCAAGTTTCATAGCATTGTGATCTATAAATATGCATGGTATGATCTCAATCTTTTGTATCTGTTGGTGGCTGTTTTTTGACCCAATATGTGACCTATTCTGGAGAATGTTCCATGTGTACTGGAGAAGAATGTGTATTCTGGTGCTTTTGGATGGAATGTTCTGAATACATCTGTTAAGTCCAACTGTACCAATGTGTCATTCAGAGCTGTTATTTCCTTGTTGATTTTTATGCTACATGATCTGTCCATTGCTGTAAGTGGATTATTAAAGTCTTCTACTATTATGATGTTATTATCAATAGTTTTTTTTTCTGTTTGTGGTTAATTTAATTACATATTTGGGTGTTCTATGTTGGGGGCAAAATATTTACAAATGTTAGCTCTTCTTGATTGGGAGACCCCTTAATTGTGATATAATGTCCTTCTCCATCTCTTTTTACAGTCTTTATTTTAAAATCTAGTTTTTCTGATATAACTATGGCTACTCTGACTTTTTTTGACATCTATTAGCTTGGTGGATGGTTCTCTATCACCTCACTTTCAATCTTCACATGTCTTCAGATCTAAAATGAGTCTCTTGTAGGCAGCATTTAAATGGATCTTGTGTTTTTTATCCATTATGCTACTCTATGTCTTTGATTGGGGTGTTTAGTCCATTTACATTCAGAATGATTATTAAAACATAATAATTTAGTGCTACTGTTTTATCTGTATATTTCATGCTTATGGTGATGTTCTTGGTCTTTTGTAGTCTTTACTGCTTTCCACTCACAGAGTGCCCCTTAGGATCTCTCTCAGGGCTGATGTAGTGGTCATAAACTCCTTTAGTTGTTGTTTGGGAAAGGCTTTATCTCTTCTTCTATTCTGAATGACAGCGTTGGTGGATAAAGATATGGGCTGCATATTTTTCTCATTCAGCACATTGACTCTTTCCTGCCACTCCCTTCTGGCTTTCCAAGTTTCAGTGGACAGTTTTGCTACTAAACTTAGTGTGTACACTTGTAGGTTAAGGACCTTTTGACCCTAGCTGCTTTTAGCATTCTATCTTTATCTTTGTATTTTGCCAGTTGCAGTATGATATTTCCTGGTGTTGACCTGTTTTTTGTTGATTTTGAAGGGAGTTCTTTGTGCCTCTTAGAATTGGATATCTTTTACCTTACCTAAGGTTAGGGAAGTTCTCACCTATAATTTGCTCAAATACCTTTTACCCCTTTTTCTCATTCTTCTTCTTCTGGGAGTCCTATTGTAAGGATATTGTTTATTTTCCCTCTTTTTCAACTTCATTATTTTCCATAATTTTAACTTCTATTTCACCTGTTTTCTCCTCTGCTTCTTCAGTCCTCACTGTTACAGCATCCAGCTTATTCGGCATCTCAGTTATAGCATTTTTTTATTGCATTATGACTAGCTCTTACATCTTTGATCACTGCAGCAATGGTTTCTCTGGTGTCTTCTATCCTTTTTTCAAGCCCAGATTGTAGGCTTATGACTTGTTCTAAATTCTTGTTCAGATATGTTTTTTATATGTGTTTTGAGCAAATCTCTGGCCATCATTTTTTTCTTTGTCTGTCTTTTGGGGAGAATTCCTTTGTTCTGTCATGTTGGCTGTTTCTGTTTTTGCATGTTTTAAATGCTTATTATGTGCCCTGCACCTGACAGTACTACTATATAATAAAAGGGTCATACACTGTCCAGGGTCTGGCACCCCAGGAGGTGTTTCTGGTGTATACACTGTGCACTTTGCTATTGTGTTTTCCCTGTTTTTCTCCACTGGTCAGTCCTCTGCAGAGCTCTTCCTTGCTTGCTTTGTTCATGTGTTTGAATCTTTAACTAAGTGTTCTCTCATCGCCTGTTGAAATAGCACCCAAAAAGGGGAGTGGGGAAGAATCTGATCCCATAAAAGGGAAAAAGTAAAGGGAACAAAAGAAAACCAAACAAACAGATAGTCACAAAACTATAAAGCTGATTCCAAGGAACAAGAGAGAAAAAGAAGGAAAAAAAAGAAGAAAACAAAAGAAAAGAGAAAAAAAGGAAAAAGAAAAGAAAAAAATCTGTTAAAAAAACACAAAACCTTAGAATGATATGAACAAAAACAAATCAGAAACTATGAGCCTTATTCCAAAAGAAAAAAAGAAAAGAAAAGAAAAGAAAAGAAAAGAAAAGAAAAGAAAAGAAAAGAAAAGAAAAGAAAAGGAGTTGTCCATTGGTGCCTGGGGGTGGTGGCTGTGCTGCTCTGGAGGAGATCCTGGCCATATTGGGTCAGATTCAGTTTTGCCCCAGTAAACAAGCAGTTGTCAGGCACAAAGGGTCAGGGTTTGGTTTATTTGTGTCCTGCCTCTACTGGGGGACACTATGTTGTTTTCTGAAGTCCCACCACGTTTATTTTATGGGGGAAAAGAGGCAGGTCCCTGGAACTGGGATCTCAACACTTGGTATTGAGGTAGACCTCGATAATGGTGAGGGCAGTCAGCTCATTCTGTGCTTCAACTATTCTGCACCTTCTCCTTAGCACTTAGCTGGGATTCAAAACTTAAAGTCTTAAAGGACCCCGCACAGCACAGCTCCACTCTCACAGCTTCTCCACCCTGCTGATGAAAGGCATTTGGCTGGCACCTGAAAGGTCTTTTGTCCTTGGGGAGCTAATAAACCATATTCCAAAATTACTCCAGGAAGAGTACTGTTCCCTCTCAATGTGCCCCAGAGATCACTATTCCATGCTATGCACTCTGGAGCCACCTCCTTCCTGCCCAGGAGAGCACCCACAGCTCTGCCCCAGAGAAAGTTATGCAATTCGAAAACCTCCGAGTTTGAGCTCCAGAAGCTGTTTGCAAAAGAGGACTGGGACACTCAGTACTTCCTGCCCCCCAGTCCACGGTTCAGAGAAGTTTTCTTCTTGCGCTAACTCGATGCCACAATATCTAAAACCCTCTTTCTTTCTCTACTTTTTGTCTCTCCATGGAAAGAGTTCCCTCCCCTCCATCGCTCCACCATTTTCTCTTCCTCAATGCACTTGCATCTCTCACCTCTCAGCTGTCTCCCTCCAAGTGTGGAGATCCTTCTGACACTCTGCAGATTGATTTCCTGGGTGTTCCATGTAATCTGACCCAAATACAGCTAATTTGACTGATTTGGGAAGCCCAAGGCCCCCTAACTTCTCTGCCATCTTAACTCCTCTTTTGGTAATCCTATTTTTAACACTTACAAGAAGTGGAAAACCAGAAGAGTTTTCCAGAGTCACTCTTTTCCTTATGGATTAAAATCATCATGGAAATAATCCTATGGAAACCTGGGCATAGTGAGCATGGTAACATTTATGTAGATCATCTTAATACTTTAGATTGCATCTATAGTTTTTAATTGATTGTCTGAAATCTGAGTTCATGAAAAGCATTTTCCCTATAGTGTCAACCCTGAGAATTGAGATGTCACTCACGTATGTTTCTGCCTGACACTGAGAAAAGTGACCACAGTGAAGTGTTAAATCAGCAGTGAATCTTCAAAATATACTTTGCTAATGTAGGTGTAGAT
Organism: Paguma larvata; assembly: GCA_030068075.1. Classification (NCBI taxonomy): domain Eukaryota; kingdom Metazoa; phylum Chordata; class Mammalia; order Carnivora; family Viverridae; genus Paguma; species Paguma larvata. The sequence goes on from CM057830.1 coordinate 67,973,680, forward strand.
ATGTCACGAATTTACTACAGAAGGATACAATCTTCTGTAATCACTTTCTTACATTGCCTTATCATTTGAAAATATAGGTAAAGATTGTCAAACTGATAGCAAAGAGCTGGTATTGCTTTTTTTTTTCTTTTTGCTGTTCATTTGCATGGCCAAAAAATATTTACATGAGCACATTGGAAACAAAATATTCCATTTAAATGCATTCCATTTAAATCCATTGCATTTAAATGCAATAATACACAGTGGGCACCTTTGAAATCCACACCTTTTACATGATACCATTTGAAATTCTGATGAAATATTTGGTCCTAATTCAGATCTGATATGAAGTTAGTTTTATTTTTCATTTCAGAAATATAGCCACAGTGTATACAGGTCAAAAACTGGCAACTTTTAAGTTAAAAAAATGAATAAAATTGAAAACGTTGAGAAGATGTTAATATTTTTAAAAAACTAAAACTACATGGTAATTCCACCTGGATAAATACTTGAAAAGGTCTCTGATTTCAGATGATAGCTATTCAATGATGTGGGTGAATTTAGCAAACGATCAGATAATTTTTATTGAAGAAAAGTAAATAGTAAATTTATAATGATTTTACATAGTAAGAGATTATAAAGGAAAACATGCAAATGGCCATTCAATGTCTCTGCCTAAAAGTAACATTTCTTTTATGCAAGTTAAAAAATTATTCAGGTTTCATGCCTAAATGAATATGTAAGAGAGAAATACAACTTTTCCTTAAGAAGACAAACTCTAGTGGCACCTAGGTGGGCTCAGACAGTTAAGCATCCAACACATGACATGAGCTCAGATTGTGATTTCACAGTCATGAAATCCAGTCCTGCATGGGGCTCTGTGCTGAGTGTAGATCTCGGGATTCTCTTTCTCTCTCTTCTCCTTCATTCTCTGCCGCTTTCCCACTTGTGCTCTTTCTTTCTCTAAATAAATAAATAAATAAATAAATAAGACACTAAAATATTCAGAGTAAATCCACCCTGTTAAAATCCTGAGACCTTAAGTATATCAAGAAACAGTAAATGTAAGTCTGAAATTAAGGCACTATCTGTAAGAAGAAAAATTATAAGAATTTTAACCAATTGACAAAAAAAATGTCTGAAAGATAATATAATATGGCATTTAATTATTTTAAAAGTAACAGAACAGATATATTATTATCTCTTCTGATGGCAGATTAGGAAAAAAAGAGTTTAAGGAAATATCGTTCAACCGTCATGCCTGTTAGCATTGAAACAAGATGCCAGTGTGTTTGCCAAACCTCTATTATTGACTCTGACATTTAGGAATACAAATAGACTTTTAGAAAGGTTACTAATGTGCTACCATGTTCCTGTTGCTGCCTCTTTTTTTTATGTCTTCTAGCTTTTTTGAAAGCCAGGCACAGTAAGTCATTGAAAAAGACTGCAAAACATGCCAAAAAATATGAGATTCTGGGACGTACACATTATGTCAATTCTCAAACTTCCATGAAATGATGAAATGATGGTGTTTAGAGCTAAAATGCAAAGTGTTTCAAATTTATTGCTCCCCCCAAATACCAAAAGGGCAATATTTTAGTACTAAATGTCAAATGAGGTAAGGGAAAAATCACTATGTATTGGGAAAACAAAAACAAAAACAAAAACAAAAAAATAGGAGTTCTTGGGTGGCTCAGTCAGTTAAGTGTCCAACTATTTTGGTTCAGGTCATGATCTCACAGTTCATGAATCTAAGCTCCTCATTGGGCCCTGTGCTGATGGCACATAGCCTGCTTGGGATTCTGTCTTTCCCTTTCTCTCTGCCCCTTACACACTTATGCTCTCCCTCTCTCAAAATAAAGAAACTTTTAAAAAAGTGGGTTTTTTGTTTTTTTTTGTTTTGTTTTTAGTGCTGAGACACTTATTTACATTGAGTCCTACCAAGATTAGCATACATGAAGAGAAATTCAGGGAGATTCTTATTTTTATCTTATTAAACTTTTTATTTTTCTTAAAAATTGAATTATGATGAATATTACTATTAATATAATGTAATGTAAATATGATATTATTAAAGAGCATGAAACTTTATATATTAGAAAAATTGTAACACAACCTTCAATTTTGAATTTGAAAGGCGATATTAGAGTACGATTCTTAATGTAATTACATTTTCCACAAGTTTGGCTGAGAAATTTTCCCCATAAGTGTTTTTTCAAGCTAATTTTTGGCACATTCAAATTCTGGTCAAAACTACATTTTTAATCTTATAGAATTGACATAAAACTGACATACTTTCTGGAACTACATTTACATAAACCTGGGATCAGTAAAGGAAATAAGGTTATTTTTGACAATTTTTAAAAGTGAAATTATCAGCAGTTTATTAGATTTTGAAGTCATTGGAAACATTAAAAATTACACATCATATTTAAAGGAAAAAATAATTTCAAACATATGAGTGACAATTTAGATGAAGATTTACTACCATAGGATATATGTTCGGGAACTAGCCTTTGATTGCCTGTTCCCTGAAATAACAAAGCTGGCTACAAAAGAACAATGGGAGTACAGGGATTTGTTGATAGTGGAAACAAAACAGTATCATGAGATTTTCCAGTCTACAGTGTAATGTTATCTAATGATAGAATTTCTCACCATTCTTTCAGTGAACTAAACACATCTGTGGCAGAAAACTGAAATAAAGAATGCCTATGCTGAAATTATGATGGTGTATTTTATTCGGGGGTATAACTCTTGGTTGTAAGATTTTTTTTTTTCTTTTTATAAATAAAGATATGTGTTTCTATAATGAATTGCTAGGAATTAAAATTTTATGACTCAGGCTTTTAAGTGACATTAAATTTTAAATTAAATGTGTAAAGTTGATGAGTATTTATATTAATTAATTAATTCATTTATTCAACAACATGTATTAAGTTCCCATTATGTACCAGAAACTTTGTTATAGGTGGGTATACAGTAATGAGAAAATATGCCATATCATATTTACTCAAGGAATTCATAGTTTAGAATATAAATTGTATAAAGTGTTTTATAATCCCATTAGAAATTTGAACAGAAGGAGTTTAGTGATGTAGGATAAAGATTGGATATTGCCTAATAAGTTATTACACTGCAGTTCAAAAGTAAACCATTTAACTGAGAATCCTGTATATACCATCTGATTGATAATGGATTTCATTTCTAAAGGAGTAATCAACCGAGCTTAACCAACCTCAAGAGGGAAATCAACCAAGTTCAGTGAGACTGGTGAATTGAACCAAATACCAATATATTAATATTAAATAAAAAGTATAATTGCCATTCATTCTTACAAATGGATGAAGAGCAAATCATTTAATGTGACATACGGTAGGATATACACAGGAAGCCAAGTTTTAAAAAGGGTAGTTTGTGGGGTGCCTGGGTGGCTCAGTCGGTTAAGTGGCCGACTTCAGCTCAGGTCATGATCTCACAGTCTGTGAGTTCAAGCCCCGCGTCGGGCTCTGTACTGGCAGCTCGGAGCCTGGAGCCTGCTTCGGATTCTGTGTCTCCCTCTCTCTCTGCCCTTCCCCTGCTCACTCTCTGTCTCTATGTCTCTCAAAGATAAATAAATGTTAAAAAAAAATTTAAAAAAAGGGTAGTTTGTGAAGATGGGAGTAGAGTAAGAACAGCTATCAGGTTAAGTAAGCAGGATGCATTGATTTCTTTTTCTTTCCCTTTTTTTTCTTTTTATTTAAATTCAATGAGTTGACATACAGTGTAATATCAGTTTCTGGTGTACAGTTCAGTGATTCAACACTTTTCTACAACACCCAATGTTCATCACAACAAGTACACTCCTTAATCCCCATCACCTATTTTTTTTTTTAGTTTATTTATTTATTTTGAGAGAGAGAACACAAGCAAGAGGGTGAGAGGGGCACAAGGAGAGGGAGAGAGAATCCTAAGCATGCTCCATACTCAGCGTGGAGCCCCATGTGGGGCTTGATCACACGACTATGATATATATAGATTACATTTTTTTATCCATTCAGTAGTCAATGGACACTTGGGCTGTTTCCATAATTTGCTTATTGTAGATAATGCTGCCATAAACATTTGGGTTCATGTATTCCTTTCAATTAGTATTTTTTGTCTGCTTTGGTAAATATCTACTAGTGCAATTGCTGGATCATATGGTAGTTCAATTTTTAATTTTTTGAGGGACCTCCATACTGTTTTCCAGAGTAGCTGCATTTTTGCATTTTGCATTTTGCACTGTTTGCATTCCCACCAACAGTGCAGGAGAATTCCCTTTTCTTCACATCCTCACCAACACTTGCTGTTTCTTGTGTTGTTGATTTTCGCCATTTGACAGGTGTGAGGTGATATATCATTGGAATATTATTTGCATTTCTCTGATAATAAGTGATGTCAAACATTTTTTCATGTGTCTGCTGGCCATCTGTATGACTTCTTTGAAAAAATGTCTATTCATGTCTTCTGCCCATTTTTTATTGTATTATTTGTTATTTGGGTGTTGAGTTTTATAAGTTCTTTATATATTTTGGGTAGTAATCTCTTATCAGATATATCATTTGCAAATACCTTCTCCTATTCCATAAGTTATCTTTTAATTTTGCTGACTGTTTCCCTCACTATACAGAAGTTTTTATTTTGATGAAGTACCTAAAGTTCAGTTTTTCCTTTTGTTTCCCTTGCCTTGAGTAACATATCTACTAAGCAGTTGATATGGCTAATGTCCAAGAGGTTACTGTCTGTGTTCTGCTCTAGGATTTTGGTGATTTCAGGTCTTACATTTAGGTTTTTGATCAATTTTTAATTTATTTTTGTATCTGCTGTGAGAAAATGGTCCAGTTTCCTTTGAATTTGCTGTCCAGTTTTTCCAACACCATTTGTCAAAAAGACTGTATTTTCCCCTGTGGGTATCCTTTCCTGCTTTGTCAAAGATTAATTGACCACAGAGTTGTGGATTTATTTCCGCACTATCTATTCTGTACTTTTGATTTATGTGTCTATTTTTGTTTTGATCAGTATAGCTTTGTAATATAACTTGAAGCCCAGAATTGCGACAGCTCATTTTGCTTTCTTTTTCAAGGTTGTTTTTGTTATTTGCAGTCTTTTATGTTTCCATACAAATTTTAAAACTGTTTGTTATAGATATATAAAAAATGCTCTTGGTATTTTGATAGGGATTGCATTAAATGTGTAGATTGCTTTGTGTACTATAAACATTTTGACAATATTTGGTCTTCTGGTCAAACAGCATGGAATATCTTTCCATTTCTTTGTGATGTCTTCAATTTCTGTCCTCAGTTCTTTATAGTTTTCAGAGAAAAAGTCTTTCACCTCTTTGGCTTGGTTTATTCCTGAGTATCTTATGCATTTTGGTGAATGTTGAATGAAATCGATTCTTAAATTCCCTTTTTGCTGGCTCTCTATAGGTGTATAGAAATGAAACATTTCTGTACATTGATTTTTTTATCCTCTGACTACTGAATTTTTGTATGAGTTCTAGCAGTTTTTGGCTGAGTCTTTTGGGTACTCTACATAGAGTATCACATCATCTACAAACGGTGCAATTTTCACTTTTTCCTTGCTTATTTGGATACTGTTCTTTTTGTTGCCTTTGTTGTTGTTATTGTGTAATTGCTGTGGATAGGATTTCCAGTTCTCTGTTACATAAAAGTGGTGAAAGTGGACATCCCTGTCTTCTTCCTGACCATAGAGGAAAAGCTCTTTTTTCCCCTCTAAACCTAATTTGTTCACGGTTTTTATTATGAATGAATGTACTATGTCAAATGTTTTATCTGCACCTAGTCATGATCAACTGAGATTCATTCCTGGACTGCAGGGCTGGCTCAATATTCATAAATCAATCAACTTGATACACCACATTAATAAAATAAAGGATAGGAATCCTATGATCCTTTCAATAGATACAGACAAAGTATTTGACAAAATACAGAATCCTTTCTTAATAAAAACCCTCAAGAAAGTAGGGATAGAAGAAACATACCTCAACATCATAAAAGCCACATATGAAAAAGCCATAGCTAACATCATTCTCAATGGAGAAAAACTCAGACCTTTCCTGTAAGGTTAGGAACACAGCAGAGATGTCCACTTTTACCACTGTTGTTCAACATAATACTGGAAGTCCTTGTCTTGGCAAGCATACAACAAAAAGAAATAAACGGCATCCAAATTGGCAAGGAAGAAGTCAAATGTTCATATGGCTCTTATTCTTTCTTCTTTTAATGTGATGTATCATGTTGCTTTATGAATATTGAATCACCTTTGCAATCCAGTAATAAACCCCGCTTAACCAAGGGGAATGATTTTTTAAATGCATTTTTGGATTCAGTTTGCAGTATTTTATTGAGAATTTTGCATCTTATGTTCATCACAGATATCGGCCTTTAGTTCTCTTTGTTTAGTGGTGTCTTTATCTGGTTTTCGCATCAGGGTAATTCTGGCCTCATGCAATGGATTTGTGATATTTTTAAAATAATAGGTATTAACTCTTCTTTAAATGTCAGTAGAATTCACATATGAAGTCATCTGACCCTGAATTTTTGTTTGTTGGTAGATTTTTATTTCTGAGCCGCTTTTTTTTTGCTGATGACTGGGCTCTTCAAGTTTGCTATTTTTTTCCTGTTTCAGGTTTGGTAGGGTGTATGTTTCTAGGAATGTATCCATTTCTTCCAGATTGACCAATTTTTTGGCATATAGTTTTTCATAATATTCTCCTAAAACTGTTTGTATTTCTGTGGTATTGCTTGCTATTGCTCCTCTCATTTGTGATTTTATTTATTTGGTCCTTTCTATTTTCTTTTTGGTAAGTATAGCTAGGAGCTTATCAGTTTGATTATTTTTTTTTCAGAGAACTACCTCCTGGTTTCATTGATAGGTTCTCTCTCTCTCTCTCTCTCTCTCTCTCTCTATATATATATATATATATATATATATATATATATATATATATACATAATCTATCTATATATAATATAATATCTCTCTATATATATATCTCTATATATAATATAATATATTATATTATCTATAACTCTATAAATATATATAATTTTTACTTTCTATATCATTTATTTCTGCTCTAATATTTATTATTTCCTTTCTTCTGCTGGATTTAGTATTTTTGTTTTTGTTTTTCTACATCCTTTGGGCATATGATTGGATTTTTTATTCGAGATTTTTGTTGCTTGCTTTAAGTAGCCCTGTACTTCTATTATGTACTTCCATCTTCTGACCACTTTTGCTACATCCAAAATGTTTTGGACCATAGTACTTTCTTTTATTTTAATGTTTATTTATTTTTGAGACACAGAGCATGAGCAGGGGATGGGGCAAAGAAAGACAGAGACACAGAATCTGACGCAGGCTCCAGGCTCTGAGCTGTCAGCACAGAGCTTGATGCGGAGCTCAAACTTATAAACTGTGAGATCATGACCTGAGCTGAAGTCAGATGCTTAACTGACTGAGTCACCCAGGAACTCTTAGACCATAGTATTTCCATTTTCTTTTGGTTCCATGATTCTTTTATTTTATTTTTTTCTTAATTGACCCGGTCATTATTTAGTAGCATGTTGTTTAAGCTCCATGTATTTGTGGCCTTTCAATTTTTTTCTTGTAGTTGACTTTAAGCTTCAGAGCATTGTGGTCAGGAAAATGTGCATGGTATATTCTCAATCTTTTTGTATTTGTTCAGGTCTGATTTATGACTTAATTCTGGAGAATATCACTTGGGAAGAATGTGTATTCTGCTCTTTTAACATGGAATGGTCTGAATATATCTGTTAAGTCAGTGTGTCATTCAAATCCATTGTTTCCTTCTTTATTTGTTTTCTTTTCAGATGATTTGTCCATTGATGTATCTGGATGTTATTATTATGATGTTATTATCATGAGTTCCTTTACGCTTGTTTTTGTTTTTATGTGTTTGGTTGCATCCACGATAGGTGCATAAATATTTACAATTGTTATATCTTATTTTTGATTGTAACCCTTTTTTTATGATATAGGGCCATTCTTCATCTCTTTTACAGCCTTTGGTTTAAAGTCTAGTTTGTCCAATATAAGCATTGCTAGTTTGACTTTCTTCTGATGTCCATTTGCATGATAAATGCTTCCTCATCCCTTAATTTCAATCTGCAAGTGTTTTTGATCTAAGTGAGTCTCTCGTAGGCAGCATATAACTGAGTCTCATGTTTTATAATTTTTTAATTTATTTTATTTTTTTATCCATTCTGGCACCCTATGTCTAAATTTGGAGAATTTACTCCATTTGCATTCACAGTAATTATTGATGGATATGCATTTAGTGTCATTTTATTAATTGTTTTGTCCTTTCTGGAGATTTTCTCTGTTCCTTTCCTGTCTTTGTCACTTTCGGTCTTTCCTTCCTACTCAAAACCCCCCTCTAATATTGCTTGCAGGACCAGTTTAGTGGTCATGAACTCCTTTAGTTTTTGTTTGTCTGGGAAATTCTTCATCTGTCCTTCTATTCTAAATGATAGTCTTGACAGGTAGAGTATTCTTACCTACAGATTTCTCCCATTCAGAGCTTTGAAAATATCATGCCCCTCACTCCTTTCTGGCTTGACAAGATTCGTTGAGAAATGTGCAGCTAGGATTATGGGTATTCCCTTGACAGTCACTGACTTCTTTGTCCTGCTGCTTTTAAGATTTTTTTTTTATAACTATCTTTTGCAAATTTAATTACAATACATCTTGGTGTTGACTTGATTTTTTTATTTTGATGGGAGTTTTCTGTGCCTGCTGGATCTGGATATCTGTTTCCTTCTTCATTTTAGGGAAGTTTTCAGCTATTTTTTTCCCTCAAATATATTTTCTGACCCCTTTTATTTCTTCTCTTTCTTGGAATTGTGTAATACGAATGTTACTACATTTGACAGTGTCATTGAGTTCTATGTAGCTGAGTTAATTCTATTCTCATGTTGCATAATTATTCTTTCTATCTTTTGTTCAGCTTCATTGTTTTCCATTATTTTGTCTTCTATATCACCTATTAATTCTTCTGCTTGTTCAAGCCTTCTGTTCATTGCCTCAAGATTTTTTACAATCTCAATTGCTGCATATTTCACTTCTAACTGATTCTTTTATATTCTTTTATCTGTGTGCAAGGGTCTCCATGATGCCTTCTTTCTCTTCTCAAGCTCTGCAAGTATCCTTATTATCATTGCTTACATTCTCCATCATGTGTGTTACTTATATATGTTTTATTTAGATCTTTGGCCATTGCTGTAACTTGTTCTTTCATTTTGGATGGATTCCACTGTCTTGGCATTTTCTCTAACTCTCTGCCTTCTTTGTGTTAGCAAAACCAGTTATATTCCCTTTTAATGAGAAGTAATAGTTTTATGAAGAAGATGCCATGTAGTGTCCAGGGACTGGTGCTTCAGGGAGTGTCTCTGGTGTGTGCCGCACGCATTCTGCTGTTGTATTTTGGCTGTTCTATCCTTTAGGCCAGTCATCTACAGAGAGGCTCTTCTTGCCTGCAGTGAGCAGTGTTTGGTCGTTAGCCAGAATATGGTGAGTTTTAACTAGGTGTGTTCTGGTCTGCTTGTGAAATGCAACATGATACTACTTCCACTAGAACTGAAGCTTGCAGAACTCTGTGGTCAGAAGATATGGTTTTGGCAGGAATTTTTGCTGGTCTTCTTGGGAAGGGGCCCACAGCACTGGAACTGAGGCATGCTTGACTGATAAGAGAGACCCACCAGAGCTCAGGGTTATGGGACTTGGTGAAAGCAAGTTAGGCAACCTTTATCAGCCCTGTGCTGTTTCCCATAGGTGATCTCTGTTTATGCCTAGCAACAAGGGAGGGAAATGGTGCCAGCCAGATCCTTTGTCCCTGGAGAAGTGTCTCTGTGAATGCTGCCTCTTAAGTAAGCACTCTGAGAAGAATAAATAATCTCCCCACTGTGTGTCCCAGGCATTTTTCAGATTACTGTTTCTAAGCTTTCTGCCTCTGGATTTTTAGCCTGCCTTGTCTCCATGAGGAGAACAGTGTCCTTTGGGCTCTATCTAAGCCAAGCCTGCTGACCTTTAAAACTTTATGCTTTAGTGGCACCTTGGTGGTTCAGTTGGTTAAGCATCCAACTTTGGCTCAGGTCATGATGTATCTCACGGCTTGTGGATTCAAGCTCCACGACAGGCTCTGTTTCTCCCTTGAACCAAGTCTCCATACTTACAACCTTCTTCAATGTGGCCCCTTCTTTCTCTGTAATTATGTAATTGATTCTCTCAGTCTTCAAGTTGATTTCTGGGGTATTTAGGATGATTTGATAATTATCTTGTTGTGTTTGAGGGACAAGAGGAGCCTACTGTCCTCCTACTCTGCCACCATCTTCTCATCCACCTAGAATGCATTCATTTCTAATGGTGGTAATAAACATACAGTGTATTTAGTAGTTCTGCTTTAAACACTAACCAATTAAGATATAAATTGTGACTTTCTGTGTATCAGAGTAGATATACAAAGTGTGGTTTTATTTAGCCATTTTTTTTTTATAAATAAATGGGATAGTGTTGTGCCCAAATTCTGGATCCCAAGAAGACCGCCGGGGAGTCGGGACTGATGCAAACGCAAAGGGTCTTTATTCGAAGCTCGAGCTCGGACTCTTGCACCTCCCGACACAGTGGTGCAGTGGCAAGAGCCCTGAGCCAGGTTTACACAGGCTTTTTATCAGGGTTTGAGTACACTTTTTGGGTGGGAATGGGGATCCTTTGAATTGATTGATTGGCATTTTCGCGGGCTAGTTTCTCATTGAGTATTTCATATCTGGTGGGCGCGGGCTAGCTATGGATTGACTTAGTTTGGAGGTCCTGCGCAGATTCAAATGGTCAGCGCGCGTGGGCTGAACACTCATTAGTTTTGCTAGGGGCTATTCTAGGAATCTGACCTCCTGTGGTTTCCCTGGAACTCAAAGTGGAGGCAGGGTCTGCTAATCAGGGTCCGGTCCCACCCCAGGTGGTGATGGGGTCTGCTAGTCTGGGTTCGGCCTTTTGGCTACTCTGTTTCCTGGAACCCAGAGCAGAGCCCAGGGTGACTTGTTTTCCTGGAACTCGGGGCCCAGACCTGCTCTAAGATGGAACTTAAACCAAAATGGAGTGGCCTTAGCCCTAACAGCACTATACTTTCACAATATGGCAATTCTCTAACACAGCAAACAGGGTTCACAGCAATCACAGCAAATGGGTCAGGAGTCTAGTGCATTCCTAAGTCTCTAAATCTAATACCTAACAAGATTTAACACACAGCAACTTAGTCTCATACATAGCAAACTAAACAGGCCTCACAGCACCCCAAGAAAAGTTTCACAGTGATCACAGCAAACAGCAATCAGAACAGAATTCTCAGCAATCATAACCCTTAACAAGGTTCACAGTAAGCAGAAGTCTGGGGCACACTATCTCTAACACAGTACCCCTTTATGTTTAGCAGAAAAGAGAACAGGCTTCAAACTAATGCAGGGCTGTCACTTGGGACAAGAAACTTAAAAACGCTCTCTTCAGATAGAACATTTCAAAAAGTTTGTGAAGTTTTATAATTTATTCCATTGCTTCACCATATGGGTCCTCAGATGGAATGTAATAGAATAACCATTCAAATTAAAGGTTATTTTGAGCTCTTTAAATGTACTTTTTATTAAACTTTTTTTATTTAAGATAATCGTAGGTACATATAACAAACAATGCAGAGATCTCCTACATAACTTTTCCATTATTTTCCCAAAATTAACGTTTTGCAAAATTATAGGACAATATCAAAACTGGATATTTACATTGGTACATGCAAGTTACCAAACAGTTCTATCACACTGATTGTCCTTTTTTAGAAATTTATTTTTATTTTATTTTATTTTTAAGTGAGATATAATCAGCATATGTTGGGAGCCGTTTTGGGCTCACAGGTTGAGACCCCTCCCTGCGTGGAAAAGTTTGAATCAAAAGCTCACCAGTCAAACTGGCGCCTAATCTTATAACTACTCTCCTTGGCCTAAGGAATGTAATGCTCTTTTGTTTTACCTCATTTAGATAAAAGGGAAGGACCTGGAGCAGGATGCTTTGATGGATTACATCTGAATGAGAGTGAACAGAGGTAACATGAGCTTGTTTGACCTTCAGTAAACTTTAGTAGAATAAAGTTTTATATTTAATGCTGAAAGCTTTAAAGACAGACCCATCAAACTTAAATTCATTTAAACACCAAATGTTTCATTTACTATTTTAATCCTGGGAAGTTTGTCAAAACCTTAGGAAGTTATTATAAAGCACATCCTAAATAGGAGAACAGATCATTACAAATCTTAAAACTCTATTTATTTGACCAAGGCGGCAATAAAAGATCCTAAAGGCCAATGCATAGCATCCTATAGCTGTTAGCAAGACCTAGCTCCTTTAACATTGAGATGTTTTTACTGAGCAATTAAAGACCTGATAACTAAAGCTTTGGTTTTACCATAGAAAAGAGAGAAAAAACCATTGTTGACATTATCTTATCAAGAGCAGAGTAGTCCAAGAAAACTTTGTGTTTGGAATGGAGAGAAAAGCAGGATTTCATCTTTATACCAGTGTACTTTTGAAATCCCATTTATCTCAACCTTAGTAGAATAAAATTTCATGATTTAAAAGACATATCTATCTTAATAATGTTTTATCTATGTCCCCTTAAAAGTTTACCATTGTTAATTTTCTCCTGTGGAACCAGTGAGGAAATTTAAAGTTTAAAGAGGCGTTTTTTGCTTTATGACAGTGTGAGGAGGGGGGGGGGGAAGGGTGGACAGAATGGGTGCAGTGGTGAGAGGCTTGGAGGCAGACTAAAGTGGCCTGAAGGCAGACTGAAGCACAGAGGGCAGAGAAAGGAGTTTCACATGGTCCTAAAGTCCATCAGCTCAGATAGATGAGCAGATTGCCAAATTTTATTTTCTTTTGTTTTGAATTCTTTGTTTTGTTTTCTTTTGTTTTCCACTAGTGGAATTAGGCAGTCTATGTCAGGCCAGAGGACAGGGAAGTTCTCTGAAACAAAAGGAGTTTTGGCAGCTGCTTGGGAATATTCCTTAAAGTCTCTATCCCAAGGTAGGCTAGTCAGAGTCAATTAGCTCCAATCATCATAGTTATTAATCCAGGGAATGAATTAGAAGCCCTCACATATAGTTAGATTAACCAGAGTATAGAAGGAGAAACAGTGAGAGTAAGAGAGAGAGTTTCTTATATTAGGAATAGGAAAAGTCCAATTGGGGGAAGCTTTAGGACTTCTAACCTGCCCAGATTCCTCCTCATCCCGTCTGTGTCTTTGGCCTTAATAGGACCCAGAGGAGCCATAGCTCCGGGACTTTCATCTATATCTGAATCTAGACCTTCCTTTATGACAGCCCACAATGATAAATTGTCAATAGGGACCTTTTGAGGTCCGTTGGTGACATAAAACTGCTTAATTTCATCCCCTACTTTCCTCCATATATTTGAATTGAGTGTGCCTTCCTCAGGAAACCAAGGGCACTACTTTTGAACAAAACGTAGAAAGGGTGCTACCTGTTGTTTTGGAACATTAATCCCCTTCTTAATAAGGAGATTATGAATAATGTCAATAGAGTCTCTTTTCTTTAGACTCATTATGGCCCATGCTTCTCATAGGTTTAAGTTCTGTTTTCTATACAGAGTCCTCTTTTTTTTTTTTTTTTTAGACTCAGTATAGCCTTGTTGTTTCTCAAAAGTTTAAGTTCTGTTTTCTATACTGAGTCCTCTTTCTTTAAACCCAGTACAGCACTACGCTTAACTTCTCGATTCCATACTGAGTCCTCTTTCCTTAGACTCAGTACGGCCCAATGCTTAACTTATCGATTCTGTATTGAGTCCTCTTTCTTTAGACTCAGTATGGCACAACACTTAGCTTCTCCATTCTATACTGAGTCCTTTCTTTAGACCCAGTACAGCATAATGCTTAGCTTTGATTCTATACTGAGTCCTTTTTCTTTAGACCCAGTATGGCATAACGCTTAGCTTCTCGATTCTATACTGAGTCCTCTTTCTTTAGACTCAGTATGGCCTCATTGCTTCTCAATTCTATACTGAATCCTCTTTCTTTAGACTCAGTAAGTTCTTTAAAAAGTTTCCATCAACTGGCCCTACCTATCGTATGCAGGGGGTTCCTGGACACCCTACAATGGACTTCTAACCTTTCCGAATTCTCAGAAGCCTCTATGAAAATGAAGTATTACCTTTGGGTCCCTGTTATACATGTCTGGGAATTTTCCAAAAGAGGAAAGGTGTGGCGACTCAGCATGGTTTCTGGAACCAGGCAGATGATTGCTTAACTTCTCATTCTATACTGAGTCCTCTTTCTTTAGACTCAGTATGGCACATAGCATCTCAAAAAGCTTAAGTTCTGAAACTACCCGCCACACCACACTCGCCTTGCCTATCTCTACAAGGGGGTCTGTTGCACCCTTAGGTAGGGTCCCAACCGTCCTGACGATTACCTTCATGCAAGCCCCATGTTGGGTACCACCTGCCAGGGTCTTTGTTCCGGCGAATCTAGGGGTCCACGAAGGACAAACGGTCAGGCGAAATGAAGTGAGAGAGCCAGAGAGACATGGAATCTGATGACCAAGCAGGCAGCCCTGGCAATTCTGGCTCTCTCTGGCGTCTCCGGCGTCTCTGCCCTGCCGGCCTCAGTGTCTTTATTTAAAGGTAGTGAGTTACATTACAGCAATGAGTGACAGCCCATCAGAAAGCATAGTTTGAACAATAATGTGTTTTATCAGTAAAGCGGAGATTTCCTCAATCTTGCAAGTTGTTTTCAAGCTAGTTAGCATATAAATTTAAGGCTGGGGGAGAGGACAGGAAGCTACCTAGGTCTGCCTATGTTAATTATCTATAAACAGGACAGGAGTCATTGCCTATTCTTCCAATTACAATGGGGGAGGTACAACCTGTCTGGCAAGGACAGAATTCCCAATGCTTGTCCTTTGCCTGTGAATGAGTGAATTTACATAATAGGAGCCTAACATTTACACAAATCAAACCAATATTCAGCCAGTTCATAACTGCTATCAATCTGTGCAACCCATCCCCAAGATGCAACTTTAAGGTGGCCAGGCTACTCTCATTCAGATGTAATCCATCAAAGCATCCTGCTCCAGGTCCTTCCCTTTTATCTAAATGTGATAAAACAAAAGAGCATTACATTCCTTAGGCTAAGGAGAGTAGTTGTAAGATTAGGCGCCAGTTTGGCTGGCGAGCTTTTGCTTCAAACTTTTCCACACAGGGAGGGGTCTCAACCTGTGAGCCCAAAACGGCTCCCAACAAGCATACATTATTTTAGTTTCAGATGTACAATATAATTATTCATTATTTCTTAGTTATTGGGAAATGATCACCACAATAAGTCTAGTTGACATCCATCACCATACAGAGTTATATAATTTCTTTTTCTGTGTGATGAAAACTTTTAAGATTGTTCTTTAAATAACTTTCAAATGTGCAGTACAGTATTAAGTATAGCTGCCATGTTGTACTTTATTTCTCTATGACTTATTTACTTTATAGCTAGAAATTTGTGCCTTTTGACCACCTTCACCCCCAACTTATGGCAACCACCAATATGTTCTCTGTATCTATGAGTTTGTTTTTCTTTTGTTTTACATCCACATATAAATAAGTTCATACAGTATTTATCTTTCTCTGCCTTATTTCATCTACTGTAAAACCCACCAGGTTCTACCATGTAGTTACAAATGGAAAGATTTCATTATATTTTATGACTAATATCCCATTGTGTATATTTACCATATCTTCATTCATTCATCCATAGATGGACACTTTTGTTGTTTCCATATCTTGGATATTGTAAATAATGTTAAACTGAGCATGGGGGGTATATACATCTTTTTGAGTTAGTGTTTTTTTTCCTTTGGGTAAATACTCAGAAATGGAATTTCTGTATCATTTTCTATGTTTAACTTTTTTGAGGAAATTCCATACTATTTTCAATAGTGGCTGGACCAATTTATACTTCCACAAGAGTGCATAAGGGTTCCCTTTTCTTTATATCCTCATCAGCACTTGTTATTGTTCATCTTTTTATGATAGTCATTTTGATAGGTGTGAGTTGATATCTCATTGTGGTTTTGATTTGCATTCCCTAATGATTAGTGATGTTAACTATCTTTATATGCATCTGTTAGCCTATTGTCTATCTTCTTTCAAAATGTTTATTTAGATCTCCTGCCCATTTTTAATCATTTTTATTATTCAGTTATATGTGTTCTTTATATGTTTTGAGTATTAATCTTGTATCTGATATATGATTTGTAAACATTTGCCCCCATTCAGTAGGTTGCCTTTTAATTTTTCTGATAGTTTCCCTTATGCTTTTTAATATGATAAGCTTATCATACATAAGCTTTTTATTTTAATAAATTCCTTTTTTTTAGCATTTATTACCTTTGCTGTTGGTGTCAAATCCAAAAAATCATCACTAAGATTAATGTCAAAAAGTTTGCATCTTATGTTTTCTTCTTGAACTTTTTGATATAGGGTCCTATATTTAAACCTTTAATCCACTTCGAGTTAATTTTTGTGTAGGTATAAGATAATGGTCCAATTTCATTCTCTTGCATGTAACTGTACATTTATCCCAAAACCATTCATTGAAAAGACTGTAATATTTCCTCCATTGTATAGTCTTGGATCCTTTGCCATAAATTAATTAACCATATATGGTTTGGTTTATTTCTAGGCTCTCTATTCTTTTCCATTGATCTATGTGTCTTTTTTTTTTACGTTTTTTGTTTTTTAATTTCACTGTAGTTGAGACACAATGTTATATCAGTTTCAGATGTAAAATATAATGATTCATCTTCTTTATACATTATGCTGTGTTCACCACAAGAATAACTGCCATGTCACCATACACTTAATACAATATCATTGACTATATTCCCTATGCTCTAACTTTTATCCCCATGACTTAATCATTCCATAACTGGAAGCCTGTATCTCTCACTCCCTTTCACTCATTTTCCCCAACATCCCGCGCTCCTTCAAAAACATGATCCCATAATTCCACTACTAAATATTTACCCAAATTTTAAAAAACACACTAATTTAAAAGATATATTCACTTCTATGTTTATTCCAGCATTATTTACAATAACCAATATATGGAAGCAATTTAATGTGTCAATCAGTAGACAAATGAATAAGGATGATGTGTTTGTATTACACACACATAAACACACATGCAAACACACGCACTTGCTTTGACTATTCACGTGTGTGTGTGTGTGTGTGGTTTCATATAAATTTTGGGATTGTTTGTTCTGTTTCTGTGAAAAGTGACATTGGGATTTTGAAAGGGATTGCATTGAATCTGTAGATTGCTTTAGGTAGTATGGACATTTTGACAATAATAATTCCTTCAAGCCATGAGCTTGGGATATTTTTTCATTTAAGTGTTTAATTCAATTTCTTTCATCAATGTCTTATAGTTTTCAGTGTTCAGGTCTTTCACCTTTTTGGTTAAACATATTCCTAAAAATATTTCTTTGATGCAATCGCAAGTAGATTTTTTTTTCTTAAAAATAACTGATTTCTGTATATTTACTTTGTATCTTGCAAATTTGCTGAACTGATATATCAGTTTTAACAGTTTTCTGGTAGTCTTATGGGTTCTCTCTGTATATACTACCATATCATTTGTAGATAGTGGCAGTTCTCCCTCCCCTTTTTATAGTCATACTCACCTCCTCTGGTCCTTGGTTCTGATACTTAGTAACAAAAATGTTATTTTACACTTCTATAATTTTGTCATTTAAAAATATAAAATTAAATCACTTAGCATGTCGAATATTGGGATTTTGTTTTTCATTCAGCATAATTCCCCGAAGATTCGTATATATCAAATTTTTAACTGTATATTGCTGAATAGTATACTATGGTATAAATGATCCACTCATTATCTAACTATCTGCCTACTGAGGGACATTTGGTATTTTATAGTTTGGGGCTGTTATTAATAAGCTGCTATAAAATTTTAACCACAGAATTTTGTGTGGATATAAGTCATCATTTCTGTGGGATAGATACTCAGAAGTACAATTACTTGGCATATAGTAGTTAAACAGTATGATTACTACAAAAATGTCAAACTAGTTTTCAGAGCGATTATTCAACTTTACATTCCCACTGGCAATATATGAGTGATCAAGTTTCTCTGTATCTTCACCACCATTTAGTATTGTCTCTAGTCTTAAAAAAATTTACTCATTCTGATAAGGTATATGGCATAATCTTATTGTGATTTTTATTTGTATTTCAGCGATAAACTAGTGATGTTGAATGTCTTTGTATGTGTTTATTTGACATCTACATCACATTTTGTTTTTGTAGATTGTTTTTCTTAACTTTTTATTGTCAAATTGGTTTCCATACAACACCCAGTGCTCATCCCAACCCATGCCCTGCTCAGTGCCCATCACTCACTCTCCTCCCTCCCATACCCCTCTCACAACTCTGTTCTCAGTATTTAAGAGTCTCTTATGTTTTATCTCCCTCCTCTCTCTGTCTTTTTTCTTTCCCTTCTTTCCCTCCCCCCCTGGTTTTCTGTTAAGTCTTGCAAGGTCCACCTATGCATGGAAACATGGTATCTGTCTTTCTCTGCCTGACTTATTTCACTCAACATAATACCCTCCAGTTCTATCCATGTTGCCACACATGGCCAGATTTCATTCTTTCCTCATTGCCAGGTAGTATTCCATTGTATATATATATACCACCTCTTCTTTATCCATTCGTCAGTTGATGGACACTTAGTCTCTTTCCGTGATTTGGCTATTGTTGAAAGTGCTGCTATGAACATCGGGGTACACATGCCTCTATGCATCAGCATTCCTGTATCTCTTGGGTGGATTCCTAGCAGTGCTATTGCTGGGTCATAGGGTAGCTCTATTTTCATTTTTTTGAGGAACCTCCACACAGTTCTCCAGAGCGGCTGCACCAGTTTGCACTCCCACCAACAGTGCAAGAGGGTGCCTGTTTCTCCACATCCTCTCCAGCATCTATAATTTCAAGATTTGTTCATTTTAGCCACTCTGACTGGTGTGAGGTGGTATCTCAGTGTGGTTTTGATTTGTATTTCCCTGATGATGAGTGACATTGAGCATTGTTTCATGTGTCTGTGGGCCATCTGAATGTCCTCTTTGGAGAAGTGTCTATTCATATCTTCTTCACTGGATTATACGTTTTTCGGGTGTGGAGTTCAATAAGTTCTTTATAGATTTTAGATACTAGTCCTTTATCTGATATGTAATTTGCAATTCTCTTTTCCCATTTGATTGTTTGCCTATTAGTTTTGTTGTTTGTTTCTGTTGCCGTGCAGAAAGTTTTTATCTTGATGAGGTCACAGTAGTTCATTTTTGCCCTTAACCCCCTTGCCTTTGGAGATGTGTCACATAGGAAATTGCTGTGGCTCAGGTCAAAGCTGACCTGCTTTCTCCTCTAGGATTTTGATGGTTTCCTGTCTCAAATTCAGGTCCTTCATCCATTTAGAGTTGTTTTTTTTTTTGGAGGGGGAGGAGTGGTGAATGAAAGTGGTCTAGTTTCATTATTTTTCATGTTGCTGTCCAGTTCTCCCAGCACCATTTGTTAAAGAGGCTGTCTTTTTTCTACTGGACATTCTTTCCTGCTTTGTCAAATATTAGCTGTCCATATGCTTGTCAGTCCATTTCTAGGTTCTCTATTCTATTCCATTGGTTTATGTGTCTCTTTTTGTGTGAATCCCATACAGTTTTGATGATTACCACTTTGTAGTAGAGGTTAAAGTCTGGAATTGTGATGCCTCCCTCTTTGGTTTTATTCTTCAGTATTACTTTGGCTATTCGGGGTCTTTTGTGGTTCCATACAAAGTTGAGGATTGCTTGCTCTAGCTTTGAGAAGAATGCGGGAGCAATTTTGATTGGGATTGCATTGAATGTGTAGATTGCTTTAGGTACTATTGCCATTTTAATGATATTTATTCTTCCAATCCATGAGCATGGGATGTTTTTACATATCCTTGTGTCTTCTTCAATTTCCTTCATATTTTTATTATAATTTTCAGCATACAGAACTTTTACATCTTTGGTTAGGTTTATTACTATGTATTTTATGTTTTTCTTTGCAATTGTGAATCAGATTAGCTTCTTTATTTCTCTTTCCATTGCTTCGTTATTGATGTATAGAAATGCCACCGATTTCCATACATTAATTTTGTATGTTCCTTCTATCCCGACTTTCTTTAGAGTTTTTATTAAGAAGGGTTCTGACTATTGTCAAATGCTTTTTTTCTGCATCTCGTGACAGGATCATATGGTTCCTATCTTTTCTTTTGTTAATGTGATGTATCGCATTGATTGGTTGCGAATAGTGAACCAGCTCTGAAACCCAGGGATGAATCCTACTTGATCCTGTTGTGTAATTCTTTGTATATGCTGTTGAATTCGATTTGCTAGTATCTTGTTGAGAATTTTTGCATCCATGTTCATTAGGGATATTGGCCTGTAATTCTCTTTTTTTTTTTTTTTTGCTGGTTCTCTATATGGTTTGGGAATCAAAGCAATGCTGGCTTCATAGAATGAAGTACGGGAGTTTTCCTTCCATCTCAGTTTGTTGAAACAGCTTGAAGAGGATAGGTATTAACTCTGTTTTAAATGTCTGGTAAAATTCCCCAGGGAAGCCATTTGGTACAGGGGTTTTTTTGTGGTTGTTGGGAGATTTTTGGTAACTGATTCAATTTCTTCACTAGGTATGGGTCTGTTTGAGTTTTATACTTCTTCCCATTTGAGTTTTGGTAGTGTGTGGCTCTTTAGGAATTTGTCCATTTCTTCCAGGTTGTACAATTTGATGCCATATAATTTTTCATAGTATTCCCTGATAATTGCTTGTATTTCTGAGAGATTGCTTGTAATCACTCCTTTTCCATTCATAATTTTATCTATTTCGGTTCTCTCTCTTTTCTTTTTGAGGAGCCTGGCTAGACGTTTATCAATTTTGTTTATTTTTTCAAAGAACCAGCTCTTGGTTTCATTGATTTGTTCCACTAATTTTCTGTTTCCATATGATTAATTTCTGCCCTGATCTTTGTTATTTCTCTCTTTCTGCTGGGTTTGGGGTGTCTTAGCTGTTCTTCTTCTGGTTCCTTTAGGCCTGCTGGTAAAATTTATGTTAGTGATTTTTCTTGTTTCTTGAGATGGGCCTGGATTGCAATATATTTCCCTCTCAGGACTGCCTTTGCCACATCCCAAAGCATTGGGATTGTTATATTTCATTTTCATATGTTTCCATGTATTTTTTAATTTCTTCTCTGATTGCTTGGTTAACCCATTCATTTTTTAGTAGGTTGATCTTTAGCCTGAATGTTTTTGGGGATTTTCCAGCCTTTTTCCTGTAGTTGATTTCAAATTTCAAAGCATTGTGATCTGAAAGTGTGCATGGTATGATCTCAATTCTTTCATATTTTTCATAACTTCTTTATGTACCAGAATGTGGTCTATCTTCGAAAATGTCCTGTGTGCATTTGAAAAGAATGTAAATTCCTTTGCTTTGGATGAAGGGCCCTGAAAATATCAGTTAGGCCCATCTGTTCCAATGTGTCATTCAGTGTCATTGTTTCTTTACTTATTCTGTTTAGTGGATCTATCCAATGTTGTGAGTGGAGTGTTATAGTCCCCTGCTATTAGCACATTTTTATCAATAAGATTGCTTATGTGTTTAGTTTTTTTTTTTTTTACAAATCTGGTTGCCTCCGAATTTGGCAAGTAGTTAATTATAATTGTTAGCACTTCCTGTTGGATATTCCCTTATGATTATTTTTTAATGTCCTTCTTCACCTCTTATTACATCCTTTACTTCAAAGTCTAGTTTGTCAGATATAAGTGTGGCTCCTCCAGCTTTCTTCTAACTTCTAGTAGCATGGTATATCATATTCTATCCACTAAATTTCAATCTGAAGGTGTCCTCAGGTCAAATATGGGTATATTTAAGACAGAAAATTGATAGGTCTTGTTTTTAAATACATTCTCTTCCCCTATGTCTTTTGACTAAAGCATTTAGTCCATTTACATCCAGTGTTAATATTGAAAAATATGGGTTTAGTGGATGGAGTCAGTGGATTATCTGTAGTCTTCATGCTTGTACGTATGTCTCTGGTAGTTTGTGTTCTTTGCAACCTTTCCTTCATAGAGTCCCCCTCAGGATCTCTTGTAAGGCTGGTTTATTTGTGATGAATTCCTTCAGTTTTGTTTGGGAAAACCTTAATCTCTCCTTCCATTCTGAATGACAGCTGGATGGATAAAGGATTCTTGGCTGCATATCCTTCCTGTTCATCACATTGAAGATATCCTGCCATTCCTTTCTGGCTTGCCAAGTTTCTGTAGATAAGTCTGTCACAACCCTTATGTGTCTACCTTTGTATGTTAAGGCCCGTTTTTCTCTAGCTGCTTTCAGAATTTTCTCTCTGTGCTTATATTTTGCCAGTTTCACTATGGTGTGTCATGCAGAAGGTCTATTCAAGTTGCGTCTGAGGGGAGTTCTCTGTGCCTCTTGGATTTGCATGCCCCTTTCCTTCCTCGTTTTGGGGTAGTTCTCAGCCATGATTTGTTCAAGTACCCCTTTGACTCCTTTCACTCTTCTTCTTCTGGAATTCCTATGATATGGATACCTTTCCGTTTGATTGTATTGCTCAGCTCTCGTATTCTTTCGTGTTCCTGAATACACTTCTCCATCTTTTTCTGCTTCCTCTTTTTCCATAATTATCTTCTAATTTACCTATTCTCTCTTCTGCCTCTTCTATGCGCCCTGTGGCTACCTCCAATATGTTTTGCGCCTCATTTAAAGCATTCTTTTAATTCCTCTTGACCATTTTTAAGGTCCTTGATCCCTGCAGCAAGGGACCCCCTGCATTCTTCTATGCTATTTTCAAACCCAGTGAGTATTTTTATGTTTATAATTTCTTATTCATGTTCTGTTAAGTTGCTTATATCTGTTTTCATCCATTCTTAAACTCTCACTTCTTCCTGTAATTTCTTTTGACAAGAATTCTTCTGTTTTGTCATTTTGGCTAGTTGTGTTTTGGTTTATTTCCTGAGGTCGCCCTGGAAAGGAAAGCAAACAGACAGACAAACAGGAAACAAAAACACACAAACGTACTGCCAAATAATACAGACAATCCGATCACAACAGAAAAAAGAATAATGAACAACACTCTGAAGGCATGTGACCTGAAGTACCAGCTACACATTAGGGATAGGTTGTGTGCTGTGCTGATGGCAGAGCATATACAGAGAGAGAATAACGACAGGTGTGGGGAGAAGAAGAAAATGAAATTTGACCAGGTAGAGTGACCTAAGGGCTTAATCCAGAAAGAGAGAAATTAGAATAAGGAAGGATGAGAGGAAAAAGATATGAATATAGACGTTACCCAGATGAACTATGTGGCCTGGTTATTCCAGAGAGAGAGATTGGAAAGTATAGAAGGAGGTGTAGAACATGCATTGAGAGAGTGAGTTAAATGTCTGTTTATGCCAGCCAATACCATAGGTGACCAATTTCAGGGGTGGGGAGTGGTAAGAAGGAGAAAAGGGAGAATATATTCAAAAAAAAAAGAACTGACCTGGAGTTACTACAGGCAGCAATCTTTTCTCAGTGTCTATTGCTCCCACAGAAAGGCATCTCTCCTATGAGGAGGGGTGTGGTTTGGTGTAGGTGGATCCCGCCTCCACTGCTGTGGCAGATGGATTCCTGGGTCCGGATTTTGTGGGTATGCAAGAAAACAATGGCTTCCCCCCTGTCCCTTCTTCCCAGATCTGGAGTCTCAAATCTCCCCTTTGTTTCCATCTTAACTCTGCCCAGGTTTCTGTGTATAGGTCTGCTGTAATCCTGATCTGTCTTCCTTTGTAGATTAAGAACTTTTTTTTCTTTCTTTTTTCATGATTCTTTATTTTTGTCTGTGTATTTTGGAAATTTGACTATGATATGCCTTGTTGATAGTCGGTTTTTGTTGAATCTAATAGAAGTCCTCTGTGCTTCCTAGATTTTGATATCTGTGTCTTTCCTCAGGTTAGGAAAGTTTTCTGCTCTGATTTGCTCACATAACCTTTCTACCTCTTTTTCCTCTCTCCTCATCTTCTGGGACTCCTGTGATTCAGATATTATTCTTTTTTTATCATTTAATGCTTATTTATTTTTGAGACAGAAATAGACAGCGGGGGGGGGGGGTCAGAGAGAGAGGGAGACACAGAATGTGAAGCAGGTTCCCTGCTCCATGCTGTCAGTACAGAGCTTCCCATGGAGCTCAAATCCACAAACTGCGAGATCATTACCTGAGCTAGAGTTGGACGCTTAACCAACTGAGCCACGCTGGTGCCTAGAATATTATTCCTTTATGATGAGTCACTGAGTTCTCTAATTCTTATATCATTCTCTTTTGCCTTAGTTTCTTTCTTTTTTATGCTTCATTATTCTCCATAATTTTGTTGTCTATATTGGTGATTAGCTGCTCTGCTTCATCCATCCTTGCCACTGTGGCATCTATTGAAGATTTCATCTCAGTTATAGCATTTTTAATTTCATCCTGACTAGATTTTTCTTCATCTCCTCAGAAAGGGATTCTATACCTTTTTCAACCCCAGCTAGTATTTTTATTATCATGATTCTAACTTCTGTTTCAGACGTCTTACTTGTATCTGTGTTGATTAAGTCATTGGCTCTCATCTCTTCTTGTTCTTTATTTTTGGGTGAATTCCTTCATCATTTTGAAGAAAGAAAAAGAATTAATAAAATAAAAAATTAAAATTAAAAACTGTACAAAAATCAAATAAGGAAGGGATAGAAAATAAAATAAAAGAAATAAGGGGAAAAAAGAAAAGAAGGAAAACGTTTGAAAATTTAAGAAAATACAATAAAATAGAATAAAATCAGATGATGAAAGTAAAATAGAATAAATTTTTTTCAAAAAAGTTACAAATATAGTAGAAAAAATTAAAGAAATATTTTTTTATAAAAACGGAAAATATTTTTTCTCTTTCTGTATTCAAGAATAAGAAAAGAAAAAAAAGAAAAATAAAATATATTGGTGAATGGAATGAAAGATGATTGAATTTACATACGGTTTCCCTTAGAAGTCAAACTATGAAGCAATATATAGCCCATAAACTAAGCAGGTGGAGAGACTTGTGGTGTTCTAGAGTGTGGTTGGCTCAGTTGGATGGGGCTTGGTGTAATGGCTCCATTTTCCACTAGGTGGCACTGCTTAGGTTACTGAGGTGGATTATCGTGGTGGTGTACATATTGTATGCACATGTGCGAAAGAGGTGAAAATGGCATCACCCAGCTACTCAGTCTCTGGTATTAGAATTCTGTTCTCCCACCTATCAGCAATCAATCACTCCTCCTTTGTCTCTGTCATCATCCACTGCCTGTTTCTAACCTGTATGTGACCAGTTAATTAGCCTACCAGGCAGCACCTCCCTCCTGAGTTTCATTGCAGAAGGGGCTGTGTTTCCAAACCCTCCCTACTGAGAGCCCTGCAGCTTTGACCCACTCAGACCGTCTGGGGGAGGATCTCTCTGAACAATGGCCAGGTGCTTGCCTGACCCCAGGAAAGTTTGTGTGACCAGGCCAATGCAGATGTCCAGAGACTGCAGCTGAGTGCCAGCCCAGCCAGAAAAAAAGTCACACAATCATGTAGCAGCAGTATTTCAGGAATTATGGTAAATCAGGACACACATTTAGTGCCTCACCACCTCTTAACTTCCTTGTTCTTACACCAGCAAACATGGCTGTTCTCCAGTGTCTGCTGGGAACTTTGTCTGTGGGGAGCCAAAAGGCCTATACTAAATATCTTCTCAGCAGGGGACCCATCTATCCCTGTGTGGCCCGAGGACCCCTCAGACTTTGCTCTGCTCCTGGGGATTCACCCTTCCCACCAGGGCTCTGACAGGTATCAAGCTGCAGAATTTCATACTCTGTGCTCCCCTGTTCATAAAGTCTTAATGATATCCAAACCCTCTCATTTTCCCCTTTTTGTTAATTCCCTCATAGGTGTTTCCACTCATTCTCCTTCTCTCCAGCTGCTTTCAGGAGAAGTGCCTTTCCTGTACTCTTCCCCCTGTCTCTGTCCTCTTTCAGCAAGCAAAAACAGCTCCCTACCCTCCACAGCTTCTCTCTCCCCCAGTTTACCTCTCCATACCCTGGTACTTGCCGAGTTCTGTGATTCAAGTTATGCAGATTGTGATTTAATCCTCAGATCAATTTTCTAGGTTTGCAAGATGATTTGGTGCTGTTCTAGCTGCATTTCAGGGACAAGAGATGCAAAAACTTCCATGCTGCTCTGCCATCTTGGCCCATCCTAATTTGTTTACTCTCAAGTATAAGAAACCTTTGCTTAACTGTAGACAGAAGGTTTTATTCTATGCTATTTATAAATGTTTTATACTTTTATATTTTACATTTAAGTCATGGTCCTTTTGATTCAATTTATTTTCATATAAAGTATGAAGATTAACTTGTGGTTTTATTTGTTCATTTTGCTTATGAATATCCACTGTTCCAGTACCATTTGTTTGTTGAGAAAGATATTCTTTTTGTTGTTGTTGTTGAATGACTTACACTACTGTAAAAATCCATTGGGGATGTTTACATTAGTCTATTCCTGGATTCTTCTGCCAATTCCACATAGGTTTGAATACTGTAGCTATAGAGGAAGCTTAAATATTAGAGGAGTTCTTCCCACTTTATTTTTTCTTTCTTTTTCAAAATTGCTTAGCTATTTTAAGTCCTTTCTGTAGAGACTTTTGGTTAAACTTGTCTATGTCTACCAAAAATTTTCTGAGATTTTTATAGGAATTGTATCAAATCTATAGATCGTTTTGTTATGAATTGACATTCTCATTTTATTAAGTCATCCAATCCATGAAAATGGCATATCTCTCCATTATTTAGATCTTTGATTTCTTTTATCATTATTTTCTATTTTTCAGCATACATATTCTATAATTTTTCTTAAATATATATCTATGAATTTCTTTATATTTGGAACAAATACAAAAGATATTAGATTTTTTCATTTTAGTTTCAATATTTTTATTATTAACATAGGAAAGTATGGTTTATTTATGCATGTTGATCTTATCTCCTGAAATGTTGCTGATCTTACTTATTTGTTCTACGAGGGCTTTTTTTTGGAGATTTCTTGGGATTTTCTAGGTAGGCAATCATGCTGTTTTTATGTGGGAACAGTGGTATTCTTTCCTTTTTATCAATGTTCTTTTTCTCGTCATTTTTTTTTCTTGTATTATTACAGCATCAAGTTCCAGTACTATGTTAAATAAGAGAGAAGAAAGTGAATGCTATGGGTTCATTTGTGTCCTTCCAAAGTTCATATGTCAAATTCCTAATCCCATTCATCAGATTTTGACTGCATTTGTGGATAGAGTCTTTAAAGATGTCTTTCAATTAAAATGAGATTATTAAGTGGGTCCATAATAGAATATTACTTGTGTTCTTATAAAACTAAGAGGTTAGGACACAGACACACACAGAGGGAAGAGTATGTGAAAGCACATAAAGATGGCCATCTACAATCCAAGAGAAAGGCCTTGGAAGAAATCAACCGTGCTGACATTTTTATCTCAGACTTCTAGCCTCCATCATTGTGAGAATATAAATGTCTAATTTTTAGGCAACCTAATCTGTAATATTTGTCATGGAAGTCTCAGAAAAATAATACAATAGGTGTAATTGCTTAGTTCAAGCTCTTAGTAGGACTACAAATA
This sequence comes from Paguma larvata, assembly GCA_030068075.1. Classification (NCBI taxonomy): domain Eukaryota; kingdom Metazoa; phylum Chordata; class Mammalia; order Carnivora; family Viverridae; genus Paguma; species Paguma larvata. Next base: position 68,001,522 of record CM057830.1, read on the forward strand.
CGATGTTGCCTGTAGGTGTTTTGTAAGTGACCTTCAGCAAGTTGAATAAATTATCCTCTTTTCATATATATATATATATATATATATATACATAAATAATTTGTTTACTGTTTATTTTGAAAGGGAGGGAGAGAGAGAGAGAGACTGAGTAAGAGTAGGGAAGGTGCAGAGAGAGAGGGAGACATAGAATCTGAAGCGGGCTCCAGGCTTTGAGCAGTCAGCACAGAGCCCAACTCAGGGCTCAAACCCACAAACAGTGAGCTGAAGTCGGATGCTTGACTCAGGAGCCCTATATCCTTATATATATTTTTTACAGTTTTGTCATGAGTTTCATAAAAACTTTTTCTATGTCAACTGATATGATTATATGAGCCTTCATTTTTTTTTACATTAGCTTTTAATATGGGGTATTGTTTTGGTTAACTTTTGATTTTTTAATCAGCGTTGTATACCTGGAATAACTTCCATCTGCAAAGTTGTGAAATTGTTTTTATACAGTGGTAAATTTAATTTACCATTTTGTATGTAATTTACTGAATGATACTGATCTATAGCTTTCTCTCTTTTTTCTCCTTTGTTTTTTTACTTTTTTTTTTTTACATTTTTTAAAGTTTATTTACTATTGAGAAAGAGAGGCAGAGAGAAAGGGGGACAGAAGATCCAAAGTGGGCTTTGTACTGACAGGAGACAGTCTGATACAGGACTCCAACTTACAAACCATGAGATCATGGCCTAAGCTGAAATCAGACTCAACCAACTGAGCCACCCAGGTGCCTATGTTCTTGTTATTAAAAAAAATCAGGGTTACTAGTCTCATTAATAAGTTGGGAATGATCTCTTTTTATTTTTCTAGAAAAGATTGTGTATGACTGGTATTATTTCTCCTTTAAATACATGGCAGAATTCACCAGTAGAATTATTTGGGCTTGTGGATTTTTCTTTCAGAAACTTTTTAATTGCAAACTCAATTTCTTTAATTTTTATAGATCTATTGAGATTGTCTATTTTACCTTTATTGAATGCTGGCAATTTGTGATTGTCTTAGTCGGCTCAAACTGTTATAACAAAATATCATAGACTAAGTGACTTATACAACAGATATTTATTTTCTCACAGTTTTCATGGTTGGAAATACAAGGTCAGAGTGCCAGCATGTTTCAGCTGTGGTAAGAGCTCTCTTCCTCATTTGCATGTAACCACCCCTTCACATTGTCCTCTCATAGCTGAAAGATAGAGAAATCTCTTTTTTGTCTTTTTGTATAATGGCACTAATATTATTAAGATCCTCCTACCCTCATGACCTCATCTAAACCTAATTATCTCCCAAGGATTCCACTACCTAATACTATCACATGGGAATGTACAGGTTCAACATATGAATTTAGAGAGACAAAATGCAGATTAATTTCTTCTAAGTTGTCAAATTTATGAGTGTAAAGTAGTTTATAGGATCCCCTTGTTATATTTTTATAGGTTCCAGATTCTGTAGTGTTATTGTCTTGTTTATTTTTCATCTACTTAAACTATGCCTTCCCTATTTTTACCATTCTTGCTAGAAGGTTATCAATGGTATAGATTTTTGACACATTAATCTTTTGTTTTTGTTAATTGTTTTTCTCAAGGTTTTCTTTTTTCTCAATTTCATTAATTACTTTTATTATATTTATTTCCTTCTTTCTGTCTACTTTGAAATGGATTGTCTACTTATTTACTTATTTATCACATGAAGTATAATTTATTTATTTTTTCAACGTTTATTTATTTTTGAGAGACACAAGCAGGAGATGGGAAGAGAAAGAGGGAGACACAGAATCCAAAGCAAGCTCTAGGCTCTGAGCTGTCAGCACAGAGCCCAACACGGGGCTCTAACCCATGAACCATGAGATCATGACCTGAGCTGAAGTTGGACACTTAACTGACTGAGCCACCCAGCTGTCCCTAAAAGATAATTTTTTTTGATACTGATTGGGGACGATCATAGCCAGTATTTTCTCCTAATGTGTATTATATTTTATGTATAATCACAGTTCAATTGTTTCTCCTGTCCAAAGTCAGGTGTCTAATTCTTTCTTTATCACCATCATATCTAACTCTTTGCTCTATTATAGACTGTATGTTAAAAGCTGAATTCTGAAGACAAAGAGTACTTTGTGAATATGTAACAGTATAGAAACTTTTTGGTCTCAATTCAGTAAATCAAAATTGTTGGCCTAAGCGGCTTCTGTGCTCCTCAACATCACAATGTTTCTGTCACACAAAGACTAATGGCCAAGCCATTTTAAGGAAGTAGATATTAAAATTGTTGATACTGAAATACTCTACATTTTAAGATCTTTAATAATGAAATATTAGATAATTTTGATATTTAGTATAAAAATGGTAGATATTACAAGATGTTGAATATTATGGCTATAACCTTATTTATCTTTATACACTCTCCAATTTATCATAATAGGCCGGAAATTCTATGCATTCCATAAGTGTTCATTAAATTCATTTGTAAAGATGTTAAGAAAATTTATGTGAGATGTTTTGTAAAAATACTAGGTCGATATTATAATACTGGACTCAGAGATTTGTCTCATTTTAATAATCCTTGAAGAAGGAATTTAGATGATTGATTAGAGTCCTTTAATATTTTTCAAATGTAAATATTTAGCTCTAAATCTCCCTGTCAACACTGCTTTACTGTGTCCCAAATATTTTGACGTGTTGTATTTTGATTTTCATTTAGTTCTTTGTAATTTCTAAATTTCTTTTGAGACCACTTCTTTGGTCCGTGGATAACATAGAAGGGTGTTTTTTAATTTCCACATGTTTAGATACTTTCTTATTGTGCTTGTGTTGTTTATTTCTGTATTGATTCCACTGTGTTTAGAGAGCACACTCTGTATTATTTCAATTATTTCAAATTTGTTGAGGTTCCTTATATATCCACAAAAATAATCTACTTTGGTGAACTGTCCCATGCATGCTTAAAAAATAATTCTGTATTTTATTATTGTTGGATCAAAGCTTCTATCTACATTATAGTTGGTTGATTGTGTTATCCAATTATCCCATATCTTTACTCATTTTCTAGCTAGCAGTGTTCTATGAAGTGTTAAGAGTGAGGTGTTGAAGTACCCAATAATAAAGGTGAATTTGTCCATTTTTACTCTGTGCTGATTACTTTAGGCTGCATGTGTTTTGAGTCTCTGTATTTTGGTGCCTACACATTTAAAGCTGTTTTATCTTTCTTGTGGATTGATAGTTTCATTGTTACTTGTCTCTTCATTTATACTATATGTCTTTGCTCTCAAGTCTACTTTATCCAATGCTAATATAGCCACTCCTTTTTTAAGTTAATGATTGTGTAATATATCATGCTCCATCTGTTAATTTTCAAAATATCTATGGTTTTGCCTTTGAAATGGGCTTCTTTAATATTGTTGGAACTTTTGTTTTCAATATCTGCCTTTCAGTTGGTATACTTACACCATTTACATTTAAGGTGATTAATGATATTTGAGGGTTTAAGTCTCCAATTTTGTCTTACGTTGTTTCTTTTCTTCTATTTCTGATTTTCTTGTTTACCTTATTTTACTTTCTTATGTATTATTTGAACACTTTATAGTATTCCATCTTGATTTTTTTATAATGTTTTTAGAGATATCACTTGGTATAGTTCTCTTAGTGATAGCTCTGGGTACTACATTATATACACAACTTATCACAGTATATTGTTTTCCTTTTTTAATACTTTGAATGAAGTATAAAAACCTTACCTTCATTAAGTTTCCTTTATCCTCTCCACTTTATAAATATAATTGTCTTTTTAAAAGTGTTTATTTCATATATAGAGAACTACATTTTATGATATTATATTTTTTGCAATTGTCAAATATAATTTTAAATATTCATAAAAAGTAAGATAATGTATTGTATTTATGTGTTTACTTCTATATTTACCAATCCCAGTATCCTTGTTTCCTTCCTCAAGTTCCAAACTGAGAACTGAGATTTTCCTGACATTGAATGTGATTGGATGAGACCTAGTGATAACTAGGCCTACTTTGCATCACATCGTTAAGACTCATTGATGCCTATTGCAGGTAGAAGTTTAGGCTACTGGACATCACTGATACTATTTTGGCAGGTGGATTGGATCACTGACTGGCTTGGCAAAGCAAGGAATTAAAGATCAGCTGCTTACTCAGACACCACTCAGCCAGACATTGAACTGCTGCTGTTTGCTTCTGCCAGGAAAGGGATGGCACAATAGCTCTCTCTGCTAGGCCCCACTAACTCCATCCTTCAGGGAAATCAGAGTGCTACCTGCTTTTTGTGGGAGATAGTAGGGTAGGGATATGAGAACTTGTAAAAAAGGGGTTGCCAAAAAGGTTTTCTTTTGTTAGGCTGCTGTTTTCTATGTCTAGTGAAAAATAGGCTTATTGATGTCTGAATAAAATTTGGTCAAGGAAAGTCTTTGTCAGACACATGGAGAAAATGGCCATCTTCAAGTCAAGGAGAGATATTTCAAAGAAACAAAGTCTATTGACACCTTGGTATTGGACTTATGGTCTACAGAATTGTGAGAAAAAAAAATAATCTTGTTTAAACTATCCGGTGTGTGGTATTTGGCTATGTTAGCTCTAGCAAACTAATAAGACATGATTCAGTAAGTGAAGAAGAATAACCAGATATTCAGTGGATTAGAGTGAGAGATATGGATAGAGGTTATTTATAGCCAAATGATGATACTCAAGAGAGCATGGATTTTGAAAAAGTAATTAAAGATTTCTCTGTCTATATCTCTCTTCTCTACTCATGCTCTCTCTCACTCTAAAACTAAAATAAATAAATAATAAATTTAACCAAGGAAACGAAAGATCTGATAAAAGGTTTTCCTGAGAGAAATCAAAGAGGATACAAACAAATAGATATACATCTCATGTTCATGGATTAAAATAATTAATGTTGTTAAAATTACCATAATACCCAAAGCCATCTACCAATTTGATCGAATTGCCATCAAAACACCAAAAGCATTCTTCACAGGAATAGAAGGAACTTGAAAGAAAATTTTTGTGTAACCACAAAAGATCCTAAATAGACAAAGCAATCCTGAGACGAAAAGGACAAAGCTAAAGGTAATATACTTCCAGATTTCAAATTATACTACAAAGCCATAGTAATAAAAACAGTGGCAGAAAAATAGACACATAAATTAATGGAAAATAATAGATATCCTGGTGTATATAGTCAACTAATATTCATTAGGTGAGCCAAGAGTACCCAATGGGGAAAGGACTGTCTCTTCAACAAATCGTGTTAGGAAAAATGGAGAAACACTTGCAGAGTAATAAAATTGGAACCCTATCTCACACCACTCACAAATTTACTTAAAATGGCTCAAAAATTTAAATCTAATACTGATATCATTAAACTTCTAGAAGAAAACATAGGGTAGAAGCTCTTCAATAATGGTCTTGGCAATGATTTTATGAACATGATGCCAAAAGCATAAACAAAAAAAGTTAAAAATCAATAAATGGGACTACATCAAAATCAAAAGCTTCTGCACAGCAGAAGATAGAAACAACAAAACGAACGTACATAATGGGAGAAAATGTTTGCAAACCATATGTTGAATAAGAGATTAATATCCAAAATATATAAAGAGGTCATGAAACAACAACAGCAAAACACAAACAATCCCATTAAAAATGAACAGAAGAACGAAGTAGACATTTTTACAAAGAGTACAGCAAAATGGCCAACAGGCACATGAAAATGTGCTTAGTATACTGAGGGAAATGCAAATTTAACCGTAATAAATATATCACCTCACACCTCCAAGAATAGCTATCATCAAAGAGACAAGAGACAGCAGATGTGGTCAAGAATGTAGTGAAAGGGGAAACCTTATGCATTGTTGATAAGAATATAAATTGGTACAACCACTAGGGAAACAAATATAAGGATTCTTAAAAAATAAAAATATGATTCCGCAATTCCCCTACTAGCTAAATAACAAAGGGAATGAAAACAGTATTTTGAAAAGATGTATGCACTCCCATGTTTACTGCAGCATTATTTGTAATAGCCAAAATATGGAAACAACTAAAATGCCCATCAATGGATGAATGGATAAAAAATATGTGGTATGTATACACAATAGAATATTATTCAGACATAAGAAAAGAATAAATAAAAATAAAAACTTTAAAAATTCTAAAAAAAAAGAAAACAGAATATTTTGTTATTTACAACACAGATGGACTTTGAGAACATTATGTTAAGTGAGATAAGTCAGACAGACAAAGTCAACTACTGCTTAACATTTATATGTGGAATCAAAAAAAGTCAAACATGTAAAAAACAGAATAAAATAGTGTTTACCAGGTGATGAGGATTGGGAGGATAAGATTGATGTTGTTTAATGGTAAAAATATGCAATGAGTAATAAATAAGCTATAGTAATCTAATGCACTATGTGTATAGACATTATTTTACTATAATTATGTAATGTAATAAATATCTTATAGAGATATTTATTGCAATTATATCACAGTATATAAATATATTAAAACAACACGTCGTACACCTTAAATTTACACAATGTGGCATGTCAAATATATTCAATAAAAAAGAATTAGGAAAGATTAAAAAAACGCGATGGTGTGGAACAAAGACCATATTTAATTTACTTGCTTATCTAAGATTTAAAAATAACAAACGCAACGATAAAGATGCTAACAGCAACAGCAATAATAAAAAATAGCGACAAATCATTTTATGTTTCTTAGTATATGCCAAGAATTATTTTAGTCACTTAGTAAACATTAACACATATTCAATTCTCAAAACACTCTTATTACTATTATTTCACTGATAAGAAAACTAAGGTGTACAAAAGTCATTTTTTCCCAGGGTTATGTAGCTGTTCAGTCACAGGAATACAATTCAAAACAAGATATTTTGGATCAATGCCTCCTCTCTATCTAAATCAACTACAAAGTATGCTAAAATGTACATAGCGTAGGAGAAAAAATAACCTCCCTCAGCTTTTTTTCAAATTCATATATCTAATGAAATCCGGAATGAGGATCCACATAAGTATTCTGCTTCCAAGTTTAGTATTCATATTGTCACTTATAGTTGTATTGAACAAAATATTAACTAAGCAATAAACTGATCAATTGCATGATCTAATCAATTACAATTATTTGTGTTTCCCTGTTAATTGAATTATATAAAGGAAGCTTTAACCTCTAGTACAAAAAGTAGAAAATTTTGAATTATTTAGAAAAAAAAACATTGGTACTAATAATCCATCATTCATTCTTTTAAATTGTTATAGACCCAAACAGTTTCATAATTTAATGCTTGTCTGTATGGTCCAAGTAGTGAAAAAGATTTTTTCTTAAGGCTTGAAATTCAGTTATGTCAGGGAATAAATATTTACACGTAGGAATGGTGATCTGAAACGTGTGCATATTATTCAATCACAGTCATTTATAAAGTTAAATCTCTTTCTATAAAATTGCTTTCACATTTTATAAAGTATTTATTAATTTTAAGACCTAGCTGCTCAGTTTCATTAAATAATTTCTGTGAAGTGTAGAGTAAAGTTCTGTTTCAAAGATCAAGTAATTTGCAGGAGAAGAAAGTTCACTAAGTGTGTATTAAAACACACAGACACAATAGTAAACAAAAATATTTGCTTCCTATCTGAAAGTCTGTGGCTGTATCTGCTGACACTCGGAGACGACGACAGTCTAGCTACAAGGCTAGTGGAAAGAAGTACAGCTCTAAAAATACTGGTTATTCCAATTACCACCTTTTCACAAAGGATGAGATCAATGTACCCGTAGCCTACAGTTGAAGAACTTTCAGAATTACTCAAGTATAATTTATACAGAAAAAAAAAATACATCATGTGGAAAGGAAAAATACATTTAACATTTATTTTTACTTTTTGTTTAGTATAAAGTACATATTGATTTAGATATGGTATAAATGATATAAAATTCAGGTAAGAGTCATAAATTTATTATCAGGAATAATTTAATTATAAAGATCTAAAGGGATATAAAGGTGAATATTTATATAAAAGTATTGAAGGCGAATTGTTTGGAAGAGATTTTAACAATCAGCATTAATTTCATTTAAGTTTCTTTCCCATTATATAATTGGAACCTTAGTCAGTTTCATCCAATTAAATGGCTTAATTGAAATATTATGAAAATGTAAGCAAATGACTAACTGCATTTTGCAAAATTTATCTGTAAACAAGGTAGTCTTCTTGGCATTAAAAATATCAAACGTCTACCAAAAAGCTATTTGAACTACTAAATGAATTCAGTGAACTGCAGGATACAAGATTAATATACATAAATCTGTTGCATTTCTATAAATTGAAAATGAGTTAACATGAAGAGAAATTAAGAAAACAATTCTATTTATAATTGCATCAAAAAGAATGAAATATCTAGGAATACATTTAACATCAAAAGTAAAAGACCTGAACTCTGAAAACTATAAGACATTGAGAAAAGAAATTTAAGATGAAAAAATAAATTGAAAGATACACTGTATTCATAGATTGAAAGAATCGATATTGTTAAATGTTCATACTACTCAAAATAACCTACAGATTCATTACAATATTTATCAAAATACCAATGACGTTGTTTACACAACTAGAACAAAGACTCCTAAATTTGTATGGAAATACAAAGGACCTTGAAAAACCAAAGCAATCTTGAAAAACATAACAAAGCTGTGGGTATCATGCTTCCTGAATTCAAAGTATACTGCAAAGCTATAGTAACCAAAGAAGTATGGTGCTGTCAAAAAAAATAGACATGTAGATCAGTGGATCAGAATACAGAGTCCAGAAATAAACCCATACTTATATATACGATTGATCTTCAAGAAAGGAAGCAAGGATATGCAATGGGAAAAATAAAGACTTTTCAATAAATGGGTTTGGGAAAACTAGACAACATACAAAATAGTAAAACTGGACTGGGGTGCCCAGGTGGCTCAGTCTGGTTAAGGGTCCAATTCTTGATTTCAGCCCACGTCATGATCTTGTGGTTCATGGGATCAAGCCTTGCATTGAGTGGGTTCTCTCTTTTTCCCTCTCTGCTCCCCTTCTCTCTCTCTTTCTTCTCTCTCTCTCTCTCTCTCTCTCTCTCTCACACACACAGAAAATAAATAAGTAAATTTTTAAAAATGCGTTACTTTTTAAAACCATATACAAAAATAAACTCAAAATGGATTAAATACATAAATGTATGACAAGAAACCATAACAATCTAGAAAAAAACATAGGCGCTAAGCTCCTGGATGCATGTCTGAGCAATATTTTTGTGGATCTGTATCTTCAGGCAAGGGTAACCAAAACAAAAATAAATAAAAATACATGAAACTATAAAGTTTTAACAAAAACAAAAAGCTTTTGTGCAGTGAAGAACACCATCAACAAAATCAAAAGGCAGCACACTGAATGGGAGAAGATATTTCCAAATGATATGACCAGTAATGGGTTAATATACAAAATATATAAAGGACTTACATAAGTTAATATAAAAGACAATCAATCCAATTAACAATGGGTAGAAGACCCGAATAGATATTTTTCCAAAGAAGACGTAAAGACATCTTATAGATGGAAAAAAGTGATGTTGGAAAATGTTGGAAAAAAGCTCAACATCACTAATCATCATGGAAATGCAAATCAAAAGCATAATGAGATATCACCACACACTTGTCAAAATGGCTATTAGCAAAAAGAAAATAATAAGCAAATGTTGGCATACATGTGGAAAAAACGGAACCCTCTTGCACTGCTAGTGTGAATGTGAAATGCTGCAGCAACTATAGAAAACAGTATGGAAGCTCTACAAAAAATTAAAAACAAAGAGAAAAAAATAGTAGAACTATGATATGATCCTCAATTCTGCTTCTGGGTATTTAACAGAAAAAAAGTCCACTAATTTCAAAGGGTACGTACTTCCCTATTTTTTATTGCAACATTATTTACAATAATCAAGATATGCAAACACCTAAGTGCCCATGAAGAGATGAATAGATTAAAGTGATGGGGTATATAAACACACAGTGGAATTTTACTCAGCCATAACAAAGAATGGAAGGCTACAAGAAACTAATTTTAGACTTAAAGACACCTGCAGATTGAAACTGAAGGGATGGGAAAATATTTATCATGCAAATGGATGTCTAAAGAAACCCAGAGTAGCAATACTTACATCTGACAAACTGGGCTTGAAAACAAAGACTAAAAAGTGATAAAGAAAGGCATTACATAACTATAAAGGGGACAATCCAACAAGAAGATATAACAATTGTAAATATTTATGGACTCAGCATGGGAGAACTCAAAGGGATAAAGCAATTAATAACAAACATATAGGAACTAATTGATAATAGCAAAATAATAGTAGGGAATTTTTACATCACTTTATGTCAACGGACAGATCATCTAAACAGAAAATCAACAGGGAAACAATGGCTTTGAATGACACACTAGACCAGATGGACATAACAGATATATTCAAAAAATTCCATCCCAAAATAGCAGAATATACACTCTTTTCAACTGCACATGGAACATTCACCAGAATAGGTCAACTGTTAAGTCACAAAACAGTCCTCAATAAATACAAAATGATTGAAATGATGCCATGCATCTCTTTTGACCTCAATGCTATGAAACTTGAAGTCAACCACAAGGAATAATTTTGTAAGATCACGAATACATAGAAGTTAAACAACATGCTACCAAACAATGAAAAGGTCAACCAGGAAATCAAAGAAGAATTTTTTTAAACTACATGGAAAAAAATGAAAAGTCAAGATTCCAATACTTTTGGGATGTAGCAAAGTGATCGTAAGAGGGAAATATATAGCCATATAGGCCTATCTCAAGAAGCAAGAAAAATCTCAAAAAATAACCTAACCATACATATGATGAGTGAGAAAAAGAACAAGACTAAAGCCAGCAAAATGAAGGGAATAATAAATATTAGAACAAAAATAAATGATATAGAAATTAAAAATATATATAGCATATCAATGAAAGAAGGAGATGATTCTTTGATAAAAATAATAAAATTGAGAAGCATTTAGCCATACTTAGCAAAAAGAAAAGAGAAAAACTCAAATAAATAAAATCACAATGGAGAAAGGAGATATAACAACAAACAGCATAGAAATGAAATTATAAGGGAATAATATGAAAATCTATATTCCAGCAAACTGGACAATCTGGAAAAGTTAAAAAAATTCCTAGAAACATAAAAACTACCAAACCTGAATCAGGATGAAATAGAAAACTTGAACACACCAATAACCATCAAAGTAATTGAATCAGTATTCAAAAACTCCCAACAAACAATAATTCAGGGGAATTCTACCAAACATTTAAAGAAAGGTTAATATCTATTCTTCTCAAATTATCCCAAAATATAGAAGAAGAAGGAAACCTTCCAAATTAATTGTATGAGGCCAGCATCACCCTGCTACCAATACAAGATAAAGCCTTTAATAAAAAGAGAACTACTAACCAATATCCATGAAGGACATAGATGCAAATATTTCCAATAAAATACTAGCAAACCATATCCAATAATATATTTTAAAAATCATGCACTATAATAAAGTGGGATTTATTCCTGGATTGCAAGTGCAGGTCAATATTTGCAAATCAGTCAACATGATACACCACATTAATAAAAGAAAGATAAAACCACATGATCATTTCAATAGGTACAGAAGAAGCATTTTTCCCTTTTTTGTTCAGCTTATTTACTTTCTATTACTCTATCTTCTAGGTCAGTAATTCATTCCTTTGCTTCTTCCATCCTACTATTCATTTCATCAAGCATGTTTCTCATTTTGTTTATTGAGCCCTTTATATCACTGCTATGTTATGCTTTATATCTTTAAAGGTCTTACTCATATAAGACTCTTTCATCAAATCCAGTGAGTATTCTTATGATCATTTCTTTAAATTTATTTAAATATCAGGCATGGTACTTATATCTGTTTTTTTTAGATCTCTGGCTGTGGCCTTGTTATTTTCTTTCGTTTGGTATAAATTTCGCTGTGTCCTCATTTTGTCTGTATCTTTATGTCTGTTTCTCTGTGTTAAGAAAGTCAGCTATGTTTTACTCTTGAAAGTAGGGACTTTACAAAGAGGTCCTGGAGTGTCCTGGAGTGTCCTGCAGTGCAGTATCCCTCATTCACCAGAACCCAGAACTTCAGTAGTGTATCCTGTATGCGTTGTTTCCACCCTGCTGTTGAATATGAGTCAGTTTTCCTTGTAGTGCTGCCTTCTGCTCTGACTCTATGGCTGTGTTTGCTCTCTGTGGTGTTAGTGGGACCCAGGCAGGACATCACTGAGGGTGCATGGCTGCCAGGGAACTTGGAATCAGGTCGATGGTGTTAGCAAAATTTGCATTGGGCCACTAATCTTATGTGGGCCACTATCTTATGCTTCATCTCCCAAGTCCTGCAACATCTGGGATTGTGTGCTGAGTTGGTTGGGGACATAAGGCTGGGCCCAGCACTCGGCAATGAGCAGCAATGGCTGGAGGCATGTTGCTGGGTGCAACAGGGAGTAACGGTAGAGTATTACAGGTGGAGTAATGGTAGAGTATGACTCATAGTGGTAGCTATGCGCCAGATGGCTGAGTGTAGTGCATACCTCTTTAACAAAATTAGCTCTGAGCCCAGAGCTGAGGGGAATAGGCTTTGATTAGAGGAAGCCCCAGGAGAACTTGTGGGCAAGGCACACTACTAGCAGGTTAGGTAGAAAATGTCTGTGTTAATTGTTGGTGGACAGCAGAGGAAAATGACACCTTCCAGCTCCCCCAAAATGCTCTGATATTACCATGAACATTCCTGTCTGTTTGTACCCAGTGTTGTGCAAAACACTGTTTTCATGTTGCCTTTCCACACTGGTTCTCTCTCTTTAAGCATGCTAACCCAACTATCAGGTGCTCTCTGTCTCACTCAGTGATGAGTCAGATGACTTTCTAAGCTCCAGGCTCAAAGTTCCACTGATTTTACAAACTCACAGAATTCAGCCCTTCTGGTTTTCAAATCCAAATCTTATAAGGATTAGATTTCCCTGTGTGAACTCCCTGATGTGAGGGCCTGTTCTTTGCACTCTCTTCATGTTTAGCTTTCTCCCTGCTTTGGGCCACCTCTCTCAGCCTTTCTGACCTTCCTAACCTTTCAGATGCAGCTTCTCTTCTACATATTTAGTTGTGGAGATTGTTCTCCCTTTATTTGGATCAATTTCAGTTTAATTGACTTGTATACGGATGGTATCTAGTTGTCAATGTGAGACCCAATGAGCTCAGGAACCTCCTATTCTGTCATCTCCCCAAACTCTATTTTGGGTATGTACCAATTTGAATTCCCACCAACAGTGTAAGAGGGTTCCTTTTTCTCCACACCCATTCCAACACTTATTATTTATTTATTTTTATTTTAGCCATTCTGACAGCTGTAATGTGGTATCTTGTACATTGTATTTGCATTTGTGTGAAGATTGATGATGTCAAGCATCTTTTTATGGTCTGTCATGTGTATGTCTTCTTTGGAAAAATGTCTATTCAGATCCTCTATCAATTTTAGTCAGATTATTTATTATAGTGTTGAGATGTATAAGTTCTTTATATGTTTTGGATATTAACCATTTTATCAGTGTTTTTTTTTTTCAAACTATAAATTTGCATTTCCCTTTGAATGCCATATTGGAAATTTTATATCAAGAAAAATGTTATCTTTATGAATGAGACTTAATGAAAATAATTATTTCCATATTCCTTGTTGAAATAATACTTTAAGCGGGTTTGAGATCTATCAAAAGGGAAATGGGGCAATGCTATATGGTATAATGGCAATGAAATGTGATCAATCTACTAAAAATGGCTAAGATAAATTTATATGTAAATACTTAAAATATACAGCTAGATAAATGTAAAATTATTCTGAATACCCAAGAAATTGATCTGAGGATTGATAGAATACCCTGCACAAATAGAGGGAAAGAAGAGGCAACAATGTGGAATATAGGAAGTGTGGAGATGTGATTTGAGGGAGAATCAGATTGCAGGTGCTGTAGCGGGGAGGGAGCCTTGGTCACAGAGAGAGGTGAGAGAAAGAGAGAGAGGAATGCATAGGGGACCACACAAGGAAAACACTTCTCCAAAGTCATTTACTGTGAAAATGAGAGGGGTTGATTTTCAGGACTTTTTAAAACCGGCAGGACTTGGGGCGCCTGGGTGGCTAAGTCGGTTGAGCGGCCGACTTCGGCTCAGGTCATGATCTCGCGGTCTGTGAATTCGAGCCCCGCATCGGGCTCTGACAGCTCAGAGCCTGGAGCCTGCTTCGGATTCTGTGTCTCCCTCTCTCTCTATTCCTCCCCCACTAATGCTCTGTCTCTCTCTATCTCAAAAATAAATAAACATTAAAAATAATAAAAAATAAATAAAACCAGCAGGACTCCAAGTCTGGAGTTGTAGATGTCCACAGTGTGGCCAGTGTGGAACCGTGAAGGAACTTCAGTTTTCCTGCAGGGAAAGTCAGATAACTTGGGAGAAGATAGCACAAGCTGAGGATCCCCTGGGATACAATGGGACAGACAGTTCTCCCTTCTTGGAGTGCATCTGGGAGTCGGGAGATGTACAATTGTCTTTCCAGGGACAAAAGGGCCAGTGGGCACCATTACTCTTCCCTGCCACTCAGCATAGGGGCAGAGACACCTGCTGAGGGTAGCTAACCTGGACACTGCCTCTTTGCAGTTCTTTATTCCAAACTACATGCCCTTGTGCTTTGGTGCAACTGCCTTTCTGGGACAAAGCTGCATCAGTCCCAGCATGGTAAAACACTGCCCCAAAGTACCAGCAGTGGTCTGCACCATGCCAGGTCCCTAAAATTATGGATTTTGAAACTCAACTGGACTGGGGTGCCTGGGTGGCTCTGTTGGTTAAGTATCCAACTCAACTTTGGCTCAAGTCATGGTCTCATGGTTTGTGAGTTTGAGCTCCATATCAGGTTCTGCACGGACAGCATAGAGCCTGCATCAGATTCTTTCTCTACCTTTCTCTCTGCTCCTTCCCTGCTTATTCTCTCTCTCTCTCTCTCAAAAGTAAATAAACATTAAAAATCTCGGCTGGACTTCCTGGGATAGAACACAGGTGCACTGCATTGTCAGGTAGGCAGACAGCCTGGACACAGACAAGATAAAGGCAGGAAACTAAGGGACACTTGGGACACATGAGAAGACATTGTTCCCTCTTCAGGGAGGGCTTCTTGGACAGCAAAGGGTGGAAACTCCTCTCTTGAGGGACAAGGGAGGAGGCTGTCAACCTTTCTCTCCCCACCTCTAACATAAACTAACTTCAGTAATGAGCGCAGCACAAACAGTGAAAGCCTAAACAGCTTACACTAAGCCCCATCCCCCTGTGCTATGAAGGTACTGTTTTTTGTTTGTTTGTTTGTTTTTTGGCAAGTGTGCCTGAGAACCAGAGAAGCTTGCCCCTCTCCCAGAAGACAGCACAAACCCCTCCACACACACACCACGTTCACTGACAAGAGAGTTCTGCAAAACTTCAGCTCTACTGGAAATAGTATCAGGACTCTTTTAACAAGCAGACCAGGCACACCTAGTTAAAATTGACCACACTCTGGCGAAGGTCCAAACACTCCCCACTGTAGGCAAGACAGAAGTCTGCAGAAAACTGACCTGAGGGAAAGAGCAGCCAAAACACAGCAGCAGAGTATGCACCTCATACACCAGTGTCACTTCCTGAACCGCCAGGCCTAGGATGGTATATGACCTCTTCTGTATAAAGCCATTACTGTCAAGAGCAGGAAATATAACAGGCTTTCCTAACACAGAAAAATACAACAGGCTTTTCTACCACAGAGGAATTCCACCAAACATTTAAAGAAGAGATAATACTTCTTCTCCTCAAACAGTTCCCAAAAAATAGAAATGGAAGGAAAACTTCCAAACATATTCTATGAGGCCTGCATTACCTTAATTATAAAACCAGACTTAGACCTCACTTAAAAAGAGGATTATAGTACAATATCCCTGATAAACATGGATGCGGAAATTCTCAACGAAATAATAGCAAGTCAAATCCAACAGTACATTAAAAAACTTATCATGTTAAGTGGGATTTATTCGTGGGCTGCAAAGGTGGTTCAATATTCACAAATCAATCAACATGATACATCACACGAATAAAAGAAAGGATAAGAACCATATGATCCTCTCAATAGAGGCAGTAAAAACATTTAACAAAGTAATATATCCATTCTTTATAAAAAACCCTCAACAAAGTACGGATAAATAGAACATAACACAACATGATAAAAGGCCATATAAGAAAGACCTAAAGCTAATATGATCCTCAGTGGGGAAAAAAATGAGAGCTTTTCCTCTAAGATTTGAAACAAGACAGGGATGTCTAATCTAACCATTTTTATTTAACATAATACTGGAAATTCTAGCCTCAGCTATCAGAAAACAAAAATAAATAAAAAGCATCTACCTCAAGAAGCCAAATTTTCATTATTCATAGAGGTCATGATACTCTATTTAGAAAACTCAAAAGACTCCACCAAAGAAAATTGCTAGAAGTGATATGTGAATTCAGTTAAGTTGCAGGATACAAAATTATTGTTCAAAAATCTGTTGCATTTCCATGCACAAATAATGAAGTAGAAGAAAGAAATTAAGGAATAGATCCCATTTACAATTGCAGTAAAACCCATAAGATCCTTAGGAATAAACATAACCAAAAGGTAAAATATCTATACTCTTGAGAACTATAGAATACTTTTGAAAGAAACTGAAGATGGAATATCACTCAGTCATAAAAAATAGTTAAATATTGCCATTTTTGCAAGGATCGGATGGAGCTAGAGTGTATTATGCTAAGTGAAATAAATTAGTCATAAAAAGACAAATACCATATGATTTCACTGATACATTAAATTCAAGAAAGAAAACAGAATAGGGAAAAATATAAGAGAGAGGCAAACCATAAAACAGATACTTAACTAGAGAGAACAAACTGAGAATTGTCGTAGGGGTTGTGAGCAAGGGGATGATTTAAATGGATTATGGATATTAAGGTGGCACTTGTGATGAGCACAGGCTATTACATGTAACTGATGAATCACTAAACTCTACTCTGGAATATAATACTACACAATATGTTAACTAATGAGAATTTAAATAAAAATTTGCAACAAACAAAAATAACTGCCTAAAAGTTGTGTAAAATTGTTATAAAAAATTTTAATACAAACTAATGTCTGGCATATACATGGTAATAATATACAAGCATTATTTTCAACAATTTATACTACTTGAGAGTTTCTACTTGTTAGGAATAATTTAGAAATACCTCCATATTGTACCTCGCTTTAGTTAGCAAACATCAAGACAATGACAACACAAATAACTACAACTGCTAAAGAAAAAGGTAAGATAAAGCTTGTGTATTATTATTTTTTCTGTTTTCTTTTTTTTAACATAGACAATGGAATATCTTTATTTTTTTAATTATTTTTTTTTAATTTTTAAACAATTTATTGTGAAATTGGTTTCCATACGACACCCAGTGCTCATCCCAACAAGTGCCCTCCTCAATGCCCGTGATCCAATCTCCCCAATCCCATATCCCCCATCAACCCTCAGTTTTTTCTTAGTATTTAAGAGTCTCTTATGTTTTGTCTCCCTTTCCTCTCTGTGGCTTTTTTTTCTTTCCCCTACTCCCCGCCCCCATGGTTTTCTGCTAAGTCTTTCAAAATCCACCTATGTGTGAAAACATACAGTATCTGTCTTTCTCTGACTGACTTATTTCACTTAGCAAAGTCACTCATCATCAGGGAAATACAAATCAAAACCACACTGGAGATACCACCTCACACCAGTCAGAGTGGCTACAATGAACAAATCAAGAAACTATAGATGCTGGTGAGGATGTGGAGAAACAGACACCTTCTTACACTGTTGGTGGGAATGCAAACTGGTGCAGCTGCTCTGGAAAACGGTGTGGAGGTGCCTCAGAAAAATGAAAATAGAACTACCCTATGACCCAGCAATAACACTGCTAGCACTTTACCAGAGAGATACAAGAGTGCTGATGCATTGGCGCATGTGTACCCTGATGTTTATAGCAGCACTTTTGACAATAGTCAATTCAAAAGAGACTAAATGTCCACCAACTGATGAATGGATAAAGATGATATGATATATATATATATATATATATATATATATATATATATATATACACACACACACACACAATGGAATACTACGTGGCAATGAGAAAGAATAAAATCTGGCCATTTGTAGTTTTTATTTAATCAATAAAATCAAAAGGGCACAGAATCAATATCTCGATGTTTTGTTAAGTGATTAAAACCAGCATATGATAACATGTATTATATAACCTTACATTTGTACAAAGCGAAAACAAGCATCTACATGCACATGTATGTTTGTGTAAGGAATAAAAATGAAAGGAGAGGCATCCAGCGTTTGACAACAGTTATTTTGATGGATAAGATAATAGCATGAAAGGGAACTTGTTGATTTTATTTTATGCACTTATGTATAACCTTTAAGGGTTTGAATGCAACCTCCATGAGGTCAGGCCTTACATATCTTATTTCCGCCATAATTCCAGTGCACAGAAATAAATATTTTACATTAATAAACAATCAAGTTTAAATTGTCATAGGGTACACATAACTTTTGTAATACTAATTATGTTAGTGTTTTGTAAGTCATTATGTACAATTAAAAATGTTATTATTATAGTATTGCTCTGGCAATAACTTTGACCTATATATGACTTCTGAGCTTATTTCTACATCTCTCATATGTCTAGTCTTACCCTTTTCAGAAGCATAAAATGCTACTTTGTAAACATAGTATTGAATATCAATCATTTGATAAATGAGCAACTACAGCAAATATTCTAATTTTAAGTACATTCTTAATTAAAAATGATAAAAAGTAAGGAGTTAAATAACTCTTGTTCTATTATTCCATTTTAGGAACCATATTTATCTTTTTATTTTGTGGTAATATTTCCAAGTGTTATCATTTGAAGGATTTAGGGCATCACATTTGTGGCCTTGGTGTTAGAAAACTAAATGTTTTCATATGCATTCTTCCATTTGGGCCTTAAGCAAATTCTGTCACCTACTCTACTTTAAAATGGAAAAAAAATTGAAGTTCTGGAAAGTAATTTGCTCAAAACCTCACAGATAATAACTATTCCTAAAAGTACTCTCAGAAGTAACCTACAAGGTTATCAACGAAACTTCTCACCAACATTCCCTGCTTAGAAGAAACCAAGAAATGGTTTGTGGTTTGTAATGTCATATGCATTAACAATGTTTTTTTACTATCTCTTTTCGTACGTTAAACTAATGTGCCTTTAATCTAATATTGCAATTTAAATAGTTGAAGGAAGTGGGCACGACATGGAGTGGTACATATTTCTTAATTCTCATTTATAGATAACATATATGAAAAATAAAACTTTAATTTATAGAGGATGTAGAAATACCAAATTGTGCCATGTGTAATTTTACATAGTGCAATCACGTGTAATGGGATTAACAATATGTTAATATTAACAATATTAACAAATATAATAATAAACTTATGTGGAAAACATCTATTCATGTGCAATAGACTTGGGCTGTGGGCATTCGCCTAGTCAGAATGGCACATCTAACAGCTCCATTTACACACATTCTTGAAGAAAACAGAAAAGAATCATAGTTTCTATACACTGAGGTTTCCATATATTGTCAACACTTTATTTTGTGTAGGTCATTTTTGTACTTTTTATTATGGTTTGCCTTTCCTGTTTCAGACAAACAGAATTCTGAAAGAATCTTATTTTTTCTTTACTTCCTGACAGTTTAACAATGCCTGAATTGTGTAGGTAGCAATTGAACATCAACTCCAAGTCTTTAATAAATCCCATTCACAATTGAAGCTATGTTTTTTTTCAGGACAATGACCACCCCAACACATGGAGAAACAATATATGTTCATACATATTTGTAAATACTTAAAAATTGGCATTTCGAAATAGAAATTAATATTTAAGAGTTCCTGAAAACACGCACATGTAGACCCACACATATGCACACACACATACACACATACACACATACACACATAGGTGTAGAGAGAAATAGGAAGTGGAAGAATTATATTTTACTTAAGGTTATATGTTTTTAAAATAATTAAAAATTGCATTATAAATGAGTTTAGAATGAAGAAAAAGGAAAAAAAGAGTAAGATGAATTTCAAAAACAGTTAACAGTAATATTGCCATGGTTAAGACTGAGAGTTGAAGTATATATTTCATGATGAATAATATTTTTAGACATTAAAATGCTTTCTAATCATACAAATTAGTCAGCAGTTACATGGAAAAGTTAAAGTTCAGGCATTTCTTACTGATCTGTGAGCACCAAATGACATGGGGGTTATGGAAACTTTATATTTTGCTTTTCTTATTTCATTGTCTTTTTTTTGGCATCAATGCCATTTATTTTTGAGTTGAATTTATCAAAAGCTTGCATTTTAGCATAATAAATAAAGCAAGATAGAAAAATATTCAGATTAAAAGAAAAATCTCAAACGCTTTCAAACTATTCAAAACACAAGTATAAAAATAGCCATTGAGACTGTTGAAAATTATGTTGTTTTTTTTTGGAGCAAATTTTCTGGAGGATTATACACCTTCAACATTTCTAAAGGGTGTGTGTGTGTGTGTGTGTGTGTGTGTAAAGGATGCTGGGGTAAAGATAAAGATGGTTATTCAGCTATTTTTCTTTTCTCTCTTAGGATTCAGGAAAAAATATACCTGCATCCCTGGAAAAGGGAGTGGAAGAGAAATCAGATAAATTTGAGTATGTGAAGCCCTGAAGGGATCTATTGCCAAATAGCAATTTGTATTCAGACCTTATTTTTTGTGTGCTTTCTTGGATCCCTCTGCACTCCATTCCATTATCATTCTAATATCTATAGTTTACTGCTATTTATCTGAAGCAATTTTAGAACAGCAATTAAGTTGGCCAAGTTGTTCAGCTATAAGAATCTACATCTCTTCTGTTATATGCTAGGGGTTAGACTATTGAATGTAACCTCTTTTTTACTCTAAAAGATCTTTTTAATTGTTCTTTGCATATATGTGTTTCTACTACCATAGGAAGCAGATTGATACAGTGAAAGGAGACCAGGGATCATGCATTTTCTGAGTGTAGGATCAAGTGATGACTTTGTCTTCTGAGATCTTATGTGACTTTGGGCAAGGGCTATCTGCTTTAGGACCTATTGGAAATAATCATAAAAGCCCATTGGAGGCAGTAAGGCAAAACTATACCATGGACTCCAAAGTCTGACTGTCTTCCTTGAGATCTTGGCTCTGCCACTTATACAGTCTAACTTTGGAAAACTTACTTAACTTCTTTGTCCTTCGGTTTCATCATTTGTGTAATACAGATGACACTAGTACTTCATGCAGAACCAGGTCTGCTGTGTCCAG
This sequence comes from Paguma larvata, assembly GCA_030068075.1. NCBI lineage: Eukaryota > Metazoa > Chordata > Mammalia > Carnivora > Viverridae > Paguma > Paguma larvata. The sequence goes on from CM057830.1 coordinate 68,023,151, forward strand.
AGCCCTTGCTATTTCTATTACACCATGCTGAGATAACTTAAATGAAAGCTCATTGAAATAGACAAAGTAATAGGAATTAGAAACATCAACAAAATGAAAAAAATACAGTGAGCAAAAGAATGAATAAATAAAAATAAAGAAGCATTTAAAAAACCCTCATTTTCTATCTCACTGAGGAAGCCAGTATTTCAAAAGAGCTCTTGTTTTAAGCTTTCTTTAAAACAAAAAACTAAAGTGAACATCTATCAAACCACAGCAGGCAGGAAATGCCAAAGATGTTAACCTTCCTCTGGAAACACATGACTTCCATTGTTGAAAGTGTAAATCTGGGAACTTTTGTAGGAAGGACATGAGCATATCTTAGTTACCACTAGGCTCCATAAATATCCAAGTTTAAATCATGTGAGACTTCATAGATTACAGTCAGAGTTGCAGTGATAGTAAATTAAAGAGAGAGTAAACTTGCTTCTTAGGAAATATTTGGTCTACCCACCTACTTAGAATTCTAGGTTTTAGGGTCAGGCAAAGCTCAAATAAACAGCAAAAATATATTTGTTTTCTATAACTGTAGGCCATCAAAACCACTAATTGGTTTAGACTAATAAGAAAATAAAATGTTAAATTTAAAAATCTGAAACAAAACAAAAACAAAAGTAAACTGATTATTAGCATTGCATTGATGAAACTAGTTAAGTGAACCTTCCCACTTTTTATTTGTGTATTTAAATTCTTTAAAATGTTTATTTTTGAGAAAAAGAAAGACAGAGCGTAAGCAGGGGAGGGGCGGAGAGAGAAGGAGACACAGAATCTGAAGCAGGCTCTAGACTCTGAGCTGTCAGCACAGAGCCTGATGAGGACTCAAACTTAGGAACCAAACTCAGAACCATGAGATCATGACCTGAGCTGGTTGGACCCAGGTGCCCAAAACCTTCCTACATTTTAAAATTTTAAGCCCTACCTGTTTCTGAACATTTTGACCATAACCTTTGGTCAAAGTAATCTTTACAATTGATCTATTATGGTAGCATGATCAACATCTGCAGTATTCTGATATTCTTGTATTATGAGATATTTTATCATTATTATATTATTATTATCTTAGCCTATTTCTTTTTACCTTTAATCAGTAAGAATAAAAAAGAACATTCAAGTTGGAAATGAATAACTTGGGGATAATAAATTGGTATTGTGAAGACTGCATGAAAATAGTCTAAATCATATTTTATTTTGAACCAGAAAATGTTATATATGTGTGTGTGTGTTGTATGTTTACTAATGTATTAACATATACATTTGTAACTATTCTTGACATAATTTCAGAAATAACCAATCTAAACATATGAATAATCTCTATCATCTCTCCAAATATGTCAATTAATCTTGATTATCAATAAGTTAATATCTTATCATCACACATTCAGAATAACTTTGTAAAAATACAAGTTAATGTTGGCTAAAATCATTGTCCTATTATAAATTTTAATTCTTAAAAATTACAATCTTCTTTAAGATAAAAATAAATATATTTTGCTAAAACAAAGTGAAAAAAAGATAAATCACAGATAATACGAGTATATATTAAGTCTAAGTTGACTTTTCCATTTTGTTTTGATATGCTTGCTTAAAAAAGATAACAGTTTGGGGTGCTTGGGTGGCTCAGTTCGATAAGTGTCCAACTTTGGCTCAGGACATGACTGTGTGGTCTGTGGGTTCGAGCCCTGCATCAGGCTCTGTGCTGACAACTTGGAGCCCGGAGCCTGCTTTGGATTCTGTTTCTCCCTCTCTCTCTGTCCCTCCCTTGCTCGCACTCCCAAAAATAAATAAATATTTAAAATATAAAAATAAATATTAAAAAAGACAACAGTTCCTATGTCAAGAAAGCATTATATGATTGTCAAAGGTTAAGGTTCCTAATATATCTTTGAATTCCTTTTTGCTCACATGGTACTGCTTCACAATGGCATTTTTGAAGAAATCAAGGTACCTTTCTTTGCTTATAGTCTTAATAGCATAATTCCTATAAAATAATAATTTTTAAGCTGAGTTTTATGATACAGTTTTTGAACTCTATAACCAATAATTTTTGGACTCTGTAAGTTTAATTCACACTGTTTATAATCTGTATCTTTTCCAAAATAATAAATATAATTTTTCACATTACAAAATTAATAGCTTTAATTTCCTGCTTGCATAAAGCATGGAAAGAACGAAAGAAAGTCTCAATTACTAAGGAACTAGTATGAATTGTGCCAAATATTTTGTTTGTGTATCTAATTTTCAGAAGAATAAGTTCTTTGGATAATTATTTTTGATTAAAAAAACATATCTGTACATTATAAATTTTACAGCTTAATGGATTTATCAAGTTTTGATCGTATACTTGAAATAATGGAACCAAATGTGGGCCATGAAAGTAGATCATTGTAGCACTTATAGCTTTTATTTTTCTATTAATCTCGAATCACATCCATCTGATAAAAGTGAGTAAGGGAGATGAAGCAGTAGAAGAATTATAGAGGGTAGGAGTGTTATCTGATCACAAAAACGTAGTGAGATTGATGGTATTTGAACCTTATTCAATATGAGTGACTATATCTTTATAATGTATGGTTGGGGCAGAATAGTAGATATTAGAGACTAGAATTTAGAATGAGCAATTCATGTGGACATTCATTCTATCCAGGATTACTCATGGAAAAAGATGAGATGCTTTCCTCAACGTGCTCTATTTATCTCCAAAAATGATTTCTCTAGTTAGAAGGATCTATAGGTCTAGTCAGCACTAAATGAAGGAATTAAGAGAAAAGAAAAACTGGAGATGTAGGGATTTCTGCAAAAGGAAAATAAAATAATTATGAGTAACTGAAGAAACTAGAAAAATATGTGTAAAAAATCCATTCGAGTGTGTAGACTGTGGTTTAAGTAGGCTTTTGTTGGCAATTTGGGAATCTTGCTACCATGTAATACATGTTTCTATAAGAAATGCACTTTAATATGAAAATATAAACAGTTAATATATTTATGCACTTTTTGAATGTAATTTTTGTTCAATTTGGGAGAAACTGATTGAATTCCTACTATAAACTGAGTATTGTATGAAATGTTGTATTAGAGTAGAGCTAAATCAACGTTTTCTCTTAAAGGACTAGATAGTAAATATTTGTGACTTTATGGACCATATGGTCTCTTTTGCAATGACTCAACCTTGCTGTTGTAATGTGAAAGTAGCCACAAAAAATATTTTAAAAAGTATTTTTAGTATTTATTTTTTAAATTTATTTATTTTTTTGAAAGAGACAGAGACAATGCAAGCAGGGGAGAGGCAGAAAGAGCAGGAAAGAGAGAGAATCCCAAGCAGGCTCCAGGCCACCAGCATGGAGCCTGATAGGGGGGTTCAAACTCAAACTGTGAGATCATGACCTGACTCAAAAGAAAGAGTGGGATGCTTAATCGACTGAGCCACCCAGGTTCCCCCACAAACAATATTTAAATTAATGAGTGTGTTTAAATAAAACTATATTTATGGATATTGAAATTGGGATTACCTATGATTTTTATGTACCATAAATAGTGTCCCTCTTGATTTTCTTCAACCATTTAAAAATGTAAAATCATTCTTGTTCATGGACCCTAGTTTCTCTTATATAAAATTTAAATCTTGTTATCCATTTCAACCCCAAATTAAATAATGGATTATTTGAATCTGAAACACTTGGTATATTAAGACCATAGATGGTTAATATTTATGAACGCACTTCCAAAATAGGATAATTTATTAACTACTTTTTCATTGAAGATATTATCACAGTGAATGGGAGACAGCAGGTTTGACATTATGCCAGTCTCTTACCAATGTTTCTTGCTTCCTGGTATTTATATCTTTGAGTGGTACCCTCCCACACTGAGTAGGACTGACACATATAGCCAATAGGACACTACAGAAATGACAGTGTGCGCCTACTCAGTCTAAGCCATTAAAGACACCACAGCTTTTGCCTTGCTCTTTCTTGAATCACTAGTTCTAGTGGAAACCAACTACCATGGCATAGGAACACTCAAACATTACTGTAAAAAGTGCCGATGGTAAAATACTGAGTTGGAAACGTTGTTTTCAAAAGAAAAGTAAATGAGCTCCTGATATATCAGAGAGTGATGTGCTCTCTGATATATTATGTTTTATTCTGAACTGTGATAAAAAGAGAGGGGTTAACGTAACTTTGACTTAGAAATGAGAAAACAATCCTAGGAAATTAAATATCTGAGAAAAATAATTTAGACAAACGCTAACACTTGGTATACAAACCTAAGAGGTATCTTTATTTAAGAAAAATATTACATCAAGGATCAAGTCTGCATTGTAAATATGATTCTGTCACAATCCTCAACAAGTTTTTTGAAGTTGTGAGACTTTAGTTTTACAGGCACAAAGGCATGTTTAGCACAGGTGGACTCTAGCAGTCTCATAACTTCATATGTAGACTTCCTGCCTTTCTCAATGCATCACTTCAAAATTCAGCACTGATTTGACTGCCATCTGTTTATAAATACAAACAAAAATGGAAAAACAAATATTTGAAAAAGAAAATATTGGAATATTTTGGTATTTTAAACTAATAAGTTTTGTGCTCCAAAAATTACTGAAAGTTTGTCTAACTCTTCTCCCATTTAACAATAATGATACTGCTTATGAGTGAGTAGCAGTCCTTCCCCCTTCAATGTTCAAAGGTACTACCATGCTATAACTGTGTAGATTAGGTTAGATTTTTTAAAGACAATGGTTTCTATAGAAGGTGGTATGTGACATGAGATCTGAATCAATATATTTATTTTAAATCATTATTTTTTGTCATACTATATAAATTTGCAATCTCACCTGCCCAACTTTATTTCACAAGTACTTAATAAAAGTTGATGCTGCCCAAACACTGGAGTCTCAACATACATGCCGTATTTATTTCAAAAAATTTCAAAGTAAAGTGTTCTCCACAAGAAAGTTTAATCCTAAACAACAAAACCTTATCATGTTTCTTTTATCTTAGTCAGCTTTTCCAATTTTGAAAATTCATGCACATGAATATTTGCCCTCTTCAACATTGGGTTAAACGAACCTAACAAGAATTCTTTGTGGTATTCTTCTCAAAGCCCTTAATATGCTAATGCAAATTTTGAGTGTCCTAGAAGGAGTATAATATAAATCATTAACCAAATATATCTGACTACAGAGTCCATTTTAAGAAATACTGATCCAACTCACATCCAGAAACTAAGATCAGAGTACATAACATCTGACAACATTCATTTTACTTAAATGGTCTGAACTATCCTTACTATCTCTGCCTTCAATATCAGTTGCCTGATATTACTGAGGTCTCATTATAATAATGATATCAAACCCTTTCATCTGTTTCAGTAAAACGGAGCTATAAATGAGAATTATTCTTTCGCCACCTGAAGTAAGTGCTTTCAATATAAAGTTTCATTAACAATCTATGTATTCTGTCTAAACAACTCACTGTTCTTTTGGAACAAAATATTTTGAGAAAAGGTTCACGTGGAAATTAAGCTCTTGAATTGCAGCTGAAAATTCAAATTTAGCAGCAATCAAATATATATATATATTTATTAAGTTATAGCTAAAAGAAAAACACATTTGAAGTTAATGGAAGCTAAAATACTACAGTCACGGTGACCATTTTCAGACAAACTTCCAAAGGCTCATTGCCTTTCAGTTATGAAAGGGCATTCTTTGTATGATACTTTTGTGTGCCTAGGTTACAATAAAGAAGTTATCCAAATAAATTTTCTTCAATGTACTTTCTAATAGGTAGGCTTCATTCATAGGCACAGTATTTGTAAATTACATAAGACTTAAACCGATGAGGCTTTTATATTAGATCTCATCTAGAAAGTTTTTCCTTATCCATTGCTCCTTACTATACTAAACCCTTCTGAGAACTGATTTAGAGCATGACTCTCAAAAACACTTGTGAAGTGTTTGTAACCAAGTCTCCACTTTCTTTCCACTTTTCCACATAAAATAACATTTTATTCACTTTTGTTTATTCAGATATTATTTTCATTATAAAGGTTTCTCTCTAGGAAAATCTCTCATATTGATACTTTATATTCAATTACAAATTGATGTCACAGAATCATAGAACAATGGGAGTTGAAACATGTGAACAATCCTGAGAATAATTGAGGGTTTTTATTCTTTGACAAATTTCACACGTCAGTGTCTTGCTTTAGAGTTTCCCTTCCTAAATTTTCTAGGAAAGACACTATTAAATGTAAATACAAATAAACTGGTGAAGTTCTCTCAATTCATGAGGACATAAGATGGGTGTAGCTAATAAGAAAATAAAAATCAAAATCTTAAAACTTCTGGTGGGAGCTAGGAACACCTAGAATAATTCTCTGCTGAAATAAAAAGTCACAGCATCTTGATAGCACCAAGGAAAATTTATAGAGAATATTATTATTTGAAAATATAATTTTAAGTTTATTAATTGAGACTAATAATTACATATGCATATGCACACATACATAAACACTGACATTAATATATATGATAGGGAAGAGCAAGATCTTTGGAGTCAGACAAACTTGAATTCAAGTTATAGCTGTTGTGTTATCAGCAATGTCAATTTATGCCAACTACTTAATTTCTAGTCACTATAGTCCATATCTTTTCATCAGAAAAGTAAGGATAGTAATAGAACATAGAAATTTGGGGGACATTCAGAAGATTACGCTCAGCAATGCATATTGAGTGCTTAGCATAGTTTCTGGCACATAGTAAAAACTGACAAAGTGAATGATTCATGACAGTGAGGACTTGATTCATGACATTCTCTGAGACTGATTTTTAGCCAAGATTACAAATGATGATTTCATAATTTCTTAAACATACATTTGAATGAGGATGTATATTTTTGATATTAAAATAGTACAGGTTTCTGATTTCTTAAATGTGGTTACAAGGATAATACAAGTCACCATCTCCAGGGATGTCCATTGTTTTCAAATATATCTTCCAAGAAATTGAAATACATACTTTTAAATACCTTATTTCTGGATGGGGCCAACATGACAGAGAAGTAGGAGGACCCAATATTCCCCGTGTCTTTCAAACTAAGAAGGACTGAAACCAAAGGAATCTCAAGCCCAAGAGTCTGGGAGAAAAGGTGTTGCAGTCTACAAGGAATGGAAAGTGAGACCCAGAAAATGCCCCAGAAAATGTGGGTGTAATCTGGGGCAGATAAATTGAACTGTGGGGTATGGAGCTTAGGGGAGGGAGAGCCTTCATCAAAGAAATCCGGGAAAGTGCAGAGCGGGCCACAGAGAGAAAAAATGGACAAAGAATGAGAGACCACCATCCAGTCCCTAACTGCAGGGCTTTTGAAGAGTAGTTCTGTTCCTAAGAGCAGAACTCTCAGCAAAACTCTCCACACCCTGGGGCCAGCAGCAGCGGCCCACTCAGCCTGTGTCACGCAGAGGCACCTAGCCGCCTGTTGATGGCTTCTCACCCAGGGACACAATTTACAGCAAAACCAGGTGTAGCAGGCAAAGACTGTCAATAACGCAGATAAACGTGGGGTGTGCGACCGCCCAACAAAACCCACTACACCGGCACCCCTTGCAGAGCGAGGATGGAAAAAAAAGGGGCAATTAGAGACTCTGGGACCTGGAAGAAGGGACTGGGGGGGATGCCAATGTGGTCTCCCAAGCCCACAAAAACCTGCTGCAGGAAGCCATCCAGGCAGCAGTGGAGACAGCACCAGCCTACACCAAACCACATGCCTCCTCATAGGATAGAAGCCTTTCTGCGGGAGTGATAGACGCACAGTTCAGACTGTTAACCTGGATTGCTCCAGGTCACTTCTTCTTTTTTAAATATATGCTCCTCTTTCTCCTTACCGATCCCCACCCCTGAGCTGGCCATCCAGGTATTGGCTGGCTTAAACAGACTTTTAACCCACTCTCTCAAGGCATGTTCTACACCTCCTTCTGTACTTTCCTATCTCTCTCTCTACCAGGCCACATAGTTCACCTGGGCAACATCTATCTTCATTCCTTTTTCCTTTCATCCGTACTTATTCTGATTTCTCTCTTACTGGATTAAAACTTTCATTCTCTACCTGGTCAAAGTTCATTTTCTTCTTCCCCTGCACCTGCCATTACTCTCTCTGTATATGCTCTGCCATCAGCACAGTGCACTCCCTGTCCTTAAAGTGTAGCTGGTGCTTCAGGACATATGCCTTCACAGTGTCATTTGTTATACTTTTTTCTGTTGTGAACCACTTGTCTATATCATTTGTTGGTACATTTGAGTGTTTCTGTTTTCTGTTTGTCTGTCGGTCTGTTTTCCTCTCCAGGGCGACCTCAAGAAACAATCCAAAACACACTTAGCCAAAATGACGAAATGGAAGAATTCACCTCAAAAGAAACTACAGGCAGTAGAGACAGCTCAAGAATTGACGAAAAGAGTGACTCAGTAATACCCTTATCTTTCAAACCCAAAAGCATGGAAACCAAAAGGCTCTCAACTCCAAGGATCTGGGAGGAAAGATGTTGCAGTATACAAGGAATGGAAAGCAAAACACGGAGAAGGCCCTAGTAACCGTGAGTTTAATCTGGGACGGATAAAGCGAACTCGGGGAGCTGAACTGAGGGGACCAGCAGCAGCGACCCAGTCAGCCCAAGTTACACAGAGGCACCGAGTCACCAGCAGCGGTGAGCCCACCCGGGGAGCCACCGAAAGCGGTGCACCTAGCCACCCGGGGAGCGCAGCCACCCCGGGAGCCACCAGCAGTCATGCACCCAGCCACCTGTGAAACGCCTCTAACCCAGGGACACGATTTGCAGCGTGGTCCGGTGTGGCAGGCAGAGTGAGCTAGCCTGTGGCAGCCCAGCAAGACACACTATGCCAACACCCGTTACAAAGTGAGGACAGAAATAGAGGGGAAGAGGGGACTGGAGGGCGCCATTGCTGTCCCACAAGTCCACGGTCACTCCAAGAGCCATCCCTGCGGCAGTGGAAGTGGGACCGCCTAAACCAAGCCACGCCCCTACTAAGAGTGACGCCTTTCAGTGGGAGCTACAGACACCAAGTTCAGATTGGTGCCTGAAGCAACTCCAGGGCGACTTCAAGAAACGATCCAAAACAGAACCAGTCAAAATGACGAAATGGAAAAATTTTCATCAAAAGAATCTACAGGAAGTAGTGACAGCTCAAGAATTGATGAAAACGGATATATATAAGCAACAAAACAGAACATGAATATAGAAAGATAATCATTAACCTAATTGCTGGGCTTGAGAAAAGCACAGAGGAATGCAAGGACTCCTGCGCGGCAGAGTTCAAAGACCTTAAAAACGGTTAGGAAGAATTTAAAAAGTCCTTAAATGAAGTGCAAAGCAAATCGGAAGCAGCAACAGCACAAATTGAAGAGGTAGAAGAGAGAGTTAGTGAACTAGAAGATAAAATTATAGAAAAAGAGGAAGCAGATAAAAAGAGAGAGAAGCTGATCCAGAACGAGGAAAGGAGAATTCTGGAGCTGAGTGAGGCACTCAAATGAAACAATATCCATATCATAGGATTTCCAGAGGAAGAAGAGAGAGAGAAAGGAGTCAAAGGGGTACTTGAACAAATCATTGCTAAGACTTCCCCAACATGAGGAAGGAAACGGGCATGGAAATCCAAGAGGCACAGAGAACTCCCCTCAGAGGGAACTTGAATAAACCTTCTGCAAGACACATCACTGTGAAACTGGCAAAATATAAAGACAGGGAGAGAATCCTGAAAGCAGCGAGAGACCAAAGGGCCTTAACATACAAAGGCAGAAACATAAGGGTTGTAGCAGACTTATCTACAGAAACACTGGAAGCAAGAAAGGAATGGCAGGATATCTTCAATGTGATGAGCAGAAAGGATATGCAACCAAGAATCCTATATCCGGCTAGCCTGTCATTCAGAATAGAAGGAGATATCAAGGATTTCCCCAACAAACAAAACAGAAGGAATTCATCACAAATAAGCCAGCATTACAAGAGCTCTTGAGGAGCACTCTATGAAGAAAAAGTTGCAAAGAACACAAACTACCCAAGACAGCCTTACAAACATGAAAACTACAGATAACACAGTGACGATAAGACCATATTTTTCAATAATAACAATGAATGTAAAAGGACTAAATGCACCAATCAAAAGACATAGAGTAACAAAATGGATTAAAAAAAACAAGACCCAATTATTTGCTGTCTTCAAGAGACTCATCTTAAACCGGAGGACACCTTCAGATTTAAAGTGAGGGGATGGAGAACTATCTACCATGCTACTGGATGTCAGAAGAAAGCCTGAGTAGCTACACTTATATCAAACTACACTTAAAAAAATGATATAATAAGTGATGAAGAGGAACATTATGTAATAGTCACAGGGACCATCCAGCAGGAAGAGCTAACAATTATAAATATCTACCTGCCGAATTCAGGAGCACCCAAATTTGTAAAACAACTAATTACAAACATAAGCAACCTTGTCGATAATAATATCCTAATAGTAGGGGACCTTAACACTCCACTCTCAGCACTGGAGAGATCCACAGAACAGAAAATCACCACAGAAACAATGGCCCTGAATGACACATTAGAACAGATGAGCCTAACAGACATCTTCAGGGCCCTCCATCCAGAAGTAAGGGAATTTACATTCTTCTCAACTGCACACGGTACATTCTCCAAGAGAGTCCACATTCTGAGACACAGGGAAGCTCTGAATAAATATAAAAAAATGAGATGATACCATGCACACTTTCAGGAGTGCTCTGAAACTTGAAATCAACCACAGGAAAAAGTCTGGAAAATATCCAATAACATGGAGCCTAAGGAACAACCTACTAAAAGACGAGTGGGTCAACCAAGCAATCAGAGAAGAAATTAAAAAAATACATGGAAACAAATGAAAATGAAAACACAACAATCCAAACTCTCTGGGATGAGGCAAAGGCAGGCCTGAGAGGGAAATATATTGCAATCCAGGCCCACCTCAAGAAACAAAAATCACTAACACAAATTCTAAAGGCAGGCCTAAAAGAACTACAAGCAGAACAACTAAGACAACCCAAACCCAGCAGAAACAGAGAAATAACAAAGGTCAGGGCACAAATTAATCACATGGAAATAGAAAAAGTAGTGGAACAGATTAATGAAACCAAAAGCTGGTTCTTTGAAAAAATAAACAAAATAGACAACTCTCTAGCCAGGCTTCTCAAAAAGAAAAGAGAAAGAACTCAAATAGATAAAATGAATGAAAAGAGAGTAATTACAACCAACCCCTCAGAAATACAGGCATAGTCAGAGAATACTATGAAAAATTGTATGCCACCAAAAACCACAATCTGGAAGAATTGGACAAATTCCTAAATAGCCACACGCTACCAAAACTCAAACGGGAAGAAATAGAAAATTTGAACAGATCCATAACTAGCGAAGCAATAGAATCAGTTATTGAAAAGCTCCCATCAAATAAAAAGCACGGGACCAGTTGGCTTCCTGCGGAATTTTACCAGACATTTAAAACAGAGTTAATTCCTATCCTCTTCACGCTGTTCCAAAAAATTGAAACAGAAGGAAAACTCCTGGAATCATTCTATGAAGCAAGCATCACTTTGATTCCCAAATCAGATAGAGACCCAGAAAAAAAAAAAAAGAGAGAGAGAATTACAGGCCAATATCCCTGATGAATATGGATGCAAAAATTCTCAACAAGATACTAGCAAATCGAATCCAACAACATATAAAAAGAATTATTCACCATGATAAAGTAGGATTCATCACTGGGTTGCAGGGCTGGTTCAGTATTCACAAATCCATCAACGTGATAAATCACATTAACAAAAGAATGGATAAGAACCATATGATCCTGTCAATAGATGCAGAAAAAAACATTTAACAAAATTCAACACCGTTTCCTAATAAAGACCCTCGAGAAAGTCGGGAAAGAAGGAACATACTTAAACATCATAAAAGACATATATGAAAGCCCACAGCTAATATAATCCTCAATGGGGAAAAACTGAGAGCCTGAGATCAGGAACACGACATGGAGGTCCACTCTCACCACTGCTATTTAACATAGCATTGGGGGGCACCTGGGTGGCTCAGTTGGTTGAACGACCAACTTCGGCTCAGGTCATGATCTCATGGTCTGTGAGTTCGAGCCCAACGTCGGGCTCTGGGCTGGCAGCTCAGAGCCTGGAGCATGCTTCGGATTCTGTGTCTCCCTCTCTCTCTGCCCTTCCCCTGCTCATACTCTGTCTCTTTGTCTCTCAAAAATGAATAAACGTTAAAAAAAATTAACATAGTATTGGAAGTCATGGCCTCAGCAATCAGACAACAAAACAAAATAAAAGGCATCAAGATTGGCAAGAAGCAAGTTAACGTTCACTTTTTGCAGATGGATTGATACTTTACATGGAAAATCCGACAGAATCCACCAAAAGTCTACTAGAACTGATCCATGAATTCAGCAACGTTGCAGGGTACAAAATCAATGTACAGAAATTGGTGACATTTCTATATACCAAAAATGAAGCAGCAGAAAGAGAAATAAAGGAGCTAATCCCTTTCACAATTGCACCAAAAACCATCAAATACCTAGGAATAAACCTAACCAAAGATGTAAAAGACCTCTACGATGTAAACTATCAAAAACTTATGAAGGAAATTGAGGATGACACAGCAAATGGAAAAACATCCCATCATCATGGATCAGAAGAATAAATATTGTTAATAGGCAATAGTACCCAAAGCAATCTACACATTCAAGGCAATCCCAATCAAAATTGCACCAGCATTCATCTCAAAGTTAGAGCAAACAACCCTAAAATTTGGATGAAGCCACAAAAGACCCCGAATAGTCAAAGTAATACTGAAGAAGAAAAACAAAGCAGGAGGCATCACAATTCCAGACTTTAACCTCTACTACAAAGCAGTAGTCATCAAGACAGCATGGTATTGGCACAAGAACAGACACATAGACCAATGGAATAGAATAGAGAACTCAGAAATGGACCCGCAAGTATATGGCCAACTAATCTTTGACAAAGTGGGAAAGAGTAACCAATGGAAAAAAGACGTCCTCTTTAACAAACGGTGCTTTGAGAACTAGACAGCAACATGCAAAAGAATGAAACTTTACCACTTCCTTACACACTCACAAAAATAAACTCTAAATGGATAAAGGATCTGAATGCGAGACAGGGAACCATCAAAATCCTAGAGGAGAAAGCAGGAAAAAGCCTCTTTGACCTAAGATGCACCAATTTCTTACTCGACACGTGTCCAAGGCAAGGGATTTAAAAGCAAAAATGAACGACTGGGACTTCATCAAGATAAAAAGCTTCTGCAGGGCAAAAGAAACAACCGACAAAAGGGATAGGCAACCAACGGAATGGGAAAAGATAATCACAAATGACATATCAGTTAAAGGACTAGTATCTAAAATCTATAAAGAACTTACCAAACTCCTCACCCGAAAAACGAATAACTCAGTGAAGAAGAGGGCAGAAGATATGAATACACACTTCTCCAAAGAAGACATCCAGATGGCAAACACACACATGAAACGATGCTCAAAGTCACTCATCATCAGGGAAATACAAATCAAAACCACACTGAGGTACCACCTCACACCAGTCAGAGTGGCTCAAATGAACAAATCAGGAAACTGTAGATGCTGGAAAGGATGTGGAGAAACAGGCACCCTCTTGCACTGTTGGTGGGAATACAAACTGGTGCAGCCACTCTGGAGAACTATGTGGAGGTTCCTCAAAAAAATGAAAATGGAGCTACTCTATGACCCAGCAACAGCACTATTAGGAAACTACCCTAGAGATACAGCACTGCTATTGCATAGGGGCACGTGTACCCCGATGTTCATAGCAGCAATGTCAACAATAGTCAAAGGGTCTATGTGTCCATCAACAGAACAATGAATAAAGAAGATGTGGTATATATGTACAATGGAATACTATGCAGTAATTAGAAAGAATGAAATCTGGCCATGTGTGGCAACATGAATGGAAGTGGAGGATATTTTGCTGAGTGAAATAAGTCAGGCAGAGAAAGACAGATGCCATATGTTCCCACGCATAAGTAGGCTTTAAGAGACCTAGCAGAAAACCATGGGGGAGTGGAAGAGGGGAAGGTAGGAACAAGAAAGCCACAGAGAGGAAGGAAAATGTGACATAAGAGACTCTGAAAGACTAAGAACAAACTGAGGGGAGAGGGGGGTGTGGGATGGGGGAGAGTGAGTGATGGGCACAGAGGAGGGCACGTGTTGACTTGAATACTGGGTGTTGTATGGAAACCAATTTGACAATAAATTATTTAAAAAAAAAAAAGAATTGATGAAATCTGATATAAGCAACATAACAGAACATGAATATAGAATGATAAACATAAAAATACTCGCTGGGCTTGAAAAAGCATAGAATAATGCAGGGGGTCCCTTGCTTCAGAGATCATAGATCTTAAAAACTCTCAGGAGGAAATAAAAAATGCTTTAAATGAGGTGCAAAACAAATAGGAGGCAGCCACAGCACGAATTGAGGAGGCAGAAGAGAGAATAGGTGAATTAGAAGATAAAATTATGGAAAAAGAGGAAGCAGAGAAAAAGAGAGAAGCTGATTCTGGAACAGGAAAGGAGAATTGGAGAGCTGAGCGATGCACTGAAACAGAACAGTGTCTGTATCATAGGTATTCCAGAGGAAGAAGAGAGAGAGAAAGGAGTTGAAGTGATACATGAACAAATCATGGTTGAGAACTTCCCCAACATGAAGGAAAGGGGTATGAAAATCAAAGAGGAACAGTGAATCTCCCTCAGACATAACTTGAATAGACCTTTTGCAGGACACATCATAGTGAAACTGGCAATATATAAGGATAGAGAGAGAATTCTGAAAGCAGCTAGGGATAAACGGACATTAACATACAAAAGTAGACACATAAGGTTTGTAGCAGACTTATCTACAGAAACTTGGAAGCCAGAAAGGAATGGCAGGATATCTTCAATGTGATGAACAGGAAGTATATGCAACCAAGAATCCTTTACCCGGCCAGCCTGTCATTCAGAATAGAAGGAGAGATCAAGGTTTTCCCAAACAAACAAAAACAAAGAAATTCATCACAAATAAACCAGTATTACAAGAGATCCTGAAGGGAACTCTTGAAGGAAAGATTGCAAATAACACAAACTACCAGAGACAGCCTTACAAGCATGAAACCTACAGAAAACACAGTGACTCGAAACCCGTATTTTTCAATATTAACACTGAATATAAATGGACTAAATGCTCCAATCCAAAGATGTAGGGTAACAGAATGGATTTAAAAAAAAGACCCATCTATTTGCTGTCTTCAAGAGACTCTTTTTAGACCTGATGACGCTTTCAGATTAAAAGTAAGGAGATGGGGAGCTATCTACCACACTACCGGAAGTCAGAAGAAAGCTTGTGTAACCACACTTATATCAGACTAACTAGACTTTAAAAAAAAATGATATAATAAGTGATGAAGGAGGACATTTTATAATAGTCACAGGGACCATCCAGCAGGAAGAGCTAACAATTATAAATATCTACGCGCCAAATTCTGGGGCACCCAAGTTTATAAAACAATTAATTACAAGCATAAGCAACCTTGTTGATAAAAATGTCCTAATTGTAGGAGACCTAAACACTCCACTCTCAGCACTGGATAGATCCACTAAACAGAAAATTACCATAGAAACAATGGCCCTGAATGACACATTGGAACAGATGGGCCAAACTGACCTCTTCAGGGCCTTCATTCAGAAGCAATAGAATTTACATTCTTCTCAACCGCACACGGTACATTATCCAAGATAGTCCACAATCTGGGGCACTGAGAATTTCTGAATATATATAAAAGAATTGAGATCATACCATTCACACTTTCAGACCACGATGCTTTAAAACTTGAAATCAACCACAGGAAAATGTCTGGAAAATCCCCAAAAACATGGAAGCTAAAGAACAACCTACTAAAAGACGAGTGCATTCACCAAGAAATCAAAGAAGAAATTTATAAATACATGGAAACAAATGAAAATGAAAACACAACAATCCAAATGCTTTGGGATGCAGCAAAAGCAGTCCTGAGAGAGAAATACATTGCAATCCAGGACTAACTCAAGAAAGAAGAAAAATTCCTAACACAAATTCTAACTGCACATCTAAAGGTACTAGAAGCAGAACAGTTAAGACACCCCAAGCCCAGAAGAAAGAGAGAAATAACAAAAATTTGGGTAGAAATTAATCATTTGGAAACAGAAAAAGTAGTGGAACAGATCAATGAAACCAAGAGCTGGTTCTTTGAAAAAATAAACAGAATTGATAAACCTCTAGCCAAAAAGAAAAGAGACAGAACCCAAATCAGTAAAATCATGAACGAAAATGGAGAGATTACAAACAATCCCTCAGAAATACAAAACAATCATCAGAGAATATTATGAAAAACTATATGCCATCAAACTGAACAACCTGGAAGAAATATTTCTAAACAGCCACATGCTACCAATACTCAAACGGGAAGAAATAGAAAACTTGAACAGACCCATAACTAGTGAGGAAATTGAATCAGTTATCAAAAATCTCCCAGCAAAAAAATGTCCAGGGCCAGATGCCTTCCCTGCGGAATTTTACCAGACATTTAAAACAGAGTTAATACCTATCCTCCTCAAGCTGTGTCAAAAAATTGAGATGGAAGGAAAACTCCCAGACTCATTCTATGAAGCCAGCACCTTTTTGATTCCCAAACCGGCTAGAGACCCAGCAAAAAAAGAGAACTACAGGCCGATATCCTTGATGAATATGGATGCTAAAATTCTTAACAAGATATTAGCAAATCGAATCCAACAGCATATAAAAAGAATTATCCATCACGATCAAGTAGGATTCTTCCCTGTGTTGCAGGGATGGTTCAACATTAGCAAATCCATCAATGAGATACATCGCATTAACAAAAGAAAAGATAAGAACCATATGATCCTGTCGATTGATGCAGAAAAGGCATTTGACAAAATACAGCATCTCTTCTTAATAAAAACTCTCAAGACAGTCTGGATAGAAGGAACATACTCAGGCATCATAAAAACCATTTATGAAAAGCCCACAGCTAAAATCCTCAATGGGGAATAACTGAGAGCCTTCCCCCTGAGATAAGGAACACGACAGGGATGTCCACTCTCACCACTGCTATTTAACATACTGTTGGAGGTCCTAACAGCAGCAATCAGACAAGAAAGCAAAATAAAAGGCATCAGGATAGACAAGGATGATGTCAAACTTTCACTTTTTGCAGACAATATGATACTTTACATGGAAAACCCATCAGAATCCACCAAAAGCCTACTAGAACTGATCAATGAATTTGGCATAGTTGAAGGATATAAAATCAACGTATAGAAATCGGTTGCATTACTTTACACCAAAAATGAAGCAATAGAAAGAGAAATGAAGAAGCGAATCCCATTCACAATTGCACCAAAAACCATCAAGTACCTAGGAATAAACCTAACCAAAGATGTAAAAGACCTTTACGCTGAAAACTATGAAGGAAATTGAGGAAGACACAAGGAAATGGAAAAACATCCCATGCTCATGGATCGGAAGAATAAATATTGTTAAAATAGCAATACTACCCAAAGCAATCTACACATTCAATGCAATCCCAATCAAAATTACACCAGCATTCTTCTCAAAGCTAGAGCAAACAACCCTAAAATTTGTATGGAACCACAAAAGACCCCGAATAGTCAAAGTAATACTGAAGAAAAAACCAAAGCGTGGAGGCATCACCATCCCAGACTTTAACCTCTACTACAAAGCAGTAGTCATTAAGACAGCATGGTATTGGCACAAGAACAGACACATAAACTAATGGAATAGAATACAGAACCCAGAAATGGACCCACAAGCATATGGCCAAGTAACCTTTGACATAGCAGGAAAGAGTAACTAATGGAAAAAAGACAGCCTCTTTAACCAATGGTGCTTCGAGAACTGGACAGCAACATCTAGAAGAATGAAACTAGAACACTACCTTACACCACGCACAAAAATAAACTCCAAATGGATGAAGGACTTGAGTGTGAGACAGGAAACCATCAAAATCCTAGTGGAGAAAGCAGGAAAAAACCTCTTTGACCTGAGCCCCAGCAATTTCCTACGCAACACATCTCCAAAGGCGAGGGAATTTAAAGCAAAAATGAACTATAGGGACCTCATCAAGATAAAAAGCTTCTGCACGGCAAAGGAAACAACCAACAAAACTAATAAGCAACCGAAGGAATGGGAAAGGATAATTGCAAATAACATATCGGATAAAGGACTAGTATCTAAAATCTATAAAGAACTTACCAAACTCCACACCGGAAAAACGAATAATCCAGTGAAGGAATGGGCGGAAGATATGAATAGACACTTCTCCGAAGAAGACATCCAGATGGCCAACAGACACATGAAACGATGCTCAAAGTCCCTTATCATCAGGGAAATACAAATCAAAACCACACTGAGATACCACCTTACACTGGTTAGAGTGGCAAATATGAATAAATCAGGAAACTATAGGTGCTGGCGAGGATGTGGAGAAGCAGGCACCCTCCTACACTGTTGGTGGGAATGCAAACTAATGCAGCCACTCTGGAAAACGGTGTGGAGGTTCCTCATAAAAATTAAAATAGAGCTACCCTATGACCCAACAGTATCACTGCTAGGAATCTACCCAAGAGACACAGGAATGCTGATGCATAGGGGCATGTCTACCCCAATGTTCGTAGCATCACTTTCGACAATAGCCAAATCATGGAAAGAGACCAAGTGTACATCAACTTACGAATGAATAAAGAAGATGTGGTACATATATACAATGGACTACTACGTGGCAATGAGAAAAAATGAAATCTGGCCATGTGTAGCAACATGGATGGAACTGGAGTGTATTATGTTAAGTGAAATAAGTCAATCAAAAAAGACAGATAACATATGTTTCCACGCTTAGGTGGATTTTAAGAGACTTAGCAAAAGCCAAGAGGGAGGGGAAGAGGGGAAAGGAAGAAAAGACACAGAGAGGGAGGGAGATAAAGCATGAGACTCTCAAAGACTAAGAACAAACTGAGGGGGTGAGGGACGGGGAAGAGGGGGTGACGGGCATTAAAGAGGGCACGTGTTGGGATGAACACTGGGTGTTATATGTAAATCAATTTGAAAATAAACTATTAAAAAAAGAAATAGTTTAAGGGTTGGAAAATAAAAACTAGAAGAAGAGCAAACAAACAAACAACAAAAACACCCACAATTTTTTTTTAGCATGGAATGTACTGAATCCATCTTCATTCTAATGTAATTACTGCCCGCCTCTTTATTACTTTTATGTGAAACGATACTTTTTAATTTCTGAGTTTCAAAAATCTGAAGTACATCTGTCTTTGCATTATTTCCTACTATTATTCCACTACACATTACTGACAATTATCTCTTCAAAGACATTAAAATTTTGTTCTTTCTATGCTCAATTTGAAAAAAAAAATCATTAAATTACTTTTAAATCATTTTCAGAAACATATTTTATAAATGTAACTTTACATAGTGGATTTTATGCATTACAGTATGGTAAACATTTTGTCAATGTGAAAACATTATACTTATTTATATACAATATCTAATATTCTTAGAAACATCTGTTGAAATTATGTCCTTACACGTTGTATTAAATGCAGCACTGTGTGGTGAACGAAAATCCTATATATATATGGGAGATATTATTAAATCTATAATACTTTGTTGATTTCCTTGAGAGAACGTACCATTCTGTAATGTTGTTAACTTTTTATGAATCTGCCCTCCACCGCTAGATTGTGAACACCTTAAAAGCAAGATCCATTTCCATATTCTTTACATTTTCAAAAAATCCTCCCAAAACACACACACATACATACACAACACACACACACAAACACACACATGCACATGTAGGATATAAGCAAGATAATAAATATTGGGTTAATCACTGAAAATGTTTAGCAATAGAGCAGGATACAGCATAGCACTGTGGTTAGAACATGCATTTTAACATCAGGCCAATTTTATCTGAGCGTCAGATCTCTCAATTATTTGTCTGTGTGACAGTGGAAAGGTATCTTAACCCCTCCATTACTAATTTTATTCATCTGCAGAGATAACAATGTTATATACACTAGAATTCTATGAAGATAAAAGCACATCACGCTTGAAGACACCTTGCACAATACTTTGCACAGTCTAAGTGCTCATTGAATGATATTACAATAATACAGATATCTCATCACATTATTCATGAATTAATTAATTTAAGAAACATTACTGAGTGCCAATATAGCAAGAGTCATGCCAAATGCCAAAGGTATCAAGTCTTAGTCCCTGCTCTGAGGAAATTCACCGTTTAGTGGAAGAGAAAGACAAATAAATAATAGTTACGACACAATGTGTATAGGAAGTAAAGAGTACAGAGGCAGGGCACTGTATTAAAGTTGAGGAATAAGGCAGGGATGACTTCATAGATCAGTGATGTTGGATTAAGTTTTGAAAAATAAGTAATATCCAGGTAGAGGAAAGTGGAAGCTGGAGGATAACGAGAAATCTGAGCAATGACTATTTTACATCTGAATTTTTGCAATGGCCTCCTAATTGATTTTTCTATTTTTTTCTATTTTTAATATAATTTATTGTCAAACTTCCTAACATAGAGTATGTACAGTGTGCTCTTGGATTTGGGGGTAAATTCCCATGGTTCATCGCTTACATACAAAACCCAGTGCTCATCCCAAAAAGTGCTCTCCTCAATGCCCATCATCTATTTTCCCCTCTCCCCATACCCCTCATCTAACCTCAGTATGTTCTCTATATTTAAGAGTCTCTTATGGTTTGCCTCCCTTCTTCTCTGTTTGTAACTATTTTCCCTTTCCCCATTGTCTTCTGTTAAGTTTCTCAAGTTCCACATATGAGTGAAAACATATGATATCCGTCTTTCTCTGACTGACTTATTACACTTAGTATAATACCTTCCAGTTCCATCCATCTGGCTACACATGGCCAGAGTTCATTCTTTCTCATTGCCACGTAGTATTTCATTGTATATATATACACATACATACACCACATCTTTTTTATCCATTTGTCAGTTGATCAGTTGATGGACATTTAGGCTCTTTCCATAATTAACTATTGTAGAATGTGCTGCAATAAACATTGGAGTACATGTGCCCCCATAAATCAGAACTCCTCTATCCTTTGGATAAATTCCCAGTAGTGCTGTTGCTGGGTTGTAGGGTAGTTATATTTTTAATTTTTTGAAGAAGCTCCACACTGTTTTCCAGAGCGTCTGCACCAGTTTGCATTCCCACCAACAGTGCAAGAGGGTTCCCATTTCTCCATAACCTCCACGACATCTGTTGTTTCCTGAGTTAATTTAGCCACTCTGACCGGTGCGAGTAGTGTCTCAATGTGGTTTTGATTTGTATTTCCCTGATTATGAGTGACGTTGAACATCTTTTCATGTGTCGTTGTCCATCTGGATGTCTTCTTTGGAAAAACGTCTATTCATGACTTCTGCCCATTTCTTTACTGGATTATTTGTTTTGGGGGTGTTGAGTGTGGTAAGTTCTTTATGGATTTTGGATGCTAGCCCTTTATCTGCTATGTCATTTGCAAAATATTTTCCCATTCCATAGGTTGCCTTCTAGTTACATTGATTGTTTCCTTTGCAGTACAGAAGGAAACGTTTTATCTTGATGAGGTCCCAATAGTTCATTTTTGCTTTTAATTCCCTTACCATTGGAAATGTTTAGAGTAAGAAATCGCTACTACTGAGTTTGAAAAGGTTGTTTCCTGCTTTCACCTCTAGGGTTTTGATGGTTTCCTGTCTTACATTCTGGTCTTTCATCTATTTTGAGTTTATGGTGTAAGAAAGTGGTCTAGTTTCATTCTTCACCATGTTGCTGTCCACTTCTCCGAGCACCATTTGTTAAAGAGACTGTCTTTTTTCCATTGGATATTCTTTCCTGCTTTGTCAAATATTAGTTGGCCATACATTTATGGGTCCAATTCTGGGTTCTCCATTCTATTCCATTGGTCTATGTGTCTGTTTTTGTGCCAATACCATAAACACTTGATGATTATAGCTTTGTAGTAGAGGTTAAAGTCTGGGATTATGATACCCCCCACTTTAGTTTTCTTCTTCAATGTTACTTTGGCTATTCAGGGTCTTTTGTGGTTCCGTACAAATTTTAGGATTGTTTGTTCTAGATTACAAATGAATTTCTGTGCAATATTTATTGGGATTGCCTTGAATGTGTAGACTGCTTTGGGAAGTATTGACATTTTAACAATATTTATTCTTCCAATCCATGAGATGGAATGTATTTTCTATTTTTTGTATCTTCTTCAATTTCCTTCATAAGTTTTCCATAGTTTTCAGAATACAGATCTTTTACATCTATGGTTATGTTTATTCCTAGGTATTTTATTGTTCTTGGTACAATTGTAAGTGGGATCAGTTTCCCGATTTCTTTCTGTTGTTTCATTATCAGTGTATAAAAATGCAACCGATTTCTGTACATTGATTTTGTACCCTGCGACTTTGCTGAATTCATGTATCAGTTCTAGGAGCCTTTTGGTGGAGTCTTTCGTGTTTTCCATGTAGAGTATCATGTCTACTGTGGAAAGTGGAAGCTTGGCTTCTTCTTTGCCAATTTCTATGAGCTTTATTTCATTTTGTTTTCTGATTGCTGATGCTAGGACCTCCAACACTGCATTAAACAACAGTGGTGACAGGGAACATGCTTGCTCTTTTCCTGATCTCAGGGGAAAAGCTCTCAGTGTTTCCCTATTGAGGATGATTCTTGATGTGGGCTTTTCATATATGGTTTTTATGATATTTAGGTATGTTCCTTCTATCCCGACTTTCTTGAGGGTTTTTATTACAAAGGATGCGTATTTTGTCAAATGCTTTTTCCACATCTATCGACAGGATCTTATGGTTCTTATCCTTTATTTTATTAAGGTGATGTATCACATTGATTGAGTTGTGAATATTCAACCAGCCCTGCATCCCAGCAATGAATTCCATTTGATCATGTGAATAATTCTTTTTATATGCTGTTGAATTCGGTGTGCTAGTATCTTGCTGAGAATTTTTGCATCCATGTTCAAAAGGGATATTGGCCTGTAATTCTCTTTTTTGAGGTCTTTATCTGGTTTGGGAATCAGGGTAATGTTGGCTTCATAGAATGAGTCCAGAAGCTTTCCTTCCATTTCTATCTTTTTGAACAGTTTGAGAAGAATAGGTATCAACTCTGTTTTAAATGTCTGGTAGAATTCCCCTGGGAAGCCATCTGGCCCACGGCTCTTATTTGTCAGGAGATTTTTGGTAACTGACTCAGTGTCTTCACTTGTTATGGTCTGTTCAAATTTTCTATTTCTTCCCATTTGAGTTTTGGTAGTGTGTGGTTGTTTAGGAATTTGTCCATTTCTTCCAGGTTGTCCAGTTTGTTGGCATATAAATTTTTCATAGTATTCTGAAAATTGCTTGTGTTTCTGAGGGATCGGTTGGATAAGTCCATTTTCATTCATGATTTTATCTATTTGAGTCCTCTTTTTTTTTCTTTTGAGATGTCTGGCTAGGGGATTATCAATTTTGTTAATTAATTAATTAATTAATTAATTTTTTCAAAAAAACAGCTCTTAGTTTCTAAGTTGATCTCTTCTACTGTTTATTTTTTCTTTTTATTCTATATTGTTTATTTATGCTCTTATCTTATTTCTATCTATCTGCTATCCTTGGTGTTTCTTTGTTGTCCTGCTTCTTTCCTTACGTGTGCTCTTAGATTTTGTATTTGGGATTTTTCATGTTTTTTGAAATAGGTCTGAATTGCAATGTATTTTCCTTTTAGGACTACCTTTGCTGCATCCAAAAGGGTTTGGACTATCATGTTTGCATTTTCATTCATTTCCAAATATTTTTTATTTCTTTTTTAATTTCCCAGACGACACATTTATTCTTTAATAGGATGCTCTTTAACCTCCATGCCTTTCGAGGTTTTCCAAAGTTTTGCCTGTGGTTGATTTCAAGTTTCAGAGCATTGTGATCTGAAAGAGTACATGGTATGATCTAAATTATTTCATATTTATTGAGGGCTGTTTTGCAACCCAGTATGTGATCTATCTTGGAAAGTGTTCCACGTGCATTGAAAAATAGAACAATGTGAATTCTGCTGCTTTAGGAAGGGAAGCTCTGAATACACCTGTCAAGCCCATCTGGTCCAGTGTATCATTCAGGACCATTGTTTCTTTATTGATTTTTCTGGCTAGATAATCTGTCCATTGCTGTAAGTAGAGTATTAAAGTTCCCTGTAGTTACCACATTCTTATCAACGAGATTGTTTATGTTTGTGATTAATTGTTTTACATATTTGGATGCCTCTGGATTCAGTACATAAACATTTATAATTGTTAGCTCTTCCTGATGGATAGATCCCATCATTATGATACAACGTCCTTCTTCATCTCTTGGTACAGCCTTTAGTTGTTAGTTTAAAATCTAGTTTTTCCTATATAAGTATCGCTATTCCAGCTTTCTTTTGATTTTTGATTTCTAGTAGTATGGTAGGTGGTTCTCGACCCAGTCACTTTCAATCTGAAGATGTTCTTGGGTCTAAAATGGGTCTTGTGTAGACACAAAATAGATGGGTCTTTATTTTTAAACCATTCTGATACCCCTATGTCTTTTGATTGGAGCATTTATTACATTTACATTCAGTGTTATTATTGAAAGATAATGGTTTAGAGTCATTGTGTTATCTGTAGGTTTCATGCTTGTGGTGATGTCTCTGGACCATTGTGGTGTTTGCAACATTCCACTCACAGAGACCCCCTTAGGATCTCTTGTACAGCTCGTTTAGTGATGATGAACTCCTTCAGTTTTTGTTTGTCTGGGAAAACCTTTATCTTTCCTTCCAGTCTGAATGACAGGCTTGCTGGATCAAGGATCCTTGGCTACATATTTTTCCTATTTAGCACATTAAAGATTTTTCTGCTACTAACTTCTGGCCTGCCAACTTTCAGTAGATAGGTCTGCTATTACCCTTATGTGTCTATGCTTGAGGGTTAAGGCCAGTTTGTCCTTAGCTCTTTTCAGCATTCTCTCTTTATCTTTGTATTTTGCCAGTTTCACTATGATATGTCATGCAGGAGATTGATTCCTGTTACATCTGAGGGGAGTTCTCTGTGCCTCCTGGAATTCAATGTCTATTTCCTTTCCCAAATGTGGGAGTTCTCAGTTATTTGTTCAAGTACACCTTCCACCCCTTTCTATTTTTCTTCTTCTCCTTCTGGAACTCCTATGATACAGATATTTTATGTTTCATTGAATCACTTAGTTCTCTAATTCTCCCCTTGTGGTCTAGAATTTTTTATCTCTCTTTTTATCATCTTCACATAATTTCATTTTCACATAATTTGATCTTCTATTTCACTTATTCTCTTCTCTGCCTCTTCCATTCTTCCTAGTTGATTTTCTTGATTTACATCACCCTAAACATTTTCAATCTCTTTAAAAAAATCATGTCAACCTCAGATCACAAAGTTCCAGTGGATCCTTACTAAGTTTGTGCTAGTTTTCATTATCTCTGTATGTCCACATCACTTGGGTTTACTATATTGCTTTTTTTCTAACATTATAAGATGAGCATTTTAATGGACATATTAATTTTAAGCATTTTTTCTGGTATATTTTAGTGTATACATTTTATTAAAATATCAATTTTTCGGGGCGCCTGGGTGGCTCAGTCGGTTGAGCGTCCGACTTCGGCTCAGGTCATGATCTCGCAGTCCGTGAGTTCGAGCCCCGCATCGGGCTCTGTGCTGACAGCTCAGAGCCTGGAGCCTGCTTTGGATTCTGTGTCTCCCTCTCTCGCTGCCCCTCCCCCACTCATGCTCTGTCTCTCTCTGTCTCAAAAATAATAAACATTAAACAAAAAAAAAAAAAAATTAAAATATCAATTTTATTATATCTCACAAGTTGTTATAAACTACGTTTTCATTAGCATTTATTACTGAGTTTAAAAAAGTTTTCATTATATTTTTCTTTACCTCATTATTTAATTAGCAGTATATATTATTTTTAATTATCAGATGGTGGGAGTGTGTAAACCATATGTTTTTGTTACTAATGCTTAACTTAATTTTGTTGTAGTCAGAGATTTAATATGCCCTCTGCCTATGCTCTAACCTTTGTTGAGGCTCTATTTATGGCTTAGTGCATGATCAATTTTTGTGAATATTCTGTAGGTTATTGATAAAAAGAGTATCCACAAATTGCCTGTTGTATAACTCTATATATGTTGCCATAATTTCATTACTTGTGTTTTCCAGATCATCGTTATTTTGTCTATTTAATCTATCAATCATCAATAAAGATATGTTTAATTTTTTCCATATGATACTGGATTTATCATTTTAAGGCTATTTTTCTTGGGTGAATACAAAGTTAATGAATATTTTCTCACTTTTTAATAACTTTTTAGATCTGTAAAATTTATGTTTTGTCTTTTTCTATTCTTCTGATATTAATCAAGATAAATTGGCTTTATTTTAATAAATTATTGTTGGATATGATTTTTTCTATTATTGTACTTTCAATATAAGAGTACTGGAAATAGATATATTTAGATGTTTCCTTTTTTTTCTGCTATGCATTGTACTGTATATCAATTTCATGTAAAATCAGAACTTTGTATCCAAGGCCTTTTCTAATTGTTCCCCAGGTTCCAAATTTACTAATCTTATTTTTTATTCTTTTTATTTATCTCACAACTTACCTTATTTTGCTTATTTTTCCTCTGAAGACAATTTGTTTCTATGTTTTGTATATACAATTATCTCTCCTTCATACCTCTGTCCTTTATATTCCTCAAAATTTAGGTGAAACATCGGTCTAATTTACATCTACAAAACCATACCTAATCGCTCTCTTTCTAATTAGTCTTAATATGAATCTCCAAAGATACTTTATGCCAAATTTCTATTTAATGGAAAATACTTTAAATTTTTATAGATTATTTTATGTTTTCTAAATCGTTTTTAATTATTATGTCTGATTTTAAAACTTGGACCTTGTAATTATACTGGAATATGTGGAATATTTCTGTAGACTTCCTTAAGAAAATGTCAGGTAGAAATATTTTAAATGATAATAAATAGTTGCAGAAAATATTCAGAAGTATCAGTTATCTGTTAATAATAGATTTGAGTCACAAAATATAACTCTATAAAGAATTCTATTATTACCTGGAATGATCACTGCATTATTGCATTACTGAAGCAGATATAATTCATCGGTAGATAATATTTCCAAGGCCACAATTTGCGTGTAGGTATTTAAGATGACAGGTAGGGGCAGTGCCACCATTTAAGCAAAATAGCCCAAAGATCAACTAGCTATTCCATAATAAGTACTACTATGTGTTAGAACACTTTATTTTGTGTTGTGAGGGAAACAAAGGCATACAGATAAATCACTTATGACCTAGTTGGCATCTTGAGAATAAACATGAAAAGGAAACTATCAATGAAAGGGACTACAACCGGGGTGCCTGGGTGGTTCAGTTGGTTGGTGAATGGCTGACTCTTGATTTTGACTCAGGTCATGATCTCATGGTTCGCAGATTCAAGCTCCATGTGGGGCTCTGTGCTAACAATTCAGAGTCTGCTTGGGATCCTTGCTATCTCCTCCCCTCTCTCTCTCAGTATAAAGAAATAAACTTAAAAAAAAAGAGCCACAACTGTGTGAAATAGAAATTTTAAGATGGTAGTTCTTGACCATTTTATTTCATTTTATCTTTAAAAATCTGATACCCCAAAAAAATGAAATAATACAAATCTGATACAAGAAACAGATTGTCTCATAATAAAAATGCAGACAACACTTTAGAGAATTCAGGACCTTTTGAGTCATATTCGTTAATGCTATAAAGAGTAAGAAATTCCAATATAAGAAAAAGGAGGTGTCACTGAATATGGAGCAGCTAAGATATCAGATAAGCCTTGAAATATAAGCAGGATTTAAATAACCAGAGAGGAAAAGGTGGTCATTATAAGCAGAGAAAATGATATGAACTATGGTAAAGAGGGATTAATGAATAAACTTTTGTTTCAATAGCTCAACTAGAAATAGAGGTTCTCAGTTGGAAAGTTGTAAAAGAAAAGGATGGATAACTAAAGTAATATATTTTCATGTATATCAAGGAGTGAGATAACCAAAATAAGAACCTCTATTCATATAGAGTCTGCTCAAGTACTTTCCCCACCAATCTTACTAACACTGTCACTCCTCTCATTGATCAGTGTTACTTTGAAAGTGAAGCTAGTGTCATAAACTTGAGGAACTGGAGAAAGACAATCTCGATTGGGAGCTCTTTCCACTTTTATAACAAAAGAAGTTTACGCTCACATTTTATTTATTTATTTTTTTAATTTTTAAAGTGTATTTATTTTTGAGAGAGATAGAGAGAGAGGGAGAGAGAGTTGGGGGAGGGGCAGAGAGAGGAGACACAGAATCCGAAGCAGGCTCCGGGCTCCAAGCTGTCAGCACAGAGCTTGAGGAGGGACTTGAACTCATGAACTATGAGATCATGACCTGAGCTGAAGTTGGACACTTAACTGACTGAACCACCCAGGCACCCCTACACTCACATTTTAAAATTAATTTGGGTCTAGCCTTTTAAGAGTAGGGCCTGAGTACCACTTGGGTGGCTCAGTTAAGCATCTGACTTCAGTTCAGGTCATGATCACACAGGTTGTGGGTTCAAGCCCCGCATCCGACTCTGTGCTGACAGATCAGAATCTGGAGCCTGCTTTGGATTCTGTGTCTCCCTCTATCTCTGCCCCTACCTCACTCACTCTCTGTCTCTCTCTACCTCAAAAATAACTATTAAAAAAAAATAAAAGGAAACAAGAGTAGGGAGTGAGGCATCATGCTTTTTTCCATAGTGTATTGCAAAAGAAATATGCAATAGCCCTGGAATTCACAGAGCTGATTCCTTCAGAAACACAGAAAATTGCCCAAAGCTTTAATTCATATCAGAATTCATCTTTTGATTTATTAAATTTTGATTTGGTACTGGAAATTACATTTTAGGGTATTTACAAATGTCATTTGTTATCTGGGAGAAATAAGAACAATAAATAACCTGAGTGGCTATAATATACATAAATTATAGTGATACCTATTATACTGCATCAAATAATTATAGCAGAAATAAATCACCTTTTTTTATATTAGTGAAGATAAGTGGTAGAGGGAAACATACAATAGATCATCTCTGAAATCACTCATATTGTTTTGGGCTACAAAAACAAAGAGGTGCATGTGGATTCAAAATCTTGATGGATCCTGTATTTTCTTCTGCCCCAAACACAAAGGGTAGGGGTGAGAGAATTTAAGGACTTAGATGAATTGGTATTTGAGTCATTTCTATTCTTCTTGCAGTATTTCCTTCCTTCCTGTCCTGATTTCTTCCTTCCCCAGCCTCAGAGTTTCATGCAACATCAAGGCCACATTGCAATACCTTACTACTATATTAACTCTACCACAGACCATACTATTCCATCTGCCTACTGGACATCACTTGTATATATATTTAGATACTTCAAACTCAACTTATTTCTTCATCAAATCTTTTCTTCTTCATGTGACCCCATCTCAGTTGATTAAAGCAGGTAAGTTAGCCAGGACAAAATTATCTGTCAGGTTTGGCATCTCCTCCTTCCTCATTTCTCATATGAGGTAAAAGTCATAATGAAGAGGGCACCTGGGTGGCTCAGTTGGCTAAGTATCTGATGCTTGATTTGGGTTCACATAATGATCCCAGGATTGTATGATTGAGCCCCACATAAGGCTCAATGCTAAGCATGGAATCTGCTTGGGATTCTCTCTCTACCTCTCTCTTGACCCTTCCCCTGTTCACATTCTCTGTCTCTCCTTCTCTCTCTTTAAATATTAAAAAAAAAAAAACTCTTAATGAAGCTACCTCAAAAATGTATCATACATTTGTCTTCACTTTTTATATCCATACTGCTACTACCTTAGTACAGGTACATATCATTTCTTACCATGCCTAATATATTTTCTGCTATATTCATCAACCTTCTCATTTCTTAAGCATATTCGGATGCTCTGTTTTCCATGATTACTCTCATTCTACTTTTATTAATAGTTGTTTTCTTTGAAAGATTTTATATGTTTTGAATATATCACATCTCGTCTTATATAGTAGCTTGGTGCACAACTGTTTGTTTAACTTACAACTAGATTATGAGATCCTCAGGGGAGACAAACATCAGATCCTAAATATGTTCTTGGAGAAATAAATTGAATTTTACTGATTGTTACATATGTTAATTTATGCTCGTCTACCATAGTGATTTGTATAAGTGACTTGTATCCCCAATTAAAATATAAATTTTAAATAACTATTAAAATGACATTGAAAAGTATATCATGAATCTCATGCTAAGTATGGACTGTTTCACAAAGGTAGTAGAACATTATTTGTTTTTGGAGGAAGACAATGATATGATTTAATCTGTGGTTTTAGGAAGGTAGATTTGATGCCAAGTGGAAGAATGCAATAAAATAGTGAGGACTGGAAACAAGAGATTAGTTGAAAGACTAATGCAGTATTCCAGGTTAGTGATGCATTAGAGATAGAGAATAGAGAGAGAATGCTATGGTTTTTCTGACTTTGGAAACAATGCTAAAGAAAATAAAATTCTTTAAGTTATATTTAATTTGTTTTCATGTGTTTGTGCTATGAAATCATATAAATTTCCCTTAGATTAGTTGATTAGAGAAATATTTAATAAGGATATTTAAGTATAATAAAGATGAATTCATGCCATATTTCCAATGAGCAATGAAGAGAAGTAAATGAAACTGAACTCTAACATGAAGGCTTAAGTTAAAAATCACTGTCTATTACTATTATTAGATTCTAAATTATGTCAGACTGAGTTTTTTATAGGATTCTGAAGTGTTATGTAAAGACAAATTTCTTCTAAATTGTTGTGCATTAGATACAAAAACATCCTTCCGTGTTGAAATATTTATTTGTGTGGAAATGTTAGTGATACCTGGAAAGCGCTCCTCAGTATGTGCACATGAGCACATATTACACACCTCCAATATTAGCCTCATTTTTAAATTAAGTTTTACTCAATATTCATTCTCTATCCATTTGAAAATACTCTTGGGAGTAGTAACAGCTAGCTGAAGAAAGGTTAATACAGGAAGTGAAGGTAAAAATAGTCTCTGAGCATAGTACATAGGAAGAGAGGGAAAGGTTAGGTTGAGAGCATCTGGATAAACTAGTGTGGTATGATAGGAGGATAATATATATGAAATTATCGCCAGCAGCCAAAGTGAAGGAAATCACTAAAGTTATAATTTTCTTATGTCAAAATTTTTATTCCAACTACTGGTTAGAACTAGCCAGAAATAAGTCTATGACTGGCAAATATTGCATCCATATTTACTTCTAGTAGAGAACAATATCCATAGATTTCTACTTCCCTTTCCTTTGGAGTCCAAATTTTATGTTGCAGAATAAGGAAAAAACATTTTAAGGGCATGCAAAGATGTAACAATGTTTGTGGCTTAATTTATATTTATTTATTGTGGGTTAAGATGTCATAAATTTTTCAGTGAGAAAATTAGACTTCATTATCTTACTGGCAGTGAATCATAACCAAGCTTTTTGAGCAGACATGCATAAATTATGCTAGATTATTTTTTTCAGTTCAAACCTCAAGGATTCTAGAATTGGCTTTCACTAAGGACGTGTACACTGCCTAATAATCTCCAACAGCAATTATAAATTGTTTATTTTCTAGGAACAAACTTCAAGTTATAGCAATGAGTAGAAGTGAAATGAAAGGAGCAAATATCTTATGTGACAATTCTGTATAATGCAGAACATCTAGAAAGAACTAAAATTATAAAGTTTGTTTGCCATTGTATAAAATTGTTGAATAGAATTCATTTCTTGATGATTACAGCTTTGTAATACTGATTGAAATCCATAATTGTGATGCCTCCAGTTTCGTTTTTCTTTCTCAACATTACTTTGGCTATTCAGGATCTTTTCTGGTTACATACAAATTTTAGATACAAAGAAATGGAAAAACATTCCATGCTCATGGATTGGAAGAACAAATATTGTTAAAATGTCTATACAACTCAAAGCAAACTGCACATTCAATGCAATCCCTATCAAAATAACACCAACATTCTTCACAGAGCAAGAACAAACAATTATAAAATTTGGATGGAACTAAAATTCATTTTTGATGCAAACAGACTTTATAAGGAAATATGTGGCCCCTATGTATTAGGAACTATGTGTTCAAAGAATAGTCTTAAAATGATTTAAAAAAATCAAATCCGTAATATATTTTGAATGTGTACCTACAAGATATGTATATTTGTTTTTATACAATCATAAATATATACACAATTGAAAATTTAAGAAGAATAAGGCAAAGATAAAAACTTTTTTCAAGATTTTTTTTTTAATTCCAGTATGGTTAACATACAGGGTTATATTAGTTTCAGGTATACAATATAGTGATTCAACAGTTATACATATTACTCAGTGCTCACCATGATAACTGTACTCTTTAATCCTCATCACATATTTCACCTATGTCCCCATGCACCTCCCATCCAGTAACTATCAGTTTATTATCTATAGTTAATAGTCTGATTCTTGGTTTGTCTCTCTTTTTTTTTTCTTTTTCTCCTTTCCTCACATGTTCTGTTTCATAAATTCCACATAGAAAATAATTCATTGTTATTCTTTCTGGCTTCATCCATGTCATTGCAAATAGCATGATTTAATTCTTTTTCATGCCTGAGTAATATTCCATTGTATATATGTACCACTTCTTCTTTATTCATTCATCAGTTGATGGACCCTTTCCTTGTTTTCATATTTTGGTTATTGTAGACAATGCTGCTGTAAACATTGCAGTGCATGTATCCTTTTGAATCAGTACTTTAGTACTGTTTGGGTAAATACCTAATAGTGCAATTGCTGGATCATAGCATAGTTATATTTTTAACTTTGAGAAATCTCCGTAATATTTTGCACAGCAGCTGCACAAATTTACATTCCCACCAACAGTTCAAGAGTGCATCTTCTCCAACACCTGCTGTTTCTTATCATGTTGTTTTTAGTCATTCTGACCGATATGAGGTGATATCTCATTATTGTTCTGATTGTATTTCCCTGAGTGATGTTGAGCATCTTTTCATATATCTGTTGGCCATCTGGATGTCTTCTTTGGAAAAATGTCTATGCATGTCTTCAGCCCGTTTTTTAGTTGGATTATTCATTTTGGGGGTGTTGAATTTTACATGTTCTTTATATATTTTGAATACTGACCCTTTATCAGATATGTCACTTGTAAATATCTTCTTTCATTTCATAGGTTTTTTTTTTTTTTTTTTTTTTTTTTTTAGTTTTGTTGATTGTTTCCTTTGCTGTGCAGAAGCTTTTTATTTTGATTAAGTCTCAATAATTCACTTTTGCTTTTGTTTCCCTTGACTCAGGGAGACATGTCTAGAGGATAGGAGTTAAGATGGCAGAGCAGCAGAAGAGCATTATGCTTGCTTTGTCCCTAGAACACAGCTTTATAATTATGAAATCATTCCTAACATCCAAGAAATCAATCTGAGGACTGAGAGAGCAAAATGCAATACTAAAGGGAGAAAAGAGGCCACATAAAGGAAGATAGGAGATGCAATGATGTGATTTGAGAGAGGTATGAATTTCAAGTGTTGAGGAGGGGAGGGAGCTCTGATCTCAGAGAAGGGAAAGAAAGAAAGAGAGACAGAGAGACAGAGAGAGAGAGAGAGAGAACACATTCTAGAGAAAGTAGCATGCAAGAGATTGCACAAGAAAAGCGCTTCTCCAAAACCATTGACTGGAAAATGAGAAGGGATGATTATTTCAAGTTTTTGGAAACAGAAGAGCTGAAAGTCTGAAGTTCATCAGTGTCTGGCCTCGTGGTTGTAGTGGTACTACTGTGGAGAAGGAGGGCAGAGGCCCAGGAGTGGACAGCTTGCTCTCAGTTCCCCTTCTGGGAGTGCATTTGGAAGAGGTGGAACTGCCTCTTAGGGGAAAAAAGAGCTGGTGGGTGTCATTGAGCTATTCCATTCATTAGCATATAAGCACGGATGTCTGCTGAGGGCATCTAACCTGGATTTCAGCTTCTTGCTATGCTTTACCATAAAATCCAACCCCCTCGTGGTCATGCAACTGCTTTTCTGGAACTAACTGGAACAAGCGTCAGTGCAGTGAGACACTCCCTAAGAGGATCAGCATGGGTCCACACCATGCTGGATCCTTAAAATTTGGAGTTTAGAACCCCAGCTGCCTGCCTCAGATAAAACATAGAAGCACTGTACCTCCAAGCAGGCAGACAGCTTATACACAGTCAGGGTGAACTAGGAATCTGACAGCAGCCTGGGATACAAAAGGAGAGATTGTTTTCTCTTCAGTGAGGGCTTCCCAAACATCGATGGGTGTGAATATCCCTCTTAGATCAAGAGAGTAGGCGAAGTCATTTTTCACCTTCCCACAAGTGGCACAACACACACAGTGCAGGCTTGAGCTGCTTTCACCAAGCCTCATCCCCCTGAGCTATACAGGTTCATTTCTTAATAGGTAAAGTGTGATTGAGTCAGAGCAACAGCATGCTTCTCCCCCAGAAGTCCAGCACGGACCACCCACCACCCACACATACCAGGTCTACTGATCACAGAGTGTTGGAAATCTTTAGCTCTAGTGGAAATAAGACAAGGCACAGGCATTCCTACAGACAAGAGACAGAGACCTAGACAAAATGCCAAGATGGAGTAATTTACCCCAAAAGAACCAGAAGAGTCATGACCAGAAAGCTAGTCAAAATAGTTATAATAATATGCTTGAACCAGAGTTTAAAACAACAGTTATAAGGATAAAAGCTGGGTTAGAGAAAAGCACAGAAGAGACCAGAAAAACTTGTACCACAGAGAAAAAAGAAAACTAGACAGGTCGAAATAAAAAAATGCCGAAACCAATTCCAAAACTGACTGATGTAATGACTGCAAGGATGGAAGAAAGAGAGGAATGAATAAATGATAGAGAAGATAAAATTATGGAAAATAATGAATTTTGAAGAAAGAGCGATAGAAAAATAACTAATTATAAAAGTAGACTTAGGGAACTCAGTGACTACATAAGGCATAATAATATTCATAACAAAAGAGTCCCAAAAGAAAAGGGGGGCAAAGGGGGAGAAGGATATTTGAGCAAATTATAGTTGAAAATTTCCTTAATCTGGAGAAAGAGACATCCAAATCCAGGAGACACAGATAAGTGCTATCAAAAAAAAAAAAAAATCAACACAACACC
This sequence comes from Paguma larvata, assembly GCA_030068075.1. NCBI lineage: Eukaryota > Metazoa > Chordata > Mammalia > Carnivora > Viverridae > Paguma > Paguma larvata. The sequence goes on from CM057830.1 coordinate 68,058,729, forward strand.
AAGATATGTCATAGTAAAATTTGCAAAGTACAGAGATAAGGAAAGAGTCCTGCAAGCATCAAAGAGACATAACTCCCTAACCTATAAGGGAAGACAACTCAGGATAGTAGCAAATCTCTCCACACAAACCAGGCAGGCCCAAAGGAAGTGGCATGATATATTCAACATGGTGAAGGGGGAAATATGTAACCCAGAATACTTTATCCAGCAAGGCTGTCATTCAGAATACATGGATAGATAAAGAGTTTTCCAGGCCAAAAAAATTAAAGAATGTCTGACCAGAAATCCAGCTCTGTTGGAAATATTAAAGGAGACTCTTTTAGTGGAAGGGAAATACCAAAAGCAACAAACACTAAAACAGAAAATCTCCAAAAATATGAACTTTACAGGTAATACAATGGTACTAAATTCTTATCTATCATTAAGCATTCTGAAAGTAAATAGACTAAATGCTCCAACCAAAAGATACAAAGTATCAAGAGTGCCCAGGTGGCTTAGTTGGTTGAACATCCAACTGCTCAGGTCATGATCTTATGAATTCAAGTCTCACTTCAGGCTCACTGCTGTCAGGGCAGAGCCCACTTGAGATCCTCTGCCCCCCTCTCTCTGCCTTTCTCTCTCTCTCCCTCTCTCTATCTCTCTCTCTCTCTAAAAAAATAAGTAAAAATTAAAAATTAAAAAAAAAACATATAAGGTATCAGAATGGATAAAAAAAAGCAATACCCATCTATATGCTGCCTACAAGAGACTCATTTTAGACCTGAAGACACCTTCATATTGAAAGTGAGGGGATGGAGAACAATCTATCATGCTAATGGACATCAAAAGGAAGCCAAGTATCCATACTTATATCTGAAAAACTATATTTTAAGCCAAACCCTGTAACAAGAGATGAAGAAAGGCTCTATATCATAATTAAGGGGACTACCCAACAAAATGATCTAACGATTGCAAATATTTATGCCCCCAACGTGAGTCCTGAATATATTAATCGATTAATAACGTATGTAAAGAAACTCACTTTTGGGGTGCCTGGGTGGCTCAGTTGTTGAATGTCTGATTTCGGCTCAGGTCATGATCTCACAGTCCATGGGTTTGAGCCCTGCATCATGCTCTGTGCGGACAGCTCAGAGCCTGGAGCATGCATTGGATTACAGAATCCAAATCTCCCCCTCTCTCTATCTGCATCTTCCCCGCTCACATTCTGTCTCAGAAATAAACATTAAAGAAAAAAGAAACTGATAATACAATATTAGGGGACATTGACACCCTGCTTACAATAATGGATAGATCAACTAAACAGTGAAGTAACAAGAAAACAAAGAATTTGAGTGATACATTAGACCAAATGGACCTAACATATGTTTTCAGAATATTTCATCCTAAAGCAACAGAATACATATTCATTCTGGTGCACATAGAACATTTTATAGAATAGGTCACACACTGGGACACACATCAATCAGGCATCAACAAGTACAAAAAGTTTGAGACTGTGCCATGCATATTTTCAGATCACATTGCTATGAAACTCGAAGTCAACCACAAGAAAAAATTTGGGAATACCACAAATACATGGAGGTTAGAGATCATCCTACTAAATAATGAATGGGCTAACTAGGAAATTAAAGAAGAAATAAAAAAATACTGAAACAAATTAAAATAAAAACATGACAGTACAAAACTTCTGGGATGCGGCAAATACAGTCACCAGAGGGTAGTATAAAGAAATACAGGACTACGTCAAGAATTAAGAAGAGGCTCAAACATACAACCGAGTCTTGCACATATAGGAATTAGAAAAGGAACAGCGATTAAAGCCTAAAGTCAGCAGAGGAGGGAAATAATAATGATTATAGTAGAAATAAATTATATAGAAATAAACAAACAAAAAACAATAGAGTAGATCAATGAAACCAGGAGATTTTTTTTGAAAGAAACAATAAAACAGGTAAACCCCTAGCCAGACTTATCAAAACCAAAACAGAAAAAAACAACTAAATAAAATCACGAATTAAAGAGGAAAGATCACAATCAACATCACAGAAATACAAACAATAAAATCACGTGCTAAAAAAACTGGGCAATCTGGAAGTAATGGATAAATTCCTAGAAACATACAACTGCGAACTGAGAAAAGAGAAAATTTGAATAGATAACCAGCAAAGAAGTGGAATCTGTAATAAAAAATCTCCCAACAATAAAAGTCCAGGACCAGATGGCTTCCCATGGGAATTATACCAGACATTTAAAGAAGAGTTAATAACTATCTTCTCAAATGCTACAAAAAAATATATATATATAAGTATATTAAAAAATATATAAATATATATATATATTCTATGGAGCCATCCTTACCTCGATTCCAAAACAAGAGAAAGACCCCCACTGGAAAGAATTCTAGGCCAATATTCCTGATGAACAAGGATGCAAAAATTCTCAACAAACTATTAGCAAATTGGGGCATCTGTGTGGCTCAGTAGGTTAAGCTTCCCACTCTTTATTTCCACTCAGGTCATGATCTCACTGTGAGTTTAAGCCACATATATTACCCTGTAGCACAGAGCCTGCTTGGGATTCTGTCTCCCTCTCTCTCTGCCCCTCCACTTGTCTCTATCTCTCTCTTGAAATAAATAAAAATAAACTTTAAAAATGTATGTGCAAATCCAACAGTACATTAAAATAATTATTCATCAGGATCAAGTGAGATTTATTCTTTGGCTGCAGAACTGCTTCAATATTCAAAAATCAGTCAAAATCATAAACCACTTAATAAAAGAAAGATAATAACCATATTGTCCACTCAATGCAAGGAGAAAAACCATTTGACCTACTACATCCTCCATTATTGATAAAATCCCTCAACAAAGTAGGGATATATAGAACATAATTCAACATGATAAAGACCATATACCTGATATTAGACACAGCTAATATTATCTTCAATGGGGAAAAACTGAAATTGTTATTTTTATAGTCAGGAATAAGAAAGAGACAACCACTCTCATCATTGCTATTTAACATAGTACTATAAGTCCTAGCCAAAAAATCACAAAAAAAAGAAATAAAAGGCATCCATGTAGGCAAGGAAGAAGCCAAACTTCCATTATTCTCTGAAGACATGATAGAAAACCCGAAGGACTCCACCAAAGAATGGTTAGAACTACTACATGAATTCAGCAAAGTTGCAAGATATAAAATCAACATGCAAAAATTTGTTGCATTTCTATTAACAATAAGAAAGCAGCAGAAAAAAAAATCAAGGAATTGGACCCATTTACAATTCCACCAATAAACATAAGATGTCTAGGAGTAAGTCTAAACAAAGAGGTAAAGGATCTTTACTCTGAAAACTATAGAACACATATGAAAGAAGTTGGAGATAACACAAGGAAATTTAAAATCATTTCATGCCCGTGGATTGGAAAAACAAATATTGTTAAAATATCTATACTGCACAATGCGATACCCATATTTAATGCAACCCCTATCAAAATACCACCAGCATTTTTTTTTTTTGCAGAGCTAGAACAAACAACACTAAATTTTCTGTAGAATCACAAAAGACCTCAAATAGCCAAAGCAATCTTGAAAAAGAAAAACCTGGAGTACAAAATTCCAGACTTTAAGCTATACTACAAAGCATAGTAATCAAGAGAGTATGATGGTGGCACAAAAATCAGACATAGATCAATAGAACAGAATAGAAAACTCAGAAATGGTCCCAAGTATAGGGTCAATAAATCTTTGACAAAGCAGGAAAGAATATCCAATGGGAAAAAGGCAATATCTTCAGTAAATAGTGTTGGGAAAACTGGACAGAATCATGTGTGTGTGTGTGTGTAAATATATAATGCAGAATGTATTATATATATATATATATATATATATATATATATATATATATATATGTTTTGTATTTCCATACAAATTTTGGGTTTTTTTTATTTCAGATTTTTCTTGCTTCTTGAAGTTGGCCAATATTGTTATATATTTTTTCTTAAGACCACTTTTACTGCATTCCAAAAGTTTTGGACTTTTTTTTTCATTTGTTTCTATGTATTTCTCATTTCTTCTTTGATTTCTTTGTTGATATATTCATTTTTAGTAGCATATAGTTTAACCTCATGTATTTGTGGTCTTTCCAATTTTTTTTTCTTATGGTTGACTTCTATTTTCATAGCATTGTGACTACAACATTCTGACTGTTCCAGTTTTATCTTTTGAGTAGTTTGAGAACAGACATTAATTCTTTTTTCTATGTTTGGTAGAATTACCCTGTGAAGGCTTTTGGTTATTTAGTGATATACTTGGTTTCCTTTCTCTTAATTCTTTGAATATCTATGAATGGGTTTTGTTTCGTGGTTACCATTAAGATTGTACATAGCATCTCCTACATATAGCAGTCTATAAGTTGGTGGTCGTTTAAGTTTGAATCAATTTTTTATTCTTCCCCTGCCCACATTTTTGGTATATGGTGTCATATTTTATATCCTTTTATTCTGTGAATGCCTTTACTGATTATTATGGATATACTTATTTTTCATACTCTCAGTTATGGTCTTTCCTTTCCACCAAGAGTTCCTTTTAATAGTTCTCATGGCATTGGTGTAGTTGTCATGAACTCCTTTAACTATTGTTTGTCTGAGAAACTCTTCATCTCTCCTTCTATTCTGAATGGTAGCCTTGCTAAATAGAGTATTTTGGGCTGTAGATTTTTTCCTTTCAATACTTGGAATATATCATGTCACTCCCTTCTTCCCTGCATAGTTTCTGCAGTAAAATTCACTGATAGCCTTATGTGGTTTCTCTTGTATATAACTGTCTTCTTTTCTCTTGTTGTTTTAATTTTTTTAAGTATATTTACTTATTTTGAGAGAGAACACAAGTGGGATAGGGATAGAGAGAGGGAAAGAGAGAATCCCAAGCAGGCTCCATGTTGTCATCACAGAACCTAATGTGGAGCGTGATCTCACAAACCGTGAGATCATGACCTGAGACAAAATTGAGTCAGAAGTTTAACTGACTGAACCACCCAGATCCCCCTATATTTCTTTTAATTTTTTTTCTTTATCACTAGTTTTTGCCATTGTAATTACTTGTGTCTTTGTGTGTACCTCCTAGTGTTGAGTTATTGGGGGGATCTCTGTGCTATCTGGATCTTGACATCTGTACTTTCCCAAATTAAGGACGTTTTTAGCTCTTATTTCTTCAAATACATTTCCTGCCCCCTTTTCTGTCTTTTATTCTTCTGGGGTCCCTATAATTCGAATGTTAATAAGCTTGATTGTATCAGTTATCTTTAAGTCTATTCTCGTTTTGCCTCTTTTGTCTCTCATTTGCTCTGTTTGATTAATTTCCATTGCTCTGTCTTCCAGATCATTAATCATTCCTCTGCTTCATCTAGCCTTTTATTTACTCCAGCAGGTTTATTTTTTATTCCATTTATCGTGCTCTTCATCTCTGATCAGTTCTTTTGTATTAATTTGTTAAGTGTCTCAGAGATGTTCTCCACTCTTTTCTCAAGTCTAGTGAGTATTTTTTTTTATGATCGTTATTTTAAATTCTCTATCAGGCATATTATTTATATCTATTTTACTTAGGTCTCTTGCTGTGGTTTTTGTCCTGTTCTTTCTTTTGGGACATATGATTTTTTTCTTTTCATTTTTTTCTGCTTCTCTGTGTTAGGAAATTCAGCTACATCTCTTGTTCTTGAAGGTAACAACATTATGAAGAAGAGGTTCTCTAAAGCTCTGTCCAGGGAGTTACTACACTACAGGAACTTCAGGGTGTTTCTTCTATGTATATTGTGATTGCTCTTCTGTTGAGTCTTGGCTGCTTTTTCCTACACTTCAGTGATCTGCAGAGGTTCTATTTGCCTGTTGTGGGCACTGTTTTGTCCTCAGCAGGAATGAGGCACATTTTAACAAGGTGCGTTTGTCTACTTGTGAAATTAAAGTTGCCAGTGCCACCAGCACCCAATTGTAGCCCACAAAATACTTTGGTTGGGACACATAATGTCGGCAAGATTTTCTCTGGTCTGGGATATGGGCCCTACAGCGTGGGGACTGAGGCAAATGTGACTGAAAAGGGTGGATCCACTGAAGCATGGAAAGGTTGAGAGTGGCTTGGTGGAAGCCAGTTAGGTAGTGATTGCCAGTACTGTGCTGGTTCCTGCAGGTGGCCATGTGTTTATGTTGAGAGGTGGAGAAGGGAAATAGCCTCTGCCAGATCCTTTGTCCCTGGAGAGGTCTCCCTGTAATCTCTGCCTCTGTGGGAAACACTCTGGGATGAGTAAATTATTCTCACTCCCATATGTCTCAGGCATTTTTCAATCTGCTGGTTGTACACTGCATCTGCATGGGCCATTTATCCTGTTTTCTCTTTAAAGGAAGGAACTCAGCTTCCTAATGCCCTCTGGGTTCTTCCAGAGGCAACTCTGCTGATTTTTAAAATTCTGGGCTTTCTGTCCTGCTGGTTGTAAGAACTCACAAAGTTCAACCTCTTTCACTTTCAAAGCTAAATGTTATGGGGTTTTATCTTCCCCATGTAGGGTCCCCAGTTTGTATCTTCCCCTTCTCCACAAACTCAGCTCCCTCCTGCTCATGGTAGGCCATGGTCCATTTCACTCTCAAACCACACCTTTGCCTTTTCTACCTTCTTCTTTGTGGCCTCTTTTTACCTGCAATTGTGGAGATTGTTATGCCAGTCTTTGAGTAGTTTTCTGGGTTATTTATATAGATGTGAGTGTTATCTGTATCCGTGGGACAAAGTAAGCTTAGGGTTATCCCATTCCACCATCTTCTCAGCCTACCAAAATAAGAAATACTTATAATGAATTGACTATTTTGATGATCTCATACTTTTATTAGTAAATTATGTCAAATATAATATTCACTTAAACTCAGACATTTTAATGGCAGTGAATATGAATTCATGCTTCAAATCGACTTCACATTTTAGACATTCTAGCTGTCTATTATGTATTATTTAAGATATACTCTTTTTTCTTTCTTTCTTTTGTAGCCTTCTAATGTTGTAGGAAATCAAATAGCTGTGTCCTGGTTAAGGAGATTATAGGGAATGCATTACACCACTTTCTGGCCATATGGAAAACAGCTGACCAGTACCTAATTAATGCATATTTAAAGGTTGGGTCTTGCCTGTGCTCATGAATTCCTTAGACCATTTTATCTATGGAATATCTTATCTTGCTCTCCACCCTTCTTTCAGCATCTGCTCTTTTGTAGTCTTGGGATTGCCTTGTTTGTTTTCTTGCAGGTGTTCTATACTTTCTTACTGGCATGTAGCCACTGACATATTGCACAATGTTTCCCATATAATGTATACCTAATAAATACAGGAGCTTGAGAGCAGCTCAGAGAGACTTCCCTTAGCCTCCCTCTCACCTCTCTTGACTTGCATGGAGTCTTGAGTAATCCTTTCTGCCGCCTTCAGCTTTGCTGGACAAAGTCAAAAGCCAAACCCACAATTGGTGATCCCGACGTGATTGTTGAACCCACAACTGGTGACCCTGACATGATAAGTTGGACCCACAATTGGTGACCAAAAAGGATGACACAATAGTGATAGCTTTGAGAGGAAGATTTTCAGGTGGCAGAATCAACGTTAGGAGAAGAAAGTGAAACCATCGGGATTTCAGACAGACCTCATCCTGGTAAGAGACAGCAGTACATGCTAGGGATAGCTGCCAACATGTCTAGTTTTCAGTGGGAGTATTTATTTTCTCTTTCTTTACCATGGTCCAAGAAATGTCAAAAGAACAGCTATTATATCTAAAAACTTTACAGCAGCTTTTAAAGGTGACTCATTGTACTGTTACAAAAGATCAATTAAGTAAACTATTATGACAATACAGGTCACCTGTCTCTGGTTATCAATCATGGTACAGTTGATTTATATCTATGGAAACAATTGGAAAAATTTTAAAAATAATACATGACAAAGGAGAGAAGTTTCCTGCTTCGATTTTGGGACCTGGAATTTAGTCTGCATGGCATTATGCCTTTTACATGTGTCTCCAGAGAAGGAACAAATAAAAAAAAGAAAACGCCTAACACCAGCCTTTCCTATGGCACCTCTACAATGGAGGATAGCTTCCCTCACTCACCTCCTCCTGTCCCTATTTCTCCCAATGGCTTAAAGCCAATACCTATATCGGAGGGGTCATAAACCATGGATTATGCAACAATGTTTACAAGAGGGATATGCTGCTGGGGAGTTTCATACATTCCCCATCATTACCACTGCTGGACATCAACCTAAGCACAAGTCCCTCTCTTTTATTGTATTTAAGGAATTGAAAGAAAGTGCTGCTGAGAATGGTATCCAAAGCGCTTTTACTAAGGGGATGATTGAAATAAAGCAAATTGATATGAAATGACCCCTTGGGATTCGAAAGCATTGACAAAATCCATATTTTCCCCCCTCAGCATGCTGTGCAGACTTTAGAATATCAAAAGGGTTGCACAATATAGGCAATTTGCAATTAAGATTTGGGTATTCCGATAGGAGTAGAAATGCTTCGGAGTGACACCCACTGTACCATGTTCTCTCCGGCATACATACTCAAGCCAAAGATATCACTGAATTTATTACGGCACGCCAAGATGTGAAAACTGAAACATATAAAGCACAAATTCTAGCAGCTGGCCATTTCCAGCCTCTCATGTCTGCTTTAAATGTGGAAAACCAGGCACATGCAAAAGTACTGTCACCAGTGAACAAGAGGAGAAAACAATAAATTACCCAATAAGGATTGTCCCAGATGTAGAAAAAGAAAACATTGGGCAAATTAATGCTGATCTAAATTTGATAAGGAAGGACAAACTCTCAGGAATGGAGGAAAAGGGGCATCAGCTCCCACACTCCCAATCTCAAGTGGAGCAAAACCATACAGAACCCTTTTCCTCAGGTGTTCTTAACCCAGGTCAAAGATGGATTTGGAGGAAAGGAGGAAAAGGGGCATCAGCTCCCATGTCCCCAATCCCAAGTGGAGAAAAAACATACAGAACTCTGATCCTTAGGTTTTCTTAAACCGGGTCAAAGATGGATAACAGACTTATAAGCTGCTACCACAGGAAATGCAGGATTGGACTTAATAGGGAAAAATATGTTATACGATGGCTGACAGGATTGATAGGGAAAATTCCTGTCCCTGACCGAAGATTCCCCTTCATGGTTCTTCTTCCCACCCTGCTTGTCATGCACATTAATGAGGAATGCAGAAGTAACAGACTATAAATTTTTTCCTTTGCTTATGCTCTGGCCTCAGACCTCTGGAGAATGATCTTCTCTGCACCAATCAGTGTAGAATAAACCTCCTGCCTTCCAAGATCTCTGAGTGCCACTTGGTTCTTCTGCCGGGTGATCAAGACCAGATTCCATAACAGACTTATGCACTATCTCAGAATTAATTTTAAAGGAACAAGATCATGTCTATAAAATACCCACTGTGTATATGTTCCCTTACCCCCAACACAGTGGGGATTAGTCTAGGAATATCTAGCACAATAAAATAGGGAAATTTGTTACTACCTGAAGTCATCGACTCAGATTATATAGGGGGAATTCATATTATGATTAAGGTTAATGGGTTACATATTATCCCCTTTGGAACAGGATTAACACAACTAATCCTAATCCCTATTAAAGTTCCATGAGCTTTAATGCAACAAAGGGGAAATAAAGGATTTGGAAGCACAGGATCCAAGGTATTATATTGGACTCAGATCATTTAATCTGACAAATCTTTTTTTTATACTATGACTGTAAACAGAGAGGAATTTACAGGGCTAAGTGATACTGGAGCTGATAGGTCCATTATGGCTTCCCAACAATGGGCTGAACAATGGGAAAAAAAGACCTAGCCTCCTAGCTGTTATCTGAGTGGCAGGCACCAACACTCCATTACAAAGCAAAAGGCCCCTCACATGTCTTGGGCCAGAAGGACAAACAGGTTACACTCAACTCTTTATTCTACCTTTTCCTATATCTTTATGGGGAAGGGACTTACTTAAACAATGGAAAGTAGTCATTCAGCCTTTAACAGTCACTGTTAAATTCTTTCCTGTCCACTGGTATGGAAATCTTCCATGCCTACTTGGATTGAACTGTGGCCCCTAAAAGGGAAGTGATTGAAACAAGCTAAAAAATTGGTTTTATAATAATTAGAAGCTGGTCACATTGAACCTACCACTAGTCCTTGGAACACACCCATTTTGACATTTCCTAAAAAATCAGGTAAATAGAGATTGTTACATGACCTCAGGGTTATCAATGCCATTATCCAACCTATGGGGGTGTTACAGGTAGGCTTGATCAACCCTGATATTATTCTTTTAACATGGCCCATTACAGTAAATAGATCTTAAGGACTGCTTTTTTAACCACACCTTTAAGTGAACAAGATAAGGAACATTTTGCCTTTTCTCTACCTGTGATAATTAGGAGCATTTATCTAGATATCAATGGTAAGTATTACCTCAAGGAATGATTATCTGCCTGACTACATGTCAATGTTTAATTCAACAAGTCCTACTGCCCACTCTTAAGAATTTCCATCCTGGGGTGCCTGAGTGGCTCAGTCATTTAACCCTCCTACTTCATGTCATGTCATGATCTCCTATTTCATGGATTTCAGCCCCACATCAGGCTTTGTGCTGACAGTTCAGAGCCTGGAGCCTGCTTCAGATTCTTTATCTCCCTCTCCTCTCTGCCCCTCCCCCACTCATGCCCTGTCTCTGTCTCTCAAAAATAAAATAAACATTAAAAAAATCCTTAAAAAAAGGAATTTCCATCCTAATTTATCATTATATGGGTGGTATTCTTCTTGCTGTTCCTACACAGACTTTACTTCTCAGAATATATTAATACTTACAACTTTCCACAAAAGAACATGGGCTTCAAATGGCTCCTGAAAAGGTTCAAATGCAGTAACCTTGTCAATATCTGGGATACGCAGTCTTTGCTCAGACAATACAGCCTCAATGCATTTCCTTAGATACTACTAATTTACATATCTTAAATTATTTTCAAAAAAATTTAAGAGCTATTAATTGGATTTGACCCACTTTGGGAATTACTAAAGGATAACTTTCTAACTTAATCAATATTTTAAAAGGAGACGCTCCTTTAAACTCTCCTTGTAGTTTAACCTCCGAAGCAAAATATATATATATATATATATATTATTATTATTAAACAGACATTTAAAAGCAGGCAACTGCATCACCGACAGTTAGGTTACCCCATTCATCTTTATATTTCCTATTCCCCATATTCCTGCCAGATTTTTAGGCCAACTTATAAAAGAAATTCAATGTTTAGAATGGCTTTTGTTCCCCCCAGTCACTTAAGAAAGACTTCACTCCCTATATACAACAACAAATTACAGAATATTATTTAAGTGCAGATATTGTTACCAACAACTAACAGGATATGATGCTGATTTCATATATCCTGGGGTGTCTTATGAATTTTTTCAATGTATTCTTACTCAATCTATGGAATTCCAAAGTGCTATGGCAGACATTGTCAGCCAACTTATATGCTCTCTGCCATCCGACAAATTGTAACAGCAATTACCTCTTTTAAACATAACTTTACCCAAAAAAGTATCTCCAAAGCCAATTTCATAGGCAATCCCTGTTTTTATAAATGGCTCTGGAAAAACTACTAATTCTGTCATTGCTTGGTTTGACCAATGATGGCATAGAGTAATCTCCAAAGGGCAAATATCTGCTCAAAAGAGTAGAATTAAAGGATGCTATTATGGCTTTACAATTTCCTAACCAATCTATTAACATATTAGCAGGTTCTCACTATTGTAGTTTATGTGATACAGAATATAGAACAGGCCTCTATTAGGGAATTAAAGGATCCCTACTTATTATCCTTATTTTTAACTTTACGAGCCTTACTAGATTGATGAACATACCCTCTTTTTATCACTCACGAGATCACATTCCGGCTTTCCTGGAACTTTAACAGAAGGAAATGATATTGCTGACCAATTTGTTGGCTACAGTATGGCTTTTACAATTGTTCAATTATCTCATGACTTTTTCATCAAAATTATATGTCCCTTATTAAACAATTCCATCTTATAGCTACTCGATCTAAACAAAGTGTTGCTGCCTGCTCTGATTGTCAACAGCCAGAAGACAAAAACAATGGGGAATAAACTCCAGAGGTCTAAATGCAAATCAGCTTTGGCAAACTGATATTACACATTATGCACCATTTGGGTGTCAAAAATATATCTCCATGTCTGTAGACATCTTTTCAGGATTTATAATGGCCTCTATTCATATTACAGCAAATAACTCAAATATTCGGGGCCCAGGAAGAGACAAAAAAGACTGTTTATTTTGCACCGGTGTGTTGAGAATCATCTTGAGCACACAGGCTGAGAAGCCTCCTTGTGTGAGAAGGCAGTCACAGCAAAGTACCTGCCAACCAAATGGTGCTTCAATACCACCTCCTTAAAATAACCTTTCAGGCCTGGATTTTTTGAGCTGCCCTCATTGACCTCAAGGGGTGTAATGCTCTTTTTGTTTTATGGCATTCAAATAAAAAAGGGAACTTGGAATGTGATGCATTGATGGATAACATCTGAAGGAGACTATGCAAATGTAATCATTCATAAGCAAAGGACAAGCATTGGGAATTCCGCCCTTGCCAGATGGGTTGTACCTCCCCCATTGTAGTTGGAAGAATAGGCCTCGAGGTAACACCCTGTTTTCTCCTATTTATATGTAATTAACATAGGTCTCAAGGAAACACCCTGTTCTCTCCCCCTGCCTTAAATTCTTATGCTAATTGACTTGAAAACAGCATGCAAGATTGAGGAAACTGCCCTTTTGCTGATAAAAACACATTGTTGTTAAAGATATCAAACTATGCTTACGGATGAAATGTCACTCATTGATGTAATGTCACTTACTTACTTGTTATTTACCTTTAAATAAAGACATTGAGACCAGCAGAGCAGAGATGCCAGAATTGCCAGAGATGTCTGCTTGGTGATCAGACCAAATTTCATGGCTCTCTCATTCCTTTTGCTGACACCGTCCATCCTCCAGGGACCCCTGCACTAGGCGGAGCTGGACTCCAGCACCAGTGCCAGTGCAGGGGAGTCACCTCCAAAGGCTGAGCCTCTTGCTTGGGTTTTACTGATCTTTTATACACATGTGCTTCCAGGTTGGGTGGGACTAGTATAGTCAAGCTTCTGGTTCCTGGCTGCTGGCTGATGCAAGAGTCAAGCAAGATTGCAGAAGCCAAAAGCATGCAAGGGGAATATCCAGCCTCTGACATCTGGCTTGCCCTTTATATTTGTGTTTACCAGCTTTCCTTCTCATTCATCATTTTTTACATGCATATTCACAAACCAGTAAACATCAACAAATTAAAACTGACAATGGGCCTGGACACCTTTCCTGTATGGTAAAGGAATTCTTCCAAAATTGGAATATATGACACATTACTGGCATACCATATAACCCTACTGGGAGAGCTATTATAGAACATACACATGCCACTTTAAAACAATGGCTCATAAACAAAAGGAGTTAACCCGCATAATGCTTTCCCTTGGAATTCATTATATAAGGCCTTATATACTTTAAATCTTTTAAACTGTGATTCCCATGGCCTCACAGCTGCTGAACAGCATTTTGTATCATCTTCAGCTCAAATATCAGAGCCAAGGAACTACTTAAGGACATACAAGGCAATAATTCATGGAAAGGACTTTATGAACTAATTAACATGGTGAAGGGGATGTGTATGTGTTCTCGCATCAAGACTTCATTGGGCATCTGCCCGTCTGGTAATAAGTTGGAAGGATCAGCCCCTCAACACTCTCCCTCAGATAGCCAATTTTTCCTTACAAGGACAACAAGGGAGACCATGCCCACAAACGATCAAGACAAGTGGTGTCATCTGGGGACAACTTAGGAAGCTCGATCAAAATGCCACCAAAGTCATGTGCCATGTCAGAGTGCCACCAATCTCAGAAAACAGGATTTTAGCATATTTAGCTGTTGTTTCTCTAAACTTAGCTAAGGTAATGATTTGCTTACTCTTTTTCTTTATCCAGACCACTACTTTTTTTTTTTTTATCACTGTTTCTGGTTCATATCATAGACACCCCTTTTTTTATTTATCAATTTTTATTTATTTTTTATAATTGTTTATTGTCAGATTGGTTTCCATACAAGAGCACACCCCCTTTTTCAAGCCAGTTAAATGGTGGGATGCAGATCCACCACTAACCAGTAATGATTCCTTTTGGACTACAGGCATCTGGCTTCTGCATAAAGGTCCTCTTACTGAATGGAGAGATTGGTTAAAATTGAATGCTTCTTTTATTTTTGTGTCACCTTTCCTTCCTATTTGTGTAACCACCATGAACATTTCTGGATGTTTAAAAATCACAGCACAGACATATCTTTACTACATGCCTGAAACAAAGGACCAAGGAGCAAATTTGACATGCATTCATTTCAGCATCCACCTTTGCTACTTTCACCTCCATCAATGATTCTTTTCCATTCCAATTGATCATTGCCAAATAAAGAAAATATGGTCCCATAGTAGATTTTCATTCAACTGACAGACCTGCCAGACCTCCCTTGCCTGAAAAGAGGAATTTTCTCAAAATCTTACTCTCATTAACTGGGGTCCTAAAGGACACTTAACCTCAGTGGGCAAACCTATTAGATTTTCAGAACCTAACAACCCCTTCATCTTTTGGACTGATGGCAGACTTTCTGGGCCAATAATAAGAATTAAAAACAAACATTCACATAGCCCATGACATTACAACTTATGGAGTCTTAGCCTTCCCTTTTTGTTGCACAATTTTTCTCATGCACATTGTCCTAATAATAGTGGTACCTTTTATATGAATCTCACACAGAATGTCTCAGACATAGTCATGATCTGTACACCTCATCCCTATGTTCTCATAATTTCTACTAAAGTTGATTAATATAACATTTGACAACACATATTATGTTTTTTGAAGTACCTCCTCCATCTTGGTACAGAGCCTGTATTGCCATTATAATATTACCAAACTTTCTATCTCATATATGTTTATCTTAAAAAGATATCCTCAAACTTGGCCGCCAGTAAATCTAACAAGGCTCTGGAAAGGGTCCAATGATCTTGCCGAATTAGTCCCCGCCATTTATAGGTGGAGACATTAAATATATTTTGGATGGCTCATTGCCTTCCTTAACCCATTGGTTGTCATCTTAGCCACAGCCTCTGCTGCAGTGATCTCCCTGACAAAGTCTATCCTTACTGCTAAAGTAGTCAATCACATAATGACTAATATCACCAAAGGAATGATTACTCAAATGCAGGCTGATAACAGTATTATGCAAAGACTGCAATTTGCAGAAAAAGCACTTTAATGGATGAGAGATTGCCAACAGGCACTTGTTGATCGTCAAAACATTCAATGTGACTGGCAACATGACAAAATTTGTGTCACTCTCTTACAGTGTAATATGTCTCAACACTCCTGGGATTTAGTAAAAAAAAGTCTACAAGGAGAGTTTTCCATCAATTTACAATCTGAGAATAATAATCTGTCTTCCTTGCTGCATCAACAACTGTTAGATATTCAACAGGAAACACAGATTCTAGCTGAACAGGAGTTATCTGATAATGTAAAATGGCTAAATCTAACCAACTGGTTCTAAGGCCTCAATGAATGTATTTGGATTATTGGAGTTCTTTGCTTTTTAATCCTTTTTTGTATTTCTCATAGCCCTCCAAATGATCGACACCATAGTGGCCTCCTCGAGATGTCATAAGCAAAGACTGATTGCCCTCTTCAAATCCCATGAACAAGAAGATTTTTCAAACAAAAAATGAGGATATGTGGGCAATCAAATAGCTATGTCTTAGTTACGGGGATGCATTAGGTGTATTAGATGCAGTAGATGCATAGGGAATGCATTTTGGGCCATGTGGAAAACAGCTGACCAGTATCTAGTGAATGGGTGTTTAGGGTTTGGGTCCTTCCTGTGCTAATGAATTCCTTAGACTATTTTATCTATGGAATATTTTATCTTGTTCTCCACCAACTGATCTTTTGAGTCTTGGGAATGCCTTGTTTGTTTTTTTGCAAGTGTTCTATACTTTCTTATTGGCATATAGTCACTGACATATTGCACAATGTTTCCCATATAATGTATGCCTAATAAATACAGGAGCTTGAGAGCAGCTCAGAGAGACTTCCCTTAGCCTCCCTCTCACCTTTCTTGACTTGCATGGAGTCTTGAGTAATCCTTTCTGCCACTCTCGGCTTTGCTGGACAAAGCCAAAAGCCAAACCCACAATTGGTGACCCCAACATGATTGCTGAACCCACAACTGGTGACCCTGATGTGTTATGCTGAACCTGCATAATGTGGCTGACTGATAGTATTTTCAAATACTTCTTCCTATTGTTTGTTTGTACTTGCATTATTGGCATCATTTTCTATATACTATTTTTTGCAGGAAACAAACACACATCCATACACACCGATATGCAGGCGTATAGAACCTATTCTTATTATTCACCATATTTTTGCTATACAGTGTCATCGTGAACACTGAATTAGCAAATGCTGAAACATGGCTCTGGTTAACTTTAGGACTAGGCTCTGGTGAGCCTTTGGTCCCCTTTTCATCAACTTGTCAATACACACTCTTGTTTAATATGTGTGTTTGTTTAAATACATCTTATTTAATATTTATCATTTATTCATGAACATTGAATTCAAGACCGACAATACTACAACTCATGAGTGAAGTAAGCTTATCTAACACACTAATTTTTTTCCACTAATGTTCATCACAGCCTTGTGCTTAGCAAAACCAGACATTTCAGCACTATGCTTAAGGGCTGTTTTTTAACTTTTTATTAAAATTGCAGTTAGTTAATATACAGTGTAATATTAGTTTCAAGTAGTTTCAAGTGTACAATATAGTGATTCAACACTTCCATACAATACATGATGGTCATTACGAGGGTACTTCTTAATCCCCATCACCTATTTAACCCATCCGCTCACCCACCACCCCTCTGGTAACCATCAGTTTTGTCTTTATAGTTAAGTCTGTTTCTTAGTTTGCCTTTCTCTCTCTTTTTTCCCCTTTGCTCATTTGTTGTTTCTTAAATTCCACATATGAGTCAAATCATATGGTATTTGTCTTTCTCTACTGACTTATCTCACTTAGCATAATACTCTTTTAGCTCTATCCATGTCCAATTAAAAAATACACAGATGACATGAATAGACATTTTTCCAGAAAAGGCCACAGATGGCCAACAGACATGAAACTCGACATCGCTCATCATCAGGGAAATACAAATCAAAACTACAATGAGGGATCACCTCACACCTGTCAGAATGACTAAATTCAACAAGACAAGAAACAACAGATGTTGGTGAGGATGTGGAGAAAGGAGAACTCTTTTGTACTGTGCCTTCTGTGTTCTTTCCTAGCCAAGCTTGCTGACTTTTAAAACTCCAGGCTTTTGGGACATGGCATGGGTATGGGCTTGTGCTAGTCTTCTAGGTGTAGTGTCTGCTACACTGTGACTGAGACAAACTTGACCAAGAAGGGCAGTCCCACCAGAGTGCAGGGGTGTGGAGCTTGGTGTAAGCAAGCCAGGCAGGCAGTGTAGGCACTGTATTGCTTCCAGCAGGTGGTTCTGTGTTTATGTGGAGGGGTCTGGGAAGGAAATGGCAAGAGTAAGCTCTTTTGTCCCCATAAGTATCTCCCTGAAGGATACTTCTCAGGGACATTCTCCAAGAAGAGTGAATAATCTCTCTGCTGTGTGACCCAAGCATTCTTTAAATCACTGTTTCCATACCATCTTTCCCTGGATCGTTTGCCTGTTTTTTTCTCCAAGAGCAGCACAATGCCTGCCTTTCGTCTTCTATCCAAGCCAAGCCACCTGACCTTTAGAACTCTAAGTTTTAAGTCTTTCTAGTTGCCAGAACTCACGAAATTTGATCCCTCTCGCTCTCAAGCCAATTGCTGTGGGGATGTATTTTCCTCATGTACTCCCCTATGTGTTGGTCTGTCTCTTACTCTTCTCCACAACCATGGTTCCTTTCCCATCTCAGTGGCCATGATCTGTTTCTCTCCCAAACTACATTTCTGTACTTCCTAGTTTCATGTATCTGGTCTCTTCTCAATCTTTAGTTGTGAAATTTGTTCCACCAGTCTTCCGGTCAATTTACGAGGTAGTTAGGATGATTTGATAGTTATCTAGTTGTTTTTGTGAGAGGAGGAAAGTCTAAGGTCCTCCTACCTCGCTGCCATTTTCCAACGTAAAAAATATTTGGACTCATTTCTTTAGCTCAATACATCTTTGATTCCAATAATCTCCTGCTTTTTTATTAGAATATGTTTCTATAGTTTATAGGCTTAACAACATATTATGTACATATTGTTTTATATAATTGCATTTAAAATCAGCTTAGAGAAGAGAGGAGAATATATGGATTTATAACTTTTTATGATGACATAACTACCATTGTAATTATAATTTGTAAATGAAATAACCCTATTTTGTTTTCATGTGAATTAGAAGTACTGTCTTAGGTCATTTTCTTTCAGTCTGACAAACTCCCTTTAGCATTTCTTGTGAATTGAGCTCGTAGAAACATATTCTTTCAGCTTTTGTTTATTTGGCAATGTCTTTATTTTACCTTCATTTTTGTAAGCTACGTGTACTGGAATTTTTTTTTGTTGTTGTTTGATAGGCTTTATATTCTTCACTTTGAATATGTTATTCTTCTGCTTTCTAGAATCTATTCTATCTGATGAAAAATCAGCTTTTAATCTTATTGAAATTATTTTGTAAGTGACTACTATTTTACTATTGTTAATTTCAAGATTTTCTCCTTATCTTTGGTTCTCATCTTTTTTACCATTATATGTCTGTAAATCTCTTTGTGTTTATTCAGCATGGAACCCTGACTCAGAATATAGGGCAAAGACAATTGGGGTGTCAGTATTATTAGTGGCACCACAGACATGGTGGAGATTCCATCAGTGAGTAGAAGAAACTGGGGAGAAGAATGCCCCACTTCTCAGTCACACTTTCTCAGAATTCAGCCTCAGAAACAGATATTTGAGTTATTACATGGTGACATCCTGACCATATCAAGAATATAACCCTCTTACAGGAAGCTTGTGGGAGAGGAAGTTCTGTTTTCTGCTTCAATAGCATAGAGTGGAGTTTTCATATTGTTGGATTAAAAAGCAAAAATGAGGGCATTAGTCTCTGTTTAGATACTGCACCCTTGCTGTTCTTACCAAATTTTAGTGTATTTTCTTGAGTAAATACTTCTTTATTTATTGTATGCCTTTGGGACAATTTCAAGAATGTTCATGTGATTGTTTTTTTGTGTGTGTGTGTGCGTGTATTTGATTAAATAATTTGTGATAGTTTCTTCTAGTAAATGGATCCATGGAGCTCATCTCATTGTCATGCTGGAAGTCCCTTGGTTTCTGTTATTCTTGTACATTTTTTTGCTCTAACATGAAAAGGCCAAGGTGAACATCTTTGAAAATAAAATCAACTGAAAGAAAGTTCGCAAGAACATTTAGTTACCATATATTAAATGCCATAATCTCCATAATAATTTACTATGTATTGATAGGGAACCTGAAAAGGTTTATGCTATTCATTTACCTGCAAAATATCTTGCAATCTTATTCGAGAAGCAAGAACTATAAGAGATATGAAATGGTTAGATAATAGTAAACAATGTCTGAAAATTATCTCATTTGAATGGTATGGATGGGAGTTTCCCAAATATATTCTGTAAAATGTGAGAATTTTAGAAGAATATGGGTCTATGCGAAAATAATTTGGGAAATGCTGTTTATTTTAATACCTCTTAGAAATTTGCAATGTTTTGGGTGCTGGGTGGCTCAGTTGGTTAAGCGGTTAAGTGTCTGACACTTGGTTTCAGTTCAGGTCATGATTTCAGAGTTTATGGGTTCAAGCTCCACATCAAGCTCTGGGCTGACAGTTGGTGCTTACTTGGGATTCTCTCTCTCTCCCCTCCTCAATGCTCCCTCAAAATAAATAAATAACCTTAAAAAATTTTTAACTAAAAAATAATAAATTTGCAATATTTGAGTATTTAGTATTTCCACAAGTGCTACAATAAAGAAACCTTTTAAATTCTGTGTTTAAACTATTTAAACCGAGTGTTTCCTAAGGTATTCAGCCATTGAAAACACCCAAACCAAGAATATTTAATGAGTGTCTATCGGACATAATTTAAGAAATGCTAATCTGCAGATGAAAAGTGCTTAAGAATTACCTTTCCTCTCAAATTATCTTGTTTCATATATTATATAATTTCATGTATATCAACATTTGTAATTATAGTTCACACATAAAAATTTAATTTACTAGTGTATTAAAATGGACTGAAAAACATAAAAGATACACTCATTGATTCTGGATAGGAGGCAAGGATATAATATGTAGAATTTGATAAAATAGCTTGGTACAGAAAACAGAATAATTTTATCCACTTTGAAGCCTTTGGTAGTATGTCGACTAACCAGAAACTACACAAGGAATTAAGAGCAAAAAATAGTTCTTGGGGAATTGATGGGGAGATTTGCACTGAAACAAAGAAAGTCTAAGAAAATTAACTCATTAAAGTATTGTTGGGTCAGAAAACAAGGGACTAATCTGGTTATAATTCATATAGCTGTGAAGAAAGGAGAATAATTACCTTTTGAGCATCAGGTGTATAAACCTAAATACCTCAAATGAACCAGAGAGACAAGTTAGCCAGGTGGCTTAGGTGTAAAGAAAAAAAAAGAGTCTTGAGCCTGTCCACTTTTCTATAGCTTTCTAAGTTGCTTGTTTTAAATATGCACATAGTAGTATAGAGTTAGATTTAAAAAATCAAATCAGGGGATCTTTCATTATGCAGCATGTACCAAAGCAGTGGCTCTCAAACTTGACCATGCATCAGAATCACCTGAAGGGCTAATTAAAAGAAAATGCTGGACCTGACTGCCATAGTTTCTGATGCAGTAGCTCTGGAGTGGGGCCGGATAATTTTCATTTCTAACAGATCTCAGATGATGCTGATGTTACTGGTCCAGGGGAACCACCGTGAGAAACACTGACCTAGGTAATGGAGAAAGATTAGGTACACAATAAATATTCGTTAAATTAATAGAATTAAATACAAAAGTGGCTCTATGAACATTTTTGGACAATGACCATATTTTAGCCTAATGAAAGAATTCAGGAAATTTATAGACTTTTATGATATATCCATGCACCTAGAAGTACACAGATTCCAGGTTAAGAGCCTATTCTAGAATGTAGTGTCCTATATTCTTTTTTTAAATGCTTGTTTATTTATTTATTTATTTTTTTTTTGAGAGAGAGAGAGAGAGAGGGAGGGAGGGGAAGAGAGAACGAGACACAGAATCCAAAGCAGGTTCCAGGCTCTGAGCTGTCAGCACAGAGCATGACATGGGGCTTAAACTCACGAGCCATGAGATCATGACCTAAGCTGGAGTATGACGCTTAATGGACTAAGCTACTCAGGTGCCCCTCAATGCCCTATATTCTTAATGTGAAGGGCTTCTTACTTTTGTTCCACCTCCACCAAAAACAAAATTACAGAGCACATCATTGTTACTGTAACAGAATCTAAACACTGAACATGTGTCTATAATGATGAATGAATAGTCATCTATCAGATCTCTGATCTCCATGTGAAGATAGTCTATATATGTTGAACCCATACTGCATATACTTAGGAAACAGCATAAAATGGTAAAAGGCCAACAATGTTGCTCTAGAATAGAAGACTATATTAAAAAGTCTGTTTTTGCTGTCTCTCTCTTACTCCCTATATGTTTTCTGCTTTGATTATATAGAAGGGTGTGTTTCCTACTATAACCAATTTTCCTGGGTATATTATCCTATTTTGTGCCTTCTTTGTGTAAGTCCTAAATGTGTTCTTAACACCTCAGCCTTTACTCCATTCATAGCATCTGGCAGACTGTTTGATAAATTGAACTTTAGTTTTGGCATCCTTTGACTTCTTGGTCTCCTTTGGGCATATTTCCAAATAAAGCTATTATGCTTCATTTTGTTTGATATGTTAGTTACTTCCATAGTAAAATAAAATTACCAGCTCATTTAACATTGGGTAATCAACAGATATCTGATAGCAATAACTTAAAATATCCCTGACTCAAACCTAATTAGGTGCAGTGACCTAGAGGAGCAACAGCTCAGGGGCCCACTACCAAGTCTCTGAACCATTTATTCTCCTGTATACTTGCAATAGACAAATAATTAGTTTCATTAATGCCATATATATTTCTTTTTTTAAGTTTATTTTTTTTGAAAGAAAGAGAAATAGGGGAGGGGCAGAGAAAGGGGGAAAGAGAGAGAGGGAGAATCCCAAGCAGGCTCCACGCTATCAATGAGGAGCCCAATGCAGGACTCAAACTCACAAACCTTGAGATCACGACCTGAGCAGAGAAGTCTGAGGTTTAACTGACTGAGCCACCCAAGAGCCCCATGCCATATTTATTTCTGAAGGATGTATCATCCACCATTATCTACTATTAAATCAGTGATTCCAACATTTGGGGAATTATCATATTCTATCTTTAATTCCCCAATATGCCCGAACCTCGCCTGAGAAGTGCTATACAATATATGTTATTTTTTACGTGAAAGAAATACAAATTTACTTTATTTTCGGAACGTCAGTATGTTCCTTGAGAAAAATCAGATAATAATATAGCATAATTTCAGGGATGCCTGGGTGGATCAGTCAGTTAAACATCCAACTCTTAATTTTGGCTCAGGTCATGGTCTCACAGTTTGTGAGATCGAGCCTCACATAGGGATCTGAACTGACATTATGGTGCCTGCCTGGGAATTTTTCTCTCCCTCTCTCTTTGCTGCTCTCTCTCTCTCTCTCTCTCTAAATAAATAAATAAACATTAAAAAAAGAAAATAACCAAATTATTTCAAAATAGATCCTGTATCTCAGGATGGGACTGGCAACTTTTAAATAGTATATTTGCAAATGGTAGATAACAATGGTTTTTAAAAATTTAATCTCTGATATAAGTTGGCTTCAAATTTTATTTGTCTCCCTATAAAAAGTACAAATTAAGTTGTGTTATCATTTTCCAGGCAATATGGAGGGTTTCACTTTAGTATTCTTTTCTGTAAAACAGTTTCTCTTTGAAACTGTACTATAGTATTTCAATGATATTTGTTCAGAATTTGATGAAGCTTCAGTAATGAGTACACACACACATATATACAATGAGCACATATCATTTTGATAATGTCAAAAAGAAAATTTAAGGCAAAAAATGCTCTATCATGGGATACTTGCCATAAACTTTGTGATTAGAAGAAAGTGCAGTAAGGGAATAAATATAATTAAAATCGGTGAGAACAATATCCCATGTAAGCAGTTAGTGTCAAAGTAGTAAACACAATAAGTTTCACTTTAATACTGTTTCTAGACCAAATACACAAACAAGAATACATAAAGAATGGATTGCACTAAACCTTGAATAGAATAGGTATTACATCAGGAAAGCTATTGCAAGAAAATAGATATTTCATATGCTGATACCCAACAGCCTTTGTTATATTTATCCACATAAGCACCAATGTTTTTTCTAAGATGTCTTACTAAAATTACTAGTTTTACTTTGATTTCACAATCATTATTATTATCATTCTTATAATATGATAAATTTCTTTAGAAGCTCCAACTCTTAAATATTTTAAACTTCTGAGATTGACTTTTAAGATTATATATGTATATATGTGTATATATATAATAGAGATGTTTCAGATTATCAAATACACCATCTAGGAACAAACTGGTTCTTGATACAACAAAATGGGTTTAGAAAAAACATACCTCAACATAATAAGGGCCATATGAAAAGCCCACAATTAATATCATACTAAATGTTAAAAAATTGAGAGTTTCTTCACTAAAATCAGGAATAACAAAAGGATGTCCACGCTCATCACTTTTATTCAACATAGTACTAAAAGTCCTAGTGACAACAAACAGACAGGAAAAAGAAATAAAATGCAGCGAAATTGTTAAGGAAGAAGTAAAACTGTCATTGTTTGCAAATGACATAATTCTTACTATGCATAGAAAATACTAAGTATTCCTGCAAAAACTATTACAAGCATACACGAATTCAGAAAATTGTAGGATATAAATTAATATGCAAAATCAGTTGGTTTCTATATACTAATAAAAAGCAGCAGAAAGAGAAATTTAGAAAATGATCTTAATAATTGTATCAAACAAACAAACAAACAAACATGAATTTACCTAACCAAGGAGGTGGAAGATATGTATTTAGAAAACTATAAAACATTAATGAAATAAATTAAAGATGACACAAATAAGTGGAAACATGTTCCATGCACATAGTTGGGAAGAATTATTTTTTTTAATATCCATACTACCCAAAGCAATCTACAGATTCAGTGCAATTTCTGTCAAAATACCATCAGCATTGTTCACAACACTAGAATGAATAATTTGCATAAAACCACAAAATACCCTGAATAGCCAAAGCAATCTTGAGAAAGAACAAAGCTAAAGATATCACAATCCCTGGTTTCAAAATATACTACAAAGATGTAATCATCAAAACATAGCACTGGCACAAAAATAGACACATACATTAATAGAACTGGATAGAGAACTTAGAAAAAAAGCCCACAATTACATGGTCTATTACTGTATGACAAAGGAGGCAAGAATATACAATGGAGAAAAGACAGTCTTTTCAACAAATGATGTTAGGAAATTGGATAGCTACATCCAAAACATAAATGTGAACCATTTTCTTACATTATACACAAAAATAAACTCAAAATGGATTACAGACCTAAATATGAGATGAAACCATAAAACGCCTAGAAGAAAACAAAGGCAGTAATTTCTTTGACATTGACCTTAGCAACATTTCTCCAGATATGTCTCCTCAGGCAAGGGAAACCAAAGCAAAATTAAATTATTGGGACTACACTGAAATGAAAATCTCTTGCAGAGTAAAAGAAACCACCAACAAAATGAAAAGGCACCCTACTGAATAGGAGAAGATATTTGTAAATGATAAATCCAGTAATGGGTTAATAGCCAAAATATATGAAGAAGTTATATAACTCTACACCAAGAAAAACACACACAATCTGATTAAATTGACACAGAATATAAAAAGACATTTTTCTAAAGAAGACATACACATGGTAAACAGATGCATGAAAAAATGCTAATCATCACTAACTGTCAAGGAAATGCAAATCGAAACCATATGAGATTTCAACTTACACATATCACAATGGCTATCAAAAAGACAAGAAATATTAAGTGTGGTCGAAGATGTGGAGAAAAAGGAAACTTCGTGTTTACTAGTGGTAATGTAAATTGGTGCAACTACTTTAGAAAGCAGTATGGAGTTTCCTCGAAAATTTAAAAATAGAAATATTATATGATCCAGTAATTCCACTAGTGGGTATCTACCCAAAGAAATGAAAACTCTAATTCAGAAAGATATGTGCACCTCTACGGTTATTGCAGCATTATTTACATTACCCAAGAAATGAAAGCAACCCAAGTGTTCATTGATAGATGAATGGATATAGATGTGGTATATGTGTGTGTATATACACTATAATATAATGTTACTAAGCTATAAAAAAAGAATAAGATTTTGCCATTGAAAACATTAGGGATAAGGATATAGATGTGGTATGTGTGTGTGTATAAATAATATAATATAATGTTACTAAGCTATAAAAAAAAAGAATAAGATCTTGCCATTGAAAACAACAGGGATAAGGTACCGGCTTCGCTCAGTCAGTTGAGCATCTGACTCGATTTTGGCTCAAGTCATGATCCCAGGTCATGGGTTGGAGCCCTGTGTTGGGCTCCATGCTGAGCATAGATTCTGCTTAAGGTTTTCTCTCTCTCTCTCTCTCTCCCTCTCTCTCTCTGCCCCTCTCCCCTGCTTGCACACTCTCTAGCTGTTTCTCTCTTTCAAAACAAACAAACACACACACACACACACACACACACACACACACACACACACACACACAAAGTAAAACATAAAAAATCATGGATGGACCTTTGGGTATTATGCTAAGTGAAATGAATCAGGCATAGAAAGACAACTACCAAATGATTTCACTTATATGTGAAATCTAGAAACCAAAGCGAATGAACAAACAAGCAAAAGACAGAAACAGACCCATAAATACAGAGAAAACACTGATGGATGTTTGCTAGAGGGGAGAGAAATGGGGGAATGGGCAAAGTGCTGAGGGGCTATAAGGGATGTAGGTTTCTGGTTATGACTTCAGTAAGTCACTGGGTTAAAAGATACAGCATAAAGAATGCAGTCAATGATATTGTAATAGCATTGTATGGTGACAGATGGTAGCTACGCTTGTGGCAAGCTTAGTATAACATATAAACTCATTGAATAGCTATGTTAAACACCTGAAACTAATGTAACTTTGTGTTTTTTACTTCAGTAAAAAAATAATTGAAAACGATATGGTGGTGATGATAGGGGGAGGCTAAGAGTAATACTGAGACCTATATTGTGGAATATTTTCTTAAAAAACCAACACTAAAATGTATGATACTATTAGGTGCAAATGTGCTTGGAAACACATTTGTCTTTCTCATCCCTATCCTTTTCTTGTTGATGCCAAATAGAATAAGAAAGTGTTCAATTCAATTCTTTAGTTTATTATAATCTTCCCTATATCAGCAGAGACTCTCAGTAAGGAGGTAGATAATTTTGGAATAATAAGAATCCCAAAATCTTCTCTTTTTTTTTTCACAGTGCATCATATTTTATATTATATTTTATTTTTTATAATAGTTTATTTTCAATTTGGTTTACATATAACACCCAGTGTTCATCCCAACATGTGCCCTCTTTAATGCCTGTCACCCCCTCTCCCCCCTCCCTCACCCCCCTCACCCTCAGTTTGTTCTTAGTCTTTGAGAGTCTCTTATGTTTTATCTCCCTCCCTCTCTGTGTCTTTTTTACCTTTCCCCTCTTCCCCTCCGCCTGGTTTTTGCTTAGTCTTACAAATTCCACCTATTCGTGGAAACATATGGTATCTGTCTTTTTCTGATTGACTTATTTCACTTAACATAATACCCTCCAGTTCCATCCATGTTGCTACACATGGCCAGATTTCATTTTTTCTCATTGCCACGTAGTAGTCCATTGTATATATGTACCACATCTTCTTTATCCATTCGTCAGCAGATGGGCACTTGGTCTCTTTCCATGATTTGGCTATTGTCGAAAGTGCTGCTATGAACATTGGGGTACACGAGCCCCTATGCATCAGCATTCCTGTGTCTCTTGAGTAGATTCCTAGCAGTGCTATTGCTGGATCATAGGGTAGCTCCATTTTCATTTTTTTGAGTAACCTCCACACCGTTTTCCAGAGTGGTTGCACCAGTTTGCATTCCCACCAACAGTGTAGGAGGGTGCCTGTTTCTCCACATCCTCGCCAGCATCTATAGTTTCCTGATTTATTCATTTTAGCCACTCGAACCTGTGTAAGGTGATATCTCACTGTGGTTTTGATTTGTATTTCC